>OZ004338.1:1220814-1831222 GCA_963924445.1 Philereme transversata | reverse complement strand
ACACTGCTGAAATTTGTGTGTGTAGCTTTAGTGACACAATATAGGTAAAAAGTCTGAAATCCAGAATAACTGCAATTTCAGTCCCAAAAAAATGTCCTATTGAATGACTCTGTAGGTCTCTGAGACTCGCGAGATCTTGGTTCGGGGCGAACCACTTGTTATTTAAAGTTTACTCACACCAGGACTTTTCAAATGGATCATGGAATTGCAATGATTAAATATTGTTTGGCTTTGAGGTGATAAAGTAGTGGCATGATATGGGCGTGATTAAAGAGTGGAAGACATCATTGTATAATTAAATGAATATCGCTGGACATTTCACACAGCGCTATCCAGCCCCAAACTAAGCAGAGCTTGTAGAAATAGCTAGTTATGGGAACCAGGTAACTGATAGAATACTTATACACTTATTTTTTTGTAAATACATATATACTTATAACATATAGAAAAACATCCAGCCAGACCCGGAACAAGTTTCTGTAGATCATGCAACCATTTGTTCCGCGGCAGGAATCAAACCAGCTACCTCCTGCGTCTCAGCCGGCTATTCGCCCACTGCGCCACGGAGGTCGTCAAACATCCATTGGTAACAAATCTGTGATAAGCTTTAGCCTGAAGTTGTTTTAGAATATTAGAAGTAAAATCATGTCCTTACCTCATTCCCATACGCTAGTAGATGGTGTACTGTTATTAGGGATTTATACACCACCACCCAATTCGTGTTCTGAGTTCGCTCGACGAGTAAGTTGGCGAGCTGTGGTATCGACACGTTGGGCTCGTTTGTGCAGTGGACTAGATCTGGGGACAAACGGAATGGTTTGGATTAGAAGGTAAGTTTGTATGAGTTAGGGGCTGACCATCCATGGTGTCGAAGTTTTTAGACCGCACGAAGGCCTCCTTAGCTTGGCTACTAGATGATCCAAATGTTTTAAACCCTTTCAACTACCCTTTGTTGTGGGTAGATCTACCTACGCCTTTTTTGTCTCATATGGAGACACAAATGGCGAGCCAGTATTTTTCAACTGCTAAACATAGGACCTTTACATAGATTTTCAGAGTGACCGATCCTGTGCGGCCTGCAAGCAACCTTGATTAGGTTGTCATTCATGGGAGTTAAGCCCCATTTTGAAACTACTTACACTTTGTGCATACATTTAGATTTGTTTTTATATGTTTTTTCTTGTTATCTTGTTGTCTTTTGAAACTATCATGGTTATGAACACTATTTGTACTAAAACGGGATATTTACTATGATTTGTGAGTTTTTGAGTATCTCGATATTTCGACGCAGTTGCATGCGCCATGATCACGGGTAAACTGAAGACTTTGCGAGTGGGTGGTTATTGGCAGAGTATTAGTGGATTCATTCCTAGCAAGAGACTGAGAAAGAGGGTAGAACGTTAAATCTGCCAATAACCACCCACTCCCAGACTTCAGTTTACCTGTGATCATGGGGCATGCAACTGCGTCGAAATATTGAGATACTCAAAAACTTACATATCTTGGTAAATATCCCGTTTTTAGTACAAATAACTTATGTATAGGTGATTGCAAATAAAATTTATTTAATTTATTCTATTCATTCGTACGTTGCGCTTCTAGTTTAATGGAAGGCTTTGTTCTGGTCATCATCAAGGGGATTAGACACCCGCTTTAGTGACCAGGTGTACATGACAGCTGAGACCTGAGAGGTGCGAGCTCGATTCCTATTGCTGGACAATTTTTTCTATGTTCTGTATAAGTGCTACTTATTTACAGTAAATTCACTCAGGCTTGACAAAAACGACAAATTAGATGATGCTGTGTACATTGATAATTTGCACGCAAGGGAAAACTGAGTTATATCCTCCATAAATTACTTATGACATACAAAACAACACACCCACGCAGTATCATTATTAGATTTCCACCCACATCTGAACTGAAAATGTCACATCCCCTGTACGTCCGTTTTAAGAGGGTAGGTTTACCAAACGGCTTTGTACACAAAAAACACAACGTTTGCCTAGTTACTCATGTATATTTAGTACCTCGGTGATTCTATTGGATATAAATTACGTTAAAACTAGGCTTATTAATTCAAAAGTAATTGTTTTTAAACGATGAATCAGTCGAATTAATCGCCCTAATAGGTTTTCATTAACGAAAACCTACATCCTTTGAATCAAACTAAGGCCTTTGTATTATCTTTGTACTAGCTGACACGCCCGCGACACCACACGCGTGTTTTGTCAATAACAAAATTACCCTCGTTTTGCTCAGTCCGGTAAAAAGTAGCCTATGTCTCAATGCAGGTCATACACTTCTGTACCAAATTTCATCGAAATGGGTCCAGTCGTTTAGTCGTAAAAACGTAACAAACAGATGGATTAACTTTCCGTATTTATAACATTAGTATGGACTAGCTACCGCCAGCGGCTTTGCACGCGTGGTATATCAACAAAAAGTAGCCTATGTGTTAATCCACGTTATAATCTACGTACATACCAAATTTCATCGAAATCGGAACAGCCGTTACGACGTGAAAGAGTAACAAACATACACGCATACATCCATACATATGTACTTTCGCGACTATAATATTAGTGGGATATAAACGGCAAGCAGCGCCATTTGTCGCGAGAGCAATACGACAAATGTTTTGACGAGGGACGGAGACGACTTTAGAGCGAATGTGTAAATGCCTTACATACATAAATAGCCCACATAGACAGCTGGAGTACCTCCATTTTAGAAGTCGGTTATGATTTGCATAACGAGTAACCGATTTTAAAGTTTACAGTAGGAAAACAGTTTGAGCGAATCAATAACAGCTGACTACAATCACGTAGTAATATAATTGGGAACAGCTACAAATGGCATCAATGGAAGTAACAAAAGAAAACCATTTGTCAGTTTAAAATAGAAAAAGATTCAAGCATTTACGACTCATTAGAGGCATGATCATAATTTACATCAGACCCGAAAACATGTCAGTCATCTTAGTAGTACTACTGTACCTACCAGGATAAAAAGCAGCCTTTAATGTTATTCCAGACCACCAGTTATCCATACTAATATTGTAAATGCGAAAGTAACCTTTCACGACTAATGGTGGGTTCCTATGTCTGTCGGTAACCAGCTACGACTCGTTTCTCCTTGGAAACGTGTCAAAAGTTTGACACTAGTTTGACACTTTTTCAAGGAGATACGAGTCGTAGTGGGATACCGCCGGATATAGGAACCTGCCATTAAGGGCTGAACGCATCGTAATGAAATTTGGCCAGAAGATAGATTATATCCTGGGGAAGGACATCTTTTGTTTCAAAAAATAATCTTCAAGAGGTTGAAAGTTCCACAGTCAAAGTCAAAGTCAATTATTTTTATTAATTAAAATCACAAGGATCACTTTGAAACCTCAATTTTACTGGCTGTTCCTTCGCGACCAAGAAAGGCAAGAACATGGCTGGTTGTTTTTTTTAATGATCATTTTACAATACATAACAATACAGATAATAAATTACGTCTAAATTGTAACATTTTGTACGAGTTGGAGCAATTTCAATCCCAAGCTTCTCTATCATCTAAATAATCCGATATTTTATAGTAGGCTTTTTTATAAAGATTTTGTTGTCAAGCTGTGTGTGGCAGCAAATACCTTTTCATGCGGGTCGTAAAGCCGACATCCCCGGTTTGCGGGCCTACATTTCATGATCACCTATAGCACATATGAGAAGAGTGGCGCACATTGGGAAAGACCCACGTCCTGCAGTGGACTGCTATATAATGATGATGACCCTTATCTCAGCGTATCCACCGAAGCTGAGCGGAGAGGAAATATTTATTAACAGCCAATAGAATAACGGTAAGTAGGTCATTCAGTACGTCATTCAGGTGCGATACTATTGGTGTATTTTGACCTAAAAGATCTAAAAGAACTTCAGAGTTCACCGACTATTTGTTTCATTCAAGTGAAATCAGATTTCTAAAGAACATCTCGCCATTTGAAGTGCGACGAATTACTCAATTAACAGCCAAGACATTGACCCAGCTGTTCAGTTATCATATTCATGCATAATAATAGGTAACACGACTGTAGGCGTAATTTAGACTGCTTTTTATACCCCTTTTCACCAATTAGTATTAACATATATTGTCATATATGTCCCATATGACAAATTATCCGTTTTTTCTAATCAACTAAAAACTAAGCACAATAAAACAATTTTTACTTCTATAAACCGAAAAACAAGTAAAGAAGTAAGCACTTAATTTGTAGAAATTTTTATATGAAGATATTACTTGGTGTTTCTCTACGAGATCGAATCAGAAATGAGTAGGTCCGCAGGCAATCCATAGTTACTGAAATAGCCTACATGATAAGCAAGTTTGAGTGGCAGTAGGCGGGGGCACGTAGCTCAAAGAACTAACAGCCTAACTAAACTAACTAACTAACTTGATGCAGAAAGGTTCTTGAATGGAGGCCACGCACTGGAAAGCGCAGCAGCGTTGATCGGCCCTCCACAAGATGGCCTAATAAAGACTGCTGAAAGCCTTTGGGTGCTCAGATGATCGATTACTCTTCTTGAGGTTAAGCTCGCCTTTGTACACACGGCTACACCTCAAGCTATACATTTCCAGTATAATATGACCTCGCATTGTGCAGGTTTTCCGTACAATGAGAGGTCAGCATAGACGTATAGCTTGATGTGTAGCCGTGTGTACATGTCCTCTATTTCTGTACTTTGTAATGTATTTTCTTGTCTTTACATAGTATAAAATGAATTAGCTTCCGCTGTCTGTTCGCTTAGATCTTTTAAACTATATAGATAGAGTGATTCAAGAGGAAGGTTTATATGTATAATACATGTAATACATAACTCTGTTTGTTTGTTTGTTACTTTTACACGACTAAACGGCTCAACGGATCGTAATGAAATTTTGCAAGGAGATAGATTATATCCTGGGAAAGGTCATAATAGGCTACTTTTTAGCCAACTGCTCTAAATGAGGGTAATGTTTTATTGAAAAACCACCCGTGCGATGCCGCGGGCGGTTCAGCTAGTGTACTATAATGAATAAATCGATCGTTCTGAAAGTCAATAGGCCTATATTCAGCAGTGGACGTCTCGTCCTAAGGTTGATGTCTTATTTGTTAGTATCTTCAGGTTGTATAGATGTTATGTTGAATATCGTGACCCCGAAAGAGCTAGTGCCATGAAAAGATTCAGCATACACAATGGTAATTTACGCAGAATGTCACTGATATTGTCTTTCAAGGCGCCGGACGCAACAACCATTGTTTGTTACGTAAGATATTGCAGTTTTAGGCTACACTCACGCGTACTACTTACCAACAACATTAGAACCATCATCAAATCAACCATTGGCCGTTCTCTGCTGAACATAGGCCTCCCCCATAGATGTCCAGAGCAACCGATCTGTGGTCTGCACCCAACAGCTCCTTTACCAGGTCGTCATCCATCTAGTGGGGGCCGTCCTACGCTGTACTTTCCAGTGAGTGGTTTCCACTCGAAAACCTTTCTGCCTCAACGGCCGTCAGTTCTTCGAGCTATATGCCCCGCCAACTGCCACTTTAGCATGCTAATCCTATGGGCTATGTCAGTGACTTTGGTTTGTCTACGAATCTCTTCATTTCTTGATTCGATCACATAGATAAACATCAAATCTGTTTCCTGATAATTACCACCTGGGTGTCTTCGAGTCGCTAGTGAACAGTATTCTCATATGCAAGCGTGATCCGTCGTAGACTGCATCATCGCTTACTATCAGGCGAGATCATGGGCAAACGCGATAGGTAACCGCTAGCGTTGTTTCTGCGGAGCACTTCTGTGCACGGAGGCAAGAAGTTCAAAAACTAAAGTAGCAGCAATTTCCACTTAAAATATCCAACCAACTAGCAAACATTTGCTTCCAAACAAAAAAAAACGGAATAATATCGGTCCACACTCCCTTTTGGCGTCAAAATTGTTACAGTAGTAACGGAACGTAAAATGCAAAGTGTTCGATCGCTACCACTGTTTTGTGGCCGAGTTGTGGTACGTGTGAGTTAAGCCTTAAGCTTTATTGTCATAATACTTATTATGAGGATGAAAAGAGTTTTATTTAACTACTAGTCTGCCGACGGCTACGCTCACGTGATACCAGGATCAAAAGAGGCATCTAATCTTTCCTGGTGACATCATCATCATTATCACCCTATGTGGGCTATGATGGCGATTTAATTTGTCTACATAAACGACTAAATAATTATTGATTCTAAATTTAATTCAAAATGACATTTGCTGTCACATCTGATATTCCAGTCATAATTGACGAGAACTGTCACTCTTGACTTTTGCTGTCACTTTTACATATTTCGACTGATCAGTCACTGATGTTGGAAGGAGATATACCAGAATTAAGCCGATAGTACCATGGGGAATATTATTTTCCCCATGTAACAACTGAAGCAGTTAGTAGTTAGTTACCAGTGTTGTTTGCTACTGGTAGTAAGACTGGTACTAACACGGAGAACGAAGAGATGTTTTGACAACACTATGTTTTGTCTAAAACACAGAACAAGCCAATTAATAGTACAATGCGAGAGGTCAAAGAGAACTAACGTAACAGAATCATTGTGCGTCCGCACATGACCTGTTAACGTTTGCGAAGGTAGTTGTAGGTCAAGGAAGCTGTGTCTCTTCAAGGTAAGTGTAGTACCATTAAGTTGTAGTAAGAAAGCATTTGAAGTGGCAGGATTAGTCGTTCTCAAAAAAAACAGATAACGTGGGTTAAAATTGTAACTCGGCAGCTGCTATTTTTACCCGACTGGGCAGAAGGAGGGTTAACTATATTTCATTTTAAAACTTTTTCAATTATATTATGTCTGAAGTCGGTTATAAACCATAGGAACACAGCCTTCAACATACTGAGGTTATATGCTCAAAAACCAGATAATACAGTTCCGGTTTTACCTAGTAAACAGTAAAAACGCCACGTAGCAAAGGTTAAATGCTACAAGCTGATAATTGATTGTGATTTCCACCGAACAAAATGTAAGCCTAACCTGTTTTATTATCAAACAATAAGATTGATATTCGCTTATCCTTATTTTGGATTTTAAGGTGTGACTTTTAGTAGTTTTATGATCGCGCGATCTTCTTTTTGGCAAGTCAATGCCGAGATTTTGCAAACATCGAAGTTCGGAGTCTAAACCTGCATTATGCTAAAAGCATAATGCCCTCCGAAGCAAAGGATACATGTGTTTAACTGTTTGTAAACCTAATAAAAAAAAAAAAAAAGAAGGATCGCTCAGTGACCTATCTGAATTCTAAATACGTCATAATTTTAATTATAAAAAAATTTGATCTTACTTAGAAAACTTTCGTGATTTATTTCAATCATTATTATAAATACGTGATAAATCCCGTATTTATAATAATAACAAATTCGATCTGTTATGAACAACCAATTAATGTGCATGCGTGCCGTGCGTCCATCAACTTGAGGCATACAGGTGTAAAGCGTCATGTGCCTGTATTTTGTTTTAGGCTAATTACGTGGTGGGCGAGTAACTGACACGTACGAGTGTTCGATTCACGCTGTAGGCCAAACGTTTTCATATAATCTGCAAACATTTGTTTAATTTTTAGGGTTCCACAGGTCAAAATGAAAAAAATAACCCTTAAACACTTCGTTGTCCGTCTGTCAAGACTGTTTTTCTCAGGAACGCGTGGAGGTATCAAGTTGAAAGTAATATCAATTACGTACATAGGTCTATGATCCCTTAGAGCTGTAAAAAACTCAAACATCTAAGTCAACACAAATAAATCAAAACCTAAAGGGTTACTTCCTGTTGACCTATAGAATCATGAAATTTGGCAAGAAGCAAGGTCTCACAGCGCGAGTAAAGGAAAAATCAGAAAAAAGTTAATTTGTAGTTATATCACACAAAAAAACGGAACCCTTGATGCGCGAGTTACGAGTTCGCACTTGTCCGGTTTTTAGGTATTGTGGTGGTACTTCGTAGTTTCTGATCGCCTCGAAAACGCATCCTCGATAGAATTATTTTACAAAGTGCCCTTACATTAATAAATTTCTGCGTCTTTTTGAAAGGATTCTCTAGAGAAAACGTCCTTGTAACTTAGCGCCGCTACAGAAAATCTATAGCTCTCTGTAACGCAACCTCGCGTCCTTGACACAATGACCCACTCAGTTACGTAACTGATATTTTACTGTGGTCCATTCACCGTTCGATTGCATTCTACGTTCGTGAAAGTATAATATACAAAAATACACGCCAAATAACTTTGCGTGTGATTTTACGGTAGGTTTCAGACACACAAAGTCCAGATAGTAGTCGGGGTACATACATACCACTAGGCCAAAACGGCCCAAAAAAGGGCTACATTTTCGGATACCACGCGAGTGAAACTGTGAGCAGAAATAAGATAATATTTTACGACAAGTTTGACCCAGATCAAGCGGGCTAATGTCTATGCATTAAAAGATAATATGCAGTGATTCATATTCATTTTAAATACTTTAAACTTACTTTTAAATACTACAAAGATATACAGAAGAGAAGACACCTGGGTTGCTAAGGCCCAGTAATTAACCAGTCAAAAGAGGACTGGTGAAGGCGGTTGCTAGCCCCGTTCCTTCAAGGAGCCAGTTCCAACCGGCCAGTTATGTCTTGTTTTCAATGATGGCGGATAGTGAAGGACAGGATAGTAGACATCACGTAAAAAGATGCTGGTGGGAGGCATGGGAGGAGGGGGATTAGCGCAGCCACACTCCGTACTACTATTTACACTAATTTTGCTCGTGCTTTACCTATTAATATACTAACCGGTCAGTTACTTGAGGCGACTGTCCTTCGCTGTTCTATGACTATATCTATACTCTTGAACACCAGAATGGACTGGTTGAAATTTACTCTTGTTTTCGTCGGACAGAACTGTCCTTCACTGACTGCTCAGTTACCTTTGATAACTAGACGGATTTAGTTGATAAACAAATTTTATTATTTAATAAATTACTAGGCGTCACTCAAACCTATCATCATGCCAAATTTCAGCTTTAGTGCAGTACGAGTAAAACGCCTGTAACTGGTCGGACGTGGCGAAACTATAAGGGTTCCGAGTTCCGAGTTTAACACATTTCAGGAAAGAGTGTAATGTACATGTTTTTATATTTACTCTGCTATATGCCAGCGGATGCCTGTGTTTTGAAAAGTTTACGTCCAGCGATCCATAAAGTTCACTTTAATAGTCTACGCTGTTGGGTATGACGACATATTTATAACTGCTTAGATTTTCATCATAACAAAGGAACTACAGAAACTCACTAGCTTTTAAAAGTTTAGGAGTCAACAGATGTTACTTGACACAATAGAAGAAGATTACAATACAGAAAGTAGGTACCTAAAGTTGCACCTCTTTCCAAAGGTTGTCTGAAAGAGATACCTTTCTTTAGATTTTTCACCGAGAAGAACTAGCTGCTTTGAGATATATGTACATAAGTCACCACGACAAAATTTCAAAGAACACAATGGTAGATCATGGATGTCTTCTCAACTACAACAGGAAGGTTGGCTACTAGCTGATAGAACATAAACATTAACAATAAATCATTATATTAATACGTGAAGAGAAAACTTTGTGCCCCTTTGTAAGCTTTTTAGGCACCTCACAGTTACCGAGAAAGACCCAGTACCGCGAACATACAAATGACCTAAATAGTCAAATACCAATTTCGAAGCCTGGCCTTGCAATGTGCGGAATATTTTAATAGGCATCTTGAATAACTAGAATTGTTAGACAGTGAGGTATAATTTGTAATTTTGTATTCAGGATTCGTTTGTTTACATGAGACGTAAATCATTCCAGTGAGATTAGATTGTGTGAGGTCAGAATGTTTAGATCCATACTAATAATATATTTATGGCAATGTCTAAGAGCCATGATAGGTAGAATGATTGGCAGTAAGTTTTGAAGTATTCTCGTCCAAAATACCACCAGTGTCTGAAGACGAGTCTTTGATCAGTGTGTTACCAGTGATGACATATGTCACAAAGACGTGGTCTTTCACTATGGGCCTCATAAGAAGGCTTAATAGGTCGCTCAGCGTTCTATTGAGAGGGCTATGCTTGGTGTCTCAAGGAGATAGAATCAGAAATGATGAGATTCGTAGACAACTAAGGTCACTGACATAGCCCAGATGATTAGCAGGCTGAAGTGGAGGTGCACGGGACACATAGCTCGAAGCATTGACGGCCAGAGGATAGTAAGGTTCTCGAGTGGAGACCGCGCACTGGAAAGCGCTGCGTAGGCCGGTCCCCAAGTAGATGGAAAGATGACCTGATAAAGGTTGTTGGGAGCCGTTGAATGCAGGCCGCACAAGATCGTTCACTCTGAAAATCTATGGGGGAAGCCTATGCTCCGCAGTGAACGTCTTCTGGTTGATATGATCCAGCTTTGAAGGGTTGAACAACGCCCGCCGGCCGGCTAGATAGAACATCTGCGCGCTGAAGGTGGAAGAGACTGGATGAGACCCTTGGGAGAGACCTACGTCCAGCGGTGGACTGCTATAGAATAATGATGAAGCTTTGAAGAGATGAGGCGATAAAGATTTAATCGAAATTTTTTATTATGTATTGCCAATATTCGCATGCCAATATTGGTTGAATTAGTGGAACGACATTTATTCTAATAACTACTGCACACCCTTTTTCTGCGAATAAATAATTCATTCATTCATTCGATCAGGCACCACATCCATACAAAAATGTATTGGCGTGATCCTTGACGGGTTAATTTAGTATTTTTATTTTAGTGATAGGTAAGTGTGAATGTTCCTCCCCGTTCAACATATCAGCTTAATATCACAGGAAACAGCGCTCGCTGTCATGTTTATCAAGTTTGAATGCAATCACCAATTACATGTACGAGAGAATATATCGAAACAGATATCATTGAATAAATAATATAATAAATTGTCAGTTCGCCCCTTGGCTGTGTGTGACATGACAGAGATAGATAGATCATATCTTTATTGCGCTCCATTAAAAAATAAACAAACAAAACAAAAAGAGAGCTAATAGTGGATACATAAGGTATGGTTTGTTGGCAGTCAAAATAAATAATAAATAATGCTGGACATTTCACACAGTGCTATCTAGCCCTAAACTAAGCAAAGCTTGTATACCAGATAACTTTTCTATAATATGTAGAGAAACACCTAGACCCAAAATAAAAAAGTATTCTGGTTCTCATTGTACAAACTTTGCTTAGTTTGGGGCTAGATAGAACTGTGTGATATGTCCAGCATTATTTATTTATTTAAGAAGAAAAGAAGAAGAAAAATATTTATTCAGACCACCACATATGGAAACAGAAAGAAATGATACAAAAGAAAACACCATTAATAAACTTACTAAAATTATAAACTAACTAAAAATTATATCAGTGGTGGTGAAAGGGTCCTCAGTTCAGCATTAACTACAGCATGTTGGCATACTGTAGCGCTGGTCTTCTGCTGACGCCAGTGTTGACCTCACGGACACCCTGACATTACATTACATTCATTACAGCATTTACATTATACCTCTAGCACCTTCTAAATCGCAAATTCAAAAGTCATACAAACCATGACTGGCTCCATACATTTATTAATAATCCGTGCCAAGCCAGGGCGGATCAGCTAGTAAATAATAATAGAGTGACGACAGAGGAATGTGAGTGGAGAGTGAGAGAGAGAGAGAGATCTGCCTCTACTATAGCTACCATGGTTGGCTGATTTGTAGAGTAAAAACATGAGTTTTTAACTTTAACCTAAACACGTTAACATCATTTATATTTCTTAGAGGTGGTGGGATAGTGTTCTAACACCTGGTAGCGGCATAGCGGAAGATGCCACGCCATGGAAGGCTGCAGAACCATGTAATGGTGTTGCCAGTAGAAGTTGAGAAGCAGCTCTTGTGTTATACCTGTTTCCATCACGAAACCAACCCAGTTTGTTGAAAAGGTACTCAGGCTTTCGACTTTTAATAAAACCAAAAAGAAGAATAGCAAAATGAAGATATCTTCTCCAAGTCATGTGCCCTAGGAGATATGGCAAAACAGAACCTAGCACAAGCATTCTGAACCCGTTGTAGAAGTTTTTCAGTTCTGGCAAGCAGTCTAGGGCCAAATACAGTGTCTGCATAATTTAATTTAGACAGAACATAGGTGAACATGAATTCACATAGGTTAATGCGGACGTCAACGTTGAGACAGTCGCGAATACGATACAATACCTATAAAAACAATTTCTCACCGATTCAGTAACATGTTTTTCAAATCGCAACTGACTATCCATGACTACTCCTAGATTACAAGATTCACTAGTATGAACAATGGGCTCCCCCAAAATATTGACATTGGGCTCCAGAGATGCTATATTGGAGATTTGTTTCTTTGATCCTAATATCATATATTTAAACATATATTTAGATATTTACTCTTTCAAGTCCAAATATAATTATATCCTTTGGTAACTGATCTTGGCTCATAGAACTTACTACACTATCTAAGTATTGAGTTTATATGAGGTAGTCTAGCTAAACAGCTGTTCTATCCGAGACACTTCCAACTGAAAGTTTGAAAAGAAAGTCATGTTTCTCTAATTACACCGGCAACCATACTTTTCAAACCAAGAAGGCAGAAATAGGTATGGTAGTACTTTCTTCCCCGAGCAAGCCCTTTCACAAGGAACTCTACTTCACTTAGAACGGCAACAGCTTGCTAATATGTATTTTTCTGATCCAATATGGATTTAAAACAGCCCAACATATTAGTTTCACAGTCTGTGAAATAGAATGTGATAATGAGCCATGATAATACTATCAACTATTTATTTAAACAGATGGTTTTTTTAGGTGTGTCACATTTATATCAACTCTACAGTTTGCCAAGTTATAAAACTATTAGGTATGTAGCTGAAATATTGTGCGGATTACCTGAAGTGGTAGTGGGAGGTCCACATAACTCTAAGAACCGACGGCCTTTGGGGCAGAAAGGTTCTCGAGTAGAGCGCAGCATAGGATGGCTCCCCACTAGATGGAAAGATGACCTGATAAAGATTGCTGGGAGCCATTGGCTACAGACCGCACAAGATCAGTCACTAGAGAATATATGTGGGAGGCCTATGTTCAGGCTGATATAAGAATATAGTTCGGTTTAAACATAATTCTAGGGTGGGAGAAATAAGATTGCGCCGATTGGAGGTATTGTACAGTACTCCCTTCTAAAAACTTTTTAATACGAGTATTGAGTCCTAGATTCCGCCAGTGGCTTCGCACGCGTGGTTTATCTCATAATTTTCATCGAAATCAGTTCAGCTGTTTAGTTGTGAAAATGTAATAGTCAGATAGACAGTGTTCCTTTTGAATTTAAATTATTAGTGTGGATTCGAATCACATATCTAATTTAATTTCACATCATGGTGGTGTGAATGGCCAGTAGACATGGGCCAGACAGAAATCCATTTTGATGAGTCATCTGATTTATGCATAGGTTTATACCAGCTGCACTAGATTTGCATGAATGGAATCTTATTCATATTAGTATAGCATAAGGTTCAATTTAGAAGCAAACGTTTTTATTATTCAATGGGATAGGGCTGACAAAGTTTTACAAGTATCTATATTTCGGGTAGAACTTTTAAGAGCATTATTACACTACTATCGCAATTAGATTAGTTTTAACAATGGACCTTATTACCTTTGTTACATAACTTTTTTTGATACATTTATGCCGATAATTGTTATTAGAATTGAGTTTGAGCAGCATGTTGATAAGAGTTTTTGCCTAAAGCAGCTGTTTTTATCTATGTTGATTTACACATCGACTTCAAAGTTATATTATAAATATACAGATAATTCTCTATCTTTATTTTCAATGGTTCGCTGGAAGAAAACTCATAATTGGGTTAAGCTTGATTTGTGTGTGATGTTCTATAGGCAAGCTTTTACATCTGTTATCTGTTTGTGTTCACTATAGAATAAAGATAAATCAAATGGAACTTGGAACATTTAACATACAAATTTTTAGGGAGTACCTATGCTTCGTAAAATAAATAATAAGTAACTACAAAAAAATTTATGTATAAATTTGCTTTCATAACTTTATATTTTTAAAATAGAGTGGTTAGCATCATATCCATTCAAAATGTACTGAAACTATTCAGTTTAGGTCTGCAATTGAATCACATTAAGATGCCATGGCCACCAGAATACAGTGAACTTAACATAATGTACCATGCTTGTTATCCAGTATTGTATGTTAAAAGTATGAATTAGAATTTCTGAATTAGGTATATATTTCAATTGAGTTAAGTAGTACAGTGAAACTTGGTTAAGTGGGACCTGGATAAGTGAGAAACCTCCATAACTGGAACTCATGCTGAGGTCCCAACACTTTGGCACTGAATTACCTCTGTTAGTGGGACGAGGTAAACCTCTATATCTGGGATTTGTTCTTTCGATTTATCATCATAGATAACATTGTTTGTTTACTCATTCTACCCACAAATTCCACACGTAATTCCAAGTACGTAAGTACAAATTTTGAGCTTCAATTACCTTCAGTTTTAGTTTCGCTTTACTATCATACAGATGTTTATTTGAAAAATGTCAAAACGAAAGCTACAATCGTTATCATTACGTGAAACACTGAAGTTAATATCCGTTTATGAAAGTGGGAAGACACGCGAAGAAGTTTGTGCCGAATTTAATGTGCCAAAATCGTTTAAAAAAATCGTTCCAAAAAATTTTATAATTGATACATTCTGTTTCCATATTCGTACATACATATTACGTGTAAAAACGTGCTTGAATATTTTTGTTGATTACCTTTAAGTACATAATATTTTTTTTATTAAAACTCATTTACATACATAACACGTTATTTTATTTAATGATCGCACCTGTATAACTGAAATAACCTGTATTCTCACCTCTATTAATGGAACCCTCTGTAAATGAGACAGATATTTATTTATACCTGTATATCTGAGACACTGGGTAAGTGGAATACCTCTATAAGTGAAACGACATTGCAGGTCCCTTGATGTCTCACTTAACCAGGTTTCACTGTAGTTGTATCTGTGGTACCAAGATAGATTTTAGCAAAACAGTGCAGTAGATTTATAACTTTATTCAATACTTCCATTATCAAGCCATTATCTTACATAAATCATAACTAGGTGGGTAGTCAGCAATCAGGTTTTTTTGCAATATTACACCAACCCTCTACAACTTTAATTACATGACATAATAGTTACACAGATGTATGTCAAGAGTTTCTAGTTATTTGTTGCCTTTAGAAATAGTAAATAATGAAATTGGCGGAAGAGATACTGATTGATTAAGAATAGATAATTATTAGCGGCACGATCGTGTAGACGTGAAATCCAATAGCACTGAGAATGGATTGGAATTGTACGTACTGATATCGACCATCGACTGTCAATTTTTCATAGTGGCGAATTCACCATGAATCGCCTGGCCAAGAAAATTTCTTGTAAAATGTGTAGAAGATGCTGGAATACTCACAATCTAAATGTTTCTTCTTAGGAGCTATCATTTCTTCAGTGGTGGCTTTGCATACGGATTTGGCTAAACCCTGTCCGGCTATGCTGTGGCGAGCGGCTAAAAGCCTATCGTTTATAGTCTGACCCGCCATCTTCACGTTCAGTCCTGACATAAACTATTTACACAGTGAAACAATACTGATTTTCGCTTTTTAGCAATAATTCACAAAATTATAACGATGACGGGTAAAATATGTCACCGCCCCCCCGACTGGCACAATACTAAATTCAAGATGGCGGAAATCGTCAATGCTACCAGTAGTTGCAGATATGTATATAATTCTTCCAAGAACTACCATAAACTTATATTTAGTTTTTATCTTTAATGTATTTTTATTTTGTTTTATTTTCTTGTGTTTGTAACTATAAATAAGGCTCTCGTTGTCTGATTTCAGTGATGTCAATGATGTCATAGATTTTTTATTCTACCTCAATAAGGTCACCTATACACGAAAAAGAAAGGGGTTGTCTATGGAAATTGTATGCCAAATTGTTTTGCATGCACATGACAACTAATGACGTTTCGTTGTCGCTCCCCGCGAGCTCCCCCGCTCCGCTCGTCCATCCGTTGATTCGTTGATTTTGTTTCGTTCGTTCGGTTCGGCCATGTTTCCATTTCCAATCCACTCTTGACCTGAAACTTTTTTATTATTTGGAACCATCGCATCGCAGAAGATAAGATTTGTATTTTATTGAAGATACAATGCGGAAGCTCTAAAAAAATCGTGTATCATACTATTAACGATACCTGGCGCTGACATTCTGGAAACGAGGAGATTCGACTTACAACTTGTCTTTGGATTGTTGGTGGCCTGTTTCTTGTCTGAACTCATTTTCTAAAACAAAATGGCTAAGAAGAAGCCAAAATCAAAAACTACTAAACATTTAACTGTTCCTAAAACACCAGCTATTGTGAATAAAGAAGTCGATAACGTGATAGCTGTTGCTGTAAGCACAGCGTCCCCACCTGTCCTGATGAAGGTCTGTCGACTCTGTGAGACGAAAGACGGGCCTTTTCTCAACATCTTTGATGCTGATAAGGTGACCGCAAGGAAGATTGAAGATGTGATGCCATTTGGGGTAAGCTATGCCTAGCTGAGTCAGGGACAGGCCCTGAAAAGCACACAATGCACACTGCGTCGTCCCTAATATGCTAGCTAGACAAAAGTCAAACGAATTTCCAATATTTCATTACCCAGGTAGTTAGAAAAAACCCTATTGTCCCCGTTCCAAGATTTTTTTTGCACCCATTTCAATCACTGATATGCCAACGAGGGTTGTTAAAAAAAGAAGGCGTAAGTAAAATGTTAAATAGTTGCAATGTTGCTTCTAACAAAAAACTATATATATGCCAGTGAATTTTGTAATTATTATAAAAATTAGTGATGGATTTTGTAGCTGAAGGTATGTACTTTTATGTTTATATGTACCTACCTACAGTTGTCTCCCAATATTTATAAAATGTCTTATGATAAAAATTGCATTATTTTTGTGGATCAGAAACTATATTGCTCCTAGTCCCAAACAGGATATTTTATATATGACCAGCCGTGCCCACGACTTCGTCCACGTGGAATAGTGTCTTTGGGTAGTGTCATTTTACAGGTCAATTTTTATATTTTATAGGTGATATTTTTAATTATTTAGGCTAATTAAATTACAAATAAGACACTTAGAAATAATACTATAATGAGCTATTTGCAGTGTTTCACTGCAAATAGCTCAGCAAAGAGCTTATTATACGTGCATTTATGATGCACATGATAGTGTGAAGTATAAATTCACGGTAATTTTTTATTTTTGTGCTGGTGGTTGCAAAAACTTATCACCCAGCGATTACCAAACTCGAACTTCATTCACTCTTGCAACTAGTTCGGTAGTGTGTTCGCATAACACGTTAGGAACCTACTGATTCGTCCAGCGAAAAGTGGAACAGTTTTTCCGCAATCTTGGAAGCGAAGTTCCACCACTACGCCATATATCAATCGCAAATCGGCAAATAAAAAAAATGGAAGAATTCAGAGCAATGTTCAAACAACTCCAAGCCGATGTTAACGACACAAAGCAGTCACTTATGGACATGGAACAAACATAACTAAAAACATCAACCTTAATATTAGCGAAATGGTAGGAAATATACAAATAAATATCCAAGAAACAAGAAACATAAATGAATCTCAAGAAAGACGACTAGACACAATAGAAAGGACGCAAAGGCAACGCAACCTTGTTTTATTCAATGTAAAAGAAGAAGAGCATGGATACAACGGTCTTGTGCATAAAATTCTGAAAATTCTAACAGAAATAATGAAAGTTGATTGCACAATGTTTGAGATGGAAGCAGCAAGGAAAATCGGAAGGAAAGGAGACAAGGCTAGACCCGTGGTAAAAAAGAAAAAGAAAACTGAAACAAGGTTTTGACAAAAATACGACAAACTAATAATACTTCCTTCAAACAGCACCGAACAAAGAACGACAAATGCACGTAACAACAAGCGGACCCTTTCTGAATCACCTCCATCCACCAATCTTAACAACAAATCAAATGAAGTCAAAGGGACCACACAAGCTCAGAAGAAAAACAAGATATCGTCCTACTGGACGCATTCTGGTCAGACCAATCAGGCGCCTACCCGCCAAAATGTTCAAGAGGGACCTAGCGGCTACTGCGCGAATAAAGAAAAAGAAAGAAACACGGCAGAGCTTCAACTTACATGAAACCAATAGCAGTTAATAAACCAACACCCTCTCCCTCCTCCTTCTGACACGGCTGGTCACTGCGGGGGCAAAAGACCAACACCCTCCAACAAGTAAAATATCAAGTCAAGACAAGAAAAAAAAAATACATAAGTACATACAACGTGAGATCCTTATCGTCTAAAGAAAGAATGCTGCAATTGAAATACGCTCTAACAAGAATTAAATATGCTATAATAGGAATTTCGGATATCCGAAGAGAAGGAAATTCTATCATTGAAGATGAAGATCATATATTTTGTCATAACGGGGAAAGGCCAGGAAGATACGGAGTAGGTTTTCTTATCAAAAAAGAATTAAAGAATAACATTGAAACCTTCATTGGTCTAACAGAAAGAGTATTTGTTCTGAAATTAATATTTGATGACTACTCCTTAACACTAATACAGGTGTACGCACCTATAGCGGAGTCCACGGAAGAAGAAATAAATAATTTCTATAGCACAATACAAGAAGCCCAAACGTACGCTAAAGGTAATTTAGTAATCATGGGGGATTTCAACGCAAAAATAGGACAACCAAAAAACTCAGAACGCTTAATACTGAGAAAGTATGGATTTGTAAAACGAAATAATAGAGGAGAGAAACTTGTAAGATTTGCGTTAGAGAACAACTTCAAGATAGCCAATACCATCTTTAAAAAGGAACCAAGTAAGCGTTGGACCTGGGTATCGCCTGATAAAGCAGCAAAAAATGAAATTGATTATATTCTGTTCAATAGGGCAAACCAGTTCCAAAATATAGAAGTTCTTAACAATATTCTCTACTCTAGTGATCATATACTACTATATATATATAAGTATATATATAAGTGTTGCCCGGACACTTGAAACTAACAATCCAAAGAAAAGCAGAACAAATTTTTGTTGTGCCCTAGGCATTCTGAAAACAGAAGATGAACATAAATGTTACATAAAAGCCTTAACTAAGAAATAAAAAAGATAAACGAGGACAATACAGTAAAATGAAATAAAATATAATAAATTATAACAGACATCAAATTAACATAAACAATCCTAGAAGTAATTATCTTTCACATAGACGGATCCTGGTGGGATCGCATTAGTATCCAAACTAGGTAAACCTGTGTTATGGCATACTAATGCCCTCCGCCGGGCTTGATAGTATATAACAAAATTACAATTGAATTTAATAAATTAACTTAGAATTATTGTTATAACAGTGGAAATTAACTTTAAAAAAATACATCAAGCAATAAACAACAGCTTAAAGTACATAAAACAACAATATAGCAACATAATCAAGAAAAGCAAAATCATAAGAGAAGAATCAAAACTAACGATCAAAAAATAATAATCAAAATTAAGAAACGACATGACCTACAAAACAGAGAATCAATCTGAAGAAGAAAAATAACAACTAAAATTACTTTATAAAAATTCTAACAAGAATATTAAAAAAGATTATAAAACGCTTTTATAACAAACTCCCAAGTGATGTACCTACATAAATTGACAATTAACAAATTTAAAGATGTAATTAAACAAAGTCTTTATAAAAAAGCCGACATACATCAGATTATTTAGTTTAGATGATAGAGAAGCTTAAGATTGAAATTGCTCCAACTTGTTCAAAAATGTTACAACTTAGGTGTAATTTATTTTCTTTATTGTTGTGTATTCTAAAAGGATCATTGAAAAGAACAACCTTTCTTGCCTTTCTTTCTTGGCTTGGTCGCGAAGGAACAGGCAGTAAAATTGACGTATCAAAGTGATTTTGTGATTTTAATGAATAAAAATATTTTGATTTGATTTTTCTCACCAATACATTTTTGAATGTTTGTGAGGCCTGAGCCTGATTATATTATGTTAGTAGTGGTGTAAAATAATGATGTTTTCATAAACTAATCCATAACATTCTTCAACTTCACAACCTAAAATAAACAAAATTTATTTCAAAATAATTTAGAAAAATCTGAGGATATCTGAATTATTTTTAATGACAAACTGCTCAATTAGCATAAACATTCAATGTTTACATTTTAGCATGTCACATAACATAGACTGTTTGCATATTTCAGATTGCTGAAAATGACGATCTACCCCACAAAATCTGCTTCCGGTGTTCAGCAAAGATTGAAGAGCTGTATGAATTCATCCAAAAATGCATCAAGACTCAAGAGAACCTCCGATCTTTGATGGGTAAGCACGGTCCTCTTACTATGAAGTCTAAAAACCGGGTTCTCTGGGAACAAGAATTGAACAAAACTAAATTATCCAATGATGATATTTGTGATGTGTTGATTAAACGAGCTATGGAAGGGATACCATTAAATGCACCTTTAGATGAAATAGTAGAAGAAAAACAAGCACCAATTACTAGAAAACCCAAAGAACAACCTGTGGCTGCTAAGAAAGATACATCATCAGAATCCGAATCTGATGATGATTACGGTGCTGATGTCAGCCTCAAGCAAGTTAAACTATCCATTGAAAAGAAAGAAGAAACTCCTATTAAAAGAACTTCCAGGTCTATTCCTATAGCAAAACCTGAAGTCTTAGTTGAGGAACCTTCAACTAAGAACAAAAAGGTTAGGATGTATCCTAGAGCATCTCAAAGCAAAACATCTGCATCTATCGAAGCCAAGGAACCCGAACCTCCAACGACAAAATCTATTCCTGATGAAATTGTTGAAAGTAAACAAGGAACAGTTGTAGAAAATCCAAAGGAAACCCCTCCCCCACCTAAACCTGAAGTAACAACCCCACCATTTAATATAATGGACCATGTCTGCACAATCAAAGTCAATAAAGTAGGCATTTTATTCCAATGCAAACTTTGCAACAGAAACTTCCTCAGAAAAGATATAGTATTGAACCATGGCTGTGCTAAAAACAATGCGCCGCCAAAAGAAACAACTTCTGCCAATGCTCCTATCCCTGGACCACCAAAACCTTCCTCTATTAAATACATTAAAATGGATAAGGATTTCAAAAGACCTCTTTCATCTCTAGTCGACAAAACTGTTGAAAAAGCTATTGAAATCCAACCGGAAAAACCACCTGAGCCTGTGGTTAAATCAGAAGAACCTCCGGTTAAGTCCAAATCTAAAGCTAGAGCAGGTCCAGCTAGCAGAGTTAAACCTAGACCTGAAATACTTCCAGAAACACCTCCTGAAACACCGGAAGAACTGACCCCTCCTCCAAAACCTACCCCTCCAATAATTTCAAGCAACCCTCCATCCATAAGCTTCCCTGTCACTCCAAGTCTGAATAGTCGTTATATGTTAGTACCAGGCCCAAACAACACTTTCCAATTAGTGGAAGACTCTACTGCCCCAGAACAACAGCCAGCAGAAGAGAAATCAGTTAGTGAAACACCTGAGCCGAAAAGTAAAAAACGAAAGGCCAATGAGTCAAGCTCCAATAAATCTTCCAGTTCTAAACGGAAAGAAAGATCGTCTAGTCCCGAAGTAATTGATTTAGATGGGAACGAACCCCAAAAGCCAGAACCGTACCCTGTTGGATTATTCCAGCCTGTTCCACACCATTCCAGTGTTTACTCTCCATCTCATCCCCCTGTCCCGTTCACAACTCCTGCAATGAAGAAACAGTCGTACACAATAGTACAAACAGGTAATCCTAGCAAACTGTTGATATCCACTAAACCACAACCAGTACCCGAAGAGCCAGCAAAAAAAAAGTCAAAAAAGAAAAGTGATGTAAAGGAAAAAGAACCTTTCAAAATCACTATAGAAGACGCCGCACCTCCAAAAGACTCTGGTTTCTTCACATTTGTTAGCCTGGATCCTTTGCTCCAACCTTCCTACGTCCTCCCCACAGCTAATATCATCCAGGAATCACAGATCTCAACTTCCACTCCCGGAGCTAAACCTGCTGTCGACAAGGAGAAAGAGAAATTATATCCATGCAATATGTGCGGTGAAACTTTCTCCAGAGAAAAAAAGCTGTTAGCCCACATACAGTCTCACTACAATAAGATGGATGAAGAAGATGAGTTAAGAACTGGGAAACCGGGTCCTAAACGGCGGACCAGAAAAGTTTAGCAATTTAACGTCAGTTCAGTTAATTAGGAGTCATTGTTATTAATTAGGAAAAAGTTTGTATGTTTGTTTAATAGATGTTCTGCATTGGGATTAAAATTGGTCAAGTTGCTCGATAATTCAAATAACGTTTTAGTACCATAAAGTCACTTGTTTGATATAGTAATGAAAAAAAAAATTGTCATTAAAAAAGAAAAGGGAAGACAACAGATGGTGGGATGTGGAGACCTTGACGTCTGGCTCAGATACGTACGGCTCATGTACGATAGGTACACAAAATATAATAAAAACAAAATGGCAGAATTCGAAAAATACAATCTAAATATAATAGGTTGGGGAAAAAGTCTTTTCGCATTATAGTATGTATGAACTTGTAATAAAATATCTTTGGCTATACTATTTGTATCTGGCTGGTTTTGGTATCATTCAAAGTTTAAATTTTAAAGAAGATAATTCCAAATTCAAATTAGGAAAATGTGTGATTTTTATTTGTTTTTACTGTAAAGATGAGTGAATCTAATGAAGAAATTCGATACATTTTAAAATTTTACTACAAAAAAGGTAAAAATGCAACGCAAGCCGCGAAAAAAATTTGCGATGTTTATGAACCTAGTGCAGTATCTGTGAGAGTAGCACAAATTTGGTTTAAGCGTTTTCAATCCGGAAATTTTGATGTCAAAGATGCACGTCGCTCTGGTCGCCCTATTACGGATAAAATTGATCCCATTTTTGAAAAAGTGGAGTAAGCTCGGCATATCAGTAGTTACGATGTAGCTGTAGAACTGGGAATTGACCACAAAACAGTTTTGGCGTATTTGAATAAAACTGGGTACACAAAAAAGCTCGATATTTGGTTACCCCACGAGCTCACTGAAAGAAACCTAATGAACTGTGCACTCATTGTGATTCTTTATTACGACGTAATGAAACCGAACCATTTTTGAAGAAGCTGATAACTGGTGATGAAAAGTGGATCACGTACGACAAGAACGTGCGAAAAAGGACGTGGTCAAAGGCCGGTCAGGCTTCACAGACTGTGGCGAAACCCGGGTTAACTCGCAACAAGGTGATGCTGTGTGTGTGGTGCGATTGGAAGGGCATTATTTATTATGAGCTGTTACCACCAGGCAGGACCATCGATTCTGAACTCTACTGCGAACAACTGATGAGATTAAAGCAAGAAGTTGAGAGAAAGCGGCCGGAATTAATCAACAGAAGGGGTGTGGTTTTTCACCATGATAACGCTAGACCTCACACATTTAGCCACTCAGCAAAAATTAAGAGAGTTTGGCTGGGAGGTGCTAATGCATCCGCTGTCTGACCTTGTACCTTCAGATTTCCACCTGTTTTGGTCTCTTCAGAATTCTTTAGGCAGTGTCAGGTTAACATCACGAGAGGACTGCCAAAACCACTTGTCGCGGTATTTTGATCAGAAGCCCCAAAATTTCTATAGCAATGGGATCATGTCCCTACCTACAAGATGGCAAAAAGTTATCGAACAAAATGATACCTACATACTTTAGTTAAATGTAAATAAACTATATTAAAAAATGTTTTGAATTTTCTTAAAAAATGCGAAGAAACTTTTTCCCCAACCTAATATATAAAACAAAGTCGGGTTTGTTCATTATTTATAACTCAAGAACGGCTGAACCTATTTTGATGATCTTTGATTTATTTGATTGGTCTACGCCCCGAATAGCAGAATAACTATTAAAATATCGGAAAAATTTGTTAAAAAAAAAAAAAAAAAATTGATTTTGTCATACATGGATGCAGCTAATGATGGCCGATTGCCTATTCTACCGGCGAAGTACATTGGTTGAAGTTCGGCGGTCAGCTAGTTATAATATAAATAAATAGGTAACAGGAACTTCCCACTGACTGACAGCACAATTTAAATGTGTCGCCGAAGTAGGTAGTCTAGTACGTACTTACTTAACTCTAGCCGGTATTCTGCAAACCCTAAATTATTTTTAGATTTGCAATTGTTGTTGATTTGAATGCATTATAAATTACTAGCTTCCGCCCGCGGCTTCGCACGCGTGGTTTGTCAATAAAAAATAGCCTATGTGTTAATTCAGGTTATAATCTACGTACATACCTTTTATCGAAATTAGTTCAGCCGTTACGTCGTGATTGAGTAACAAACAAACATCCAAACTTTCGTATTTATAATATTAGATTCCGCCTGCTGCTTCGCACGCGTGGTTGGTCAATAAAAGTAGCCTATATGTTAGTTCAGGTTATAATCTACGTACATACCAAATTTCATCGCAATCGGTTCAGCCGTTATGACGTGATGGAGTAACAAACAAACAACCGAACTTTCGCGTTTATAATATTAGTGTGATATCTATTCGGTGAAAACATTCACTCTAAGCAAATAAGTTTTAGGTTCAGTACGGTCGGTTTGCTTACAAATATTTCACATTTGGCAAAGTCTAAGTGGTTTGACCAACTAATCCCAATCGCAAGTAGATAGGGCTTGGAGACATCTCGTTTGACCTACAAAATTATTAATTAAGTATAAGTACCTATTTAAGTATAATGGAGGAATGTTGTTGAATATTTGTGACAGTTTAAGACGTAATTACTGATTAAAACGTGTTTATCGCCTATGTACCGTTACCTTTTTTGTAATGAAAAAGGTGCATACGCGATAAATACCTGTTTTAATCAGTAATTATGTACAGTAGTCGCGAAAGTTTGAAAAATACTAGTTTAAGACGTGTTCCTCGTGTTTTCGTTTCCTGCTAGTAAGTCTTCTATGCTGTATGCTGTAGAGTAGATAGAATACGTATTTATTTAAATGTAAGAGTATTACTGATGACCACGTTTAAACTGATTTTACACATACGCGATCGCTGATCGCGAGCGAGCCTGTGTGCTCGGTATTCGCCGTGTCGCTCGCGCATGTGTAAATGGGTTTGAAACGCGGCATACAGCATATTATATTATCTGGTGCATTTTGTTAACTCTGTATTTATATAATTGCTAATATTAAACGGGTATTTATTGCGTATGTAGTTTTTTATTTACCGAGGATGTTAACATAAAAAATAAAATGATACATACACGATAAATACCGATAAATACGTTTAGTATTAGTTATCTGTATTGTTTGCTATCTTCAGATTGGTAATTGTGTTTATGATATACTAACTTCCGCCCGCGGCTTCGCACGTGTGTTTTGTCCATAAAAAGTAGCCTATCTGTCAATCCAGGTCATAATCTATCGACATACCAAACTTAATTGAAATCAATTCAGTACTTTTAGCGTGAAAGAGTAAAACACATTCACACATATATCCATACAAACTTTCGCGTTTATAATATTAGTGGGACGCGTATGTGTTGTATTTTCTCATGGATGTTATGCAGACATGGTGGAAAGGGCCACTGAATGGACCAGCTTGTCTGGGACCATGGTTAAAATAACAAATTATCTTGTCAAAATTCTGGTTGAGTCTCTCTGTAAATACCGGTCATCTTATAACGGCCAGCGCTGACTGACGGCATTTCTTTTCATCCTTCGACAAATTACATGTACTTATATATATCATTACAATAATCTTCAAATATAAATATTACATTGGTACTTATTAATTATTATCATAACTAGCTGACCCGCCTAACTTCGTACCGCCCTGACATGCGTATGACAAGGGCTGCAAATGTACGTCGCCGGTAGCATTATCAATCGGCCATCATCAGCTGCATCTATGTATTATTAAAATGAATTATCTTCAAAAAAATTTTTAACGGTGATTTCCACAAGAGCTGTGTGAGGATGCGAAGCGATGTTATGCGAGGCTAGCGCTTAGCTTCATAGATCTGGTGAAAAGCTACCCTAATTCTAGTTTATCAGTTATAATCTTGATCCTTTATAGTAATTTATCTGTGCTTTATTCACTGCCAATATTGTAATCATCCAACTTCTTCACATAATTATGTTTTTGAGTTGGACTTATTAAACGGACGGCCACTGTAAAATTTTGTTAATATTATTAATGATAATGTTCAGGACGTTTTAAGGTAGCTACACGAATATTTAGAAAAGAACATACATTACTGATTTGGAAGTTTAGCCATTACTTATAAGTAAGTAACTATTTGTTTGCTAACTTAGCGCATTTACTTACATTTCGGATTGATTCTGATAAAATCATCTGTGTAATAAATCATCTGATAAAAATAGTTATAAATTCCTATTATAGGTACATAGACGCTAAATACAATTGTATTAGACAATCTATTAATTTGTAAATATTATGATATATGTATTTGTATATATTATGCCTACCCGTTAATGTTTACTTGTAGTTTTTAATTATTATTTTATAATTAGAAAATATTCCTATAAATAAAACAATAATTCAAGATGATTCATTTATTGGTTTGTTTTTAAGAACAATAAGCCTTACTTTCTAACCAGAGATCAAAGTTCATAGACATTTTAAGATCTGACGCAAGTTAAAATCAAATCATACAAATTTTCTTATGCTATTAACCTAGTTTTTAGATAAAATAGTAAGAACTGTTAGTTATGAGTAATTTACTTATGGTATTACCCCACTAAGTCCTGAACAGTGGCTGATAGATTGTACATCATTTACAGACACTAGTGCTGCCACCTTTGGGATAGTTCGGCCAAATACCTGCTCGATACCTTAGACTCCGTAGAGCGTAGAGGTTTTAGGCTTATAGGTGAGCAATATATGGCGGAGACTAAGACCCAAAGTTTCGAACACCGCCGTAAAAATTCAAGCCTATCGATATTTTATAGAATACATTTTGGGGAATGTGTCCAGAAACTATACGATCTGATCTTTCCATCAAAAGACAAGCAGGCGCACGGCTCAGTGCCATTCGTACCTAGTAGATATACCACCCATTCGCAGACACCGTTTTGGTTCTACGTTCTTGATGCGTACAGCTAAGGTGTGAAACACTGCCGTCGTCTGTTTTTAAGAATACAATCTGGGCCTCTTTAGGTAAGAGTAAATAGGTTTCTTCTAGATCTTCGTGCTTCATCGTAGACCACATCATCGCTTAGCATCAGGTGAGGTTGTGGTCAAACGAAGATCTATCCAGTTAATAAAAAGATAAGTACCTAATCGCTCAGGCCTCATACAAAACCATATAAAAATGTATCGGCGTGATCCTTGACGGGTTAAAATATGTTTCGTTATGTAGGCCACATAACAGGACTTGGTGAAGAAAAACGTCTAGAGATAGAATATATCCTAAAGGTACACACAGAGTCCAAGGTTTGGCATAAAGACAAAAGGATGACCATCGGTTTAACTTCTGGCAAATACAGGCTGCACTCGAACACCAACCTCAAAATAACTAGGTAAGTTTTGCATCCAAACTCTACAATTTTTTAACTCATAAACGAACTAAAGCTAAGTTTTGTAGAGCCAGCCATACTTTTTCCAAATAAAGAAACTTCTGCAATAAAAGTCACGTACTGTGTACCCAATTACGATTAAGTACTAAATCATTAATTCGTTGTATACCTAGCCCGCATTTGACAAAAGTTTATATAACATCAACAACTAGTGAAGGAATGAAATGGAGCAATTGTCGTGGATATGACGAGAGTAACACTACGATAAAATCTCCTATAATACCTTCAAACTACCTTAATATTCTATTAAACATTTAATAATCTATATAATTTAACGTTAATCACATAATTTTGATATGTCTCGGTAAGTGCAGCACCGTTAAACTATGCTTTTAAGATTCAAAAATGACGTTTTAAGTCCTAAAAGGGTCTATAAAATGTTAAACTACTATACCGATTATAATAAAAATAATTTTACTTTATCTACTACTGATTAAATCTATGATATGTTTCAATTATACTTAAGTCTAAGTTATGATATGTTTCCGTGGTCCTATTCTGGATTTTTCCAAAAGCCAGATATAAAGCGCATGCATTCTTTTAACGATTCACTTTTTAATATACTAAGGACATTTCAATCGTCCGATTGTAGCTTTATATCTCGCTTAGAATGGACGCTTATCGTTTTATCGTTTGTGGAGTCGCCTCTAGTTTTTTGGGTAAGGAGTGGTGAAGGGTTAGGTCGTTCACTCATTCACAGTCATGCCTATGTTGTTGGTGAACGGGGTTCCACGAAGCACCGCGAAACACTCCCATAATTATCAGAGAAACTCTGTTCGCTGTTTCAACGACAGCGCTTCGTCCGAGACGCGAGAATCGACCCCGAGGTACTCTAAAAATGTTTTAAAATTATGAATGGGTTATAAAAATAGACTTATCTATTCTACATAGAAAATTAATATCGTCTAGCCGAAGCTTGAAAGCTCAGAAATGCCTGATAAGATCGGATCGCTAAGTGGCCGGACGCAATACCGTTCTTTCAGCCATTTCATTCTATATATCACAATTACATTCTCTCAGGTTTTGGAAAGTAGGAGGAAGTTACTTCCTCCTGTATTTAGTGGAGTCATAGGGAAGGTAGGAGTAGAAGGAAGAGCTTAGGGGTGCGAATTGGACGATGTAGTAGTCAGAGGCAGACTCCGGTGCTATTCAGTCGAGAAAACCGGTGTTCACCAGTTTCTCGAGGAAGAATTTGACGTCTCCAAGTTCAGAGTCCTTGATGCCGAGAGATTTAAGCATGCCTAGGTCGCCATTTTCAACAGCCATGAAGACGGAGCGGAGATGTTCCAGGTCAGAGCGCATCAGGTGGAGTGCAGCACCGAAGTCTTCAATCGTTTGAGATTCTGAAAAAGAGAAATTGTTAATCCCACGTGGGCACAATGTTACATCGCATTATGTTTTGTTTTTGAGTGATGTTTCAAAAAGCGCCATCTAGTGAGTTACCTGATAGAGCGATGGCAACTTTCTCAACGCCACCTAGCGGCTCGAGGGCGTCACGGGCCTTGCTTCCAAACAACTTCTCGAGATAGTTCGGGCCGTGAGACGCTAGCAGGGACTGGAGGAATGAAGCCGTTTCTTCTACTGGTGGCCTTTTTGCTGTGAACAAAATAAGAATCTGTAACTCGCTATTTCGACCTTCTGCAACATGACACTAGGCCCAGCTTGCTCAACGATGCCTAAACGTATGTAGCGACAACTTCTTAAATCATATTTAGCCACTAAATACGTTTAGGCACCGTGGCGCAAGTCGCCATAGGAGCTTGCTTTCCATTAAGATGGCTTAAATCGGACCGGATGACAAACATATTTCTACCTTATTAAAAATCCGAATAAACTTTTTTATTTGCATAATTATGGAATCAATGAATCAAAAATCAAGGAAACGAGCAAAAAGGCTTTTCCACCAGAGATGTGCAATAGGATAGCTGCGCTGTGCAAATGATATCCTATTGGTGATTTTTTCCTCGCTCACCGCTTAGCTTCCTCGCACAGCTCTGGTGGAAAGTCATTAGGGCCGGTTTGAAAAAGATGTGAAATCAACCAATAGTATCTAACGCCACGTATATTTTGACAATTTTGTCGTGATTATATTGGCTGAATTTAAACATCTCTCCTCTCAACTTTAGTGAAAACCAGCCCTAATGCTGGTAATTGATAGTAGGTAAGTTAGTAGCTGGTAGTGTATGTATCCTACAATAATACCTTTAATTTATTACAGACAATTAATTTACCAACGAAATAGTCTCCTAATATCCAAATTTTGCTGAAAATACGTTTGACCCAAATCCTTTCATAAAATAAACAGTCTCGTGAAAAATGCCTCAAAAGGGTTTCCTTTGGAAAATACATACTATTCATTGTTCGTAGGTTTTATTTCGCGTCAACAATTTATAAAATGATTCTAAAACATCGTTTGAGTTTTCATTTCATAATTACTTAATTAGAATGAGTTAGGTAGGTACAACAATTTTCGCTAAAAGGGACTATTCATGTTAAATCTGCTATACCTACAGGTTGCTTTGAAATATGTATGTTAACGCGAAAGGAGTTTATTGACCTAACGAAAACATTGTGTGATCTACATGATATGATGATGTGTGAAATTAAATGTTTTTCATTGAAGAATTGGTGATCAAAAATTTTAAATAGATAATCAGTTTATGTAAATTATCTTTAGCCAAACGTTTCTTACGGTTAAGGTAAGTTTTAAATAAAGCGCAGTCTAACAAACAGCTCATTTAAAGTCAGCCTAAAAAATGTGAAAAAATTAAAAAAAAAAACTTAATGTAATTTTACCGCGGAGGAGGGCTATGTGTTCAGGATATGTAAGGTTGTCTGTTCATTTGACGCATCCTGAAGGCTTATCGAATTTACGGATTTTGACAAGTACCTAAGTTATTAGCGGAATCGTCTGCTGATTCTTTTGAGTGACATAGACTTAAAACGAAAAAAAAACAAAAATATATGATTTCAAATAACGCGAAAATCTAATTATTAAAAAAAAAAACAAATTGCACCTGCAAAACAAACTGTAAAGAAGTAAACGAGCTTGCACATGATATCGCATGATATGATAATCGCAGACCCCACCAGCCGCTTTATTCAACATCAACAATGGTACCTTATATCTATGAGATGTAGGTAATGACAAGTAACTGCGATTATAAAAACTTTTCAACTTGTTTACCTCTTGTACGTCTTTTTGCAGTTGGGTCGGGTATCACCCTTTCAGGTACCTACCTACATATTTCAGAGTATGTTGTATAATATCAAAAGCAAAGGACCGCAATAAAACCACGTGGAATATAATTAAAACATACGAAAGAAGCAATTTTAGACTGAAATGCCTTGTTTTGAAATGGGGCATCCAAATGGCATCACGAATGGAAACATGGAATTACCTACCTACTGCTTTTAAAATGTAACCTACGCAGTTACGCTTTTAAATGTTCTACATAAAATGCGAGGATGGGACTGAATATGAAATCTTTTTAATTAAAGTTTTAGTTTTTTATTGCCGTTCTAAGGTACTACAGCAAAAAAAGTGGCACTCCGGGAGTGCCGACAGAAGTGAAAACATGAACAATTACGAGATACTTATATACAGAGGTGTCGGTAGCGGTAACGGTAAGGCTGCCTGTCCATTGACGCGGAAAGAGGCAGCGGAGCGGAGAAACGAAGAAATATTAACCAATAGGATTGCATGAAATTCTATTCATGCAACCTATGGACAGGCAGCCTGAGTGTCGGTTTTTTACCTATCTCAATAAATGTCCAACGCGCCTAAAGAAGTTTTCACTTCATATACAGAGGTGTCGTTAACGGTACAGTGTCGCGAGTTCAGTGGTTTTTTCCCATCTCAAAAAATGCCTAACGCGCCTAAAAAAGTTTTCACTACTTATATTCAGAGGTGTCGGTAACGATAACAGTGTCGCGAGTTCAATGGTTTTTCCCATCTCAAAAAATGCCCAACGCGTCTAAAGAAGTTTTTACTTCATATACAGAGGTGTCGGAAACGGTTACAGTGTTGCAAGTTCAATGGTTTTTTCCCATCTCAAAAATGCCCAACGCACCTAAGAAGTTTTCACTCAATAATTAATATAAAGGTCTACCACGAACCTAGTAACAACGAAAAGCTAAGTACCTAAGTACTAAATATGACTACGACCGAAACTGATAAACTGTGCAAACTTGTACCTACTAATACATAGGTGTATTTAAGATCTTTTTACACTACCTGCTCGATAATGTCAATCAAATTATATGTTATGTAAACCTCACCGAAAGCAGGTGATTAAATCCCTACGGCTGAGCCGGGAGTAAAGTTGCACTGAATTTAATTGAATTTGCAACCTCATCTGTATTAAAATGTTAACTAAAGAGACCCACACAATAAGAACTTATTCGTAAATCGAACTAACTACTGCACAGAATGCACCAACCTAGATTTGGTTTTCATTGTCTCGCAGAAAGTGTTAAAAGTAGAGTATTCTCCTCGTGGATAAAGCTGTCTGCATCTTGGGCGTGCTTATATCTCTCTCTGTACTCAGGATTCTAGTAATTCCCTCGCTCCGCTGCTCGTGAGTTAACTCTAGAATCCTTCGTTACGTTCACGATTCAATATAGCGCCTGTGACGCAAGGCACTGCTTTATGCCCACGTTTAATAATCTATTATTGTTGCACAACACTTTAACAATAAAATATGTCTGATTCTGATTTTGGAAATTCCTTGTAGACCCGTCACGGGACAACTTTATGGGAAATAGTGAGTAGGAAAGACGACATATCGGAGATTGCTGAGAGGGTGGGTGCACGCCATACAAAATCGGTCGCATTGGTTTTTTGAATACGATCTGGATGTGGAATAAGCTTATGACCTGATGTTAGGTGGTAACCATCGCCTATAACAAAGTATTGCCAAGTATGCCACGCGCCTTAGATACGTGCCCTAAGATGCATTGCTCTTTATCTATCAACTTGAGGCATACAGATGTAAAGCCTCATGTGCCTGTAATTTCACCGGTAACCCTTCACACCGAAACAGCAATGCTTGGCGGAAGAAATAGGTATAGTGGTAGTAAGTACTTCCCCGGGCGAGCCTATTCACAAGGAACTCTACAGAGGGAGGCCTATGTTAAACGCCGCGATACAGTAGTGCGGGGACCATCAGCAACTTGAGTCTACGCTTATTCTTCACTGAAAGAAATAATAAGTTTTTTCAACCTATATTTTAGGTTGATTTTTGCACCTACCGACATGATTTGATGAATTAACAAAATAAAAATAGTTGAACTATAAAGGTAAATTTGACCTGATTATACATATTTAACTTAGTTATTTTGTTGACTCAACTTCGTTAACATGTTGACTTTTACTAAATTATCAGTTAGACTTACTTAGATTCGAATATATCAAAAATGTTGTGTTGTAATAACCTCTTTTAGTGGTTGGTTTAACCTATTAATTTTTAACAATGTAATTTTTGTAGAAATAAATGTACTATAATAGTTGATTAAACATAACATATTAAGTTAACGCAACTTAAATGGAATCAACATTATGGAATTCAACCTATTCGTTTTTTCAGTGTATCTATCCAGCCTCCAGCACCCACTGTTGGGAATAGGCCTCCTCTCTATGTCGTCAGTCCAATCGGTCTTGAGCAAGTCTCATTCATTGCTCTCTAATTTAAATAAATAATAAATATTACTGGACATTTCACACAGCGCTATCTAGCTCCAAACTAAGCAGAGCTTGTACTATGGGAACCAGATAACTGATACAATACTTATATACATATTTTTTTGTACATACTTATAATATAAAAAGAAATAACTAGACCCGTAACAAATATCTATAAATCGTGCAAGCATTTGTTCCGCGGCGGGAATCGAACCCGCTACCTCCTGCGCCTCAGCCGGCCTTTAGCCCACTGCACCACGGAGGTCGTCTCCGTGGTGATTTCCGTTACGCTATCGTCAGACTATCGGGCCGGTGGTCTGTCGATGCCCATCTCTTGGCCACCAATCTGTGACTGTCTCTGGTCTACCTGTTGTCATTCCGGCTAGCCAAATATCCTGCCCATCTCCACTTAAGCCCTGCGATTCGTATACCTATCTTCGACTAGTAAGTCGCTTATTACTTTTTGTGAAACTTTAGGTAAATAAATGTATTTGTATTTTTATGCTCAGCAGTGGACGTCTTATGGTTGATATAATGATGATGAACTATCACGGTTAACTGACAGGTTAATAACAGCTGATAAGTGAGTGGATGAGCTGTATCTATCCGGCTCAACCCACGTCTATATTCCATTATCTTTTCCCTATTGTATTCATTAGTTTTCAATCTTATCAAAGAGAGTAGGTAGCTAGTGCTCTGAATTCCATTAAGAATCACTCTGCTACAAGCTCATAATTACTGAGTTTAAGCATCACGTCTTTGTCGATCGACTTTATACAGGGTAATTCAGAATATGTGCCTATGTCGGGTGAAATACTGTTACGCCGAGGCTGTTAAACAATGAGTAATAATCGAAAACTCTCGAACGCTTTTGTCTTGCTGTGTTATTTGTTGTTATTGTCTGCGGTTGCGCACAATGGGGATTGGTCGTTCTGTCGAAACTCCGACCCCTTTCCTGGAACGATCCAGATCGTTCTCGAACAATCGAAATGTGCGCGATATAAATAGGCCGGAGAGATGGCCAGTCAGTCAGTCTCAGCGAGGCCCTGGAGGACTGACGTGGACAAGGGTCTCGCGTGAACAGTAGTTGCTTGCGAGTCAGTCTGTATTTTGCTATACGTGCGAACATTTCGGTGACTTTAAGTGGTGCAACAGTGGTGTGAATTAGTGTGTTGTGATTACGTGTGACCAAGTTCGTGTATTCATCGTTTTAGTGTTGAATAAAAGTGTTATTTTGGTTAGATCGATCCTCATTATTTTATCCCGAACCCTCAGCTCGTAACAATACGAAAATTTGATGCACGTTTGCGCGACAAAGAAAACTGTAGGTCAAGGGTGTTGGTCGTGCATTTCGTCGATAATTTACACTGTTAAGTTATATCGCACTATTTTAGCATTACTGCCAAAAGAAGAGACCTAATAATTTTGAGTTTTTATAATTTTACTTAGTTTTAAGCCCAATTAATTTTTCTTGGTTAGACAGAACGATGTATTACGATGCTTCGTTATCTGAGGAGTTGGGTGTTGAAGCTGCTCCACAATTTTTATAATATTTGCAATGTTATTGTTCTTTCTGTATTACTTGTTCTAAATAAATGAATTGAATTTAATTTTAAAAGATACTTGCAAGATCTCAGTTTCGGGCGAACCACTAGTTATCTAGGTAGGTACTGTTGCACGTGAAAGGTCTCTAAATATATGAACTCAATTTAAACTGAGCTCTTACTTTGCTTTCACGGAAGTTTAATACATACTAATAAACTGACGTCAAAGGAAACAGGAGCTTGCGGTTACGAGAGTTGCATAAAGCTCACGATTAGAGATGTTATAAAACTTGTAGAGGTTATCAAAGGTCTTTGTAAAGTTTCATCAGGTTTTGGAAATGCTTCCGTTCTTTGAGAGTAAGAAATATTTTAACCAACTCTGAGTGAGATTGAGTTGTTGGTTCCGGCTAGCGGTGTTATCTCTTTCCGGATATGGCTCTGGGAGTCGTTTCTTCAAACTGACATAAATGATTCTTATCTTTCAAGTAAAATAAGTGGCTCATTTGTATCTGGCTCTCGACGACTGGATCTTACTCTTACGCCGCGCGGATACACCGTACAAGATAGATAGATAGATAAGATAGGGGCATAATTTGTTTGTTCGTAAAACGAAAGAAACATAACTAGAGTTCGTTTATAATCGGATGACTCCATGTCGTTTGTACTTGGTATCATGCTAGTGAACGAGACAACCAGTAGGAGTGGCGTAAGGGTAAAAGAGATGCAAATGAATCTGATACCTATCATAATGTGTCAGATCTATATAAATACTAACTAGTTCAGGTTCTGTGCTGCGATTGCTTCACATGCACGTCAGAGCCGGTGATCCGAATGATTGAAATGAAACTTTTTAGTGGTTCGATCTTAGGCCGGATTCAGATAAAGATGATCCAATCTCGTCCAAGAGTCATTTTTACCGCTTCTAGTCCTGGCTATACGTATATAGGTAGGTAACTGTTTTTGCCCACCAGGTGCCACAGCAGGCTGCCCACCAGACCACCTTTCTAACCGGAATACAGCAATGCGAGCATTATCATCAGGCGAGATAAAAATAATTATAAAAAAAATTACTGCTTGGTGGTAGAAATAGGTATGTGGTAGTACTTCCCCGGACGGACTCTTTCACTAAGCTCTACTACTACTAAAAATATTAACCACACAATTGTGTTTTAGTTCGTATTTCGATTTCAAATTAAAATATGGCCTATATGGTCTGAGTTCACACAAAACCCCTACAAAGGCACTTTCAGTTTTCCAGAACTTTCCTATTGTCCGGGTCACTTCTCCAATTTGTCTTTTCCTAGAAACCTTATTCGGAATAGCCAAAGTCTATAAGTGATACGCTTACCAACGAACACCATTTTATTTATATTTATTAGAAGATAGATGATTGCTACATCGTTTTCAGTTATATTATGATGCTTACCAGCAGTACAGAGCTTGGAGTCTTCATCGTATCCGTCGATGCAGTCGGGGGCTCCATCGCAGAGGTACTGGATTGAGATGCAGTTCCCGTCCACAGGGCACTTGAACGGCTCGTACGGGTGACAGTATTCTGAAAACAGGAGAACAGGAAATTAATTTCTATTTCAATTTATTTATTTCTTAACCATATAACAGTAAAATTCTATACAAGAGTCCAACTTCACGCGCAAGTCCATCACTAAGCACTTTTAAGCTTAGAGTCAAAGAGCATTACCTGTCCTTGTAAATTTTTAGGTTATTATGTATAAGTAGGTATAATATGTATATTTTGTATAATGTATTATGTTTATCTGTAATGTAAGTATAGTTTATACGTATCGTTTTTAATATGTATAAGAATTTTATTTATTATAGTATTTATATATTATGTATGTGTAACTATTAGTATTTTACTCCTATACCCTATTCTGTGCACGTACCCACCACTATAATCGATTATCTCTATCTTCAAAGGTTTGCTGGAAGAAAACTCTTATTAGGGTTAAGCTTGCCTTACATTACATGCCCATTTTGTAAGCTGTTTCTGTCTGTAAATTTATTTGTGTACAATAAAGAATATGAATATGATAAGAGTTAGAAAATAATACATAATAATGTTAACAAATTAAAATATAAACGAAAATTTGCTGTACAAAATATAATATTAATTAAGATGTCAAAATTAGCAATTTTTTTAATTGAGAAAGCATAAGTTATACCTAGTTTTTTATGTTCATAAATTCGTTTAAATTATATAATTAAGAAAAATTATCTTTTAAATATAATATATATAATATATAAAAATAATAAAGATGCACGTTGCTCTAGTCGCCCTATTACGGATAAAATTGATGCCATTTTTGAAAAAGTGGAGCAAGATCGGCATATCAGTAGTTACGACGTAGCTGAAGAACTGGGAATTGACCACAAAACAGTTTTGGCGCATTTGAAAAAAACTGGGTACACAAAAAAGCTCGATATTTGGGTACCCCACGAGCTCACTGAAAGAAACCTAATGAACCTCATTCTTGATTCTTTATTACGACGTAATGAAACCGAACCATTTTTGAAGAAGCTGATAACTGGTGATGAAAAGTGGATCACGTACGACAAGAACGTGCGAAAAAGGTCGTGGTCAAAGGCCGGTCAGGCTTCACAGACTGTGGCGAAACCCGGATTAACTCGCAACAAGGTGATGCTGTGTGTGTGGTGGGATTGGAAGGGCATTATTCATTATGAGTTCTTACCACCAGGCAGGACCATCGATTCTGAACTCTACTGAGAACATCTGATGAGACTAAAGCAAGAAGTTGAGAGAAAGCGGCCGGAATTAATCAACAGAAGGGGTGTGGTTTTTCATCATGATAACGCTAGACCTCACACATCTTTAGCCACTCAGCAAAAATTAAGAGAGTTTGGCTGGGAGGTGTTAATGCATCGGCCGTATAGTCCTGACCTTGCACCTTCAGATTTCCACCTGTTTCGGTCTCTTCAGAATTCTTTAGGCAGTGTCAGGTTAACATCACGAGAGAACTGCCAAAACCACTTGTCGCGGTATTTTGATCAGAAGCCCCAAAATGTCTATAGCAATGGGATCATGTCCCTACCTACAAGATGCCAAAAAGTTATCGAACAAAATGATACCTACATACTTTAGTTAATTGTAAATAAACTATATTAAAAAATGTTTTGAATTTTCTTAAAAAATGCGAAGAAACTTTTTCCCCAACCTAATATTTATAAGGGTGTGTTTCCACCAGAGATGTGCTAAGTGTGTCTCAAACCCACCAATAAGATCGCTTGATTTTCATAGCTTAGCTTAGGTTCGGTCTGGTGGAAAGGAAAGAAAAGAAAATGCAACGAAGCTAAGTTTTTTACATTCTCGTCGCGCATTTTACTCGGACAGCTACCTCGCGCAAAGCTAATCTTAATTGCTACACCACTTAGCTTAGCTTTGGTGGAAATATGAGTATAGGTATACATAGTTTCGTAGCTTAGCTTTAAGGTATGATGCCGATCTCGGTAGCAAGCAGCAGTGCTGCCGCAGCACTACTGGTTTCCATACATTCTCTATAGGTTTATATGAGATTAAAATCCGAGCTAGGCAGCAATGCAGCGGCAGCACTGCTGCGCAGCAGTGTCGCCCTGCTGCCGCGGCAGACCAGTAGTGACGCGTCCGACGCCACAGCGATAACACCTCCGTGCATGTTGACAAATAAATTTGCAACAAACGGTGAATTTCTCACCACGAACAGCGCTACACTGCCGCCTTGCTCGGAATCAATGCGGCAGGCAGCACCGCTGCGTGCTCGCTCACCGCTTAGCTTTCTCGCACGTCGGTGGAAAGCAGTTTTACAAAAAACGAACGCATTATCTCTAATGAATTCTTTATCAATTAACAATAGTAATTAGTTTGATTAGTTTTGTCTGAGTAAAGTTTGCTAACGATTCCAAGGCCACTTCAATAAACCCAAAGACAGTGGACCCAATAGGTACTGTCTAAAACTACTAACTAACTTAGCCTAATGAACTTTCGCAAAACTCATCAGGGGTCACTTGTAATATCGCACGAAGGATCCCTAATCTCCTTCAAGGCCATTAAAAATAATACAGAATCCTCCTATGAAAAGGGAAAGCCTTAACAAACGGACAGACATAATTGGTGATTATACTAATTTCTAAAGAAGAAATTTTGTTATTAGGGTTCCGTAGAAGTTAACCAAATTACTGTAAACTTCTTAGATGTCTAATAGTGATAGTCTAATTTTGCAATTCAGCACTAACATCAATTTTAACCTTTGTTCTTTTTAACAGTTTCCATTATAAAACCGTGAAAAATTGTTAAGTCTTGAGTTTATTTCTGGCTAATCTTATAATAGGTTGGGGAAAAAGTTTCTTCGCATTTTTTAAGAAAATTCAAAACATTTTTAAGTAATAAAAATAATAAGTATAATAAGTATTCCAATATAATAATAATTATTATTTATTTATTCAGACTACATGGGTCCAATACATTCACTTACAATAATATTATATTACTGGCTGCCGCTGAATGGCTGGCTGAGACGTAGGAGGTTGTGGGTTCAATTGCGAAATAAACTTTTCCCGTATTTGTTCCAGGTCAGGGTGTTTTTCTATATATTTTATGTATTCTATAAGTTAACTAGTTCCTATAAAGTAAGCCCCGCACTCCGCTTAGATAAGGGCTAGATTTAATACTAGTTGATCCGCCCCGGTTACGCGCGGATTTCAAAATAAAATATAGCTTAAGTCTTCACTTCATACAAAAATTCCATAGAAAAAGCACTTTCTGTTTTTCCAAAATTTAAAAATTTTCCGAGAACTTTATTTTTTTTTTAATAAGTAAGTACAAAACTTGTCCTAAAAATTACGGTAATAACAAAAAAATCAGACAAATCGGTCGAGCCTTTCTCAAGTGATCATCTCTTATACATGCGGTAATTTATTTTTATATACTCGTATTATATAATAATCTTGGTTTTGGCGATAAATGCGATGATATAATAATCTCCAAAGCCTCCGACATAGCTTGACTTTATAGCAGTAAGTAAATTGGGGTTAATAAATTAACGTATACTTATAACGCCCATTTAAAATAATACCGACCCTTGTTGGATAAAAAGGGAAGCCATGGAGCTTAAAAACGGAGCCCTAATTGCCGGTAAGAACTGTACAATTTCCCAGGTATTTAGCTGTAAAGAAATTTTCCACATTTTAGGGTACAGCTGAAATATAAGGAAAACTGTGTATAATTGTCATTATTTTAACATCTTGGTGTCGTGTCATTTTAGACAAATCTAGAATTCAAGTATTTTATGTAGCAACTTAATATTTTTTATACATATAATGAGATACCACTGCTTATAATAATTCAGTCGTATAGAATCAAAGTTAAATATGTTATTTTGAGTAAAAATTTGTTGCAATTTGGGCAACACGGGAAATTTAAAAATACACTTTAATAATATTTGAATCGGGATCAAACATGGCAAACTACTTTATAAACAGACCGTAATGAGATTGGCATCAAATGTGGCTATCTGTGTATAATCTCAGAATCAAAGACGACTATCTGTCTTTGACCAATCATAAGCGTTTATTCCATCATGACCTACAACAAAAACAATAAGATTTCAGTTGGACGTTTCAATGGAGTCGTTACTTTCGATTTATCAACACTGACCACCTTTGATTATATACGACTCAATTGCTGTATCATCTTATCTGTATCATCTCTTGTATTTATCATGGTGAAAAACCAAATGTTTGAATTCTTTTTTAATCGTAGTTATTCCGTTCGTTAATCGTGACTTAACTCTAGATTTCTAACAGTTTTTTTTATAATAATCATCTTTTATAATTTTTCAAACTTTCCCAATCACTGTACATAATTACTGATTTAAACGGGTATGCCCTCGCGGGCATAATTAAGTTCAGTACATTATTACTCCCGACTCAGCCGTAGGGATTTAATCACCCGCTTCCGGTGAGCTTTACATGTGACATTGTCGAGCAGGTGGTGTTAAATAGTAAATTATTAAACGGGGGGGATGAAGCAGTGTTTTGCGTCACGGGCGCTATATTGAATGCCGAATGCAGCGAAGGATTCTAAAGTTAACTAACGAGCGATGCGAGGGAGTTACTAGAATCCTGAGTGCAGGGAGGGACATAAGCACGCCCAAGATGCAGACAGCTTTATCCACGAGGAGAATATTATACTTTTCACACTTTCTTCGAGACAATAATAACCAAATCTAGGTTGGTGCAGTCTGTGCAGAGGTTAGTTCGGTTTACGATTATGTTTTTATTGTGTGGGTCTCTTTGGTTCAAATTTTAATACAGACGAGGTTCCAAATAACATTATGCTCGCGAGGGGATTCAGTACAACTTTACTCCCGAGTCAGCCGTACAGAAAGGCGTCTAACTCAGTATTTGTTATAGTGGTGACACAATATGCTTTGTGTACGGAATCTTCATCACAATTTAAACTCGCTCTGAACATGTTTTTATAAGTCTTGCTCAAAACATTTAATTTCAGCCAATTAGTTGAAGCCGTAACCTTTGCATAATACGCTGAGGTCACGACCCTACTTAATTATTCTTGACAATAATTAGCCAGGGAGAAGTTTATTGAATTTTGCAATTACTTACTAACCGCTAAACTCAGGAAGTGTTGGAAATATTAAAGCTGATTGCAATCCTGTATACCTCAAATTGATGGACGCAGTGCCGAATTAAGGTAACTTGATGCCCTAAGCAATCTTCCCCTGTGGACCCCCCTATCCTTAAGTGAACTACAAAGAATTGATTAAATATATATATATATATATATTAATACGTATCGTAAGTAGAATATGTATGTGTTGTTCCTCCTGCCCTTATCCCATGCTGGGTGGGGTCGGCACAACATGGTTTCACATGTTGTCCTAAGATTCGGCTATATTTTTACGACCGGCCACCTACCTGACGTCAACTCACCTCGGGAACATCTTACACAGCCAACATATGTGTTCGTAACATATGACCGTCTCTGGTGCCCACCTAGACGCGATGCCCTAAGCAATTGCTTAAATAGCATATAGGCTAAACCAGGACTGGATGGACGCAGAACAGTGCATCGTAGGGTACTTTCATAAGCTGCGTGACCTAACGAGGCCATACCTTGTTACAGGCGATGGTTACCGCTTAACATCGGGTGGACCATAAGCTTGTTCCATATCCAGGTAGTATAAAAAAAAGATAAGCGCTGAACCAGCTTCACGAAAGGAGAGCTTCCTCAGCGATGAGGGAACGATGGAGGAGGAGGATTATAAATTCGAAAGTACCTAGCTCTGCCCCTCTGAGTATTGTATCTGAATACTCTTAATGTTTTCACGCCTAACAATCTGCTTAACCGATCTTGATGAAATTTGGTAAATAGATATAGATTTAACAAGGAGGATTGAGTCAGGTAAGTCTGCCCGCGACCACGGCTGTTGCAACATAATCGAAAAGTCGGTCGGTCGGAATAAGAAATAAAAAATGTACATAGGTAGGTACGCGATAAATACCCGTTTAAATCAGTAATTAGGCTACTTTTTACTTACAAACCACCTTAATACAAATAAATTATGCAACATAAAATCATGGGTAGAATCAGATTAACAACACGTTCACAATGTGCTGTTTACATATACGTTATGTTGCCAGTGTACTTAAGTGCTACTTAGGCCGTGCAGTATGTAGGTAACTATTATCAAGCCTAATACATCCTAGGCTTTGCTACTCTAAGTAAGTAAGTAGAACTAGGCTGGCCTGAAGCCAAATCCTCGAACAAACTCGTACTAAATCAAAGTGTGGAAATTAGCACTTCCAAATATCTAAATCAAGTTAATTAGCACCATAGCACGTTTATTTCGAAAAGGTTTTGTGTTCTTTTCTGTCATGGTAAAGATAAGGAGTAAGGCTAGTGTAGTATAGGCATATTATGTGGAGGGAAAAATATCATGTAAAATATCAGTGGGCTATTCGCCCACTGTCCCACGGAGGTCGTTAAAGATGGATGAACTGTGTCAAAGATTATATGGGTAAGCAAGAAGTGACAACTAAAATGTCGATTGATAGATTCTATTCTTATTTTTTCTAGAGTGACCAAATGGTCACTCTTTAACTCTTGTCCCAAGAAAGTTATTGTTATGTTTGTGCCTCTTGATCATCATGATATCAGCCATAGGACGCATTTAGCAGTGGTGTCCTATGGCTGGGGACGCCACTGCTAAATAGGCTTTTCTCATAGATTTCCAGAGCATGATGAAGAGAGTTGTGCAGTCTCCACCCAACAGCTGCCAAGAACCTTTATCAGGTCGTCTTTCCACCTAGTGGAACTTTTTTGACTCAACGGCCTCTGGCTATGTGCCCCGCCCACTGATACTTCAGGTTCATCCTCTGAGCTATGTCAGTGACCTCCTAGATAAATTACCAAGCATTGCCCTCTCCATAGCACGCTGAGCATGTATTAAAGAGCTAAACAATCAAACTAATATTATAAATACGAAAGTTTGGATGTTTGTTTGTTAAATCAATCACGTCGAAGCGGCGTATTTTGGCATGTACGCAGATTAACCTGGATTAACGCATAGGTTACTTTTTGTTGAAAAACAACGCGTGCGAAGCTGCTGGCGGAATCTAATATATTCTACTTTAATATATTTTACTTGTTTTATTTGAGACACAAAATAAACGTGTTTTAATCATATCTTATCATAACAGACTGTGAAACCGTGAAGAGATTCGGATTGAGGGAATTTCGTTAAGTTGGAGCTTCAGAGTAATGTAGGGTACTTCAAATGTTTCCATTCAAATGTATCTACCTAATCTTAGACTTGAATGAAAAAGACGCTTGTTTACGCTCTAATATACACTTGAATCGAAGATAAAATAATCTTGAAAAGGTACTCTTTGACAGGGTGAGTTTATTCTAGACATTATTTTTTTTATACTACATGGAGATGGAACAAGCTTATGGTCCGTCTTATGTTATGTGGTAACCATCGCCTATAACAGAGAATTGCCTCGTAAGTCACGCACGTTAGAAATGTGCCATACGGTGCACTGCCCCGCGTCCATCAAAATGATGGGGAGATTTTGGTTATAGAAAAACGCATGGGCTCAATTTTAAAACAAAGTAATCGTTACTTTATTGTTTTAAACCTTTGTATTTTCTTTTTTATATTTCTGTTCTACAATTAATTACGAACTAAATCTGTATGACAGTCATAGGCCTCAAGTAGCTGAAGTTATCTGAAGTGACCTTTATTCTTTAGTACAAATTCCTTACTTACGAGCGAACTCGTCAGTTCTTTCTGAATACTCTGAAAAAGTTTCCTGGGAGCCGTTGGGTGCAAGCCGCACAAGATCGGTCGCTCTGGAAATCTATGAAGGCCTATGTTCAGCAGTAGACGTCCTGTGGCTGGTATGATGAGGATGATAACTGTGAAAAAGAACAAAGTTCCCGCTGAACTGAGTTTTTTGAAGTCATCATATTATGTCGGATTGCCTCAGTTGGCTGTTAGAATTCAAGAAAGATTTCTTTTACAAAATTTTCCCTATGAAAATATCTTGTACGTACAGCGTATCGAAGCGTATAACATTAATAACGTTGTTGGCAAGTAATGATTAGGAAAATTGTTGACAGAAGGTAATTTATTGCTGGATTCTTTCATGCGTATTATTACCTTACTGTTTATTTGTGGCTCATTTTTAAGGTTCCGTAGTCAAATCATCTGTAGTTAGCGACATAAAGTTGATAAAATACTTATACAAGACGTGTATAACATTATGTTCAAGCAAATAAATCTGTCGTATTTTTTTGAATTCAACCTTTGTCATCTCACTGCTGGGCAAAGGTCTCCCTCACTGTCTTCCAGGGCTTTCGCTCGCATGCCAAATTCCACCAATCTGTCTCGAAGACATTAAAATCATCACGCTAGCGTCTACCTCTGCGCCGTCGCCCGTCTTCAGGCTCCCACTGCGTGAGGATCGATGGGCAAATCTATATTAGTCATTAAAAAAATGTATAGGTATCTAGATAGATAAAAAAATATTTATATTTATAACACCAAATAAATCAATTTGCACACAGGCGAACTTAACGATAGAAATCATTATCTTAGAAAATCTACCGAGGAGGCTTAGAACTCCTAAGGTATGAGTGTTATAAAAGAATGGTACAAATTCCACAAAAGCTTAAAAGTTTTTCCAGTCAAGATAATATTTTAAGTTTAAGTACCTACAGTTTTCATGAATTTCCGATGGAGCAAAGCCGAAGAAATTCCGGGCTGAGATGATGATGATGAAGAAAACTTTCAAGTTTTCTTCAATCACCATCTCCATTCATCAATTACCAGGTTTCTTTGAAGCTCTGCCAACCAACTCTGGCTTTGAAAGTTGCGTAACTTGATTCCAGCTAGATACTTAATTGTGTCGGAAGCCTTCCCTCAAGTTATTCCAAGTTTGCTTTAAGCAATTTTCTTAATGGATTCGTATTTTGGTCGCGTTTCAATCTCTTTTGCTTTTAAGTTATTGATGGGGTTGTATTGCCCTGATAATGTAATTTTCAATAGACATATTGATGTTGGGTTATTGTTACTCGACTGACTCGGTTGAGAAGGAATGTTTTTTTTGATATAAAAATATCTTGGTAAGATCCTTTTTTGAGCATTTGCATGCTTGATAATGGTAGAACATAAATTAATTTCAACATAATTTAAGACTTTACTGTGACTTAATGTTTTAGCAAATAAATTATCTTATCTTTATTAAAATTTCAAGTATAATTTTGAATCTTAAAATTCGTGAATTGAGGTGCTTAATTTGAAACCAACTGCTAATTGATAAAAATAGACGATTCTCGAGTGGTAACCACGCGCTTTAAAGCGCAGCGTAGGACGGCTCCCCACTAGATGGAAAGATGACCTACTATATATTTTTGGAGCCGTTGGGTGTATGCACAAGATTGTTCGAAGGATGTCCTATGGCTGATATGATAATGATGAAGATGAAAGCCTCTATCATTTACCTACTTACGTAAAAGTAAATATATACGATTTATTTTATAAAGGTTATATAAACTTATACGAAATATCAAAAAGTAGGCTGTCACAAAATTTTTTATAATTGGTATTTTCATAAACATATTATAAGCGGACAAGCAGTCAACTAAAACATTAAAAGGTACAAAGGTCAGTCCAAACTGGGCTCTAAAATATTTATGGTCACTGGGTTACTGGCGATTTAATAGGTCATCGGCTATTACTAAATTCTGACGAAATTTTGGGTTATGAGATCTAGTTATGTGGTTATATATGGAAATTGTTTCGTTCGGTTATTGTGGTAATATAGCGAAGTGCGATCTAGCGTTGAACTGAGATCTCGCGAGAGTGCTACGCCAATGAATTAGGAAATTTTTGAAGGAGTTCAAGTCTAACTAACTCCATAAAAATATAAATAAAAACACTAGGAAAATGTGCCGATTACGTTAGTTACTTTATAATTTTTTATATTAGTGTGGACTAGTGTGGATTGATACCTAAGTTTAAGTTATAATTAGTAATTGGTGATAAGCTACTAATTTAATTCAACTTGTAATCACCATAGCCCGCCAGATTCAACTGGAAGGCACAATGAATACAAGACAGAATACTAGGCAAGCGTGATCCATCTTCGATCACACCATCACTTACCACCAGGTGAGGTAGTGGTCAAGCGCTTGACTATCATCAATAAAAAAAACAGTCAGGAACATTTGACAAAATAACTAAAGATTTCTTCAGCACTGCCATTTGTTATCTTTGATGAGTCATAATTTGATGAGTTTTTGCTTGTATGATTTTATATGGTGTTCCTCAATAGCAAAAATTAGACGAAACTATAGGATATTTAAATGAAAAAGGTATATTATTAGATTAGTGTATGAATGAATGAGTTCTATAATATTTTTTCTATTCCTTAAAATCCGTATGTCCCGGTGGGCCTTCTAAGATAAGGTAAAATAACATTTAGGGCAGGCCTATACTAGTATCGAAATGATTCACAACCAGCCTACATACCTTAACACGTATGGCTGTGATTAGACCTTGCTATTCCGTGCTGATTGGCAATCCGTGCAATCAGCTGCTGAAATCGCAGAACGTGTTTAGCTTTGCAATGGGCATGTTTAGACAGCTTATGTAAGCGGAACAGTTTGCACATAATGTGTTGTATGTATGCATGTATAATAAATAGTTTGCACATGTATGTATGGATGTGTGAAGTGTATATAAATTATTTTTTATTTATTTACAATAACCATTAGTAATTTGTTGAGAGTTACTCAATATTGTGATGTCTTTATGTAATCAACTATAACAGTGTTAGTGGATTTCTGTAATCCGAACGAAAATATTTTTATTTATTATATACTAGCTGACCCGGCGAACTTCGTACCGCCTTGACATGTATATGACGCGGGCTGCCAAAGTACATCACCCCGGTAAAATTGTCAATCGGCCATCATTAGCTACATGTATGAGAAAATAAATTTTCTTCATAATTTCTTTTTGCTTTAATTTTTCGGATACTTTAATAGTTGTTCTGCTATTCGGGGCTAAAACAAATTCAACAAATCAAAGATCATCAAAATCGGTCCAGCCGTTCTTCGTTTGGCTTCGCACGGATGGTTTTTCAATAAAACATTACCCTCATTTTGCGCAGTTGGCTAAAAAGTAGCCTATATATATCCTTAATATTGTAAACTTTATGTGGGAAGAAATAAATGTATTTTCTTTCTCTTCTTTTCTATTTCTTTCATTATGACCGGGATTGGGACATAGGCTACTTTTTACTCGACTGTGTAGAAGGAGAGTCATGTTTTTATTGACAAAAAATATCACTGTACTGTGCGAGTGAAGTCGCGGGCCAGAAACTTTTTATCCATAATCAATAATAGATACCTTACGTTTCTATCACTAACAAACTGAGGTTTAATGGCCCCGCCACGCGCCGTCGGCAGCGAGTCTTTGATAAAACTATAGGTTTAGAAATATAGCGTAGGTGCACTTAATAAGTACGGAAATTGCATTCTGGGCAACTTTCAAGTTGCAATAACACCAACATTATACAACCTCTATTTTCCAAGCGGAATAAACGACGTGAACAGAATTCAAAATTGGCGGGAAATGTAAAATATCTCGGCTCGCTCTGAGAATAGTTGAAGTGTGAAAATACGGCTACAGTCTGATAACGAATAGCTGGTCTTGTTAGGCTTGCACATTTTTTGTAGAGACTTACCTACGATGAAAACGTCGTAGCATTTTCGTAGCTCTTCACTTAATAAGAAGAAAGAAAGAAAATACATTTATTTGCAGACATAATACATACCATACCAAAATAACACGGCAATAAGTATAACATAAAAAATTGAAATAAAAATATAAAATATACATAGGTAGTAGGTACGTCCAGGTTATGAGCGTCCGCAAACTAGGATCCGGCTCAGCATTATGCGCACATAATGGAAAATTGTTGTCACAAACTGATGTTAATTGCCTGCAGAAAGAGGGTATATATCTATTTAGAACTTTGTCTTTATTTTCTTGTTGCACCCAAACAAACTTCTGAGTAGATTTTGATGTAACATAGAGAAAAAAGTTCGTTCGACGGGTTCACTTTTGTCTCGCATAGGATCTTTTTCAATCTAATATAATTCTTAATATCAAAAATAAATCAACAAGAAGGTTTTAAATACGTAATTTAATACGTAGGTGACCATTATGTGTTAAATATATAACTACTGAAGTTTTAGTTTGAAATTCAGGTGTAACAAAAAAAAATAACAATAAAAGCGCGTCAGGTATGTTTGCCAAGGCGCGCATTTAACGCCATCTGGCGTAAGAAAACAGCTTCATTGCTGAACTAATTTCATGCGACAAAATACGATTAGCTACTGGTGGGAAAATTAATCCAGAGGACTGACTCACTGTTTAAGTTATTCAAATAGTTAAGTTTTTTTTACTAACAACTTTGGATCTCATTGTTGTCTTTTAATAACCTAATCACACCAATATTATAAATGTGAATGTGTTTATGTTTGTTTATTTATTTATTTGTTTGTTGGTTTGTTACTCAATCACGTCGTAACGGCTAAACCGATTTCGATGAAATTTAGTACGTATGTAGATTATAACCTGAATTAACACATAGGTTACTTTTTATCCCATAAATCAGGTCCCATGAGATAAAAATGGGACATCGAATCAAGTTGCAACAGCGAGTTTAGCGAGTTTTATTTCTAGATTACCAACACATTAAGTAGTGTAACGCGTATAAAGTCGCGGGTAACAGCTAGTAAATTTTTTAGCTGAAATACAATAAGTAGGTGTTTTTGTCCTGCTGTCCTAAATTCCCTGCAGCTAGAAGTGGAGTTTTCTAGGAATAACGTTGGTATTGGAGCGGGCTGCCGATGTTATTTCTCAAAATATATACTTTCAAGTAGCTTTTCCGTACTTTATTTTAGCCTTTTCTGTTGTTATGTTATCTAACGAATACTTGGAAAAAATAGAGTGTATGGAAATAACTAATTAAGAAATAGAATAAGAAAGCTTTCAATACCTTTACAGGGCTAAAGAAAATTGACGAGACTGGACCCACGTGAGATAACCGTTCATGATCCTCTAAATGTCTTATGTCATCATCCTCATCTCAGCTCATCTGCACCCACTGTTGGGTATAGGCCTCTTCTTTATCACGTCATTCTTTCCGGTCCCTTGCGAGTCTCATCCATTAGCACCCAGCTACGCTCTCAATGTCATTCGGCCATCGGGCGGGTGGTCTGCCTTTTGGTCTACGAGCTTCCCTTGGCCACCACTCTGTAATAGCCTTCGTCCAACGCCCGTCATCCCTCCTAGCCAAGTGTCCGGCCCATCTCCATATCAGCCCTGCGATCCTCATACCTATGTCCACCTTTGTGCGTCGTCGGATTTCAAAATTGGGTCTGTGGTCCAAGAGTGTTATGCCGAGCATGGCGGCTCCATTGACCGTTGAGCTACTCTGACTATATGCATGTATTCCATTGTGAGTGGCCTGTCTCGGAACCGTAAGTAAGAATGGGCAGGACACATTGGTTAAACGCCCTGGTCTTGAGGCATTGAGGGATTTTAGACTTTAGGACGTCTTCTAACTTACTAAAGGCGGCCCATCCTAGCTGGACTCGTTTCGAGATCTCTTGTTTCTGGGAAAGTGAGTCAAAGTAAATGTAAGTAAATGTCTTATGTAAATGTAATTCATTTGTATTTAATTTTGAAAATACATCACATATATTTCATTCAAGTGACAATACAATAAATTTCATTTTGATTGTTATCAAATTTCCAATATACGATACGCGGCTTTGCGCGCCTGCGCTCCACACAAATGTATTCGTTACTTAAACTGTAGTATTGCATTACATAATTTTTTGCTCCATACTTTGTAAATTACGAGAAATATGACATTAAGCAATTATATATACTATGTATATAATATTACGACTTTCGCAATGATTATAATCGTATTTAGTGCTCAAATATAAATAAATAAATAAATTAATATTGCTGGACATTTCACACAGCGCTATCTAGCCCCAAACTAAGCAGAGCTTGTACTATGGGAACCAGATAACTGATAGAATACTTATATACATTTTTTTTTGTAAATACATACTTATAATATATAGAAAAACATCCAGACCCGGAAACAAATATCTGTAGATCATGCAAACATTTGTTCCGCGGCCAGAATCGAACCCGCTACCTCCTGCGTCTCAGCCGGCTATTCGCCCACTGCACCACGGAGGTCGTCAAAATATATTTAGAGTATTGTCAAATTATACAAATATGTCAAGTTTAAGCATGTTTAGTCGCTAAATACGTTTAGAGATCGTTGTGCAAGGCTTAGGGCGAGTTACGCAACGATACCAAATCGTATTTATCTAAATATGTTTAAGAGAGTTGTCAAATCACACAAATACATTAAATATAAATATGTTTAGTCACTAATTACGTTTAGTCATTGTTGCGTAAGTCTCCCTAAGTAAACATTTTAGATTTGTGCTTGAGATATATATCTAGCATACATTATTCGTCAAGAAATTCATTACTTACTAGATACTTTTTACAAATAGGTATTTTAGCCATTAGCATATTATACCACTAAGGTGGCAAACGAACTTACGGACCACCTGATGGTAAGCAGTTACATTTTTTAACGCCAAAGGAATCTCACTTGTATTTTAAATACCTTCATTTTAATACCTCACTCGATAGGTTTTGATAAATTTTTGATTCCGCCATATTTAATTAGGCACTTGAAACTTCATATAGGCTACGCCATTATCGTTGATTCCGATGATAAGTACCTCAATTGTTAAAATCTATAAAGCCTTTTAACCTATATGATGTGCCAAATAAACAAACATACACGTAGTTGGGTAAAAAGATGCAACTCTGCGCCAGTGGGGGTCGAGCCTAAGATAACAGCCTCCCAACAAGCATATTCAAATAGGTATTAGGTATCTAAGTAAACGCGATAGCGGAAGCTAAACATATTTTCAGCTTAGCTTACGCCAGAGCATAATCCTCTTTGTCTAATTAAGTTAACCTTAGTTTTATGTTAAAGCTAGAAAAATCCATTTTACTCTAATTTCAGACCAAAAGGCTTAGCCAAGTTACATTCGATTAGCGATGACGCTAGTCGATAAATCCGAAAATGTATGGGATTTGACACATGCTATGGAAATATCACGTGATATAACGACAACAAACCTATGTAGAAATCGAATCGATTCGAAGCGAATGTAACTTTGCTACGGGCCCAGGAAAGCATATTGCTATTAATCTTGCTTCTATATTAATATTTAAATAAGTCGTTTGGTTTTTTTTTTGTTACGCCTTCTTACGCGATCGTGATACATAATTTCATAGGCACAGAAAAAGATAGGGTACAGGATTTTCCCAAATCGTTTTCTAAGGGGATTAAATGGGGGTAAGCGTAAGCGAACCCGCATAAGAAAGCTAAACGTTGAAATTTAATGAAATAACCCAAAAAATAACTACGGAGGAATAAAAGTCTGTATATTCGTTGTATCGTACGTGAACTTATTTTTTTAACAAACAATTATGCACTTATCTACCTACAGATGGTGAGTGAATTTTCATTTACCAAGGTTTTATTTAAAAAGTTTATATATTTTAAAGATATTTCCTCGCCAGTCTACCGAGGCAATTCCTTATTACCCTAGTCTCACGGGGAATCAGAAACGATCATTATTTTATAATCTTATTACTCTAATGTCAGAAGCAACAGTTTTTACGATAAAATCAACATCGTAATATTACCAGCGCTAATCCTAGAGGAGCAGTTTGTTAAAAAAAACATAATTAGGATACAAATACTCGTAAAAGAGCATTTATTCTTTTACGTAAGTATAAATGCTTATTAATGTAATATCTTCCAAAGAACCTTAACAAAGGAATAAGTCTTTTGTTAATGTTGTTTGGAAAATATTACTAATATTCAATCATTTATTGTGTATTAATGTAATAATAAGTGGTTATTGTTAGGTGTTAAATTATTGATCAAGCGAAGCGAGATCTCTAAATCATCTTGGGCAAACTGGCGTTGTATGTATGTATGTATGTTTATTTGTCCGAGGATAACTTTCGAAGCGTTTATCCGATCATTGTGAAATTTGGTATTGAGGAATTTGGTGATGGCACAATTTTGGTGTGACTAAATGAGCCAATTTCAACTCCATTTTTAATTTTAGTAAAGTCTTTGTAGTTATTAGCCATAATAAAAACTGAACTTTAACAAAATTTACAGGGTACTCTAATGACCCCACAGTGCTGTAATTTGGTATGCGTGTAGCTTAAGTGACACAAATATAGGCAAAAGTCTGAAATCTAGAATAACTGCAATTTGTACTCCAAAAAAGAATAACCAATTTACATGAACTCCCGTTACCTGTTATTTGAATGAAACTGTAGGTCAAGTTATTTGGTTAATTATTTCGTGGCGCTATTTTGATTGTCAAAGATTACGAATGATATACATATTTTTATTTTTATGGGAGACTCGCGAGATCTCAGTTCGGGGCGAACCACTAGTTTAAATTGTAGTAAAGTGATAAAAAAATAATGCATTGCATTGCCACGTTGAATAGCAACGCTTAGATAAGCGCCAGCTCTTGTATCACATCGTAAAGACATCAATATGTCAGAGTTCATGAAGATTTAAAGCTTTTTACAAAAAATAAATGAGTATTTATTCTTTCACCACACAAGTTTTTACAGTTTAGGACCTAATGCCTATCGATTATCACGTATAAGCCAAGACCGAAATCGAAATGTACCTCGGATCGATAAAAAAAATAAAGGAAACCATTGGTAGGTATAACACTAAATTTTAAGAATCACGGAACTCTCAATTTCTTTCCTGATTTAGGTAAAATGGTTATTTTGTTTTTCTTTATTTTTTCATAAATATGTACTGGGAAACTTCGCAAATGAATACGAAGAACATTATGAATCCCCTTACAATCAGGGACATAAGTATCATAAATATGTAATAAGTTCGGAGTTTCTCGTTTACGCTCGTTTACGAGGCTCTGACTTTGCACTTTGAAAGGTTTGATTTCTAGATTTATGCAGTTATAATATACATCCAGATAGGCAGACACCCAATAATATGTACGTTCGTAATCGTTCGTAGGTACGTTGCTACGACCGCTACTCTCCGCACCGCATCTTGCCTTGCACCTACCACAGTTCCGGATCTTTGGGGGGGAGGTGGCACTTGCCCGGGTGGCAATTTCAGGGGGCGCCAAATTCACTTGTTTCACAAAGCGCTTCGCGCATCCAGCGTACGTCGTGCTATCGATTATTCATTTGATTTGAACCCCCAAAAATCCCTCCTGGCTAACAAGCCCCAAAATGACATAAAATATATGCAAGAAAATTAAACTTTGAGAGAAAGTAAAAAGTGCGTATCTCATATAGTAGTTCATAGTTCATATTAATATCCCCCAGTCTCTCAAACGCTGGGGGAGAGGAGGCGTCATGCTTCTGCCCCGGAAAAATCATGGATCCGGGGCTGACCTACCATGGTGAAGGTTTACGAATTGAACCGAAACATTGTCGATCGTATAATGTCGTAACAGCAATAAAACGGTACGTGATAAATCCCACATAATTATAATATGTAATGATTGAAATAAATCACGAAAGTTTTCTCAGATAGACATCATTTAATGAGCATGCAGTTGCTAAGAATATGTCGATTGAAATGTATGATTCTGATTATATTTAGCCCAAGAACAAACAAATGAACTAAATATGAAAGAGGTTTTCGCAAGCACACTTACACATATGAAAGATTTATTGCGTGTGTGAAAACTGAAATGGACGGTCATTAATCTTTTTTAACGATTTGCAAAAAGATAGGAAGTTCGCTACGATTTACAACTGCAGATTTTAAAAACCTGCAGAGTTGTGTCGATACAATTTATGTAAAAACTATACCATGTACCATCATCATCATATCAGCTAAAAGACATCCACTGCTAAACATAGGCCTACATAGGTGTACAATAAAAACATTATTTAATCTAATCTGCCCCCCCCCTTTCTTTTTATTGTAACCTTAATTACACTTTAGAAAAAAGAAGTGTAACTAACGTAACAATGTCGCCAGCTATTTACAATGCTATAGAAAGGAACGAAGTCTCATCGCTTGACCTACTTACCTACGAGAAACAATAAAACTCTATTTAGGTCCGCTGTAATGGCATGTCTGCTACACTGATGGAATAATTACCTCTGCAGAACAGACTCTAAATGGATCTAAAACTCGTTAATTTGGTTTTGTTTTTAAAACTTGTGTTTAGCTTAGAATAGCTTACCGACTATGCGGGCTCGGTCATGTCGAGAGAATGTGGTCGAAGACAAGTCATCCGGCCAATATACCGCTGGATACAAGAAGTTGAAACTGACTCGCCTGAATTCGATGTGTCTAGCTGGCGTGAGACCGCCCTGGCGCTGTCTTGTCTCGGAGGCCAAGACCGATTTCAAGTGGCTGAGCCATCATCATCAGCCCATAGGTACCCACTGTTGAGGGCTCCTTTCGCTACTGCCACTGACCTCGATATATACATTTACAAGTAAAAACATTCATTGGTGCATGGCCGGGATTCGAACTCGCACCTCCGGTGGTGGCCTAGTGGGATGTTTACTTCCCATTCGGAGCTCTAAAAGGGTAAAAAGTAGAAAAATAGTATAGTAAAATGGTTAACGAATAACTCGAAAATAAATTCTGTTTTAGTCTATTGCAATCTGACCTTTTTAAGATCTGGATCCCACGAGAGTAAAAAGGCTACATTATAACTAGAATTTATTCTTTTCCCAAACATGTACCTTTGACCTTTTCAAAATCTAGTACCTAACTAGTTCGTTCGCTGAAGCTTGTAATGTATTCAAACTGGTTCATACTCAATTTGCACATTACAATCACCTGAATGAACAGTTTAGGGGTATTCAGCTTGTATTAGCGACGGTTTGCTTGCTCCAATTAACCTGCACGAAGCAAACTTAATTAGAACATAGGTTCTAGTCTAGTATAAGATGTTCCTAAGCTTTGGAAATGTACCTATAAGTAGGTTGTCATGTATTGGTAATATGATTTTGGTCCAACTGGCTAGCATGACCGCCCTGGTAAAGTTTATCTGCCGAAGTTTTTATAATAATAATGTTATAATAATGCTGGACATTTCACATAACGCTATCTAGCCCAAACTAAGGAAAGCTTCTACTATGGGAACCAGATAACTGATATCACACTAATGATATAAATGCGAAAGTTTGGATGTTTGTTTATTTATTTGTTTGTTACTCAATCACGTCGTAACAGCTAAACCGATTTTGATGTAATTTAGTATGTACGTAGATTATAACTTAGATTAACACATAGGCTACTTTTTATCCCATAAATCAGGTCCCATGGGATAAAAATGGGGTGTCATGTCAAGCTGCAACAGCGAGTCTAGCTTTATTTCTAGATTACCTACACATTTAGTAGTGTAACGCGTACGAAGTCACGGGCAACAGCTAGTAATACAAATATACTTTTTCCCCTTTGTTTGATCCTAAGCTAAAAAACATTTTGTCGTAGAGTGTCGAAACATTAACAACATTAGAAACATTATGGGAAGAGAATCCTTATTAGCATGAAGTTCGTCTATAGATATATATGTATTTACTTTGTGTATTATCTGATACTTGAAAAAAAAAGTGGCACTCCGGGAGTGCCGACAGAAGTGAAAACTTGAACAATTACGAGATACTTATATATATAGAGGTTTCGGTAACGGTAACAGTGTCGCAAGTTTAATGGTTTTTTCCCATCTCAAAAAATGTCCAATGCGCCTAAAGAAGTTTTCACTTCATATACAGAGGTGTCGGTAACGGTAACGGTAACAGTGTAACGAGTTCAATCGTTTTTTTTAATCTCTAAAATGCCCAACGCCCCGAAAGAATTTTTAACTTTAAAAAATTTAACGTTGATGCCGTGCTAGCCAGTAAATACATTTTTTTTGCAAATTTCATGAAATTTATCAAGGGAAAAGGGAATAATAGAAAAACATAACCTCTTACTGAAATGACCCAGAACACCTGAATTATTATTGATGCCTTCTCAAAATTATTTTCACAATAAAACATACATGCTCAACCATAAATAATGATATTTTCCTAAGGAAAAAGAAATCGTTTTCCGGTTTCCCATTTTACGAAAAATTATTTGAAATTGCCTAATGTTGCGGGCCAAAGTTATAAATTCAATCGTGATCCTTTACAAGCCCTACTAAAACTGATATACACCAACCCCGATAGACAGAGACAAAACATACAAATACGAACATAGTAAAACGAGACAAAACATGCCTAAACTCATGAATTATTCACTAGGATTTATGAAAGGCATATTCCAACGCAAAATATAGGAATGCTTCAGTTCCATTAGTCAATTTCGAAGAATTTGAATATTTTGTGATGACAATACCTATAAAAATGTTTTAATATGGGTTTCAAGCCTTTTCAAACGAAGGGATACATAATTAAAGTCGATTTTTTTATTCGCTCACTGTTACAGAACTTAATAAATCCATAGTTTATAACTATTCTTGAATTTGTATTATTTTGTTTAGAACGAACTTCCGTCCGTTGATATACAAAATGTGTTTTGTTATGTGTGACATTAATTTAAAGTACACATCCAGAATCATATTAACTGATTTTAGAGGTGGGTTTAATACGGGTCGCTTGAATATTTATTCAGTAGTCGATACATTTCCAATAAACAAATTATATTAACATAAATCGGCGGCCCTTTTTGACGACGCCGCTTAGTCAGTTTAACAGGTACCTTTTAACATTATAAATGAATGCCTTGTTTGCCTATTTTATACAGGCTGTTTCATTGAGTTGGAGTTGATATTAAGGTTGTTTGAAAATTTAAAATGTTCTATGTTAATGAATATGTAAAAAAAAAAAACGATTTTACATCAATACTAGCCATTACCCATACCCGTGTTTTCATTTAATGTCGTACATAACAAAACACGTAGTATAAAGCCCATGTCTCAATCGAGGACATAATCTTTCTTTATACCTTTCATTTAAATCGGTTCAGCCGCGAAAACGTAACTGCAGGCATAGCTACTTTCGATTTTATAATATCAGTATCGATGATTTTTCTATTCCATATACAGTAAGTTTTTTCTTAAATTAGGTATTGGGAAATTCGAAATTATAGCATATACAGAGAAACTGTCTTGGGTACCATTAGGTTATTTTTATGTGAATCATTTTGGAATCGTAAAATTTTAAGTCAAGCGTGAGTTGTCATTAAATAAAGTTAACCATAAAATAAGTTTTTTGTTGAAAAATTACTTTTTCAATACAAGCTCTTATAAATTCATTATCAGAACTGCAAGCAGATTCAAATGAGCCCGAACACTAGTAGCCCAGTACAATCCATTCGGAAGTTCCGTTGTCTATCCGTCTCTATCGCCCACTTCCATCCCTACCATATTATTGCGTTGTCACTAAAGTTATTCCAAATTTAAATGTATACACAAAATTTCGTGTCTGTGCTGTTGACCGTTGAGGAGTTCCTCCTTGGAAGCGAACCCTGAGTGCAGCAGCCATGTCATGGTGGAACTTTTAACTAGCACAATTAAATGCATATACAAAATTTCGTGTCTCTGATGTTGACCGTAGAGGTGTTCCTTCGTCTGGAGCCAATCCAGGGTGTAGAATCAGGTCATGCACACCATAAAACTGCATTGACATTGGAACTGAACCAATATATCTAATTTCAACTCCGTAGGATAAGAGAAAGTGGACTAAAATACAAACATTGCAAGCTACATAAAAGCTTGTAATGATGTGACGTATTAGTTTTCGTGTTCTCCTCAGCAAGCCCTTTTATTTGATACCCATACTGTGGTAGAAAAAATAGCTAGTCCACCATCTTGGATGATCCGTCGTAATGGAATTAGTATGACGTCACATAGTCACATAAGCATGCATTGTCATCCAAACTAAGCGTTTATACCAAATTTCAGTTTAATTGGTTAAAGATAACTGATTTAAAATTCAGTTGCTAGGTTCCACACGGACAAACATACATGCATTGCAAGTTAAATGAAAGCTTGTAAAAATATACTGTGTATCGACTAAGTCTCATGTTAGTGTTATTACATCGTATCAAAGCAAAAAAAGTACTAAAAGTAGTAGAGAATGAAGTCGTGGGAAGTAAATCACGCTAATATTATAAATGCGAAAGTTTGGATGTTTGTTTGTTTGTTACTCAATCACGTCAAAACGGCTTAACCAATTTCGATGAAATTTGGTATGAACGTAGATTATTACCTGGATGTTCCCATGGTGTAAAAATGGGATGTAAAAGTTTCTATATATTTTTTTGCACCCCCAAAACAACGCGGGCAAAGCCGCTGGCAACAGCTAGTTCATAATAAGTACCTATACAAATGTCTATAATTAATCAACATGGAACCAAAATGATCCTCATTTATTTGCGAACCGATTAGAAGTAGTTTATTAACCCATTGTGGTCCCTACAACCATTGTAACCATTATACAGAATGCCCCAGAACTAGTAGGTATGTTATACTGAGGGGGCCAGATTCTCGACACTTACGAGTACGGGAACAACAAATGTTCTACGACTTTCGTGAATTCGATGATTTTCATTGAAGAATCGCTGAAAATTTCGGTTAAAAGTCTGTTTATCAGCTGTTTTAGGTCTTATTACGTTTATGTAAGGTAAGTTCTAGGAAAGACGCAAAGTCTAAATAACAGCTCATTTAAAGCCAAACTAAAAAAGTTCAAGATATGCTGAAAAACAATATGTTTTTTTCTATGAAATATTGTTAATTTTATGGTCGGAATCACGCTTAAAATACTAGTTCCGGGACACCCACTATTGCATTTGACGACCTCCGTGGCACAGTGGGCGAATAGCCATCTGATACGCAGGAGGTAGCGGGTTCGATTCCCGCCGCGGAACAATTGTTTGCATGATTTACAGATATTTATTCCGAGTCTGGATGTGTTATAAGTATTTACAAAAAAAATATTAAAGTATTATATCAGTTATCTAGTTCTCATGGTAAAAGCTCTGCTTAGTTTGGGGCTAGATAGCGCTGTGTGAAATGTCTAGCAATATTTTTTTATTATTTATTTATTTATATCCGAACAGGGTCGAATGTAAGACCTGTATTCTAACTATGACATCTACTATGACATCTATGTAAAAAAAAATTATTCTGGCAATAAATATTATTTGATTTGATTTATAAGCAATAATAGGCGTTGCGCAGGTACCTACTAATACCTGCTACGTCACAGATTAAGTCTAATACTTAAAGGTGTGACAGTAAATAAGCAAACGCGTCGAGCGATTTTGGGACTGGCTCCGAATGTTCGAGAATAGTGGAGAGATTACGGGTGGAGTATATAAATACGACACAACGTAGCAGGAGCGGAGAGTTTTTACATTTAAGCGGATTAAAGTGTAAACTAAAAGTGAGTGGCCCATAGTGAGAGTTCACGTTTCTATTCCATTATGTCTCATTATGTAAAGTCTGATAATGGTTGCTGGGAGTCGTTGGGTACAGGCCGCACAAGATTGGCCACTCAGGAAATTTATGGGGAAGCCTATGTTCAGCAGTGGGCGTCCTACGCTGATACGATGATGATGATTGGTTTGAAGAGTATGGTTGGGGGTGAAATTACAGGAGCATAAGACTTTACACCTGTATGCCTCAGGTTGATGGACCCAGGGCAGTGCATCGTAGATCACGTTTCTAAGTTGCGTGACCTATGAGGCAATACTTTGTTATAGGCGATGGTTACCACTAAACATCAGGTGGCTCTTTTGCTTGTTCCATATTCAGGTTGTATAAAAGAAAGGTAGTAACTCAAAATGCTTGCGAAATAACACCACATATTTTCCAGTATTCCAGTTTTCGTAGTCCAGTAGAATCATGGTAGAATAAACGCAGTGAATCTTGCTTTAACAACGTTCGTATTTGTACCACACGTTAGCCCCAATCATTTACACGCTAGAATATACAGCGTGTTCCAAACCACCGTTCCGCAACATGTTTGTATAATCCGCTCTCGCTAACTCTGCATAAACAAATAAGTTAGTTGTTCGCCCCAACCTGAGATCTCGCGTAATCTTTGACTATCAAAATGTGTGCAAATAGTAAAATAGCCCATTGTACCTATGATTTATAAGTGTGTTTTCTTTTATATTTATTTTTAATGGTGTGCAATAAAGGAATTCAAATTCAAATTTATTTATTTGGAACATAAATAAAGTACAATATACAAATGAAAACGTTGACAACTGAAAAAGTTAAGAAAAACTAAGTAACTGTGTCAGCGCCCTCTTCCAAAACCAAACAGAACAATGTTCCAGCTTATAACGAGTCGATATAAGTAAATGTTTTTTTTTCTAATAATGATTATAATTTTAAGTTAATACTGGCCACAGCAATGGCATCAGGCGAGGCGGCCATTAGGTCCTCCATCGTGCATGTGTACACCTGTCCAACATACTATGAATGGAAACGTAGAACTCTTGACACGCTAAGAAGAAGAAGAAGTTAATACTACGTGTGTGTGAGTGTGTGTGTGATGTGTTTATTTGGAGTGTATGTGTGTGTGTGTGTGTGTGTGTGGAAGTGTGTGTGTGTGTATGTGTGTGTGTGTAGAAGCGAGTGTGTGCGGGAGTTTGTTTGTATGAGTGCGTGTGTGTGTAGAAGCGAGTGTGTGCGGGAGTTTGTTTGTATGAGTGCGTGCGTGTTCTCGTGTGTATAATTTTGCTAGGTAGGGGGAATCATAATATTCTCGGTATCATCGTACGTTAGTGATTGAAGCCAGGTTTTGCATATAATTTTACATCTGTGGAATGCCAGAGGATAAATGTCAATAGCTTTGTTTACTCTGTTGTACAAAGAACAGCTTATATAAAAGTAGTATCTTCGTTATCTAATTAATTAATTATCTAATCTAATCTAATCTAATCTAGTGCCACGAAATACGTAACCATCTAATTTGACGTACAGTTTCATTCAAATTACAGGTAACAGGAGCTCATGTAAACTGGTTTTCTTTTTTGGGGTAAAAATTGCAGTTATTCTGGATTTCAGACTTTTGCCTATGTTTGTTTCACTAAAGTTACAGGCATACCAAATTTTAGCACTGTGGGGTCACTCGTGTACCCTGTGAATTTTGTCAAAGTTCAGTTTCTATTATGGCTAATAACTCAAAAACTGCAAAAACTAAATAAAAAAAAGGCGTAGAAATATACCAATAAAGACCTTTCATATGACATCCTATTTGACTTAATAGTCTCATTTTCACTTTTTTTACCCCTCTTGAACCCCAATATCTCAACAACACAACACACACACACAATGTCAAATTATATGTCATGTAAACCTCACCGAAAGCAGTTCCCTACGGCTGAGCCGGGGGTAAAGTTGTACTGAATTTGAACATTTGGCATAATGTTATTTGAATTTGGAACCTCATCTGTATTAAAATTTGACCCAAAGAGACCCACACAATAAGAACTTATTCGTAAATCGTACAAACCTTTGCACATAATGGTCCAATCTGGATTTTGTTTTTATTACCCGAAAGTGTGAAAAGTAGAGTATTCTCCTCGTGTATAAAGCTGTCTGCATCTTGGACGTGATTATTATCTCTCTCTGCACTCAGGATTCTAGTAACTCCTTCGCTCCGCTCGTGAGTTTACTCTAGAACCTTACGTTACGTTCGGGATTCAATATAGCGAACGTGACGCAAGACACTGCTTTACCACCTTGTTTAATAATCTACTATTTTCAAACAAATGTTCACAAAAAATTGGGGAAAATGTTCACAACCACGTGAATGCTCACTACAATGCTCGCGGTGAAAGGCCCTTATTGAGGAGCCCCATGCTGAAGTCACTGGAAAACCTCGGCAGGGAGACTATTCCCCAAACGTTCGTGGGAGAAAACTCCTCTGTATCCTCACAGACCTGCCATTGTTCCACATTCTACCATAATGCAGACTTATTGTGGCTTGAGTATTTCCGGTGAAATGTAAATATTGCACTGAATACCGAATATTTTGATTGGAAATTCGATAGGCAAGAGAAAATTGTAAAACACGGCACTGCGTAATTTATACTCGACCTGGAACACAATTTGGATATAAACTCACATTTTGGCAACGTTATTAAAATGTTGATTGGTTATTTTTATTAAGTAAGAAGTGGGAATGGTATTTAACATTTGAACTTGCCCCTGATTATCCCCTAGTAAGATTTCTTCACTAGTTTGCGTACTGGTAAGAGATCTACGTCAGTTATTCTGCTCAAATATGCCACATGCCACTTCAAATTGTCACATGATCATTGTAATGGCAATACATGTACATGGCAGTACATGTACATGGCAGTACATGGCAATGATTATGTTTATTATATTTTGATTTATGATACACATAACATATTTCGTCAATGACATCACACAATTATAATTTTGCTCTCAGTGTCTAGTGGGTGTCTCGGCTATTTATAGCAAATAAATGATTGTCTATGTCTTCTATCGATTATTCCACGTCCGTGGTCCCAGTACTTAGTTCACCTGGCTGGCTGTTCATTTGATTTGGAACGCTTCAAACTTTAACACCCCCCCCCCCCCCCTCAAACGCTGATCCGGGGCTGTCTCTCTGTTGGGAGTGTAAGTGTAAATACTTACCGGACCGTTTAGTGTGATGTCCGTACAGACGGTTCAGGTCCAGTGCGGATACTGTGTGCGGCAAGGCGCAGCTTACAGCTGCCAGCGCGGCAACGCACGCCACCACTCGACACGAAGACATCCCTGTAGACAAACAGACAGACTGATAAATAAATAAAGTATTGTGTTAAGCCTTAGGGATAGGCATCTTTATAAACATTCCAAGATTTTTAAAACCATCCCAAAAATTTTCAACGCAACAAATATTAAAATTTAATTATTTTTGAGATGACTTTAAAAATTTTGGAATTTTCCTGAAGTGTTCGGTTAACACTATAAAAATAAAAATACTATTTACATATATATTTTTTTAAATTTAGTAATGTATAAAAAAATATTATTTAAAAACCACTAAGGTTTGTAAGGAAAATGCTATCATAAAAAGAGTCTACATTGAAAAGTAAGGTAGGTAGATAAGTAATTTAACATAAACTTGATCGGAACCAGGTAAGTAAAAGGCATTTATAATTGGTACAACTCTAAATTAGATAAATAATACGATTTAAGTTTAAAACGTATTTTTTTTATGAAATACTACCAAATAAGTCAGTGGGTTAACTGTCCTCTCGCCGTATGCATTATAAAATTTTAGTGGCATGTAACATCTATGAAAGATGACTCAGCAAGACTCAGGGAGGGGCTCAGTAGGCTTTGCAGCCATGAACGCAAGTGCCTTTATATAATATAGTTATCTGGTTACCAGTTTGTACATTAGCAGCAGCTAGTTAGCAGCTAGTTAGCGTCGTGTAAAATATCCAGCATTTTTATTTATATTTTAAGACCTATAAATAAATAAATAAAATATAACTATTTGTGGACATTTCACACAGCGCTATCTAGCCCCAACTAAGCAGAGCTTGTACTATGGGAACCAGATAACTGATAGAATACTTATATATGTATATATATTTTCTAAATACATACTTATAATATATAGAAAAACATCCAAACCCGGAACAAATATTTGTGGATCATGCAAACATTTGTCCCACGGCGGGAATCGAACCCGCTACCTCCTGCGTCACAGCCGGCTATACGCCCACTGCGCCACGGAGGTCGTGATTGACCTATAAATCAATTGTTTCAGAACTTGTGCTACCTATATACAACCTATTTTGTTAAATATGTACGACATAAATTTTAAACACACTTCCGCAATGGTATTAACTGATTTTAGAAGTGGGTATCCAGTAATCGATGCATTTCCAATAAATAATTTTTAACGCAAATCGGCGGCGCCTTTACGACGACGCCGCTTAGTCAGTTTAACCGGTACCCACTTACGAGTACATGATGAATGAATATGATTTGTTTACCTATTTAATACAGACTGTTTCATTGATATTTTAGGACGTGATAATGAAGTTATATGAAAATTTAAAATTTTCTTTGGTAATTAATTAGGAAAAACCTATTTTTCAACAATAGTCCTATCCGTGTTTTCATTTAATGTCGTACATAATAAAACACGTGGTATAAAGAACACATTAACAAAGTGCTAGAGGCAGTAAGAAAAGTGCTATTGGATAAATTCTTAGATTATTATAATTTATACTAAAAGATTGAGTTAAAATCAAATTACTCATTAGCCTATATTATAAAACGGAAGTGTGTTTGACGACCTCCGTGGCACAGTGGGCGTATAGCCGGCTGTGACGCAGGAGGTAGCGGGTTCGATTCCCGCCGCGGGACAAATGTTTGTATGATCCACAAATATTTGTTCCGGGTTTGGATGTTTTTCTATATATTATAAGTATGTATTTACAAAATATATATATAAGTATTCTATCAGTTATCTGGTTCCCATAGTACAAGCTTTGCTTAATTTGGGGCTAGATAGTGCTGTGTGAAATGTCCACCAATATTTATTTATATTTATTTATTTGTATGGCTAGATTATAATTATATTATTAGGGTATTTAATAGTACTAGGAATAAAAAAGAGAACTTGTGGGCAGGCATTATCAATTCATTTGATTTTTGAGAGGCAGTTTCCAATAGGCATATCCTTTGTGTACTATATTGACCACCACGCATGACTTCCAATGAATATAAATGAAGTATCAAATCAATAAGCCACAAACATCATGTATCAATCTCGCTAGACAAATACACTTTGAAGCTTTATATTTCACTAGCTGTTGCCCGCGACTTCGTACGCGTTACACTCCTAAATGTGTAGGTAACCTAGAAATAAGCTTAACTCACTGTTGCAACTGTTGATTTGACACCCCATTTTTATCCCATGGGAACTGATTTATGAGATAAAAGGTATGTGTGGTAATCCAGGTTATAATCTACGTATATACCAAATTTCATCGAAATCGGTTCAGCCGTTATGACGTGATTGAGTAATAAACAAACAAACAAATAAATAAACAAACATCCAAACTTTCACATTTATAATATTTGTGTAATGTGATAGAGAGTGTGATTTTTTCATCAAAATTTAACAAAATAAATAGACGTCAAATTCAGTAAATATGAAGTGTAATTAATAATTGAGGAGGTGAAGAACAAAACCACACTTTTCCACTTCTGGAAATGTTGTTTTTTTAATATTAATGTAAAAAATGTTAAATTGTTGTCGTGACTATGCGAGATCTTGTCAAAAACATCTCTTTTCCAACTAAAAATTCATTCGAAATTAAGGGTTACGAACAAAACCACACTTTATTGCCTGGAAAAATCAGTCATCTGTGATATTTTTCAAAACCACACTTTTTTAGAGTAAAATTCAACGGTATCAATAAGTCTTCATCAAAACCATCTAAAAAAATTGAATTGATTGATTGATACATTAAACGTTCTAAAATTGCAAATGTCTGATCTGGTATCTAAAATATTTTAAGGTTGTTTTATTTTTCATAGTTCTGCCAAAATTATTCACAACTAAAAAGAAAACACCTAACTAACAAGATTGGTGTCTGCATACACATCTCAAAGAAAAAGACAACCCGAGAGACAAGGCTGTTTGCAGAAACTCAGAAAATAATATTCCAGTTTCTTTTTGACCGGGAGAAAGAACAGGTTGATCCAATTTTGTAAAAAATTGTTCATAGCTCTTCGCATAGGGCAGAAGATGGAGATGTCAGTGATTGTGATTGTCTTGAACCTGATGCAAACACTATAGTAATTTAGGCTATAAGTGAAAGTGAAGAAAACTTCGAAAATAAAGTTATTTTTAAAAGTGAAGTTGTCTTGCCAAGTTTCTTCAAACCACACTTTTTTTTTGGTACATATCAAAACCTAACATTTCCAGAAGTCTCTATCAAAACCACACTTTTCCAAAAAAGTTTAATCAAAACCACACTTTTACAAATTTCATTTTAAAATATTGGCAAAAATAATTTATCAGCAATTAGGTATATAAAATCGAGTGAAACACGAAGTTTCATATGACACAATCAAAACAAATCCGGTAGTTGAAATCTGTTATGTTATTTATATTTTAATGTTTTCTCTAAAAATTGAAAAAGTGTGGTTTTGTTCTTTACCTCCTCAATTATACATACAAATTTCGTAAAAAAACTTAAGTGGGTAATTATTTTTTGGTAAAAAACACATCACAACGTAAAAAAAAAATAATAGGTATGTCAACCCCTGGGAAACCGATTTCGGCCCTAAAGGGTCGATATTTACCACTTTGGGAATCCCTGCTATAGACTAACTTTGTCTATAACTTGACAATACCTACTACCCAAATATACACTAGATTCTAGGCACGAGGATAAAGTTTGTTTTACCCCAAACCAATATTGTAGAACATTTCAATTTCGACGATGGACTTTTCGGAGTGGATGTGCTCGATTTATTTTAAAACATTTTGATATAGGTACTCTGAAAAAGGTAAAACTAATTACTCTGAAAAAGGTAAAACTAATAATACGGCCGCGAGCGGTTCGGTAAAGTACATCGATATATATGTACATATGTATAAATATGTAAAATAAATTATTGTAAAGTATGGTAAAGTAAATTTTATATCCTCAATTTTCATCATCATTATCATCATAATCATCACTATAATCAACATCAATCATTATAATAAATAATAAAATAAATAAATAAATATCGCTGGACATTTCACACAGCGCTATCTAGCCCCAAACTAAGCAGAGCTTGTACTATGGGAACCATATAACTGATAGGATACTTATATACTTTTTTTTTGTAAATACATACTTATAATATATAGAAAAACACCCAGACACGGAACAAATATCTGTAGATCATGCAAACATTTGTTCCGCGACGGGAATCGAACCCGCTACCTCCTGCGTCTCAGCCGGCTATACGCCCACTGTGCCACGGAGGCAGTCAAATATAATAATCAATATAATATATAATATCCAATACTGGACCGTATTTTCGTGTCTAGTACAACTTAGTTGAATGAAGAAAATAATTGTTGGATCTTTGCTCATTATAAATATAGGGTAGATTAATTTTGCTTGTCATCCGCCTTTTCTACGACTACCGACGTTTTGAAAACGTTGGATGTGTCTCGGCTATAGCTGCCTTGGCCCCACACCTCTCGGGCCGCTCCCTCGCAGTGCGGGCGCAGATGAATTGGCTTGTAGAAGACTGCACCCTGTTGGTCACGTTCTCATCCCTGAAGAAACTATTCCGTGCATAGAAAAGTTCAACCCTATTTTGTAACTGCCGTGCTCGAAACGTTCTCGTGAAGTGCAGTGCAGTTTCATTGTGAACTGAAGTTTCAAGTTTCATTGGGAAGTACATTTTGCTTTAGAAGACATTCCATCATCAAGACATCTGTGCTGAACAAGTTCACGTTTAGATTAGAGTTTAGTTCACGCGCGGATTAGAGTGGATAAGGAAGGTGGCATGCTTTGTTCGTCTTCTTTATATAATTGAGCAACGATTATTCTTCTGTAAGCATATCTACTACATAGATTCTATACTTATAATTTTAAATATTCTTACAAAATCTTACGAAATTACTAAATCTCATTCATTTACCAGCGCCCTATATTCATCCCCGACAACAATGTTGAATTTGAATTTGACTGGGATATATATTTCCGCATATTCGTTCTATTTATTTTGGTTTATATTGGAGACTCGCGAGCTCTCAGTTCGGGGCGAACCACTAGTTATTCTTTTTAATTTAGTATCACCAGTTTTTCAACTCTGTACAGAATTGTAAGCTGAATTTTCCAACCCCATTTAGGATTATCTACACCGCAGGGAACGCAGTGGAAAGTTAAATTAGCTCTCAACTGTAACTTAAATTAATGGAATCGAAAAACCGCGCTGTTCACTTCCCGAGTTACTAATTAAGTGGTCTGGATTTGTGCACTAGTTTGTGGTTGTTTTTGAATGTATTTGAATAGAATAAATGGATTATAGGGGGCTATGCTTGGTGTTTCTCTACGAGACCGAATCAGTAATGAGAAGATTCGTAGACGAACCAAAGTCACTGACATAGCACAAAGGATTAGCAAGCTGAAGTGCCAGTGGGCAAGGCACATAGATTGAAAGACGACCTGATAAAGGTTGCTGGGAGCCGTTGGGTGTAGGCCGCACAAGACCGGTTTCTCTAGAAATATATGGGGGAGGCCTATGTTCAGCAGAGTGAGGTGGGTAATTTTTTTTTATTTGCTTGAAATCTCCACTGCTACGTCGAGACATTAATGGTCCGTATGAACATTGGGGGGGGGGGGGGTGGTGAGGCGTAGCGTTGAGATTTCGAGAATAATCCGAATAAAATATGTTTAGTAGTTTGTATAGCCAGCTATAACAGAGGCCAAGAATATAATGAATGATGATTATTATCATCACTAAAATTATACACATCACATATCACAAACAATCTTTTTTTAATAATGTACCTACATAGTTAAAAAGTCTATAGGTATATATAGAGCGTTTGATGAATATACGCACAAAACTGAAAGGGGTTATTTTGATGAGCATAATAAATAAATTTGTAAAATGTTTACCATAGAAATGTAAAATTTATTTTGGCATGTAAAAACAAACACTTTATTTAACTTATGTTGTGACTTATGTGACGTCTCGAAATATCTCTTGTTGTTCCTTTCTATCCAAAGACCCGCAGCCATTTCCGAAAGAGATATCAAATCGGCCTTTATTTTTGGATGTCGATTGCAATCACCTATTATTACCTATCATAGAATTGATCACCTAAACTTATCGATTTTCTTTAAAATTTGATAATATAACTAGTAGTTTTTTTATCGAGAAGTCTTTTTTTATGTTTTGAGAAACCGTCACTTGAATATCATCAGTATATCATCAAACGCCCTGTAAATGATTTTATTGTATTTTAAATTTGTAAATAGGAATGAATTAACCTATGTAATTTTTTTAAACATATTGTATTTGTTATTATATAATGAAATGTATTGTTAGCTAGAAGTACGTGCATGCCATCTTAGTTTATTATTAAAATCCAATTATTTGACTCGCTCGGCTTACAATATGAATGCATGCAATCTATCATCTGTAATTATAGTAGCACTAAGTTCTACCATTTGTAAATGTAACCGCTAAATATTCTCAGTGTATGCTATGTTGATGTTTCCTATGTATAAAAAATAAAAACCACCATCATTGGCCATAAGCCTGTTGCACACAGGCCTCCCCCATAGATTTCCAGAGCGAACGATCTTGTGCAGCCCGCACCTTACGGCTCCCAGCCACCTTTCCAACCCGTGGGGCCGCCCCACTCAAGAACCTTTTTGCCCCAACGGTCGTCAATTGTTCGACCTATATGCCCTATTGCCACTTCAGCTTGTATCCTTGCACATCTGGGCTATGTCTGTTAACTTGGTTTGTCTACGAATCTCTTCATTTATTAATCGAATGATGATGATGATGAATGAAGTTATGTATCCACCTCACTACACCTCCGCCCCCGCTGCATCTAATTCAACTGCAGTTACTTTAATGCACGATTTTGCTTCATAATTAACTTTTTACTAGTTACTGAAACAACGAAATCCTTTTAGTGGTGGACCACGACAGCAAAATTAATTTTACGGGAAATTGTGTGTTGAATTGTGAATAAAGAATAGAATAGAATAATTCTTTGTTGTACACCAGGCATACTTAAAAAAACTAATTTATGCTAAATATAGTACAATGGGCGGTCTTATCACTCAAAGCGATTTCTTCCAGGCAACCTTTGGATGGAAAGTAATGAGCGAAGCAGTAATTGACAGCAGTGCACAGAGTATATTTACAAATAAAAGAAATAAAAAAACCTAATAAAAACCTGTACTCATAATCCTAATACATAAATAAATACCTAAATTTAGACTAATATATACCCAACTAATAACCTAAAAGTGTGTTTAAAACAAGACCGGTCAAGTACGTTTAGGACTTGCGCACCGAGGGCTCCGAACCTAGATTGGATTATTTATGGTGCTTTATTAAGCAGCACTATCTAGTTATGTGACCGATAAACCTGAAAACTTTTAAGATGGATATGTAATAAACTGTTCTAGATACAGACTTCGTTATAATTTTCTTACAATATTTTGATATATATTTATCAATCATATTAATTTCAGATTTCGGCATCAAACATCGGAGATAAGGTCGGGTGAAGACCACCCACTTGAACTTATTTTTTGTATTTTTTATTTGTCATAATCATCATAATCATCTTTATTTGGAACAATTTAACACGGGTGTGATTACAAAAATGAAAACGATATACCCGCATGAGTAATAAATACTGTGTCGCTAATATGATGATCATGATTGCCGCAGCCAGGCTGCCTGGTGGGCGGTATGCCTAAATATATGCAACAGCTCGCTCAGGTTTATACAGTCTAGTATATTGTAAAATATCGTTTAATAAACAAATTCTTCCGCAAAAGCTTTTATGGCCTCGCCGTGAAACGAGTTGAAACAATTTTATGGCTCACGTAACGTATCCCTAAGTTAGTAGGCTTTAGTATGGATCTCATATAATGGAAGGAATGTATTACTCAGTGGTCAATATCGGCGAAAAGGGTTTTTTATTATACATATAAGTTAAGGTATTTTAGGGTATATGTGGAAGTGTACTAAATAAACGCCATTTTTTATGAAAAATCAGCCATTTGGAAGTTATACGTATGATTTTTTTACTTATTTGCGTATGTGGTATACAGATTAGGTATTATGTAGCTTACTACTATTGCTACTATAGCGTACTACAACTTGATGACCTCCGTGGCGCAGTGGACGAATAGCCGACCAAGGCGCAGGAGGTTGCGGGTTCGATTCCCACCGGGGATGTTTGCATGATCTACAGATATTTGTTCTGTGTCTGGTTGATTCTCTATGCATCTTTGCTTAGTTTAGGCTAGATAGCGCTGTGCGAAATGTCAACCATTATGTACTATGTGTACAAATTTGTTTGGAACATTAAAATGCAATTTATCATGAAAACAATTAACCCTCAAAATTAAATTCTATTAAAATCTCAAGGTAGTATTATTTATTAATATCAATAATTACTGATAGGTACAATACAAGAATCATTTTATGTCAATTATATACAGTCCGAACAAAATCGTTACAAAATTGCAAATTTTATTTTTATTATTTAATAGATCAATTTTAAATATTAGATAAGAGTTATTTTATGAAACTTTTTGAGAATCAAACCAGAACATTCTTAATAAAAAAATTAGTTAAATCTTGCATTTGCCCAAATATCCTGTGACAAATGGACAGATATACCTAATTACCTGCAGACAGGCTTAGTTAACGAAATTTGTGTGCGGAACCCTAACAAGGTATATGAAGTAACAAATTTTGGGTTTTTAAAAAAAATGATACCATAAGAAAAATTAATTTAAAACTGCTGCTGTGCACAATTTACACAATTTAATTTGTAAAATCGTTATATTTTTGGGCGAAGAAATTAACATGTTTTTGTATTATACGAACTCAAATAGAAAAAACAACATAATTGCAAGGATTCAAGGTCCCTTTTAAGGCCATACCTCAACCAGGGTGACACGCCAAAAAACGCAATGATTTAATCACCAATCACTTCTACAGGCACAGCGGCCTGACCGCTCGCGGTTTGTATGTGTGGGAATTCAGTGTAGGGCTGAGCTGAGAGAGAAATCTAAGTAGTCGAATTCAAAACATCTTATCTTGACGTAACTAACGTTTACGTTGAAATTTTGCATACATGATGTCTTGAGTACATAAAAAACAAAGGGTACCGGAATTTCCGAAAATCCCTGAGGAGATGCAAAAAAATGCAGAAAAATGCTAGTGATGCGAGTGAAAAAATAAACAAAAAATATTTGGTCGTAGGTAATTCTGCGGCAAATCTACTTCGTTATGTAAACCCAACAGGATAACTTGTTGTTGGTAAGGGATGTCCCTTAAGTATGGGTAATAAGGCTTACTGCAACTTGTTTTCTGGAAAAACAATTGGACAGGAAAACGAGAAATTACTTATTTCCTCTATTGCCCGTTCTATAGTCTGCATAACAATAAGGTTAATAATGTGTAATACGGAAACGGCCTTCCAGTGCGTAACTCTAGAACCTTTTTGCCCCAACGGCCGTCACTTTTTCGAGCTATGTGGCCCGCCCACAGCCATTTCAGTTTGCTAATCCTCTGGGCTGACAGTGACCTTACTTTGTTAACGAATATCATTTCAGATTCAATCTCATAGACAAATACTAAGCATAACCCACTCCAAATCGCCTGATACCAGATAATAAAATAATCTTGCATCATCTAATTAATAATCTTTATTAGCACTTGATTTTCAATTCCACAGATAATCTTTAGGACCTGTCGTATCAGCTTTTCCGATGAATTCTTAATACTCACTCATGAGTAATCCCGTTTGCTATCGACTCAATGAAGGAATAATAAATTAAGATATACATCCCCAGGGCGGGCAGAATGGAAAAAAGTCTGGTGTATTTTTTTCCTTGGTATTTTCGTAGTCCTTTTGCGGGAACGGATTTAATGAAATGATGTGATACCCTTGCTAACGAAAATAACGGGGAATTTATTTTAAGCTTGTAACGTTTACGAGTAAATAGAGTTTTTACATTATTAAAATATTAAGCAAAAAATTGCTTAAGGCGATGATTATGATAAAACCTATAAACATGTTGTGTACATAAGTTTTGAAAGAATTTTAAATTTTCTTTGAAAAACCAAAACATAGAGAGAAGCTTATCCAAGAGGATAAGCAGGCTGAAGTTGTAGCGGGGTTACTTCAGGGCACGTAGCTCTAAGAATTGGCGGTCGTTGGGACAGAAAAGAGGAGGTAGTGATGACTACGCACTGGGAATCGTGAAGGACGGCCCCCTACTATCTCCGTGGCGCAGTGGGCGAATAGCCGGCTGAGGCGCAGGAGGTAGCGGGTTCGATTCCCGCTGCGGAACAAATGTTTGCATGATCTAAAGATATTTGTTCCGGGTCTAGATGTTTTTCTATATATTTTAAGTATGTATTTAAAATTAAAAAAAAGTATGTAAGTATTCTATCAGTTATCTGGTTCCCATAGTACAAGCTCTGCTTAGTTTGGTGTAGATAGCGTTGTGTGAAATGTCCAGTAATATTTATTTATTTACTAGATAGCCCTAATAAAAGTTGCTGGGAACCGTTTGGTTGGAATCCACACAAGATCGATCGCTCTGGAATTCTGTTCGGAGATGCCTATGTGATGATGATGATGATCAATTTCTAAAATAAGAGTACCAAGAAAAAACCAGCAATATCTTCCCAACTCAAGTTCTGTTTAAGAACTACCTAACCTCATTATTTAGAAATATCTCTTCGCCAGTCTTTTGTAACTTTCTCGTAATTGAAGTCACCTGGGAAGTGGGGACGCAAGTTACGAATACTGACTTAGATACTTATTCCAAGATTTTGTAGAGTTGAGGGAAAACGCTGTGCCGATAGATATGTGGGTTTGATTCTCGCCGAGGATCTTTTCAATTTTGAGACTTGAAGACCCTTTGGTTGTAATTATTGTAACACGGGGTCGTTTGCGTAACATTAATAAATTTTTTGGGTCGTGAACAGTTTACGAACTCTACAATACAAGATGTTAAACCCTTCTACGGCCCATGTAAATTATACCTTATTGAGTAACATACATAATAAAATACATAAAACTATTTGCTGACTCGTAAAGTCTGTGACGTGTGACGCACTTAATACCCGATTCAAATATCCTGCGTTCCAGTTCAAACCAAATCCTATCAATTTGTATCAAAATCCGTTCAACCATACATAAGTCAAACATAAGATACAGATAGAGACTAAAAACGAAGAACCGAAATCGGGCTCACTGACGCATTTTGGGAGACCCCCGTCCAGTAGTGGACTGATGATGATGATGTCATTTGCTGGTATAAATAATATATATAAATAATATAAGATCAACCAAACATTTCATACGCGGCGGGAATCAAATCCGCTACCTCTTGCGTCAGCTGGGTATTCACCCACAGCGCTACGGAAGTCGTTTTCGTCATATTTCATAAGGTTATCTACCCCATTCTGAGGGCTTAGCCAAGTCTTCAAGTCGCGAGAAAATAGGTTTATATTAGGCAAGCGTCTGCTATCGTAGACTGCATCATCGCATATCATCAGGCGAGATCGTGGTCAAACGCTAGTAATAATTGATCGAGTGAAGCGAGATCTTTCAATCAACTTAGGCAAATCGGCGTTGTATGTTTGTCCGAGGATAACTTTCGAAGCGTTTATTCGCTCATCGTTAAATTTGGTATATATAGGTAGTGATAACACAATTTTGGTGTGACTAAATGACCTAAAAATATTTGGGGGTTGTTGAGATATTAGGGTTCAAAAGGAGTAAAAATAACCAAAATGGGTCTATCTGGTCAAGTGGCACGTTTAATAAAAGGTCTTTGTGAGTGCATTTGGACCCATTTTTATTTTTAGTTTAAATTTTGTAGTTTTTAAGTTATTAGCCACAGTAAAAACTGAACTTTGACAAAATTCCAGAGACTCCACAGTGCTGAAATTTGGTATGCGTGTAGCTTTAGTGACACAAATATAAGGGAAAATATGAAATCCAGAATAACTGCAATTTCTACCTCAAAAAAAACCAACTAACATGAACTCCCGTTACCTGTAATTTGAATGGAACTGTAGGTCAAGTTATTTGGTTAACTATTTCGTGGCACTATTTTGATGGTCAAAGATTACAAATAATATTGTTTTTGTTTTTATGGGAGACTCGCAAGGTCTCAGTTCGGGGCGAACCACTAGTTTATAAAGAATGAAAAAAACTACTGTGATTTCTAACAGATAAGATCCCATAGGAACTTGTAACGACTTGTGCAGCGATCCGACCGGAGATATTACGGTCTTGGTAACTGTGCCGTCTTATTTATATTCCTTTTATTTACTCAAACTGTCATGAGCATACAGCTTATGTTAATATACAACTATCAAGTATAGTCCTATCACGCTGACTGCGAACGGTGGGAATGGTAGATTTATTTATTATTACTAGCTGACCCCGCGAACTTCGTACCGCCGTAGAATCAATAAATGTTGTGTTGCTAAGCTGTGTTATACTCTTTTTTTTTCAATATCCTTTTCTGTGCACGTTCCCACTATAATCAACTATCTCTATATTCAAAGTAGAAAATTATTATAGTACTAATATCACTATTAAAATATACGGGTTGGTAGAAGGGTGAAAATTTATGGTTGTATGTATGTTTTGCCGAATCATAAAAAAATAAAAATTAAAATTTTTGGGGTGGACTTATCTTATTGGGGTATGAAAAATAGTTTACGTCCTATTCTCAGACCCAACGAATATACACAAAACAATTCATAAATAAAAATAAAATAAATAAATAAATATTGCTGGACATTTCACACAGCGCTATCTAGCCCCAAACTAAGCAGAGCTTGTACTATGGGAACCAGATAACTGATAGAATACTTATATACTTTTTTAAGAATCGGTCAAGCCGTTTCGAAGGAGTTTTGTTACAAACACTGTGACATGTACTAGATTATAAGTTATATATTAGATTATTATTTTAACCAACACTGTCCCACTGCTGGGCAAAGGTCTCCAGTAACTTCAAATTGGACTTATTAGATTTACTCTAGTGTAGCGAATTGTGCTATGTCTTATATTGACAAACCGCACGGTAAAGTCTTATAAAATTTATAAATAATATTAATTACACCTTGAAATAACCAATTAACCAGCAACTGAGTGGTGGCAGCGAGAAGGGCGCAGACCAGTTGGTACGACGACATCGCGAGAGTTGCGGGAAGGCAATGGATGCGCTTGGCATAGGACCGAAAAGAATGGCGTGATAACGAGGAGCCCTATACCCAGCAGTGGGTGGATGTGGGCTGAGATGACGATGATGACACCTTGAAATAGTCAAATCACTCAAATGGTCTTTGGCGGAACACTTGGCAAAACATGGTGATGACAGGTAAAGCAAGGTAGCGATCGAACAGTGCCCGAGGAATGACTGTAGAAGGGCAAGACGTCCGGCAGCGAGATGGGTGGACGACATCGTTAAAGTCGCGGGCCGTTAATGGGTGAGACTAGCGCAGGATCGTGGTGGATGGCACAAACTTGGGTAGGCCTATACCCATCAGTCGGTGAAGTCGAGGTGTGGATGATGATGATGACACCTTAAAACTGCAGTTTTTCTCGTCTAAGCGCCTGTTTCATTTTACATTCTTACAATTTATCGCCAAGCTCACAAATACGTGAACTAACTACGTACTAAAAAGTTTAAACTCTCTGCAAACACTCAACTAGAATAAAGAGGAGGCAAGGGATAAAGATTTAATACCTAAGTTTTTACGTTCAGATATCTTCATCTATAGTATAGAGATCCTAGTATAGAGTATAGAGTATAGTATTTTTACGCCGAGGCTGTTACACAATAAGTAATAGTCGAAATTTCTCGATGGCTCTCAGCTTACCTACTGTGTCACAGAATACGTAATACTTGGTATGGAATATACCTACATGCTACGTTTTTACCTGCAGTTGCACAGAAAAGAATGGTTGTTCTGTCGAAACACCGACCCTTTCCTGGAACGATCCAGAGCGTTCGAGTGTTGTGAACTGTGCGCGATATAAATAGGCCGGAGAGATGGCTGGAAGGTTCAGTTGAGTCTGGATTTGGCTATACGTGCGAACATTTTGGCGACTTTTAGTGGTTTATTGTGCAACAGTGGTGTTAATCAGTGTGTTGTGATTACTCGTGACTAAGTTCGTGTATTCATCGTTTTAGTGTTGAATAAAAGTATTATTTTGGTTAGATTGATTCTCATTATTTTATCCGAACCCTCAGCTCGTATCAGTATTACAAAATATAGAAAGAGAAAACGTTTGTCTGCCAGTCAAAATCCAAAATACTATATTTATTTACATTCCTCTATAAAAAATTTAAAACAGTTAAATCCAGAAAACTTCAGCCTTGTTTTTAATACATCTAGGTCTTCTATTGACCACAATTTCACCTGATGGTAAGCCCAAGTGTATGTGCCAACCTGTATATTATCATTATTTTAGCTTTGAAAAATATGCCAAAATGCACACACAAAAGGGCTTAACGTACTTCCTTTCCTAAATATTTAGGCATATAGGCTTTTCTATTTTCAAAATTCGTAATAGTTTTAAAACTAAAACCTCGCGACCTCTTAGTACCTCAGTTATAATGTTCCACACCTCTCGTATACTTAACAAAATTTACTGTAACCCCTTAAACATAAAGGTTAAATTCGCATGTAGATTCAAAATTGCGGACAACCTAAGACCATTTAGCTCCTAACCTAATTTAATATAACGCTAGTTCTACTAGCCGCTTAAACTTTGGTATAATTAATTTAACTAACTTTGAGAAAGTTTAGTTATGCTTTAGGGCACAAACTAAAGTGTTGATAGTGTTAGTCGTAACTTTTCTCGTGAAAATAGGTGTTCGGCTAAAGTTGGTTCAATGGAAACTCAAAATTTTGTTATTAAATTTTCTCAGTGATTTCAATCAAACAAAAGGTAAAGTATTACAATGTAAGTGTAGTTATTGTCAATCAGAAATGGGGTTTACGGAAGGAAGCCTTTTGAAGGCCTAGTGATTATAAAAATATGTGGTCGTTCTCGAAGTCGATAGTTCAGCAGTGGAATTTTGACGGCAAATATGAATTACTAGCTGTTGCCCGCGACTTCGTACGCATTACACTACTAAATGTGTAGGTAACCTAGAAATAAAGCTAAACTCACTGTTGCAACTTGCCTTGACACCCCATTTTTATCCCATGGGGAACTGATTTATGGGATAAAAGGTAGCCTATGTGGTAATCCAGATTATAATCTACGTATATACCAAATTTCATCGAAATCGGTTCAGCTGTTACAACGTGATTGAGTAACAAACAAACAAACATCCAAACTTTCACATTTATTATATAAGTGTGATGATAGTAATGATTTTAAAAAGTCTTAGCTTTAATTTGAAGGTGCTTATCCAAAATACGAATTTATCTTACAGAATTTGACATTTTTCATATTTAAGTTGTAATTTTGTCATTATTAATATTGTTGTGTGTATGAATGTGTTTGAAATTAAGTATTATCATGATTTATATTTGCATTAAAATGTATCTTAGAGAGTTTGGCTATTTTTAGTATAATTATTTTTTATCTTAGAATTAGGCACGCTTCGATGAGGCAGAATGTAAATGAATCTTATTTTATAATTGAAATATGTTACATATGTATAAGTAGACATATGTACTATTGTACATACATTCCATGCGAATAAATGATTATGAATTATACGAGTGACGTGTAGCAACCACAACCTGCCAGAGCAATCGTAACGAGCATAATGAAATAGTTCATGTTACACAAGGAATACGCGATAGCTTTGCCAGACAGATCATTATTTTGATGTTCCAATAAATTGGATATAAATTGGAAATAAATTGGCGATTATTTTGCTGAATAGACCGATCTCATGTTACCACGGGAAGTTCGTATAAGAGCCAACCTCAGTAACCGATTATTAGGCCATTTAAAACCCCCCGATATAATAATAAAGCTCGGAAGCGCACAGTCCAAAACAAATAATGTCGCTAATTAATTAACATAGACTTGATTGTAATCAGCTAAGTACAAGGAATTTGTAATTGGTACAACTCTAAATTAGGTAAAAAATACAATGTAAGTTTAAATTTTATGTTTTTAACGTAATGCTATAAATTAAGTCAGTGGGTAGTGCATTAATTAACCAGGGAACTAAGTAGTTTTACCCTGGCCACCTTGTGACGTGCAGATAACTAGGTATCATTCGGGTAAGGAACTCTAAAAAATGTCGCAGCTTTATGAGTCAGGTCATTTACTCCCCTTTGCCCATTTTCCTATATCCAAGCCATTCCTCTTTGCAAGGCTTTTAGCGAATTGGCCATGCTCTAATGCCGTTTTGCCTTTGGTAATAGCAAGACTAGAATACGAAGCAGTAAAGTTTTTATGCTCTCTGACGCCATTTTGTTTCGAACAATAAAATTAAGTGACAACGCGTTAATTTATTTTAAACGCTTTGAAATAACGTGTAATATTAGTTTATTTTTTCCGTTCCTGGTATATACATGTTATTTTTAAAAAGTGTAATTAAAAAGGTATACTCACAAGAGTATAGATACACAATACTAGTTTGAAGAAACTAGAATACTAAAGTAAGAAATTAGGTACATTTTAGCGGAGAAACACTTGTACAGACTAGCGTAGAATAGTAGATTATTAAACGAGGGGATAAAACAGTGTCTTGCATTACGGGCGCTATATTAAATCCCGAACGTAACAGAGGATTCTAGAGTTAACTCACGAGCGGAGCGAGGGAGTTACTAGAATCCTGAATGCACAGAGGGATATAAACACGCCCAAGATGCAGACAACTTTATCCACGAAGAGAATAGGTACTTTACTTTTCACACTTTCTGCGAGACAATAAAAACCAAATCTAGGTTGGTGCATTCTGTGCAGAAGTTAGTTCGATTTACAAATAAGTTCTTATTGTGTGGGTCTCTTTGGTTCAAATTTTAATAAAGATGAGGACCCAAATTCAAATCACATCATGCCCGCGAGGGCATAATTCAATACAACTTTATTCCCGGCTCAGCCGTAGGGCTCATCTGCTTTCGGTGAGGTTTACATGACATATAATTTGACATTGTCGAGAATTGTCGAGCATTGCCGCTGTGAAAATATTTTTACATTCGCTGAAATGTCAATTCGGGCTACTATATTATTAACGCCTCGTATTGTCAGAATATATTTCGATCACGAAACAGACGTCTACTATCATTGTAATAAAATAAGCTACAAAGATCAGATTACAATTTCGTAATAAAATACATTTTCAGATAGAAATATATCCCAGTTTTATTGGCGGTAAAATCTTTGCGTGCGTGAGTTTATTAAATTACTCTAACGCCTTGGGCAATTCTTTTATATAAACACAACTTTTAATTTCATCAGAAAGGTTCAGAAAATAGTTTTTATGACTATTTGTACAGCAGGGATTACCAAAGTGGTCGATATCGACCCCTACGGGTCGAAATGGGTTTCCGAGGGGTCAACATATTATCTTTTTATCTTTATTTTGCGATTTTAATGTTTTTTTTATATAAAATAATTACTTACTTAACTATTTTTACGTAATTTGTATTAATAATACACTTGATATTTATTGAATGTTATGTCTATTTATTTTGATAAATTTTGATGAGAAAATTATGTCAAGTTATTATGTTCAGTTGTTCACTTAACCAACCGCAAAGTTTTCAAATTGGTAAGTATTTTGTATCAATAGGAAAAAACTAGAGATATAATTTTTAAAGTAATTTGGATATATGGGTTTGAGGTATCAGTTCATTTTAGAAAAGGGGTTTCTTGCGCAAAATAGTTTGGGAATCCCTGGTCTACATTCTGACTTCACCCACAGCTAGGTAAGGGGTATTATTAGCTTGTGCGGTCTGCAACGATCCTGCCCCTTTTCGCTCAGGTGTGACTAAGGCCGGCTTGCGCAACGATCCCTAAATATGTTTAGTGCCAAAATCACACTAATATTATAAATGTGAAAGTTTGGATGTTTGTTTATTTGTTTGTTTGTTACTCAATCACGTCGTAACGGCTGAACCAATTTCAATGAAATTTGGTATATTGATATTGATATAGCGTTTATTTGCAACATCGAACGCACACATACATACTCTTAAAAAAATTATTAACAAACAAGTTATACATAAAAAAAAGAAAGCACTAAATAGACAAAAGATATAAAAATGAACTTAACTATATTAAAAGGTAATGTAACGAACTTTTATTTGAGGCCTGATTTAATACGCGGTAAATTATTGGCTTGCTAATATTTTAAAGTAACATCTGATAACGATTAAGTATTACGCTTGAGAGAGGACTTGTGAACTTAATTCTTTAGTTTAGAATGATTAAAAATACAAAGTTGAGAATATAGTTCTTTCTGTACTCGCTGAAAGGCTGAGATTTATGTGTTTCTTATTTTAAAACGAAAACACTTGAAGATAGAAATTAGAGAATGCTTTTAAAATTCTCAACGCAATAAATTAGTATTTTTTTTATGATGTCAGTCAATAAATTTTAGCTAAAATGGGTTTGAAACAAGTGGGCGCCTCTCTTCTAGAAATTCTAACACTTAACTTTTTTGTACGTCTGTGCTAACGTGGGAAAGACACACCTTTTAACGAATTTCAAAATATTGAATATTTATTGGTTGTTTGTAGAAATAGAGGCGTGACCACCCTAAATAGTAAGAAGGGATTTTTCGTAGGAGATGGGAAAAATGCGAGATCACTCTTGGCAGACGGTCGGGGGTCGAGTCGGAAGGTGGTCGAGAGGTGTTCAGAGGGAGCGGATATCTTGAGACTTGATGAATCAAGGTCTAGTAGAATCAGTGTTAACTTAGTTATTTTATAGATTCAGTTTTAGATTAGTGAGTAAACTCAGTGAATATCTGGTAACGCTAGCACATAAGACAATTTAAACCTTTTAGCAAATATTAATCTTAATATTTGGGGGCCAATTCAACGATCGCTAAATTAATCCTTATGTTTTGGTTAGAAATCTCTTTGGTTAAGGTCCAATAATGATATAGGATGACGGATACATATAATTATATAATATATTCTTACGAAACAATAAGTTTTCAAAAGGATATATGCTAATGACATCGGAGGCAGTTAGTAAATTAGGTAGATGTAATATTAACCTTATTTTCAGCATTTACAGGTTTATACAGACTTCGTATAGGTAATGATAAAAATGTAATCTATGTTTAGTACTAAGTATTGCGATAATTATCAAATTCTCCCAAATAGATTGTACGAGGGAAACAGTTTGAACGTGAAACTTGTCTAAACAATTTATGCATGGTATTTTTTATAGTCATTCACAGCTTAGCCGAGAAGGAGTCGCTTTTGCCGTCATAACCAATCAAACTTCCTTTCCATGTTCCTATAATTATTTCGTGATAGTTCTATTATTTTATTCAACAAGGGACTATGCTGCGAACACATTTTCTATTCATCTACTTTATATTCTGAAATCAATCGATCTAATAAAATTTAGTAGCAACTCCTGTGTCATGTGGTTGCCGTCCGCAGAGGGGCGAAGCCCCGCCATAAATTGTCTATCAGGTTCTGTAAGACGAGGCCTGTGTCTGACCCCTTCCAACCCGTACGCTCGACCTCTGTCCTGGATGTTTGATACTGCTTTTTATTAAATCACGTAGCTTAGCTAGTTTAGTTATCATGGGGTAGCTTAGCTAGAGATCTATTTAATTCATTGTAATATTCTAGATTTATCTTGAGTATTCCTTTGAATTTAATAAATCTATGTTAGAAATATGTCTGAAATCAATAGCATTTCAACATATTGGGGTTTGAGGGCAAATAGGCGCCTTTTCCCATTTCCTTACCTGATCCCTCCTGCTTCGCAAGACTAGAAATTTTCCCCATCCCTAAGTTCTCTCCTAGAACAAGACATTTCTAGCCATATATATGCAGGGTGTATGTGGGTAGGGGCTCTTCACAAAATAAATCAAAATATTATAATTACTACTTACACAAATCTAACATAAACCTTTTGTTTCTTTTCAGCTATTTCGAGACCTTATTCCCGGGCTTAGCTTTAAGATAATATTAAGAACAGTACTAATTTAGAATTATTAATCCATTGAAGTCTTGTCATAATTAAATCCATTATATTTTAAATGAATATTAGCACTCTTGTGATATTTAAATTCAATTCACAAATAACATTTAATTCGTGTTATTTTATTTGTGTCATTTATTAAAGCCAAATTATATCAGTATTACTATTTCATTTATTCCTCTAAATCATTTACACAGCGTAGAATAAATTCAATTCTAGACGATCACACTTAGGATGGCCAAAATCACAGATAGGATTATTTTCGATTCAAGATAGCTTTAAGCTCTAGACCATAGGCTCAGGTAGACTTCTATTTTATATAGGGAGGTCAGGTTTTGTTACAGTAACTTAATAAAATTGTGCGTTGCGGTGTCACAAATTGGCCATAACTCAGCGGATAATTTTGCTCGACGTAGAATACGTATGGTATAATCTGGATTACCACATAGGCTACCTTTTATCCCATAAATCAGTTCCCATGGGATAAAAATTGGGGTGTCAAGTCAAATTGCAACAGCGAGTTTAGCTTTATTTCTAGGTTACCTTACGATGTCGTGGGCAACAGCTAGTATGATATAAAGAGTTGTCAATCCATACAAATACGTCAAATTTAAACATATTTAGTCGTCAAATACATTTTTGAATTTTACTTTAAAATAGTCTTAGACATGTTGAAGTAAAATTTTTATTGTAAGAATTTTTTTTCAGAACTTTCTAGCCCCAATAATAAATGGATTATTTCGATCCGTAAAATTACTGATTAAAACGGGTATTTATCACGTATATACCTTTTTTATTTATTATCCCGATGTTTCCACTGTATTGCAACAGCCGTGGTCACGGGTGGACTGGAACTACCGTGCGTCGAGAAGTGATGGCAGCTGCAGCAACTGCCCTCACTTGGTCTTCAGAATCAGAAATGTCCTCGTTCATATTACGACACACTCCACTGACCGTATCTACGCACTGAGACGACCGATCACGACGCGCGCACCAAATAATCACTGGGTTCCAGGTCACTGAGAGTCTATATAGTCGGCTGTTGCAAGACAGTCAAAACGTCGGGTTAACAAATAAAAAAGGTATACACTCGATAAATACCCGTTTTAGTAATACATATATGTATAATATATAATAGTAACTATGTGCAGTGAACGCTAAAGTTTGAAAAATACTATTTTGATCCATACCAAAAACCCTATGGCTAATTTCGTGTTTTCCATGAGGATGGAGAAGGAGGAGGAGGATCGTGAATGATCACGCTCTAACTTCCGAGGGGATTTAATAATGTGCGTTACCTGGAATAACACATTGGGGTCTTTATCTTGGTACCGTGAACTAATACGTGGGCTCTAGATGACTCTAGTCACATAAGACTAAATCTCTAGTGCGAATGAGGCATTGAATAAACGACCTGTGAAGGCAAGCAATGCATTTAAATGCTCCATTGAAACGGGCTTATAGCCCGAGTTCACTTAGCTCATTCTGCGCTTAATCTGCTAGCTTATTTAGCTCACGTAGGTGAATTAGCTTCTACTGTTTCCGTCTAACACGTAATTTCATAAATGGACGTGACAAACTAACAAAGGATTATGATAGCTAAATAATGGGCATAAGATTCCATTTTGTCTGTCGTTTTGCTCAACTATATTTACTAATTAAGTAGTGTCCCAACATATCCTTTACTATAATAGCTATAATATCTGCGGAAACATAATAAAGAGAATAAGTTTTTTTTGTACAAAAATTACTTTTTCAAAAGAAGCCTTTATCGTATTATTATTAATCTAACCACAAGTAGATGAATGGCGGGTTCCTATATCCGGCGGTAACCGACTACGACTCGTTTCTCTTTGAAAAAGTGTCAAACTAGTGTCAAACTTTTTACACATTTTCAAGCAGAAACGAGTCGTAGCTGGCTACCGACGGATACCACCATAAAATGAGCTCAAACAGTAGCCTACTACTTATAATCCATTCAGTAGTTCCATTGTCTAGCATCCGTCTCCATCATGAAACCCCCTCCATGGCACCATATTATTGCATTGTCACCGTAGTTACATTATGTATTCTAAATTCCAGATCAATCGGTGGGGGGGGAAACTGGTATAAAATTCAGTTGGCAGATTTGTCCATGTTACTCAATCACATCATAACGGCTAAAACGATGTCTTTTAGTGTTGGTATATATAATACATAGATTATAAACTGGATTTAAATATGGGCTATTTTTTTATTGTCAAGCCGATAGGCTACGGCATGGTACGCTTTAAGAAAAATGTAAAGAGGTTTCTGCAGGGTAGGGAATGCATCGAAAATACCCTGGGTGTTGCCGGTGTCAATATGCGACGGTGATCGCTTACCATCAGGTGGACAGTAAGTCTGTTTCCCAAAAATAACATAAAAAAAGCAGCGGGCGAAAAAAGTCTCTTATGGGACCTGAAGTTGACATTAAACTTGCGAGAATTTTGATATCACATTTATATCTTTCACCTTTTACGGATTCAAAGACAATGCTCTCATATTTTACTTGATACGTGTCCCTTCATATATATAAATTGACGTAAATTGAGTCATGCGTGTTCTGGGAATTGAAACAAATCATTTGCGTAGGCGTGGAAAGCCGCCCACGGCAGGTGAAAGGTCTCGGAATGTAAATGTTGAATTTTCGATTCTTTGAAATCAGAAACTTGTGATTGGTAAATATTAACACTTGGGGTGGCAGTTTGGATTATAAAGGTACGTATTTCGACTGTATCTACGGTCAATATTCGTTATAAAGTTAGGAACAGCAAATGTACGGCGGAAGAAAGACGAGTCGAAAATACAAGATATGGTTTTAATAGTATATAGGTACCTATAATTTTCCCAACAAATTCTCCAAAACTTCAGATTTTTGCAATTGCTGTAAAAGATTCCAGCTAACTTGTAGCTAATAAAAACAACACATAATGAATAAAGAAACTCAAGCTTAAATACGTGACATTGAGAGATTGCATTACCTCGCTTTTAGTATCGAGGGTAAAAGTAAGTTAATTTTGGAGCTTCATATTATACTCGTTGTTCCTTTTCCTCTCAAACTGTCAATCGAAAATCCTGAAAAAAACTCATTTTAAGGATATAAACAAACCAATTTGGCGGGCGTTTTATACAAACCTTTTTATTTGCATAAAAACGTTAGCAGGAGCATATGTAATTTATGAACAAATGATCGAAAACGCTACAGGCTACGGAACCTTTGACATCAGTATTTCAAACGAGATCTCTTCATAATAACACAATAACATTTACAACAGGCAGATTTCCCCAGGGCCCCTTCCCCCGGTCTTGGACAGCTTACCGCAGGACGCAGACGGAAATTGAGATATATTAAGACTGTGTTAGAAAAACTCTAAGAACTGTTACAATTTAGACGTCACTTATTTTCTTTATTGCACCTACTGTTTTGTAAAAGGATCATTAAAAAACCAGTCTTGTTTCTTGCCTTTCTTTCCTGGCTTGGTCGCGGAGAAACACTCAGTTAAATTAACGTTTCAAAGTGATAATGATTTTAATGACTACTGACTTGTCTTTTGACTGTGGTATGATTTGAAGTCAATCCCCTAGTCTAAACTAAACTCGCATTATCTCTCTACGTCTTTCATTCGATTACAATCATACCATCCTTCGACTTATGAGCGCCTTCAACTAATTTAAAGGAGCTCATAAGTCGAAGGATAAAAAAGCACTGCGCTTTCACCAGTTGAGAAGTCCAGTCCACTCTCCCTAAGGGGAGATGTTTCAGACGCTGTCTTCCAACTTAAAATTATTCAAGGCGCTATAGAATTTCCTAATTAAATAAACTGGAGTTAATTGTACCTCACCCTTCTAGTCGAATTCAGAATCGGAAAATATTCTTTCTCCATACTTGTCGCACTAACTACGGTTAAAGCTCGCCGTTGTACTGCATGTGCTCATACAACGAACACCTAAATCTGTTCGATATCTTTGGTGCATCGGTCAACGCACTCAAAAAACTCCTGCTGTTTTCTTTTATCTGTTTAAGTTGCATTTCGAACTATTTTTGCATGCTGTGCTTACTTCTAAAACTTCTAGAAGGACGTACAGCGTCTTTGGTAAAGTTGATTTTTTTTCCTTTTATTGTTTCGTGTAACGTCCAGTTTAGTGAGCCAAATAATAAAAAAAAGAAAAAAAAGAGAATGCATAAGTAGTGTGCGTGTGTCACGACAGTGCTGTTGCGACTGCGCATACTAGATATTGTATGAAAATTAGTAATGGTACGGCTGCCAAGCGTGTCTATAAGCGTCTAATTTTTCTTTTTAGCGTGTAAAAAGTTCTACATTTTAATTTATAGTATGTTGGACAGGTGTTTGGCCACAACAATAGCGTTAGGTTATTCGATCCTCTATCGTGCAGGTGTTCGGGCACAAAGAGCACAGTAGGAAGTGCTGGATTGTCTGCACTACATTAACGGACATATATTAGCGTCTAATTTAAAGGCGGCCGAAGAGTTTGTGGTAACACTAGAATACTCTACGATATTTCCATTTATTATATGTAGGTATTAGGCTGCGTCCACACTGAATGCGCGGCGACTAGGGCCTAATGCTAGTGCGGCGAGCGGGGGCGAAAGAACAGAACGCGCGGACAGGAACGTTTGAAAACTACGCGCTCTGTCTCGCTCGGTCCCGTCGCACTAGGCTTCCGCCTTAGTCACTACAGTATGGACGCAAAGGCGCTTTTCATATGTTTAATACTTCGCGCCCGTCGTCGCAACCGCGCTAGGCTCGCAGTGTGGACGCACACTTAGGATAAAATACAAGACTTGGCCAAATACGAGGATAGAACATCAATAAAAATAAAATATTTTTGTTCTGTTATTTGAGCTCTTCTACGCTGGTATTCATAAAAATAAAAATCAACAAATTTTGAACTTTTTGTATTCCACATGGAGATGGAATAAGCATACGGACCACTTGTTGCCTTTTAAAGAATAAGAAATTAAATATAAATAAATAATAAACGCGAATGGAGGAAGGTGGAGGCGTCAAGAGAGCAAACTTGGGCCGACCAAGACCGGTTGGTCATCCAAAGTATCGCTGGAGCGATAGCATGGAGGCTGACCTGCGCGACCTTGAAGCTGACGACTGGCAAGAGATGGCAATGGTCAGAAGAAAGTGGAGAGTTCTCATATCGGAGGCCAAGTAAATAATAAATATTGCTGGACATTTCACACAGCACTATTTAGCCCCAAAGTAAGCAGAGCTTGTACTGTAGGAAGCAGGTAACTGATAGAATACCTATATTACTTTTTTTGTAAATATATATTTATTATATATAGATATCCAACTAATTACTACACAGCATAACACGGCTACTTACTCTGACTCTTACACCATAACCGCTACTCGTCTCTGGAATAATATGCCACCAAACTATTTCGAGGCTACTTCAGTGGAAGCATTCAGATTGAGAATCTATAGGCACCTTCTCGGTCAAACCGACCAAAAATGAGCAACTGAATATTTCCATAACACTTCTTCTATTGTTATGTATGTATTTTTATTCGATATTGGTATAGTTTAGTCTATCATATAAAGTATTTAAGTAGGTTTATTTAAGTAGTATGTACCTATATTATGCTATATTTATTAGTCCTGTGCAAATTTTCTTTTTTACCTTTTCTGTGCACTACCTACACATCTTTGTCTACAATACACAAAGGTTATCTGGAAGAGAATGCTCTTTAGCATTAAGTTCGCCTTTGTACTAGTTTTATAAGTGCAATAAAGTATTTTCAATCAATCAATCAATCAATATATCTGTAGATCATAGATATAATATCTGTAGATCATGAAAACATTTGTTCCTCGGTGGGAATCAAACCCGCTACCTCCTGCGTCTCAACCGGCTATTCGCCCACTACGCCATGGAGGTCGTCAAATTGACTAACTAATCATTATTGTGGTTTCTGAGCTCTTAAGTCATGGCTCATTGTTTATATAATGACTTTTATTTACACAAATTTACCATTCTTTTCAGATTCTTTGCTATTTTGTATCCTGTAACTGAACAGTCCTAGCCAACTACAGGTCAGTGCGTGGACGAACAACTATTCATTAGTGATATAATAGAGTCGACACACCTACGCCGCCGTTCAGATTGCCGTAATGACATGTTGGACATTGGACTGCCTATTTTTACCTGACTGACCAGGAGGAGGGTAATGTTTTCAGGGTGTATGTTTGTAAGTTTGTTCATGTGGTGCATTCTGTAGGATAAACGGCTCAAAGTATTTTCCTATGTATTGTAATGACATAGACAGTCATTTTTTTGCTACCATAACAAACACAAATTCAAACAGAATATTAAAATGGTATAACAAAAGAAAAGCACAAAATAAATAAAAGAAACAGAAAATGACATACAACAATTATATGAACAATAGAACAAACAAGTAATTAAACAATGTAACGATATAACGAGGAGCAATGTAACGAGGGAAAAAATTACAAGAGGTATGTATGTGCTACCAGCAAATGGGTTTCAGCTCAGTATTATGCCTCGCCACTGATCGACAGCTCGGCGCTGTTATTAGCGAAACCTTTATTAGTACTTACAAGTATGTATTTACAAAAAAATACATATAAATATTCTTTCAGTTATCTGCTACCCACAATTCAAACTTTTCTTGTTTGAGACATGATAGCGCTGTGTGAAATATTCAGTATTATTTATTTATTTGACCCACGAAGTTTTCGTGTCTAGCCTACTTCTTCTTTCGTGGCAACAGCTTACAACGTATTTAATTCGCAATATTTCATATTAAGGTTCAGTACCTGGCCACGTGAACTGCATTCACGGTAACCTTATTAAAATCTTCCCTTGTGCAGGTCGTAGGGCACAAAGGAGAGTTAAGCAGGTGCCACTCGGTATACACTTATTAAATCCCTCAGTTTCGATTCGCTTACTATGCAAATTAAGTTCCAGCCATTACGCCGGTGTTGCCAGCAAATTGATACAGTATTTATTCTGTACTCAGACGCGTAAACAAGTAAATTGAGTTGATGTGAACATGATGGCAGTATTGGTTTAGTATTTTGTTAAAAGAAAATAGCAAATTAGAAGTACCTGAAGTAAAATAGGTGATAGTGGTAGAGCTCCTCGTGTAAAAGTTTGTCCGTGGAAGTACTACCATTCATCAAGTCATGCTCGCATTTTTGTGTTCCGATTTAAAGGGTATGGTGTTTTTTTTTATTTGACTTGGAAATGGAACAAGCTTTGGCCCACCGAATGTTGAGTGGTAACCATCGCATATAACAAAGTATTGCCTCGTAGGCCACGCACCTTAGATATGCCCCCTACGATGCACTGCTCTACGTCCATCAACTTGAGGCATACAGGTGTAAAGCCTGCCTCTAATTTCACCAGCAACCATACCCTACAAACTGAAACAGCAACGATTGGTGGCAGAAATATATAGTGGTAGTACGTCCCCGGGCGTGCCCTTTCACATAAAACTCTACTACTCTTAAAATTGTGTAATTACATAGAAACGTAAAAATAATTTGTAACTAACGATCTTCCTGAATGCGTCAATTACCACCTACCTACCTTAACTTGAGCAAACTACAATATTTTTCTATGTTTACTGATTTTCATGTAAGTGATACATATCATATTTTTGAGAATAAATGATTATTAAAATGAAACAACGAAGCAAAATAGAGGTAGCGCCTTTTATCGCTAGTTCTACTTATCTTAACTTCTGTACCTATCTATTTCGATACAGAAGTATAATTTAATCAACTAAAAAGATAAGTTTCCAGCATTTCACTGTTAATAAAATCATGCAATCCAATAACTTAAGCACATTTTATTAAATCTCAACTAGGTGCTCTCAAGCATCCTTTAAATAAATTGAGCCATTCAGTTTAATGTAATAAGAACGCTATCTATTCGCTTTAGGGTTCAAAATGGTAAATCACTTTAGTCAAGAACTAGACTTGGATAAAGTAGAGTGTATGAAAGTATCATTTGTAACAATATTTAGATATATTTTTACTATGAATACATTTTACTTATTTTTACGGTTCGTGCTTGGAGTTTGTCAACGGGACCTAGTTAACATAATCTATACGGTGCCTGTATATCCTTTTGTCACAGATTATAAATCGATCGACAGCCATGAATAGTAATAAATAGTAGGAAGATGAAATTTTCACAGATGTTAAAAGTTGAAATAAAAAAAAACTACGAGCCTTGCAGTAGTCGCTTGATGTGCAACATCTGACCACAGCGCGTTCGTTGGTCAAATCAAATAGCACGCGCTTCCTCGGTTTCCTGTTACACATATCCATCCCTAATGCCAAAATCACTCCCACAAACCGAAAGGAAAGATGTTATGCATCAAAAAACAAGGCATTCATTTATTTTTCAATTGGCCTTGTTTTGTATTTCTCTGTTGCGGTACCAAGTCTCTCAATAACTCCACCGTTGCCGGTCCCAAGTCCGTGATGAGAAAGGAGGAGGGATGGTCTGAAAGTGATCAAATCAACCGTAAAACAGGCAACGCCGAGTATTGGGCGGCGGTTAACTAACCCAACAACACACACGAAGCGGCTGCGATGGCCGTGAAGAACCAAACACCCTCTAATATACTCATGAACGGAAGGACATGGGAACCCACCGCTTAATATCCTTCCCAAGAAAACCTCCACTAATGGCAGTACAACTAAAAGGAAATAATATGTTATGCGACCCGACTAATGCTCGGCGCTAACCAGCAGCCGGGCGGGCTAGTGTGAAATTGGCGACCGAAGCTCCCAATAAGGTGGTTCGCCAGGCCTCGGACGAATGCTGCGAATTCCCTGGACGGCGCGAAGAACTAACCTTTCAATACTCAAGGAACTCAACCAGGCTATCAACCATCTGCTTCCAACGAGTTCTTAAGTTCTTTGGTCACATAGTGAGGAAACATAGTGATAACCTGGAGAAACTCATCATCACTGGCAAAGTCGAGGGTAAACCAGATCCGCACAACTCTCGGCTCTAAGCTTCATGATGCCATACATGTCGCCGCCAACAGACAACGATGGTGCAACATAATCAAAGAAAAATTACCCTTCGAGGAGGTTGGATCTTCAGCATAGAGGATTACGAATCGAAGAGAGAGAAGAAGAGAGAGAGAGAGAGAGAGAGAGAGTTGCGGTACCAGAGCGAGTAACATCCTTAGTTTTTTAGTAAGATAAATAAGTACGATATAAATGTAATTAACCCACTAGCACGCTATAAACACCTTTCATAAAATGTTACTACAGTCTTTATACTTAATTAATCTTAGAGAACATGAAAACAAAACTTTTCTAAAGATGTTACACAATTTTTGATTTTAAAATGTGAATAAAATTTAAAATTTAACCTTTTCACTTCAAAATGAACACTTAGCAACACTGAATTCGAAAAGCAATATTTACCTTCCACTGAACAAACTATCAACTATTCACCTCATACAAATCCAATTTGTTACGATAACTCTCGTAGCGCCGTAGAAGTGCTACGCCGTAGCACTTCGTAGCACTCACGTAGCTGTAAATTCTAATATTGGAAAATTGTTGTTACAAATATATTTTGCCCGAATGCAGTGGTTATGATTCTCTCGCCTTTCTATGTATACAGTGTGAATATAATGTATCTTTAAATTTATATACATATATTTATAAAGAGTATTACATACAACAGGGAGGTGAGGAAAAACATCATGAATGGGTTTCCCCATTGTTAGGTTAAAATGTAGTGTCAATTTGGTAAAAAATAAGGTTAAATTAAGATTGTTAGCATTTATATGTTTGGTCAAGTTATCATACTGATACTGCTAAATTTTCAAAAAATAATCTAAAAATAATTTTGACGACCTCCGTGGCGCAGTGGCCGAATAGCCGGCTGAGACGCAGAATTTCATCATCTCCCCGCCTTATCTCCTACGTTTGTAAATCAACAACTATTCACTTTAAAAAAACAACTGCCCCAAGCACGTCGTGAACTATGGGCTGGAAAAGGTTACCCCTCCTGAAAACTACATAAACCTTGCCGTAAAGGTCCTTCCTTGGCCCACGTGGAAATCACTCAACCGTCTCAGAACACAAGTGGGTCGCAGTAGGATAAATATGAGTAAATGGGGCTACATTGGAGAGTCGGCGACAAGTTGCCCATGCGATATAGACCCTCAAACTATGGCACACTTTATGCTACATACTAAGCTGCCTTTATGCCTTTATTGTTGCACCCTGAGGGATACTTGTACCGCCACAGATAACGCCGTTGCATTGCCCAAGAATTGGCAAAACAATGGATGTGACATTTGATGTTTATAATAATACGAACAATATCGACACGAAGAATAATATGACTGTAAAAACTTGCATCTTAATTTTATTAAGACTTTAATGGGGTTGGTTATAGTGTCATAAATTATCGGAAACTGCAGGTATTTATAACAGTGAATAGATGTTATTAAATAGTTTAGTTACAAATTCATGTATTTAGTACGGAACCTTGATTGTGCAAGACTGACTTGCTCTTGGCCAGTTTTAAGACACTTTAGCCACAAAAAGGTTAATTTATTGCAAAGATACTGAATGTTATAAATGGGGCAGATTTATCATTTCCTTCTGGATATTAATCGCTAATATGCCTTATTATTATATATTTAAGGCTTGATCTCGTAACCCCCATTAATCTAAGGGTGAAAATATTACAGTTATGATTTGTGCCCGAAAATTATTCATGAAATATATTCACTAGGTTAATGGTTCGCCTATATATTTAAACATCATTGATACCTTTGGGCCAAGACAAAGACGTCAGAACAAGGGTGGTGGAACTCAAGTGGAACTGGGCAGGACACTTGGCTAGACGAGGTAATGGCAGGTGGAGTAAATCTTTCACCGAATGGTCACCAAGAACATACCTAAGAAGTCTAGAATGTCCGACGTCACGGTGGGTCGATGACATAAAGAAAGTCGCGAGCAACTCCTGGATGTGGGCAGCACAGGACCGGGAAGAATGGCGTTTACAAAGGGAGGCTTACACCCAGCGGTGGGTACTTAAGATGGGCTGTGGATGATGATGATGATGACTCCTTTGTCGTGGAACTAAACCAAATAGAGAAAACGTTATATGCTATAATATTACACACGACCTCCGTAGCGTAGTGGTCGAATAGTCGGTTGAGACGCAAGAGATTGCTAGTATGATTTCCACTGCGGAATAAATGTTTGCGCGCGTAGGTACTATTCCGGGTCTGGATATTTTTGTATAAATTATACAATTAACGGCGCGTCGTCAATGTTCGGTAAACAACGCGTGAGTGGGCAAACGGAACTCGTTTTTATTCTTATCGCTAGGCTCTCGGATATAAAAGCGAGCGAGCGGCCACCGCAGGGACTCTCAAAGTTCGGTTAAGCTGCATCGGCCTCAGGCGCCAACAACGAATTCGTTCTTCAGAAAAAAATTCAGGGTCATTCTTGCTTTGGCTTCGGCTCGATGCACATGTCGATGTTGCGCTTTCATGGAATATTGTTATTCTGTCCCAATTATATTTGAGTGATTTTCACTAATTGTTGTAAATTATTTGATTATGGTTACAACGAAAGCCTATGCCCAACAGTGGGATGAGAAGGGCTGACGATGATCATGATGGTTTGATTATTTTATATAAAAAACATTAATTGTTTTTGGTTAAAAAAAGACTGTGTAAAAAATACCTTCATCCTTCGAGTATGTATTTATAAAAAACCGTCCAAGTGCGAGTTAGACTCGCACACAACGGGCTCCGTACCATTATCTATAATAAATTGTATGAGCGCCCATACAACTCAGAGGACTGGAGGATGGCGTCAACTATGTATGTATGGGGACACCCTTTAATTTTCAACTTTTTTTATTGTTTAGAATTTTTCCTTTTTTTGTGCTATAAGACCTTGTTTTTTGCCAAATTTCGTGATTCTAGGTCAACGGGAACTACCATATACATAGGGTTTCAACCCAATATCTATAGGCTACTTTCGGTTGACCTAGAATTGTCAATTTTGGTTAAAAGCAAGGTCTTACAGCCCAAGTAAAGAGAAAATTTCGATGAATAAAAATAGTTGAACATTAAGGTAAATTTTGGTACGTTTCGCGAAAATCTAAATTTGCCTATATCTTTTTATTGTTTTGACTCAGGACCTTGATTTTTATACGCCTAATAGGAACTGACTTCAGTATCTGGTATAAATTTCAACTTTCTAGGTTCACCCGTTCCGTAGAAAATTGGTGGTGACACACGGACAGACGGACACGAGAGTGATCTTATAAGGGTTCCTTTTTTACGTTTTGAGGTACGGAACCCTAAAAACAGTGTATTTAAGTATTCTACCAGTTATCTGGTTCCCATAGTACAAGCTTTGCTTAGTTTGGGGCTAGATAGCGTCAGCATTATTTATTTATTAAAGTACTGTATACATTTTCAATTACTATATTCTATTTCAAAAGGATCAAAAAAATCCGTCGGTATTTATTTTCCCTTAAATATTTATTGAGATATTCAATAGAAATGTTCAAAGAAGAATTTTCCTTGAAGAGGTGTTTTTCCCGAATTACTTTTCTAAATTTCAATGAAAAAGGTCTGGCGGTGGCCTTGTCATGTCAATTGAATTTACTTTTGAAAGGGTACAGATGATAATTAGAGTATAGCAAAAACGAAGACTTTAAAAACAAAGGAATTCAAAGACCTTTTCCAGCAATTTTGATAAGTCCAGTAATTAATTATTGTATTGTATTAATCTGTGAATATTAGAGGAACATAATAAGATCTTTTCGTCACCCATCCCACAATGCCTAAAAACGAAATATACAACAAGTGCGTCCTACCTGTGATGACGTATATAGCCGAAACGTAGACACTTACGCTGGGACTGGTCCACAAATTGAAAGTCGCTCAGCGAGCATTGGAAAGGGCTATGCTCGGAATTTCACTGAAGGATAGAATCCGAAACGAGGTTATCCGACAGAGAACCAAAGTGATCGACATAGCTCAGAGGGTCTGCAAGCTGTAGTGGCAGTGGGCCGGTCATATCTGCCACAGAACCGATAACCGTTGGGGTAAACGTGTTCTGGAGTGGAGACCACGTCTAGGCAAGCGAAGTGTAGGACGCCATCCGGCTAGATGGAGTGACAGTTTGCGCGCTGTGGCTGGCCAGGGTTGGGTGGGAAGAGCTGAAGATCGGGCTCAATAGGAGAAATCTGGGAGAGACCTACGTCCAGCAGTGGACTGCTATAGGTTGATGATGATGATGATAAATACGATCTGCTTCTGAAGATGCTGATTTTAAATATTTTATTCATATATAATGATTCACATAAAGTAGCCTCTCAAGACCCCTAGTTATTTGTAAGCTAACCTACTGTAACGAGCTGAAGATTCGGGTACATAGTGAATACCAATTCAAACAAAATAACGAAACTACGAGGCATGCCTTTTAAGTTCTGTCGTTTCCATATTTTCCGGCAATTTTGAATTTGGAACTGTTCTATATTCGAATGTGTTTACATTTTGAATCTCAAAACAGTTGAAAGTATTAGGATTAATGCTATTGTTTAGTCACAGTTTCGATTTGAATCTGTCAGGTCACGTACGAAAATGAATCTTTCTAAGGAAAATGTTCGTGCAATAATTTTCTACAACTTTAGAAGAGGCCTGACACGGCTTCAGTGTTTAGAAGAGCTAACATCTGTGTTCAGTGATGTAGCCCCATGTCTGCGGACTGTCGAACGCTGGTATTTAGAATTCCAGCGTGGACATACTAGTGTTAGTGACAGATTTCGCGAAGGACGCCCAAAATCCGCCTTCACTGAAGATAACATCATTGCTGTGAGACAACTAATTCTCGAAGATCGTCATGTGACGTATCGAGAGATAGAGGCTCTATTAGGCATCTCAGGGACAACCATTCAGAAGATCTTGCATGAAGCGCTTGGTGTGAGAAAGCTAGTTTGCCGTTGGATACCGCATCTGCTTTCCGACGATCACAAGGCGGCCCGCGTCAGATGGTGTAAGAAAACTCTGCAAAGGTTCAACCGAGGGGAGTCAAATCACGTCTACGACATCATAAGTGGTGACGAATCTTGGATCTATGCCTACGATCCTGATACCAAACAACAATCTACAATCTGGGTCTTTCAAGACGAGCCAAAGCCGACTAAAGTTGTTCGTTCTCGAAGCACTTCAAAGAAGATGGTGGCCACGTTCGTTGGAAAAACCGGCCATGTTGCGACTATTGCACTTGAAGATCGTAGAACGGTTAACGCAGAGTGGTATACTACAGTTTGTTTACCACCAGTCATCGCCGAACTTCGAAAATCTAACTCAAAGCGACGCATCATCCTGCACCACGACAACGCAAGCTCACACAGCGCTCGTCAAACGATTGAGTATTTGAAGCAGGAAAAAGTAGAAATTCTTGACCATCCTCCATACAGTCCTGGCCTAAGCCCTAACGATTTCTTTACATTTCCTAAAATTAAGAAAAGTCTTCGTGGTCAAAGGTTCCAGTCCGGTGAAGAAGCAGTCGACGCTTTCAAGACAGCCATTTTGAACACCCCACTTTAGAGTGGAATAAATGTTATAATAACTGGTTTGAGCGAATGGAAAAGTGTTTTAAGCTACGTTGTGAATACTTTGAAAAACAATAAAAAGTACTATAAGGTTCTAGATGTGTTTTTTTCTTCAAACGACAAAACTTAAAAGGCATGCCTCTATTAGGTTGGGGAAAAAGTTTCTTCGAATTTTTTAAGAAAACTCAAAACATTTTTTAATATAATTTATTTACATTTAACTAAAGTATGTAGGTACCATTTTGTTTGATAACTTTTTGCCATCTTGCAGGTAGGGACATGATCCCATTGCTATAGAAATTTTGGGGCTTTTGATCAAAATACCGCGACAAGTGGTTTTGGCAGTCCTCTCGTGGTGTTAACCTGACACTGCCTAAATAATTCTTAAGAGACTGAAACAGGTGAAAATCTGAAGATGCAAGGTCAGGACTATACGGCGGATGCATTAACACCTCCCAGCCAAACTCTCTTAATTTTTGCTGAGTGGCTAAAGATGTGTGAGGTCTAGCGTTATCATGATGAAAAACCACACCCCTTCTGTTGATTAATTCCGGCCGCTTTCTCTCAATTTCTTACTTTAATCTCATCAGTTGTTCGCAGTAAAGTTCAGAATTGATGGTCCTGCCTGGTAGTAACAGCTCATAATGAATAATGCCCTTCCAATCCCACCACACACACAGCATCACCTTGTTGCGAGTTAACCCGGGTTTCGCCACAGTCTGTGAAGCCTGACCGGCCTTTGACCACGACCTTTTTCACACGTTCTTGTCGTACGTGATCCACTTTTCATCACCAGTTATCAGCTTCTTCAAAAATGGTTCGGTTTCATTACGTCGTAATAAAGAATCACAAATGAGTACACGGTTCATTAGGTTTCTTTCAGTGAGCTCGTGGGGTACCCAAATATCGAGCTTTTTTGTGTACCCAGTTTTTTTCAAATGCGCCAAAACTGTTTTGTGGTCAATTCCCAGTTCTTCAGCTACGTCGTAACTACTGATATGCCGATCTTGCTCCACTTTTTCAAAAATGGCATCAATTTTATCCGTAATAGGGCGACCAGAGCGACGTGCATCTTTGACATCATAATTTCCGGATTGAAAACGCTTAAACCAAATTTGTGCTACTCTCACAGACACTGCACTAGGTCCATAAACATTGCAAATTTTTTTCGCGGGTTGCGTTGCATTTTTACCTTTTTTGTAGTAAAATTTTAAACTGTATCGAATTTCTTCATTAGATTCACTCATCTTTACAGTACGAAAAACAAATAAAAATCACACATTTTCCTAATTTGAATTTGGAATTATCTTCTTCAAAATTTAAACTTTGAATGATACCAAAACCAGCCAGATACAAATAGCCAAAGAGATTTTATTACAAGTTCATACATATGCCAAAAGACTTTTTCCCCAACCTATTATTAAACAAACTTTATCCCACAACACTAATTCACACTATCGTTTACAATAAACCCCCTATAAACCTCTAAGGGTGACTTGCATATGCCAGGATTTAGTGCCTAAATATGACTAAGAAAATATTTTAAACATTTGCAATCACTGTACATATTTACTAATATCAAACGAGTATTTATCGCATATTTACACAGTCGAAACGTCGGGGTAATAAATAAAAAGGTAAATACGCTATAAATACCCGTTTAATAAGTAATTATGATTAAAAGAGTTGTTAAATCATACAAATACGTCAAATTTAAACATATGTAGTCGCTAATTACATTGAGAGATCGTTACGTAAGCCGGCCTAAGTCTCTTGAGTGTATTGTGCTCTTAGCTAAGTAAAGACTCACTCATAGCTGAGTGGAGACTCCACTCATAGCTGAGTGAGGACTGAGGACTCGGGCGAGCACACGCCCTTTTTATACCTCGCACGTACAAATCTACATAATTCTAGAACGTTAACTATTCTGTAACATTTTAGGTATATCACGACATACCTATTATTGCTTATTCTGTGATATGCTTCGACGTAACACTACTTGTCTTCATATCGTGGCTTGCAAAGATCTCATATTTCGTTCTTCCTAAAGACATTAAACTCCAAGGGATCCCAAGAGGCCGTTATCTAAAGTTTCAAAGCAACAAGCAAGTATTGAGATTAATCCGCCCCCGTTAAGTATGCATAACGAAAAGAATAGTCTGCTTAACCTTGTTGACCAGTAAACCACTAAAGATTAAATATTAAAAACGAAAGATTTTCAATTATTATAGATATTTAGTGATTTAACTGGAAGTTCTAGGACAAAACTTAACCATTCTCATTCATTCAGATTTACATAAAGATATTCTACGTCTAATTTCTCAAACAAGAAACTTATTTAAAGCTTAAAAGGACGTTATTCCCATTGTACCATTGTTAGTTGTTGTGTTATATTCGTCCTTTATGCATTATTCAGGAGTCGGGGTGTGCGGAATTTTGATTAAAACCTTTGTAATAAATAGGTTTTGATAAGATGGATTTACTTCTGTACAATTGCTTGTACCAAAAGGGCAAATTCTAGTCATATAAGCAAAAATAGGGTTATCTGTGTTTTTAGTATTTGTTTAGTAACAGTATACACTTTTGCATTTTTGCACACTGCAATTTATGGCACATTCACATGCGCTTTCAAATTATAATCAGTTACCGTTCACCAGTGTTTGAGACATCACAGCCATTACCATCACCATTTACGTAGTTTAATTAAGTAGTTATATTTTTATATTTACATACGTAGTTAAATTAGTAATATCCAGTTTAGGTAACTTAGTGTTAAATAGTATTAAGTAGCATATGTTGTATATGTATATATAACATATGCGGAACAAATGTTTGCATGATCTACAGATATTTGTTCCGGGTCTGGTTGTTCCTCTATATATTATAAGTATGTATTTACAAAAAAAAGTATATAAGTATTCTATCAGTTATCTGGTTCCCATAGTACAAGCTCTGCTTAGTTTGGGGCTAGATAGCGCTGTGTGAAATGTCTAGCAATATTTATTTATTTATTTATTTATTTATTATATGATACAATATTTATCAGAATTAACACATTCTAAAACGCCAACTCATTGACTTGTGTATTCTGCCTGTCCTAACCTACGGTGCCCAGTCTTGGTCACTGACCGAGTCTAAAAGTTCAAACTAGGAGTTTGCCAAAGAGCGATGGAGCACAGCATTTTGGGTGTAAAGTGGATCGACCGAATTCCAAACTCCTGGCCTGGTCCTCCTCGAAGACTGGCATCGCTGACGTGGGCATCAAGGCTGCAAAGCTGAAATGGGACTGGGTGGGTCATGTCTCTTGTATGCAACCCGATAGGTGGGCCAAGAAGACAGACATATGGACTCCTAAAGACGGCAAGCGACGAGCAAGGGAGGCCTAAAAAGCGCTGGAGCGATGACTTGGACGTCTTCCAAAGAGACTGGTGGGATCTGGCTCTAGACCGTGATAAATGGAAGAAAGAGGGGGAGGCTTTTGCTCAACAGTGGGAAAGCGCAGCGTAGGACGCCCTTCACTAGACGACCTGTTAAAGGTTGCTGGGAGCCGTTGGATGCAGTCTGCATAACATCGGTCACTCTGGAAATCTATTGGGGAGGCCTATGTTCAGCAGTGGACGTCCTATGGCTGATGTGATGATGATGAAGACTGATGACATGAAGAGCCAGTATTTTAGGTGACCATACTGCCAGTATATACGCCCGTTTACGACAAGCAAGCAATATTATAGTCATACGTATTTGTAATCGTTCAGGCAACATAGCTATACAAAAATGTATTGGCTTGGACCTTGACGGGTAGATTTATTCGATGAAAATTATCACCTTGTTAGAAAACGTGTGTATGGAACCTCCCTAAAATTTGATTATTTGGATTTTTGTGTGTTTATCACGCTAACAAGAAATCTCTAAAGTTTGAGAGTATCTCGCACATTGCCGAAATAATTATGACCCACCCATTATACCAATTGTGTCAATTACTTGAAAACATTAAAACTAATTCAATTAAATACATACTAGTAAGTTAGCTTATCTATAAAAATGTTAATCTATAAAACTCCTTCAGCAATAAATAAAAATTTAAACGCCTTGACACTTCTTTGATAAAAAAGTGGCACTCCGGGAGTGCCGACAGAAGTGAAAACTTGAACAATTACGAGATACTTATGCAGGGTGTTTGGTAATATACTGACGATATTCAAGTGACGGTTTCTCAAAGCATAAAGTAAAACTTCTTGAAAAAAAAACTACTAGTTATATTATCAAATTTTAAAGAAAGTCGACTAAGTTTAGGTGTTTAATTCGATATAAAACTTACTGCCTACTCAATCGACATCCAAAAATAAAGGCCGATTTGATATCTCTTTCGGAAATGACTGTGGGTTTTGGGTTAGAAAGGGACAACAAGAGATATCTCGACGTCTCCAATACAGTATCTGTGGGTCAATGGCAAGCATTATGCAATAACAAATATAAGTTTATTAAAATGTTTGTTATAACATGCCAAAATAAATTTCACATTTCTGTGGTAAACATTTCACAAATTTATTATGCTCATCAAAATAACCCCTTTCATTCTTGTGCGTATATTATCAAACACCCTTAGTCGGTAACGATAAATAAATAAATAAATATTGCTGGACATTTCACACAGCGCTATCTAGCCCCAAACTAAGCAAAGCTTGTACTATTGGAACCAGATAACTGATAGAATACTTATATACTTTTTTTTTGTAAATACATACTTATAATATATAGAGAAACAACCAGACCTGAAACAAATATCTGTAGATCTTGCAAACATTTGTTCCGCGGCGGGGATCGAACCCGCTACCTCCTGCTTCTCAGCCGGCTATTCGCCCACTGCACCACGAAGGTCGTCAAACGATAACGGTATCATCTCAAAAAATGCCCAGTACCGCCTAAAGAAATTTCACTTCAATAAATAATGAACATGCGTATAATATCATATACCCGATACACGCGTAGATACATCAATAAGACTCGATAAAGCTTGATATCATTTTCCTCGGTTCCATGAAATATCAATTTGCTAACGTTTGCTCATTTTCAAAGTCCTACGACTCCTCCAATATAATGTAAGTTAATATATATACAAAACATGAATAACTGGTTCTCTTTTCAAGTTTTAAGGGTGTGGTCGTGTGTGACATAAATCATTACCTAGGTCTAAAATCTTAGCATACTTTCTTTTATCTCAAATTCTCTGTTCTTGGCAAGATTCCCTTAAGCTCGGACACTGGGAAATGCGACACAGTTTTATACTACTGCATTTTTTCTTTTTTTTTATTATGGCACACAAAACAGAATACAACCCATCAGATACAAAATATAGTTATCAACTCTTAGACCTAGATTGTATCCCAAAGCATGTGTACACAACATGACAACTCTACATTTTACATACAACTATATTGTACTCTACATTTTTACGGTTAGTGTAGTGTGTTGCAATATGAACGAGGACATTTCTAATTCTGAAGACCAAGTGAGGGTAGTTGCTGCAGCTGCCATCACTTCTCGACGGTAGCTCCAAGTACTCCAGTCAACCCGTGACCACGCCTGTTGCAACAGAGCTGAATCGCCGGGATAACAAATTAAAAAACTGCATATGCGATAAATACCCGTTTTAATCAATAATTATCTACATTTTTAAGTGTTTACTCTGTAATTTATGTGTATTTTGTCCAACAATGTATTTATTTTATATAATTTTTAGCATTTTATCCCAGTCAGTATTAGACACTCAAAATGCAGTAATTACAGGAAGAGATAATGTTGGTGAATGTTGCGAACCGATCCAAATTGAGTATACCTTCCTGAGACCTGGCTAGACGTGGTAATGGCAAGTTGAACAAAGATTTAACGGAGTGGCTACCAAGACATAGGCACCCTGGTCGTACGCCAGCTCGATGGGTAGACAACATTATAAAAGTCGCGGACATCACCTGGATAAGAGAAGCTCAAGATCGAGGGCAGTGGCGGAATATAAAGGAGGTACTTAGAGGCTGATAATACTGATGATGATTACTTACTGGGCTCTGAAAGAGCACCAAGTATTTTAGACAAATTAAAGACAACTTTCAAAAGTTAATGAAGAAAATTAGAGAAAAGATAATTAAAGGCGGATTTTTTGCTTACGCTTGTTCGGAGGAAGCTTTGAAAATTGTATAGGCTAACAACACTGAATAAAAAAATTATATAGAAAAAAAAATATAGGTCTGTAAAAATAATAAAGGTTCTTCCGGCTACGTTATTTGATACTTACGGTCACTTTTAATAACGTTTTATCTGATCACTATCAGAGATTTAATCCAGGAATCAATTAACTAAAGTCCTAAGTCAAGTAAGTTTAATTCTTGAATACAGACCACAGACTTAGTTATAAAGAACAGTACAGCGATAAACAGAGGTACTAGGATTTCCAGGATCTGATAAAAGCTAAACTTTCACTACAACTGTTCCAGCTATTATCAACAAGCTGTGTAAGGGTCCCGAAACCCTTCATCGCCTTTGAGAACGTGTAGATCAGATTACCTTTGTATCGAAGCAGGATCAGCTTTTCTGAGACGCGATCCTGATAGATACTGTGTACAATATATTCAAGGTTGGTTGTTAAGGAAGTTGGTAAAATAATCTGAATACGCCGTCGGCTGTGAACTTTTGTATAGGGTTTACTGATCAAAAAAGCTCATATTATTCTGCTATTGAAGTTTATAATCATTTACGTATGTATGTATCATCATAATATGATATCATCATAAATGTATGTATTTTCTCTCTATTTACCTCATTCGTTAAAATCAATTACTGGAAATTTATTAGTACTTTATCATAAAAAATGGCCCAAAAGTTTATTACACACTGCAAGAATTTTAAAACGATTGAATGACTTGTCTTCGCTTCTTATATTATATAATTTAAATACCTTTTCCAAAAATGTATTTCTTAACCATGTACCTACCTAACTATGTGTTTTAAGAACCAATATTAGTTATTAAGTACCTACCTTTTATATCTCCAAAAAGAGGAAACTGTTTGTTTACGTATTATAAAAAAACCTTCACCTTTTATTAAAAACTTATTTTTTATACATTATAGGCTTGCGTTTGACCACGAACTCGCCTGATGGTAAGCAATGATGCAGTCTACAATGGTACACGCTTGCCTAGAAGAAACCTATTCACTCGTGACTTAAAGATACCCAGGTTGTAGCTATCAGGAAACACAGACTCTGGCAAGGAGTTCCACTCTTTGCCGGTGCGCATAATAAATGTCGAAGAGAACCCCTTTGTGCGAATGGGAGGTATTTATACCATATAGTGGTGGCGTACCGAAGAGCGTTGGTTGTCCGATGATAGAATGGAGATACTGGGATCAGGTTGAAAAGTTCCGCCGCACACTCTTCGAAATGTACTCGATAAAAAACCAAGAGGCTAGCAACCTTTCGTCGATGCTCCAGGCTGAGGAACCTTGCATCAACTAGCTCATCGTTGCCTATGAGCTTCGTGGCTCTTCTATCAATCGATTCCAGATTATAAAGATTTGATTCTGATATTGTTAAAACTGCAGGCGATGGTGTGTAGCAAGGGCAATGCATCAGTTGCATCAGTGGCAGGCAGGTAGGGAACCGCACATCCTATCCAAATCACCCCCATGTATGTTATACGAATTTAGATAGTTTCATCATCATCATATCAGCCACAGGAAGTCCACTGAACATAAGCATCTCCTTAAATTTAAAGATCGGTCGCTTTGGATAGTTTAGTAACGATATTTTTTATATTAAACTTGTTTTGTGTTAGACACACAAGCGTCCAGATGATAAGTGGTCAGCGTCGCCTATAACTCCTGCAGCAATCGCGTTAATTCACTTTTTTTTAATGCACACTTTTTTTATGGAACAAAGGTTACGCAGAATCATGTTTTCATACAAAAGAATTAGGATTAGCCCAATTAAATTTTCAGGAAAGATAGTCCTTCATAAAATAAGAAAGTTTATAAAGTTTAATAAAAATAGAGGAATTGATTTTTATGAGAAAAGCGAAATGTGTTAATTGTCAGTGCTAATTTATAGGAAGCAATTTAAACCTACGGACATAATGAAGTGGTATTAATATTGTTAATGTGGCCCTTGACAAATCACTATGTTTATTACTAACAATATTCTGACCTGTTATGGTTATAAACATAATTGAACATGCAAATTTCATTTTACCGTCCAATATGTCGCTAAAATGAAGCTTGTGCGGGCTTCTGTTTATAGACTCGCCGAGCCTATCAAAATAAAAAGCTTGAAGAATAGCCGGACATTTTTTTTCCTTTTTATTCATTGGTTTTTATACCAAATTTTGTCAATAGGTAATTATTAAAATTATAAAATTATTAATATATTTTTTGTTATAAATTAGAAATTTATAACAAAAAAATTACATTTCACACAGCGCAGCGCTATTTAGCCTATTACCGCTATTTACTTATGGAAACGAAATAACTGATATGATACTTTTTTTCAAAATACTTTCATATCAGAATAGACTGAACCCGAAACTATCATCCAAACATTTGTTCCGCGGCGGGAATCGAACCCGCAACCTTCTCCGTCTCATCCGCCCACTGCGCCACGGAGGTCTTCAGTATTTAACAACTAACAGTGATTTCATCTTAGTTTGTACAAAGATGTTAGTCACACTAATCACATTAATATTATAAATGCAAAAGTTTGGTTGTTTGTTTATTTATTTGTTTGTTTGTTTGTTACTCAATCACTTCGTAACAGCTGAACCGATTTCGATAAAATTTAGTAGGTACGTACATATATTATAACCTGGATTAACACATACTAGGCGACTTTTTATCCCATAAATCAGGTCGCTTGGGATAAAGTGGGGTATCCAGTCAAGTTGCAACAGCGAGTTTAGCTTTATTTCTAGGTTTACTACACATTTACGAGTAGTAGTATAACGCGTACGAAGTCGAGGGCAACAGTTAGTATTTAACTTTTACCTGTGACCTGTAAACATTTTACAAATTGTAGGGATAACTTTAAAAATATCAAAAAACCACCAGTTAAACCTGATTCACCGCTCTTATATAGAATTAAAAACCCAGGAGTTGGGAAAAAAAATCATTCATAACTTTTCAATCTCCAGTAAAACTTTTTAAAAGCCTGTTGCCGGATGCACGCCATCCCTAATTGGGTTGCCATTTTATTAGCACCTATACAAATACGTACAGTTAGAACAGGTATGTATACATATGTACTTTGACCTTTGTTTGGGTAGTTCTGTTTGATGTGGCCAATTGAATCCAGTTTCAGAATACGTGTGTACCATAGGTACACTATATACGTATGTGTACAAACGTATTTAACATTGGAGTTTGGATATTGTAGAGCGAAAATACAGCGCCCAGTTACGCGTACAAGTTATAATTTCACGGGATAATTACCATGATCTATGAGTTTTTGGCCCGATTTCCACCCAAAAATTCTAAACCCGTGTTAATTTTTTTATTCTTAGCGAAGTAATAAAGATTTTAAAATAATGTTTTATTTACACTTCGGACGTCAGACTGGGAACAGACCCGTTAGGGAATTTGCCTAGGATATAATTTGATCCGGTCGTAAAATTTTACGAGCACTGTTTATAGCTTTCCCTTTTACGTCTAACGAGAGGCGATTGTAAGGCTTATATATTTATAAATAATTTGTGGCTAGTAGAATGGCTTGTTCTATATTTATGGGTATCAACTATTTGAACTACAATCACCCCTCGACTATCTAACAATTGTTTAAGCAGGCAGGGCCTACTTCTATCCAGTGTTGGTAAATTTTAGTCAGTTGGCAATATATGGTGCAAGATGAACCAACAATAAGAATTTGTGAATAGAAGCATTTGCGTTTATTATATCATCTATCAATAGTCAATATTCAGTTATTCATAAGAATCACTTTGAAACGTCAATTTTGGCGACAGATATGTTATCGAGTGGTGACCACACACTGGAAAAATACCTACCCGATAAAGGTTGATTGGAATATGGAAGCAGGCTGCACAAGATATCACCACACAAGACCCACAAGGGGGGAGCTATCCTACGCTGCGCTTTCCAGGCGTTGTCTCGACTCGAGAACCTTTCTGCCCCAACGCCTGTCGGTTTTTTGAGCTATGTGCCGCCCGAAGTGGCACAGCTTGCCATTTCTCTGGGCTTTTTCTTAGTTTGTTCATGAATTTCTTAATTTATAAATTGATTTCATAGACGCTAAGCAAAGCCCTCTCCAAAGCACCTTAAGCCTTCTTATGTGAGCAGATCAGCTAGTGTTTGTATAAAGTGCCTGTTCAAGTGTCTAGAAACAAAAACAAAGTAACATAATCTAATACCTGTGTTGACAGTTCAGCTTATAAACAAAGGCTTGAATTATTTATTTAATTAAAGTTTTGACAATAGAATACAATTATTATTTAAGTAGATTACACAGTACTTTGTTCTACGAACTTTGTCCACCATTTTAACTTTCTCGGTCAACAACCCTGTCAAGAATGTAATTATGTATTATGATTTATTGTGCACTAGATGAAAAGACCCAATAAAAGTCGCTGGAAGTTGTTTGGTGCAGACCACACAAGATCGGTCACTCTGGGAATCTATGGGGAGGCCTTTGCTCAGCAGTAAACCTCCTACGGTCAGCCATATCAGTATGGTGATGATAGTTGTATGCCGAGTGAGCTGGAGGGCAAGGGTACTGAGAGGCGCGCTGACCCCAGCGATGCGGCAGACTCAAACGTAGATGTCGCGATAAGTTGGATAAATTCCTGATAGATTGCCCATAAACGGCACCAGGCCTCTTTATTAGGAAGGCCTTAATAAAAAAGTCTCGAAAAGTCTCCCTGCGAGTTGGATTCAAAAAAAGGATGAAGTTCTAAATTAGTCGGTTTTTTAATGTATGTTCAGATATTTCTGTACCACGTCTGATTTCAATGATTATTTTTTCGTTAAAAAGGGAGACCTTAGAAGTGGATAACTCCCATATAAACTTGGTTACTATGATGATGATGGGATGCATGAGAAAATCATCAAACTCTTCAATTTGCAGAGGCATCTGCATATTTTATCAATTTTCTATTTTCTGAAGCAGTTATATTTGTGTTTAGATAGTTACTTGTCAAGATAATGAATACGGGGAGACTAGAGGCAGGACTTTAAAGCCTAGAAGGAATAAAGGTGGCAGAGTAGGGTTGCCATCCGTCCAGAATTTTCCGGACATGTCCGGTAATAAAGGTATTTGTCGGGAATGGGGGGATCCTAAACCATCCGGAATTTCAACAATATAATTAGGTAACGAGTAAAATAAAACATAACATAAACCAAATATTTTTATTACAAATAAATTAAAATTAATGTTATATTTATAAGAAAGTCAGGAATTTTCATCAAATATCAGGAATTTACTCCGGAATTTCGATTTTTTTTTAATCTGGGAACCCTAGGACAGAGGGACTTAAATGGCTGATAATATTAATAACTATTTCATATTTTCATGCAATACATTCGTTAATATATGTTCATGATAGGTCATAAGTAGATATTATTGTACGAGTGTTACATATTGTATAGCTAAAGGTTGAAATCAATGATATCGTGACAATGGAGTTTAACACGTCATCTGATGTACTATGGACGGTCAACATCAAAAGTTGATAACAACAAACTGAATTCAAGATAGGATTTTTTTTAATGATCTATGCACAATCCACACAAAATTTAAAAATACCTACTGTAGCTTATGCTAAGTCCGCATAGCCATTAAAATGCGTGATGCATATTTTTGTTATTAAGTTTTCTAGAAATACTAAAGATAGCTTATTTGATTTTAATTAAAGAAATGCCCTTTATTTTTAAAAATAAATAAATAAATATTGCTGGGCACTTAACACAGTGCTATGTAGCCCCAAACTAAGCAGAGCTAGTACTATGGGAACCAGATAACTGATACAATACCTATATACTTTTTTTTACTCGTATATGCATATAATATATAGATAAATAACCAAACCCAGAACAAATATCTGCAGATCATGCAAACATTTGTTCCGGGACGGGAATCGAACCCTACCTCCTGCGTCTCAGCCGGCTATTCACGCACTGCGTCACACACAAAAAGAAGCAAAACTGCTTTCAATTTTCTTTTAAGTACGCTACATCTGGAGTTCTAACAAAATGTGGCTGTCTTGGGACGTCCGGCAGATGTGAAGCATCTAAATTGTTGGTTATTGAACAAATTCTTGATTAAAGAAAACCATTTAAAATCATATTATATCTTATCTTATTATACGCAAAACGGCCCAAAGACCCAACGGGCCAACGGATTTGCGACTTGAGAGTTGGGAAAAATAAACTGAAACATCCGACACCTTACCCTTATACTACGTGTTATGTTATGTACGACATGAAATGAAAACACGGGTAGGGCTAATGGCTAGTGTTGTTGTAAAATAGTAATTTTTTCACATTCATTACCAAAGAAATTTACACATTTTCAAACAATCTTAATATCAAGTCCTTCAATATCAATGAAACAGCCCGTATAAAATACGTAAACAAATCATATTCATTCATCATGTAAGTAGGTTAACTAAACTGTTAAACTAAAGCGGCATCGTCGCAAACGTGCCGCCGATTTTAAAAAATGTTTATTGGAAATGTATCGATTACTGGATAAATATTAAAGCTACCGGTATTAATCCCAACTCTAAAATCAGTTAATACGATTCCGGATAAGTGTTTTAAATTAATGTCGTATATATCAAAACAGGTTGTATATATATGTATATAATAGGCATCGCCTATTGGACGCAATCAGTCACGGCATGTCGGCATACGAGTCAGTTTTACTGTAAAGGCGCGCCTAAATGTTTCACAATAATTTATACAAATAACAAAAACATAACCGACTTGAGATAACAAAAAAAAAACCAAACTACGGAACCGATTTTGATGAAGTTTCTATGTGACCAATCTGAAAGTAAATTCTTACAAAAAACGTATAAAACACATTATGCGCCCCTATAAAATTTGAGAGTTGCCCTGGATTTTTTAGGGATCCCAGCATTACATTCAGTCCAGGCGTCTTGGAGTAATCGGAGAATATACATAAAAAAAAATCCGACAAATTGAGAAGCTCGTTTTTTTTTGTCGGTTAACAAAGATTAATAATTTGAAATATGTGATCAATCCCAGTAGACTGTACTTGTTTGCATGATAACCACTATGATGTATGCATTACAGTAATTAATACAACCCTATGCAAATGACATTGGAGTAATAGAATGGAACAAGGGTAAATATTTAGTTATGCAGCAGTTTAGTGCTTTTATAAATAAAACCACAATTGCTTATAGGTATTGATTTTTTTGTAATAAAAGATTCTCGCAATAAAGGCTGATGCAAACCGAATGCGTGTACGTGGCGGTTGTAATGTATGAAATTCTAAGAAAGATGTCAGTCCGCCTGCGTGGTACCTGCGTGGCGTTATGACGTCACAAACACGCCACGAATACGCATTCGGTTGCACATTTTCAGTCTGACAAGAAGCTCTATTTTGATATAGAATCATTAATTCCACAATTTTTTCTACCCTTAAAAATCAAATGGAAAAATTGCAATAGATTTTTTATTTTATTCCGTTCCAAGAGGGAAAATATTGTTTGTATTCATTAAAAACTGAACGAAATAAGGATTGTTTTCACCGTGCGAGCTAGCGTGATAGTTAAAAGGGTCAGTTACTGGCACTAGTAAAAATATGCAGTGTTTATTGTATACACCTGGTATTCATACAGTTACGTTTTTTATATAGCTTGGGCCTAGTCTTGCAAATCTTATATAACTTTTAGATGTTTGTTTTTTTTGTAGAAGTATATTTTTCATAATTTTTCAATCAATTTACGCTGAAATGCGATGGTGCCTAGCTGTAAAAATAGAAAGACGTTATTGCACCCATATTTTAAAACTACGGTGAAGCGTAGATATTTTGAGACATAATAAAAAAATATTCTTAAATCCTTACATTAAGACCCTAATCAGACTTGGATTCATTTCTGGCATACGGATTTAAGAATTTTTATTGTATTTTTTGTACGTTCTGACTTATAAACATTATCCTAACTGATGACTAGCTATTCTGAAGACACTTGCACGAGCCAATAACCACCTACTGGCTGGTAAGCTACTCGCCGAGGTGTAAACACAGCACAATAGATGTCAACTCGTTAATTCTCAGTTTACGTGTTTCGGTGCGGAAAGTGGAAAATCAATGAAAAACTGACGACGTGAGTTTTGTAGGTACATCTAAAGCAAGGTGTACCTACGTATGTACAGCTACCAAATGAAAACGACTTTTGTACTTGACATATGTATAATGGAGTACAAGATAAAAAATAATGATTCAACATTTAAAAAACTCTCTATCCTAAGACTAGAATTCCGAAAGGGCTCACTCGGGGAAATACTACCACCATACCCATTTCAGCTGCCAAGCAGCATTGCTGTTTTTTGGTATGCCGGCGAAATTACAGGCACATGAGGCTTTACACCTGCATGCCTGTTGATGGACGCAGGGAAGTGCATCGTAGAACACGTTTCTCAGGTGCGTAACCTACTAAGCAATTCTTTGTTATAGGTGGTGGTTACCACTTAACATCAGGTGGGCCATATACTTGTTCCATCTCCAGGTTGTACATAAAAAAAACCTTTTTTGCGTTGTTAAAAACTGATATAACTAAGCACACTCCAATTAAACTAGCTTTCTCTTAGAAAATTACGTCCGAATCGGTCCATCCGTTTAAGAACTAAGATGCCACAGATACACAGACAGACAGGCGCAAAACTTATAACACTCCTCTTCTTGCGTGGGGGGCTTAAAATGGTTTTTTGATTTATTTTATGTGTCGGATAAAAAGTATACCAGTGATTCTTCGAATCCTAGGTAGAGTATGGGCTCTTAAACCACTGGACTATGTATGTGAAAGTTGGAGTTAAATTTTCTTTTTTTACCCCTTACGAGTCTAAACTTACCTTTATAAATACAGGGGCTATTACTGTCTGGTCACGTGTACACTGGAGTGTTGAAACGTTGTTACAATGGATTTCAGGTGCTACGAGATTGCTACGAGAGTGCTACAAGTTGCTAAGAGACGTGGACATTCGTAGCAGAGTGCTACGAAATATGGACTTATGAAGGAAAGTTGCAAATGGTCGAACGAAATAAAATAAAACTCAAGAAATTTTCTTAAAATTGGAAAACTTTTCAACCATATTTTATAAGAAAGTAAGGTCGAAATTCAAATATTTTCTCAGATTAAAATAATTTCCTAAACACAATAGAATCATTAAAATATGACCAGTTATTATGGAGTAATAAGGATAACCAATAACGGAGGAAAACACTAGGAAGGTCTCATACAAGAGTGACGTCAGCACGGGGTTGCCAACCGACGCATATTTAAATCTTAGCAACGCCTTTGCGCGATACACATTATATACATTCATTGATTAAATACATAGTGATAGAATTGATAACCTACTTTTCTTGAAGGAGGTTAAAAGTACTCGCATAAGTATGGATTCTTATAATGTATTCAAAGGGCTTTTTCTAAGTAATTTCTTTTGCGGGTTTTCTGTTCTTAGTTCGGAAACCGATTAGCAAACTTTTACCCTCTAATGGGGTTTCTCCAGTACTTCGCGTATTGTAACACGCCAGGGCCGCATCTTTACGAAAGTTAAAAATAAAGGTGCTTTTTAATATTTTTACGGGTCTTGGAGCATCTAAGTGGAGATGGGCAGGATATTTGGCAAGAAGGGACGGACGACGGGCGATGGACTAAGGAGGTGAAGTAATCATTAAAAAGTATTATTAAAAAGAACAACCAGCCTTGCTTCATGCATTTCTTTCCTGGCTTGGCCGCGAAAGAACAGGTAGTAAAATTGACGTTTCAAAGTTATTCTTGTGATGAACTTGATGAAGGTTCACGAATTGAACCGAAACATTGTCGGTCGAAACACCGATAAAACGGTATCACACTAATATTATAAATGTGAAAGTTTGGATGTTTGTATATTTATTCCTTTGTTTGTTAATAGCCACTAGTAGCGCGTTCCATAAACGGACAGCTTATACTAGAAAGGAGTCATCATAGTAGAAGGAGGAGTGTACGGTGTCTTGAGTTGGTAAATTTTGGTTGAGCGCAAGGATCGAGAGTTGGATTGGTGCAGGAAATGGAAACGTTCTTTGAGATAGGGGGGTGAAGAAGAGTTAAAAATAATGTCGTATAGAAGGTTTAGGATATAAGAATCTTTGTTTTGAAATATGCGCAGGACATATTAAGGTGCGTAAGTGCACGCGCAAACACAAACGCACCCTCTCGTCCCTTCTCCCCTTTACCTGATGGAATGGATAGCAGCTACGATCAGAGACGAGTCGGGATGCAGTGTCTAGGCGGCAAAAACTAGACCCTTATCACTATAAGGGTCTAGTTTTTGCCGCCTAGACCTTCCCATGGCCTTAGGCCTTCCACAATGCCTCGCTGCCCCGCCACTGGCGATGGATTGCTAATAAGCCAAGGCAGACTTTAGTGCACTAAGCGAGGAGTGATCGCTAAGACCTAAGTGCCGAAGTACTCAAGTCCCCCTCTGCCAGGTCTCGGCCACGAGTCGACGTGGTTGCAGGGTGTGGCCGCTGCATGCAGGACAGCTACTTGGAGCCACTAGCGAGAGATTATGGATTTCAACGATTTTAACTGGTACTTCAGCCACCCATGTACCCACATATACCCACATGTACCCACATGTACCCACATGTACCCACATGTACCCACATGTACCCACATGTACCCACATGTACCCACATGTACCCACATGTACCCACATGTACCCACATGTACCCACATGTACCCACATGTACCCACATGTACCCACACGACGGGCTGAATCAGACGCTGCAAACCCACAAATATTAACAGCAATGTTATAAGTACAAAGGTTCGAGTAATTAGCAAATTCAATGTTTTCTCTGTACAAATGTTATATTCCCATACGGCGCTAACTCCAATTTATACGCAAAACAAACAAGTCTAGATTTAATAAACACATTCGATATAACTTTACGTATTTAGTTTAGCGTTTTATTTTTTCACATCATACTGACATAATTGAGAAATTGCTCTTGCCCGATTGCCTGCTGAAAGAGAGTCATGTTTTCAATTTACAAATTTGCTTTCAAATGTATAATATTACGCTTCCGCTCGCACTTCGCGCGCGGAGTTTGTCAATAAAAATTGACAATGTCTCAATCCAGGTCATAATCTATCTTTATATTATGACCTGGATTGAGACATTACCAATTTTTATTTATACCTTCATCATCATCATCATCCTCAGCTTATATTCACTCACAGCTGGATATAAGCCTCCTCCATTTTAGACATAGACAGAGACAAGTATTTATTCACTACGTTAGCACACAATATACAACACACTTACATTTCAAAACAGAGAAAATACAAAAAAATAAACATTTATATGGTAGGTACTTATAAACGTAAAACATAAACATAAACAAGGGAGAACTTGGTAGATTTTGTGCCATGTAGTCCTTGGGCAGATCGCAGTCCGGTCTTATCAGCGATCCTTTCAATGTAGTCATCCCATCTAGCAGGTGGTCTACCAGCACTGCGTCTGCTCTGCCTAAGCAACTATTCCGTCAAGGCTCTACTCCTCCCGCCGTCGCCACGCCTTGCCAAGTGCCAAGTCGTGCTTTAACCTTAATCGTAAAAATATAAGAAACAGGCTAACAGAGAACAAGAGTTTATCGTAATAAAATATTTTTATTACGACCTTTAGACATAATGTAATCAATCTTGTAAACATTGCAAGCTCTAGTCGGTAGAATACATTGAAACTTTATAATTAATACCGACATCTCTGTACATGTATTTCATGCATTAAATATTATTTGATTTAGTTTGATTTGTCAAATTACGCAAACGTGAGCGTTTTCGTTTCCTTCCATACTATTCCAATTCAACTTTCATGTTATTAAAAACTACCGTTTTGACGCTGATGTGGGCCTAAATGACCACACCAGAATAATATTATTTTCGTAGGGTCGACTGGGCCCGCGTGCCTGGGCTCAAATGACACCCGAACCAGAATTAATTGCAGTGCCACAGCGAGCTCACGAAAACTATCGACGTTTGCGTAATTTGACAACTCTAGCTAACTACCGTTTCGGTAAATACTGGCTCTTATTCTCCAAGTGTTGTTATTGCGCAGTTAGCAAAGGACCCACTCGATATTCAAGCTCCGCGACAGGGTTGCCAACCATACGAGGTTTCTCGTATAAATACGACATTTGTGGTCTTCTGTACAAGGTACGAAGACGCTGTCAACCTCACACAGTTATGTACGAGATTTTGACATCGCTGCACAGGGCATATTATTTTATCCACGATAATTAACATACATACACCATCACCACGAAAATCAAAGAAATCGTTATGGAAAACCGTAAAATGATTTTATTATCTTATTCGCTTCGATCAACAATTTAACTAGATTACGGGCTTCATACAAAATCAAAGCTAAATGCTGTCCGCGTAAACATATAATTATACAGCTATATTCGTTTACTAACAAACTGAGACAAAATATTTAAATTCAACCTAATTACAACCACAGCACCTTGTAATAAAGTCACAAATCCTTTAAATGTTACGATCATTCGTTTCAAAAAACAAACAAGATAATATATTATACCTGTCACTTAAAAATGAAAAGACGTAGGTTATATAACATTTGTTGTGAAATCAACCTTATAAGCAACAAATAAAGTACTTTTTCCTGTCTTGCGAGCTACATCGTTTTGTTTCGTTTCAGTTCGCTTCTTCAAATTTTACGCGTCTATTGGTTCGCTACATCTACAACGCTATATCACACGTTTGACACCAAACATTCTTAGCGGTGGTTTAAAATAAGCAATTTTGTTAAAAAAATGATCAGTCAGTTTATAGCTTTATAACTTATTCCGTACCGAAAGTAAGACACTCCGGCTGATAAATTGCTTTTCCGGGCATTATTTTTACAACGTTTGAATTCGCATTGAAGCATTGCGGTACGCGTTGACGTTGGCTGTGTTTCAACCAGACTAATCAAAATAACAGCTCACGTCGCAAGTGAGCTGTTATTTACCGAAACGGATTTTTTGCGCCGACACTTTAACTAGGTGTATTGTTGATCGAAGCTTATTCGTAAAAATAAGTCCTCTTGTTTTTCCAAAAAACACCAATTTATTGTGTACGAGGTTTGAAATCATATATACGACAGTTTTAGCTGCTTTTGTACGAGGAAAAAAGTTCTACGGTTGGCAACCCTGCTCCGCGGCAAGTTTTAACAAGATCTTGGAAACTAGTTAGCTATTCCACACGCGTTCTCATTTAGAGGATAATTTGATGTTAGTATTGTAGGGATAGCCCACAGGGGCTAAGAAAAACCAGCATGTGTAATACAAAATGTGGTCTCTATTACATAGATAACAAGCTTTATTTTAAATACAGGATTTATCACGTACCGTTTCCGTATAATTTCGTATTTATAATAATGACTAGCGGTTGCCCGCGACTTCGTGTGCGTTACACGACTAAATAAGCGTTACGGCGATACACGCCGGCCCGACGTTACCGGCACGGGTGTTGCCGGTGTCAATAGGCGACGGTGACCGCTTACCATCAGGTGGGCCGAAAGCCTGTTTCCTCACAAATAACTTAAAAAAAAATGTGTAGGTAACCTAGAAATACAGCTAAACTCGCTGTTGCAACTTGACATGATACCCCATTTTTATCCCATGGGAACTAATTTATGGGATAAAAGGTAGTCTAAAAACCAAAAAGGTAATCCAGGTTATAATCTACATATATATCAAATTTCAGCGAAATGGGTTCAGCCGCTACGACGTGGTTGAGTAACAAACAAACATCCAAACATTCAAACTTTCAACTCTTTTCACGTTTATAATATTAGTGTGATTGAAAAATATCACGAAAATTTTCTAAGTAAAATAGGTAACAAGCTTCGGACCGCGGCTTCGCCTGTTTGGTGTGTCATATACCCGCCAGCGCAGTCTGGTAAAAAGCTTATATCCCAATCTCGGCCATAATCTATCTGTGTACTAAATTCATCGTAATCGGTCCAGCCGTTTAGTCGAGAAAACCTAACAAACAGACAGACAAACAGAGACAGAGTTACTTTCGATAAATGACTGCGATTATAAAAATGTATAAGCTTGTTTTTGTTTACCTCTTTTGAGTCTTTTTTGCGATCGGGTTTTTTAATAAGGTACTGTTATTATGAATTTACTGCTGTGTTTTGTTATGTGTGTACACAAACTATGTTGTTATGTGTGTGTAAATAAATGTACTTTCTTTCTTTACACCACATCGAAACTTTTCAAATAACCAGATTCGAGGAAATACACGTGTTAACGCTAATAGCGATATCTTTCTGACAAACTTTGGCCTGAAAATTATAAGTGAGATAAAGCCGTTCATACACCGTTCTATTTTAGTTGATGAGTGCAGTGAAATGATTTATTGCATTCTAAATTTTATATCACACCTTTTCGAGTACTTATTCTCTAAGTAACCTTTGAAGTAGGTAGCTGTTCAAAGCACTAATCAAAGGTTTCCAAAATAGAGCCTGCACAATGTCGGCTTGTTAGCGTGGCTTCCGGTCCCGTGAACCGACCGCTGACCGGAAAGAGGCTCCGACTAACGATAGCCAATGGCGGCGAGTTGATTGGCCTATGTCAGAGGTGGTTATGACTTCCTGTAGGTCTGATTGAACATTATTGATATACCTAAATATTTTGTATATTTTCAAATAACTCTATTTTTTTTTCGTACATTAAAATACCTAGAATAATACCTAGATTAGTTGTAGTTTTTAGGTATACCATTTGATTGTTATTTTTTATTTATTATTATCATTATTTTTTGTCATTTAATTGTGTACCTACCTAATAATTTGTGTTCATTTATTTTATTTTGTGTTAGTTGTTAAGAAATTATGGATTTTTTAATCTGAAACAAATGAGTTAACTAAAAAATTAAATTAATATGTTCTAAAGTTGATCCCAATTTTTACATAAAGTTTAAAATATTTAAGTTATTATAACATTATTACAGAGCCTTTTATAGGTCCAACTTGAAGAAAGAAAGAAACGGCATGTTAATATGTCACAGCGCTGGTCTTCCGCTGAGTCTAGTTTAGATTACCTCACGTACATCTTGATCAAGGGTTTAATAAAAATAAAAAAACCATTAAAAACATACATAACACAAATACATATCTACTAGTTTAATCCAATAAAACTATCACTACTAACTATCAGACTAGGACAAGGAGGTCAGTCGACGAATTTAACTCGGCTGGATAGCGTTCCCGAAACTATGTGACATCTTCTCGTCCAATTTCGCTCGGTGTCTGAAGACAAAAGTCTTTGAACAGTGTGTGTTACCAATGATGACGTATAGCACAGAAACGTGGTATCTCACTATGGGCCTCATAAGAAGACTCAAGGTCGCTCAGCGTGCAATAGAGAGGGGTATGCTTGGTGTTTCTCCACGACACCGAATAGTTTCCACGAGATTCGTTAGGGTTTTCGTTTTCTTCCATACTCGTAAATGTATATGAATTTCTACGTTTATCTACGTCACAGAGTTAATAAAATCTATATAAAAACTGTCAACGGGAGCGGATTTGTAAAATATTTGTCATCTTTGCTTAGGGTTGCTACGCTTTTGAAACCCCGAAGTCCATCTCTGGCATCACACATTGGTATGCCACGTACCTATATTTTTTTTAAGTTATGGGATTTTTTTGACACTTAAGCTAATATTCCTGACTACAAAAGATTTCCTGTCTTAAATGGCATGATCATGAGTTGAGACGGCAGAAACAGAGAGAGACTATACAAGGGGTTTGGTAATATACTGACGATATTCAAGTGACGGTGTAGAGGTCCTACCCAGGCTTCATTGATAGACTCGGTGCAAAAGTGGACTGTATTTATTTTTCTTCTTAGTTGCTAGTTTACAAGGTATAAATCGCGTTCTTGAATGATCACAAATTTCTGCTTGAAAACGGTCTAGCTTTATACAAATCTACTCCTCGCCCTAGCCATGGTGCGGGGATCGTAATTCACGCATTCACAAATCGTTTTATATAATTCCTAATACATCGAAGCTTCCAGCAAAGTTAGACGGGGACTTACATGTAGCTATCTCACTCTTTTGACCTTTACAAGTTTAAGCTGTTACGATCTTAGCTACCTGTTAACATTTGAATCTGATTCGATCTTAAAACTACCTAATATACATTTCAAATCTAGATTCGATCCTTCCCCGTCTTTGATCGTCCGTTACAGTCTCCCCCCGGCGCAGATCCTCGCAGCCTTCTTATTCAATCGGGAGGACGATCAACCTTCTCACTGGCCTCCGGAAAACGCCTCCCCGCGTCCGCACCTCAGCGCTCCGAACTACTCCGTCCGGACCCGTAATCGCGCGCTCGATCTGGCCCCGCGGCCATACGTTCCGAGGTAGCAAACCGTCCGCGATTATGACGACGTCCCCTTCTTTGACGTTCTCTTGCTGTCTTCTGACGTCGCCTCGCGGCGCCAACGTAGGCAAGTACTCGTCGATCCAGCGCTTCCAAAAGGAGTTTGCCAGAGCTTGTGCGGCGCGCCACGTCCTTCTGTCGGCTACGTCGCAGTCTCCCACATATGGCAAACCTACTGCCGTCCCCAATAAAAAGTGGTTCGGCGTTAAAGCTTCCTTTTCCTCTGGGTCCACGGGTACATGCGTTAAAGGCCGCGAGTTCACGGTGTGCTCGATTTCTGTCATTAGCGTATTCAATACCTCTTCTCGCGGGGCACGTTCATTTAAGGTGATGGCTAGGGCTCTCTTCACCGTTTTTATCATTCGCTCCCAGGCTCCCCCCTGGTTTGGTGCACCAGGGTCGATGTACCGCCACTCGATCCGCTGTTTGAGTGCGTACTCTTTTAGGCCTGGGAGCCATTCTTCGTACGCCTTTCTTAGTTCCACTTCCGATCCGTGGAAGTTCGTTCCATTGTCTGATACGATTGCACTAGGAGTCCCCCGTCGGGCAGCCATTCGCCTGATAGCCATAATAGCCGAGTCGGTGCTGAGACTCGCTATAAGCTCCACGTGTATAGCTCTCGTTACTAGACACGTAAAGAGCATACCCCATCGCTTCTCACGGCGCCGCCCGATCGCCACCCACATAGGGCCGAAACAATCGATGCCGCAGTTAGTGAACGGCCTCGTGTTCATATCTAGGCGCATCCTCGGCAAGTCACCCTTTACTGGCTTCTTTGGGTTCGCTCTCCTTATCTTACACAGCGTACAATCGTTCAGAACCGTTCTGACCGCCGGACGCAACCGCAGTATCCAAAATCGCTGGCGCAGATTATTCACGATCTGTTCTCTGCCCGCGTGCTTATTCTTCTCATGTTCCCGCCTGATCAGTAGACGTGATAAGCGGTGCGCTCCGTCCAGAATGGGTGGATCCTTCAGGTGATCCGGTACTGTAGCGGCGTTGATCCTACCGCTCAGCCTTATGATTTCCATATACATGTGCATTGGCCGCTAGCTCTTTCGGTGCATGCGCTCGGTTCTCCGGGGTAATACTATCCAGTAAGCCTTCACGGTTTGCGCTCCAGCTTGCAAGTTCAAAACCCGCTTGTTGATGCACCTCTTGCACTTGTGCTATAGCTCTGGCGGCTATCTCTTCCGTTTCAAAGCTGTCCACCCAGTCGTCCATGTAGTGGTTCCGAGTTATAGCGTCAAACGCTAGCGGGTGTGTCCGCTCGTGATCTTTCGCGTTCCTGTTCCTGACGCTATGAGCCAGAAATGGAGAACTTCTCGCTCCGAATATCATGGACTTCATCATGTACTTCTGCGGTGGATCTGTTCGGTTGTCGCCGCGCCATAGAAAGTGTTGGGCTGTACGGTCCTCTTGTCTTATGGTCACCCTCAGGAACATGTCCCGAATGTCTGCAGTGACCGCGATCGGCTTCGTTCTGAAGCGAAACAAGACGCCATGTAATGTCTGTAGTAGATCTGGTCCGTCCAGCAGCGCGTCGTTGAGACATGTTCCATTAGCGCGCGCGGCTGCATCGAAAACCATTCTAAACTTCCCCGGCTTGTTGGGGTTTGTCACCGCGAAGTGAGGGAGAAACCAGAGACGTTCGTTCTGACTCTGTTCCTCCTCGCTCTTTTCTGCATAACCCTTTTCTAGCAGCTTCTCCACTTGCGCGGTGTATGCACTTCTAAACTCCGGCGATCTGTCCATCTTACGTTCGGTCCCATGTAAGCGTCGTATGGCTATGTCGTAGCTGGGCGGCATCTTCACCTCATCGCTGGCCCAAGGTAGTCCCACTTCAAAACGACCGTTCACTCGTCTCGCTGTTCTGTCGGAAATGCTTTGAGCCCGCTCATCCTTCGCGTTTGGCTTTCTTTTAATTGAAACGCCCAAAGCATCTATCTCAAAGTGTGCTTTCACGAGCTTGCTTAATTCCTCGTCTTGGTCGTTCAAAGCATGTCCGTTCTGGACACCTTGGCACGTATGGACGTGTAGTACCGTCTCCTGCTGTCTTATTGTGCTCCTGGGGATTGATCCATGGATAACCCATCCCAGCTGCGTTAGTGATGCAGCTGGCTGGGTTCTCTTCCCTGTCAGAAGCTTCCTCGTCACAATAAGATGCCAGTTGTCGGCCCCGATGAGTATGCGTGGCTTCGCTGACGCATAGCACACGGCTTCTGGACGGAGTTTCTTCAAATGCGCGTATTTTAACACATCGGTACTGACGAGTTGATTTCCTAAGGTCAGGTTCTTCACAGTGCGCGCTGTGATCCGATGTGAGTCCGACTTGTGTCCTCGGATCACGATATCCACTACCCGGCTCTCGGGTTCCCTCTGACTAGTCGTAGCCCCCACGATGTTCAAGGCTTTTGTCGGGCCTTCCGTTCCGATCATCGCGGCGATCTCTTCATCGATCAGAGTTATCGTTGATCCTTCGTCCAGTAACGCATACGTATTCATTTCCATGCCGTTACTGCCCTTAATCACGACTGGACACACCTTCAGTAGGACTTGATTCTTTGCTGTTACATGCGCAGATGCAGTGATGGCTGATTCTTCGGTCTGGCCCTGCTCACTGGCACCCTCGTTCCTTGTTCTTGGCGCATGTAACAGTGCGTGATGCGGACGTGTGCATTCACCCACTCCGCATCGCTTGCTTTTGCACATAAAGCGTCTATGTTTGCTGCTCAGACAGCGAAAACATATGCCTGTCTCTTTGGCCCATCCCCATCTCTTGTCTACTGGCATCGCCGTGAGCTTTCTACACTCGACGGTTCTATGGTCGCCCCCGCAGCAACGGCACTCGTTCTTGTCCGTTGCTGCGTTCCTACTCGTTGAGGCTTCCTTCTCCGATGCCGCGTTCTGTGTAGCGTACACCGACCCACGATTTCGTTCGTTTACCCTGGGTCGCTGCTCTGTAGGTCGGGCCTTTGAGGTGCTCTGCGAAGGCGTAGCTGTATACGCGTATCGCATTGCGCGATCTGCCTCTCTCATCAGGAACTGGGACAGCGTCAATATTTCTGGTTCATTTCGGCTGCCAAATTCCTCTGCATAGTCGCACCATTTTGATCGGATGTGCGGTGTCAACTTCTCGGCTACCTGTCGCGCAAACATCGGGTTCTGCAGGTAGCCGCGTTGGTCCATACAAGAGATGGCGGTTACTACGTTCTGTAGTTTGATGGCGAAAGCGTTCAATTCGCCTGCGGTCGCGCCCAGTCGCGGTAGCTTCTTAATCTCTTCTAGCGCGTTGTCTATAATCATCTCTGGGCGACCGTAACACTGCTCCAAAGTCTTCATTATAACTGCCGGTTCGGTTGCAGTGTATAACAAAGCCGACACTGCTTGACGGGCTTCGCCTTTCAGGCATGTTCTAAGCCTCGCTAGATTCTCAGCCGATGAGATCTTGTGGATGGTCGTTGATTCCTTCATGGCCGCCTTGAACGGTAGCCAATCCCCCGCAGCACCTCCGAATACAGGTAGGTCGTACGTCTGTCTCGGAGGTGGTCTACGGTGAGCCATCTTCTCTATGGCTTCCGTTAACCGATCAATCCCTCTGTCTCGCGTTCGGTCCGGCGTGAGTGATCTGTCTCGCAGTGTTCGTGGTTCAAAAGTGACCCGATTGTTCGTAATCGGAGGATACCGCTCCGTATTCTGTTCTCTCGTGGTCGATGAGAGATACCTGGTATCCTGATCCGTCACTTGTTCTGGCTCCCCCCGTTTATGATGGCGTTGGAGCCAGTCCTCTATTCTGTGTTCTGTGTCTAGGGCCCCGTTCCGTGCACCCGTGCCCTGGATGCTTTCTTGTTCATCTTCTTCCCGTATTGTAGCGACTTCGGCAATCAACCTCTTTCTTATAAGTTCCGCTTGAATATGGAGCTCTTGCCTCTTAATCTCGGCCAGTCGTTCTTCAGCTTCAAATTCAATTTGCCGTATCCTTGCCATCGCGCTGGCGCTGGAGCGTTGCGAGCGGACGGACGGGGCACGCCGGCGTTCGGGCTCGGCGTGTGCGGTCACTCGCGGTGCTACCTCGGTCGCGGGCGCGGGCGCGGTCGTCTCTGACGCTACGCGAGCGGAGGAGGGTCCCGCTTCGGCGGGTCGCGGCTCAACGGGAGCATTCGGAAGCGCGGGTTCGGACGGGGACGCGGGGTAGTCTTCGTAGACGCGAAGTGCAGCCTTCTTCCCCCTCGTCACTGGTGGGCTCCTGGTGGTCATCTTCTTCAGCACTTGATGCCCCTACCTACCTAGCGGTCCCTAACACTAACACTAAAACCGCCCTAAGGCGTTTACCCGCTATTCCGACCGTTTGGCACCGTTAGGTGGCCGGAATAAACGGGCCGTGGACCAGCCACGTGAGGGGGTGGGGGGTCTTCACTCTTCGGGTGACGTCCTCGTTCAGTTGTCTTCAACGGACGCGGGCTTATCTTCAGGCACCCCGTGCCCTTGCGCCGGTCTTGACAACGTCGCACGTCGCACCGTTGGGTGATCTTCAGGCACCCCGTGCCCTTGCGCCGGTCTTGACAACGATGCTCGTCGCACCGTTGGGTGATCTTCAAGCCCGCGCCGTCTCTTCAGTGGTTATACGATGTAACTGTTTCTTGAAACCCAGTGGAGCGGGTCTTGTCGGCTCCGCAGGAACAACTGGTCCGGTCGTCTCAGGAACGGCTTATCCGGGTCGGAGGACCAAAACTTGTAGAGGTCCTACCCAGGCTTCATTGATAGACTCGGTGCAAAAGTGGACTGTATTTATTTTTCTTCTTAGTTGCTAGTTTACAAGGTATAAATCGCGTTCTTGAATGATCACAAATTTCTGCTTGAAAACGGTCTAGCTTTATACAAATCTACTCCTCGCCCTAGCCATGGTGCGGGGATCGTAATTCACGCATTCACAAATCGTTTTATATAATTCCTAATACATCGAAGCTTCCAGCAAAGTTAGACGGGGACTTACATGTAGCTATCTCACTCTTTTGACCTTTACAAGTTTAAACTGTTACGATCTTAGCTACCTGTTAACATTTGAATCTGATTCGATCTTAAAACTACCTAATATACATTTCAAATCTAGATTCGATCCTTCCCCGTCTTTGATCGTCCGTTACAGACGGTTTCTCAAAACTTAAAAAAAAGACTTCTCGAAAAAAAACGACTACTTATATGGTCAAATTTTAAAGAAAATCGACTAAGTTTAGGTGATTAATTCGTACATAAGTACCTACTTACTATCGTGAGATATCTCTAGACGTCACCAATACAGTATCTGTGGTTAGATGGTAAGCATTATGCAATAGCACAACATAAGTTTAATAAAGTGTTTGTTTTCACAAATTTATTTATTATGCCCATCAAAATAACCCCTTTTATTTTTGTGCGTATATTAATAAACAGCCTATATATATACATACATATATTTATTTTTGACTTGCTTTCTTATAATTTTCTCATTGACATTAGTATTTTTATTGACAACTAGCAGCCCTCGGTTTCGCTCACGTGGTTTGTCAATAAAAATATTACCCCCCCCCTTTCTGCGCAGTCGGGTAAAAAGTGGCATATGTGTTGAGTCATAATCTATCTATATACCAAATTTCATAGAAATCAGTCAATCCGTTTTTGAGTTATAAATGGTATAACTAACCCGACTTTGTTTTATATATTTAGATTTATTGTTGATAGCTTTTTTTTTTATTTTTGTTTGTATGTTGTTTTGTTGTTAATGATTGTTATAATTAATTGTGTAATTAGTGTAATTGGTTATATGCCCCTTCTAATTATAAATAAATAATTTAATAAATTATACTTAGTAGACGGTCGACATGGTCCGAAAATGTTGATGAGGTTTTGGGATATTTCATGAAGACGTTGTATAAATATCGGAAATTTCTGACAACCCTATAAAAGGGTTTCTTTCCGGGTTGTAATTTAATACAAAAACACCCTTTCTGGCATAAAATATGATGGTAAACAAGGAGTGCACTGTTTATAAAGGACATTGGAACGTTTTTGTGATGTTTGTCTTAATATTTCATGAAATATTCTTTACTTAGAATGTTTTTTTTGTGAAATGGGGTACTTTTGAGTGGAATTTTTGTTGCTTTTGTCGGGTTTGTTGTTTTCTGTAGACCTTAAATAGAAAAGGAAAACATGTAGAAACTGGCGTGTCCTAAAACCACAAATTCGAAGGCGTGTCAATGGGCTAGTGTATTCTAAGCGGCGATAGGCTTGCAACCTGGCACGGAGAAAGTGAACATGTGTGGAACGGTTAGTTTGGACTTCTGTCTACTTCTTTGTTGGATATCTTTACGGTTCTACGTACTAAGTAAGGAATTCGAGGATGTTCATCATGAGGATTAATATAGTCGTGAATTACATTTATTTATTTTACTTTCAAGATATTAAAAAAAAACACGTTAAATTTATCGTTAGTCCACCTGAATTTGTTATTTTAGTGAGACTAGCTTTGCCCATAGCTTCCAGTACGATATATGTCAAAAGTGCTATATAAATAAATAAATAAATATTGCTGGACATTTCACACAGCGCTATCTAGCCCCAAACTAAGCAGAGCTTGTACTATGGGAACCAGATAACTGATAGAATACTTATATACTTTTTTTTTGTAAATACATACTTATAATGTATAGAAAAACACCCAGACACGGAACAAATATCTGTAGATCATGCAAACATTTGTTCCGTGTCGGGAATCAAACCCGCTACCTCCTGCGTCTCAGCCGACTAGACGCCCACTGCGCCACGGAGGTGTGTCAATTGTATAATTTTTCATATATAGGTAATACTCGTCATAATCTATCTGTATACCAAATTTTATCGAAATCGGTCAAGCCGTTTAGTTGTGAAAACGTAACAAACAGACAGACAGAGAGAGGGAGGTACTTTCGAATTTATAATATTAGAATGGATTTATTTATTATACCAGCATATATATAAATTACTTTGTCATCACACTAATATTATAAATGTGAAAGATTGGATGTTTGTTTATTTATTTGTTTGTTTGTAACTCAATCACGTTGTAACGGCTAAACCCATTCCGATGAAATTTGGTATATACGTAGGTTATAACCTGGATTACCACATAGGCTACCTTTTATCTCATAAATCAGTTCCCATGGGATAAAAATGGGGTGTCAAGTCAAGTTGCAACAGCGAGTTTAATTTTATTTCTAGGTTACATACACATTTAGTAGTGTAACGCGTACGAAGTCGCGGGCAACAGCTAGTTACCAAATAAAGAAAACCGCCAGTTTTTGTTAAACTGCTTTTTAATGTTAAGCTTAAAAAGTATCTGACCTGTCTCAAACGAGAACAGAAGGAAGAAACAAAAAAAGGTAGTTGCGCTCATTACCCAGCTAATGCCAGGGCGCTGTTTATATCATCTTCAAATGGTAGATGACTTGATTGATTTCCGACTTGATAATGATACGATAACACTATAGGTACTAAACCTAAGTGTAATAGGCTTTATTTGACGTTTATCATTTTGCATGTCGACCCTTGTACGACCCTCTACACAACAAAACAAAAAATCAACCTTATAAGGCCAAAAATTTATTATCTTATTCAAACACTGATATAATAATAAGTATAATAAATATGCACTAAGTTTTATTTTATATTAAAAAACAGTAGCTTATGTGTTAATGAAGGATATCTACGTGCATACCAAATTTCATCGAAATCGGTTCAGCCATAACAACGTGATTGAGTAACAAACATACAAATAAATAAACAAACATCAACAATTTTGCATATATAATATAAGTGTGATTATACTCGGAGAAACTAGATAGTACTGGATCAATATTTCAACAGGAAGATATTACTGTTGTATCTGTTCGTTGGTAGTATTTTGACACTGTCAAATCCGACCGATTAGGATTCTTTTTCGAGTATTCCAGACCGCAATCTGAGTGATAAGTGATCTGAGCGCGAAATTGATCAACAATCGTTCCAGTTACTAGCATTTATATTATTTTATATGAAAGGTATAACAAAAGGAAGCTTAAGTTTTACTAGGGGCTTTTGTTTTGCTCTCCAGTGAGATAAAATGACATTAATATCTTCGTATTGACCCCCACAGATAATGAAAATATTCCCTTTACCCTCCAAAGTGGCCGAAATGATTTTGTCATAATAATATAAATTAAATACATAATTAAACTATGTAGAACATTTTCTTAGACAAAATAAACCGATAATTGAATTTATTATGTATTTTCTCAAATTTACACCTCCAAGGGTTCATTAGAAAGTCTCAAGAACCTAATTAAATAAAGGTGTCATCGCGTGAACCACTTACTCTGAGCTGTGATCTAGCCTGAGTTACTTTAACCTGGTTTCAAAGGAAAATGAATTTTACCGCGTTGAGTTTCCATTTATTTTTGAATATAAAGCAATTTAGAGCTTAGTAATTAAGAGAGCTAGATGATCGTCTTAATTTGTAAATTAATAATATGAGCTATAAACCCTTGTTAATATTATACAGATTCGTTCAATTCCACCCGCGTTGTTGTGTGTTGTGACTTATGAACCACCCCAAACTTGCAATGCCACAGAGATGAATTGGATTTTTTGTCCCTTTGTCGTGGTACCGTTAGTTCCATTTATTATAGTGAAGCAATTATTCATAATTCATATTCTTTTATTCTGCGGACCATAGGTAATAAAACAGATGACAAAAAGGTCTGAATTGAGTAAAGCCATGTTCTACTTTACACCATGCAAAATGTAACAAATATTGTAAAAATAAAACTGACAATATAAACAGTCAAAATAATATATATTCAAATGTCAAAAGTAACTTAAACAAATTAATTATAACCATTTACTAAAAAATTACAGATAAATATTCAGTCACCCTATAGGCTTTTGCGCATAATAATTTATTTAAATTTAATTAAATAGATCATTGGAAGTTTTTTTACTGTTTCATCCGTCTAACCCCCAAGCCCTTCCTCAAATCCTTCTCACCATTACCCTCACACATCCAATCACACCCACAGATACACATACACAAACCACTAATAAAAGAGCGTTCTAAGTAATAATTTTCTATTTCATATATTTTCTTATTTGTTATTGTATGTACATAAATCATTAATTTTAAATCATTATTTGCATGCCTACCAGATTCCGTATACAGTTAAACTCTGATTGTAATACGGCCTCCCGCGATACAGGCAAGTCCTTGTGCGGGGACCACCAGCAAATTTTAATGTAATATATAATGTAATATTTTGGTAAATAAAATATTTTGTATTTATTTTAGTTAAAGTTATAGTTTTTTATTGCCGTTCTAAGGTACTACAGCAAAAAAAAGTGGCACTCCGGGAGTGCCGACAGAAGTGAAAACTTGAACAATTACGAGATACTTATATACAGAGGTGTCGGTAAAGGTTACGGTAACAGAGTCGCGAGTTCAATGGTTTATTCCCATCTCAAAAAATACCCAACTTGCCTAAAGAAGTTTTCACTTCAAAAACACCTACCTATCCAGAATACTAGTGGCAGATGGCAGTAGGTCGTTAGGTTTAGACATAAAACACATTACTTTTAATCTGGTTAAAAGGTGCGAATAAAAAGTACTAACGCGGTACTTTTAAACCAGAAATTTAAAGCGTTTTAAAACCGTGAGCTGAGAAAATCTAGAAATCTACTTTGATAAAAAGCCCAGGCTCCCAATTGTAAACCACGGACTAGAAAGCACAGTGTAGGATGGCCCGTACTAGGAGGAAATATGACCCAATAAAGGTTGCCGGGGGCCGTTGAGTGCAGGCCACACAAGACGGTCGCCCTGGTAATCTATAGCGGAAGGTTCAGCAGTGGACGTTCTATAACCGATATGATGATGATGAAGTTGATGTAATTTCTAGCAAGACGTGGCTCGACTGAAAATGTTCTAATTAATCTAGTTGTAAAGCCGGGAGCGAAATTAATTAAAACTTACCTACAGTGAAACTAACATAAGACATATTTAGTTTAAGACGATGTTAATTAATTATTATTTAAGTCCACCTCCGCTAAATCTGCGTAACGCGATAGCCAAAGTTAACTGTTTTAAAATTCACTCTGGTGGAAGTAAGACGTAACAATTAGATTTAAATGTTTTCTTTTTTAAATCAATATACCTACCTAACAAGAACAATGACGTCCTCCTCTCTCCTTATTATTGTAGTACCCAAAAGGGTCCATAGTGATCATGTAATTACCACCTATTATTATTACATTGTGGAATACAATAAATGATTGAGTATCGAGTATACCCGGCTCATCAGAGCGTTGGTATTTCCCATGTTTCTCTACGTAGCGGAGACGTGGCCGCTTCGAGGAAGCGAGAAGAGAATAGATGCTCTCGAAATGTGGTGCTAAAGAAGAATGCTTGGGGTATCATGGACAGAATTCCGTACCAATCAGTCCATACTCCAAGAACTCGGCATCAAGCAGCGTCTTTCTTCTTCTGTGCAATCTCACATCCTCACGTTCTTCGGGCACGTGTCGCGACGTTCAGAGGTGTCCATTGAGCGTCTTGTGGTGCAGGGGAAGATTGAGGGTGCGCGACCACGCGGTAGATCGCCAATGAGATGGACGGACCAAATCAAATCAGCATTGGATGGTCCCCTACACGAGTGCACCAGAAAAGCAGCAATGCGAGAGGAGTGGCGAAGGAAGGAAGTGACGACCACGACCACTCTTCCAAGAGTGTAACGACCGAGAAGAATTGAGTATTATGTTCTTTTAGATCTACAGAACAATAGAAGTTATAACATAAATCCTCGAACAAAAGTATTATATCATATCATCATATCCGTTTCATATTGGATGTCTGTAACATCTGCCATAAAGGAGCAGATAGTTAATAATGCAGAGCATACAGGCCACAGTTGATGAAAGAAAGAGTTAGCATAGTCCACATTATGTGAGTACTTTTAAGTGAACTCATTACAACTTATTAAGTTCGCCTTTGTACTAGTTTTATAAGTGCAATAAAGTATTTTCAATCAATCAATCAATTACATATTACAGGTATCTTTAAGTAAAAGCTATTTTTACATTATTTATATATACAGTCTATCACCGCATTCACGACATTAATTTAAAACACATATGCAGAATTGTATTAACTGATTTTAGAGATTGGTTAAATACCGATAGCTTGGATATTTATTCAGTAATCGATACATTGCTAATAAGCCATTTTTAACGTAAATCACTTATTGCACTGATGCCGCTTAATCAATTTAACTGGTACCTACCTATTTACTTGATGAATGAATACGATTTCTTTACCAATTTTATATAGGCTGTTCCATTGATATTTTAGGACTTGATAGATTAGGTTGTTTGAAAATTTAAAATTTGCTATGGTAATGAATTTGAAAAACAAACTATTTTACAACAATACTAGCCATTAGCCCTACCAGTGTTTTCATTTAATGTCGTCAATGTGGTGACGCGCAGGGTTTTACAACGGGTTTTGTTATGTACTACCTGTCAGCGTCCCCTGATTTTGATAATCTCAGTGAACCTGTGATTATCAAAATCAGCAAGCTGGTTTACTTCTTTTCAGTTCGTTTTGCAGCCTGGTTTTTAAATTTAAAGACAATATTTTCAGTAATAATATTTCTGTGTTATACGCATTTACTTTAGAAGGTAATAAACTGCAGGGTTTAAAAGTTACCTAGCTGTTTCCGTATCGCTTTAAATATCCTACACAGTATTATTTCAGCATCTCCTGGAAATGTGCTCGGATCTGAGACTCCATTGTGTTTTATTCCTCAGAGCGTATTGCATACAATGTTGAAAATAGTCGCGATCTTAACAAGAACAATAGCTTGTCTAGGAAATATAATATTTTAAACACACGGCGATGAATCAAATGTACGTCGTATAATTTTTTTTTAACGGCTTGGAGATGTAACAAGGTGCCCACCTGATGTTAAGGGGTAACCATCGCCTATACCAAAGTATTGCCTCGTAGGCCACGCGCCTTGAAACTTTCCTGCAAAAAGTCAAAGTCAAAGTAAAATATTTTTATTCATTAAAATCACAAGGATCACTTTGAAACGGCAATTTTACTGCCTGTTCCTTCGCAACCAAGCCAAGAAAGAAAGGCAAGAAACAGGCTGGTTGTTTTTTTTTAATGATCCTTTTACAATACATATTACAGAAAATAAATTACGTCTAAATTGTAACATTTTGAACGAGTTGGAGCAATTTCAATCCCAAGCTTCTCTATCATCTAAATAATCCGATATTTTATAGTAGGCTATTTTAGAAAGATTTAGTTTAATTACGTTTTTAAATTTATTAATTCTCAATTTTTGTAAATCCCTTACGAGTTTGTTATAAAAGCGTACACCTTTGAAATGTCTAAGCAGTTGATTTAAAATTTGTTTTACAAATATTTTACTAAATGTCGGAAGTACTGAGATTGGTCTAAAATTACCAGGATCAGAACTAGTGCCTGATTTGAAAAGTGGAGTTATTTTACTGTGTTTCATTAAATCAGAGAATACACCACAATCAATACACTCATTAAATTAAAAATTATATAAGTATTCTATCAGTTATTTAGTTCCCATAGTACAAGCTCTGCTTAGTTTGGGGCTAGATAGCGCTGTGTGAAATGTCCAGCAATATTTTTTTTAATATTTTATATTTTTATTAAATATTAAAGCTAGTTCGGGAGCAATTATGTCAATCACTGTTTTCACGACGCTAACAGATATGCCTCAGAGGTCCGTGGTTTTCTTAACATTTATCAGTTTGAAAGCTTTTATGATGTCATCACTATTTACATAATCAAATTTGAACTGTGTTTTGCATTCCGTTAAGTTTTCTTTTAATAAAATCCGCGTCCATCAACTTGAGGCATACAGGTATAAAGCCTAATTTTTTATTTATTTGTCAATACATTATCTAAATCTAAATATATAAAACAAAGTCGAGTTAGTTACACCATTTATAACTCCAGAACGGCTGATCCGATTTGTATGAAGTTTGGTATATAGATAGATTATGATCGGTATTGACACATAGGTTACTTTTTATCCGACTGCACAGAAGGAGGGTAATGTTTTTATTGACAAATCACGCGAGTGAAGCCGAGGGCGGGTCAGCTAGTTTATAACATATAGAGAAACATCAAAATTTCGAACAAATATCCGTAGATCGTGCAAACATTTGTTCCGCAGCGGGATCGAACCCGCATCCTCCTGCGTCTCAGCCTAGTCACATAATAAGTACGAGTATGTAAACTAATATAGGAAAATCTCAAGATAAATAAAGCGCAAATATTCGCGTTAAAAAGCTTATGTAAAAGTTTTAGGAAAATGATACTGTTAAAAAGATATGAAACCTTTTTGTTTTTACCTAAAGATTATATTTTAACCTAAAGATTATCTAATTTGATTATAACAAGAAAATACAAAGAAAACTAATAAAAACTAAACTCGTAAACCATCTTTATTATCCGTAGTCATTCTAAGCTAACTGTAGGTGAGAAATGAGAGCTAGCTATAGAGTGCGAACGCGTCAGCAATTATATAGGTTTTAGAATGTTGTAGTCTCGGTATGAACTCTTCTTACCGTGTCGATGCTTCATAATGTTAATAGGAAACATTGGAGGTTCAGGTATGATCATACCTAGCTTCCGCCAGCGGCTTCGCACGCGTTGTTAGTCAACAAAAAGTAGCCTATGTGTTAATCCAGGTTATAATCTACGTACATACCAAATTTCATCAACATGTTTCCTATTACCATTATGAAGCATCGACACGGTAAGAAGAGTTCATACCGAGACTACAACATTGTAAAACCTATATAATTACTCTGTTAGGTACCCTAGGTCGTTACAAGATACGAAAGCGACTGTAACGACGCACTTGCTCTCTGATTTGAGAGATTCCACTTTATTACTCGTAAACTTTCTCAAGTGTGGTGTAACTTCTTATTTGTAATTACTCTTTGTTTTACTTTATTACTTAGGGGGCTTCCATTAATTACGTGAGGCATTTTCGACGATTTTTTTGACACCCCTTCTCCCCCTGGTGAGATGTCGCGAGATTTGGTTCGCCCCCTCCCACCAAACCTTATAATAAGTGGGATTTTTCAAAATTTGTATTTATAGGGTGCGTGGAACTTTAAAAATTAAAACATAATTGGCTTCATTATTTTTATTTGAGACTAGTTAGTATTCATCATATTCGAATTTTGCCGTATTTTAGTCAAAAAATATGTTTAACTTTAATTAAAATTTCTTGCAATTTCACATTGTTTTTGACAGAAAAAAAATTACGTGTTATTTGCCCCCCCCCCCCCCTTTCCCCCACGTGAGATTGGGCGAGATTTGGCTCGACGCCCTCCTCCCACCCCTGAACACCTCACGTAATTAATGGACGCCCCCTTACTGTGTGTACTAATATAATATACTATAGCAAAGTATTGCCTCGTAGATCACGCACCTTCGAAACGTGCCCTACTATGCCCTGCGTCCATCAACTTGAGGCATACAGGTGTAAAGCTTCCGCACCGGCACATGAAATATTTGACACATATTTGAAACCATACCCTTCATGCCGAAACAGCAATGCTGCTTGGTTGCAATATGTATGGTGGTAGAAGTTCGCCGGGCGAGCCCTTTCATAAGGAATTCTACTACTTTGCTCAAAACTTTTCCAAAACAAAGCAACTTTTCCTTACCGACATAATTACTATGCCTTGTACAACTGTCTCCATGCGAAAATACCCGCAGTGTGAGAAGGACTATTACGAGGCGCGGGACCGAAAACTAAATAAAATCGCATGAAATAATGATTTATAACAAAACTATGCGAAAAATCGAAACACAGGTGCTACGCATCATAAATATCGTAATGTTTATTTCACGAACTCATTACAGTAATATTATAAATGTGAAAGTTTGGATGTTTGTTTATTTATTTGTTACTCAATCACATGGTAATGGCCTAACCGATTTTGATGAAATTTGGTGTGTTGATAGATTATGACGTGGATTCAAACATAGGCTACTTTTTGTTAACAAACAACGCGTGCAACACCGCTGGTGGAAGCTAGTTTATAATAATTATTGAATGCTAGGCGTTTATTATAAGTTTTGAACGTGACTTGGATATATTGTGTGTTCGCTACACATAGTCTTTAGCATATATCCTCAACTTTTACATATATTCATTACAAAGTAAATGATGTAGTATTACTGGTAAAAATATAGGATTATATGAAGCTATCTGAGGTGTAGTGAACTCTTAAACGACTCATCCTTGGCCCACTGCCCTGAAACCGCCACATAATAGACTAAATAATCTAACATTTACAGATAATTGGTACGCGTTACGTAGAAAGGAACCAAGCTAATTGGACGATAAATAATTAATCTATGATTAGTATAGCTCTCGTGTGAGTCTGCTTGTGGGTCCAATTATAAAGTAATAAAAGCTTCTTTTGTAAAACTAATTTTTCAACAAAAAACCCGTTTATTTTTCATTTATACTAGTTAATATTTTAATAAATGTAGCGTCTAAAACCATAATAATGCCAAATGCCTTCAAAACCACCACTGAAGCCTCTGTTACATTGAAATCCAAAAATAAAAATCACAACTCAATTCGTAATCTTAAAAATCTTTTGATATTGAACTCTTGCCGCCACCTTTCTAAGATTACACAATTCCGGTACGAGAAATAAAAGAAATAATAACATTTGTCGCTGCAAATGACTTTGTCGCCATATTTTTATTTAATAGTCCTAGCTTTTTTATATAATTTGCTTAGTCAGTGTACCGGGTGCTTCGGACGACATAGGACGGCAACAGGAAGAACCAATGTTATGACAATGGGGTCAATAGTGTTGGCATAAACTAAACATAATTTATATTTAACAGCACTAAAATGACAACTGTCCATTCTACTAAAAAAATAGTTACTGCCTTATTTTCTTTTTTTTTCTCGTGACACAACTGCTTGGCTCAACCAGTAATTGTCATAGATAACATGAAAAGATATATTTAGATTAAATAATCGATGGATTTAGATATCACGCAGTCGGATCTGGGGCCTACCTAGTGTAAGTAACTAACTGACGTAACTGACGTCTAACTAACCTAACTCACGTATGTTACCTAGTTCTAAGACAATTGCATTAATTTAGATTAAGTGTGCACAAGGAACGTAGCTGGAACTACGTAGATCCTGCATCTAATCTGTTCTCCTGTCAGTAACTTCGCTTCATTCCGAAGGAACACTATCATTATTATCAGCTGGAAGACGTCCGATGCTGGACAGGCTAAAGTAAAAAGTCAAAATACATAGTGATTCGAGAGCTGGCGCTTATCTGGGTCAACAAATAAGCATTGCAAGTCAAGTCAAGTCAAATATTTTTATTCATTAAAATCACAAGGATCACTTTGAAACGTCAATTTTACTGCCTGTTCCTTCGCGACCAAGCCAGGAAAACAGGTAAGAAACAAGGCTGGTTGTTTTTTTTAATGATCCTTTTACAATACATAATACAGAAAATAAATTACGTCTAAATTGTAACATTTTGAACGAGTTGGAGCAATTTCAATCCCAAGCTTCTCTATTATCTAAATAATCCGATATTTTATAGTAGGCTCTTTTATAAAGATTTTGTTTAATTAACTAGGTACATTTTTAAATGTATTAATTGTCAATTTTTGTACATCCCTTGGAAGTTTGTTATAAAAGCGTAGACCTTGCCCTTTAAACGATTTACTAACTTTTTGGGGTCTACAAATGACAACAGCGAGTTTATCTTTTTTTCTAGTATTAAAATTATGATTATCGGTATTTTTCTTATCTAGTAACTCCCTCGCTCGTGAGTTAACTCTAGAATCCTTCGTTACGTTCGGGATTCTGTAAAGCGCCCATGACGCAAGACACTGCTTTATCCCCTCGTATAATAATCTACTATTACGGTCGATAAAGATACACCTTAGCCTAAAATACATATTATAATAAAAACTTCGATTTATTTACTAAGTACGTAAACACTGCGATTTTAAAAGCGAGTTCACGGTGTTTTCATAAAGGTCTTAGTAATGTAGGTAAATCTTAATTATTTTCTACCTCCAAGTAAGGCATGCATACCGGATTCCTTACAATGGTTACCTTCACTCATATTATTATGAATTAATTTAATTCGGAATAAATCAAAAAACTAACAAAAGTCTTAATAAACATAAACAAGTACAATACTCATACATAATTGAATGTTACAATAATCACGTGTTTTTATACATTTACAATTTTTTTTTATAATTTTTTTGTACTACCTGGAGATAGAACAAGCTTATGTTAACCTTTAACACCTGATGTTACGCATGTTAGAAATGTACCCTACGATGCACTGTCCTGCGTCCATCAACTTGAGACTTATAAGTGTAAAGCCTCATGTGCCTGTAATTTCACCGGCAAACATGATACCTTTCAAACCAAAACTCAACAAAGTCAAAGTCAAAATCTTTTGTTCATTAAAATCACAAGGATCACTTTGAAACGCAATGCTGCTTGGCAGCAGAAATAGGTATGGTGGTAGTACTTCCCTGGGCGAGCCCTTTCACAAGGAACTCTACTACTCTTCTAAGGTGCAACTACAAGTACCTCCCAAAAATGACGGCAGAAATATAAATTAAATGTTAATAAATGGGCGTGAAAGAAACAAATTTCAATTTCTAATTGCATAAAGTACAGTAAGCCCCTTCGTATAAAACCAGAGATATAAGTACGGACTCCTCTAGGGGATGAAAGCTTTTATATACATTAATTAGGGTTTTCCGTATGACGTCACCGTCGGCAGTTGGCTACTACCTAAGTATGAATAATTTCACAGAGCTTTCACCATGGGTCGACTCTGTTATTTGCCTGGGTCACTTGAAATCGGTATTTATGTAAGGCTTTGCTGCGGAGAGTTTTCATGTAAATTTTGCTCGAAAGCTAACTATAATAAATAAATAATAATAATGAATGCTACATGCTGTTGGAGAAACTAGTAAAAAATAAAATAAATTAATAAATAATTGGACATTTCACACAGCGCTATCTAGCCCCAAACTAAGCAAAACTTGGACTATGGGAACCAGATAACTGATGATATACTTATTAATATACTTATTTTTGTAAATATATACTTGTAATATATTATATAGAGAAATAACAAAACCCGGAACAAATATCTGTAGATCATGCACACATTTAGTCCGCTGTGGAAATCGAACCCGCGACCTCCTGCATCTCAGACGGCTATTCGTCTACTGCGCCATATTTCACTAACTATGAAATTGAAAAAAAAAAACAGATTCCCTACAGCTTATCTATCAAGCTGCCTCTACTATAGTCCTTCTCTCTAGCCCGAAAGGTTTGCTGTAAGAAAACCATTTTAGAGTTCCGTAGTCAAACTCGGAACCCTTAGAGTCTTACCACAAAAAAAAATTAAACACTGTTTAGCTCATGTTTAAAAAAATACCATACGAAAACTGATAAGGATTTTTTTAAACACACGTTAATCAGTTGTTTAATTTTTTTTCTGGTAACAAGGTTATTGTTTCGCCATGTCCATCTATCCCCACATGTCCACTTTACAGCCGTTTTACTAGTAAACTACTAACCCGGCTTGCAACGATTTTTAAACGTATTTATCGACTAAACATGTAATTATAATTACTATAATTGACGTATTTGTATGATTTGACAATTCCTTAAATCATATTTTGACATATTTAGCGCATTAAATCACTAAATACGCTTAGGCGTTCTAGTTTAGTGACGAGTAGAAACAAAAATTAAAAAATTGTTTTTTGATGGAGTGAATCCTCTGTACAATAGAATTGCCACATCATCTGTGTCGTAATTGAAATTGTCGGACAGAAAGCATTAGGAGACTAACCTAGATGAGACATGAGGTAAAAGGTTTACTTAATGAATTTTGTAACTCAGGCTCGAATGTCAATGGCTCCTACTTATCCTGTTATCATTATTATAAATACGGGATTTATCACGTACCGCCTTAACGGTGTTTCGACCGACAATGTTTCGAGACGTTATTCGGAGCGGATCGCACTCACCCTGATGGAGGTCCACGAATTGAACCGAAAAATTGTCGGTCGAAACACCGATAAAACGTTACGTGATAAATCCCGTATTGATATTAATGATTGAAACCAATCACGAAAGTTTTCTAAGTAAAATCATGCTGTTATATTCTTAACTAGCTGACCAATCCACAGCTTCGCATGCGTAGTTTTTCAATAAAAATATTACCCTCCTTCTGCGCAGTTGGGTAAAAAATAGCGTATGTCACCCGGGGATAGTGTAGCTTCCCAACGGTGAAAGAATTTTTGAAATCGTACCAGTAGTTTCGGAGCCTATTCAATGCAAACAAACAAACAATAAAATCTTTCCTTTTAATAATATTATTAGTATAGATGTATGTCATTAATATTTCTTTACATACAAGGGATTTCTGAACGTGCATGCCGCGTACGCTCAATACGACATTCATACCCTTCAAACCAAAACACAGCAATGATGCTGCTGGCGACCTTCGCGGCGCAGTGGGCGAATAGCCAGCCGAGACAGAGAGAGAGGAGGTAGCGGGTTCGATTCCCGCCGCGGAACAAATGATTGCATGATCTACAGATATTTGTTTCGGATCTGTATGTTTTTCTATATTATTATAAGTATGTATGTATTTACAAAAAAACGTATGTAAGTATTCTATCAGTTATCTGGTTCCCATAGTACAAGCTAAGCTTAGTTTGGGGCTAAATAGCGCTGTGTGAAATGTCCAGCAGACAGAAATAGGTACAATGGTAGTGCTTCCCCGGAGGAACTGTTTCACAAGAAGCTCTACTACTAATGCACCACTTTTATCCAAACTTTTGTATTGAGAAGTGTGAGAAGAAAATCCAAGTTCGGTCTAACCTATTCTGCAAATAAAAGGAATTTAGTTCTTATTCTTTTAGAACAGCTTTCCTAATTTAAAGGACATGTGATCTAGATCTAGATTTAGGCCACAAGACATTTGTCAAAGTAAAACCTAATTTTGTGTCTGTCGTATTTTTGAGACAGGTTGATTCGGGCTTTCTGCGACACATGTTTAGACCTTTTAACGTTGACAATACGATCTTGGAATTGGATAACATTTTTGAATTTTTGTTTTACGATTTTTTGTTTAACGCTTTATGACAACCTCCGTGGTGCAGTGGGCGAATAGCCGGCTGAGACGCAGGATCTATCAGTTTTCTGGTTTCTATAGTAAAAGCTTTGCTTAGTCCCAAACTAAGCTTAGCTAGTTGGTGTTGCGTTAAATACAATTCAATTCAATTATCTAGCTGTTGCCCGCGACTTCGTACACGTTACACTACTAAATATGTAGGTAACCTAGAAATAAAGCTGAACTCGCTGTTGCAACTTGACTTGACACCCCCTTTTTATCCCATGAGATCTGATTTATGGGATAAAAAGTAACTATGTGTTAATCCAGATTTTAATCATCAATAATAAATTTCATCGAAATCGGTTCAGCCTTTACGAAATTATTGAGTAACCTACAAATAAATAAATAAACAAACATCCAAATTTACGCATTTATAATATTAGTGTGAGTAAGAAGTACGTCTAGATAAAGGCGAGACAGTGTGTATGTTTACATATGTTTTATATACAACACAGAACACATAGAATTTAATTATATAGTAAATCTAAAATCAGTAATAGGCAAATTTTATCAGCTGTGGCTGTTTCTCTTTGTTCCCGACATCTTTTCTTATATATGTATGTTCAAACGAATAAAACTTATACATACATTCAGTTATTAGCTACTAATTCAAATATATAGTATCGCCGTTGGTTTCTCTTAAAAAATAAAATTAAAAATTAAAGAACTTTTTAGTTTTTAGTCACAATCCAAAGCTGACCTTTGCCATTTAAAATTCAAACTCTAGATAAAAATATTAAACACAAAGTTTGCTATGGCCTAAGTGGAAATAGAAAGCTTAACTTCCGAACCTAGATATTGTTTTAGAATGTAGGCTTAGCCGAAGCTTAGGATAGAAATAGCTATTGATCGCCCCGGATTACTGACTCAGGCGATATATATAACCTCTGGAAAAACTCAGAGCCTTTTCTTGCTAAAAATATTGGGGGATTGTTGAGATATTGGGGTTCAAGAGAGGTAAAAACAAATAAAAATGAGACTATTAGGTCAAATGGAACGTCAAATGAAAGGTCTTCATTAGTACATTTAAACTCCGTTTTTATTTTTAGTTTAATATTTGTAGTTTTTGAGTTATTAGCCATAATAAAAACAAAACTTTGACAAAATTCACAGGGTACACCAGTGACCCCACAATGCTGAAATTTGGTATTCGTGTAGCTTTAGTGACACAAATATAGGCAAATGTCAGAAATCCAGAATAACTGCCATATGTTCTCCAAAAAAAACTAACCAATTGACAAGAACCCCCGTTACATCTAATTTGAATGAAACTGTAGGTCAAGTAGGTTGGTAATGCATTTCGTGGCACCAATTTATTAGTCAAAGATTAAAGCTGGCATGCACAAAGATCACTAAACGTATTTAGCGACTAAACATGTTTAAATTTAAAGTATTTGTATGATTTAGCCACTAAATACGTTTAGGCCTCGTTGTGCAAGCCGCCCTAAGAATAATATTTATTTTGGAAGATTCGCGAGATCTGAGTTCGGGGCGAACCACTAGTTATTATTATCTATACTCACGTTATGTTTAAGTAAATAAATTTATCTTTATCAAAAATTGAAGGCATTTGCCATCGGGTTAGTATTCTTATACCTGACGATGCTTCTATATTCTAAAAATATGTAATTACGAAAAGTATAGTTTCTGCAAGTATTTTGTTATCTGGTTACCATATTATCAGCTCTGCTTAGATTGGGGCTATATAGCGCTGTGGAGAATGTCCACCATTTATTATTTTAAAAAATCCTGTATTTTTAAAACTAGTTGCCAGTACACAGTGGTTGAAATTGGACCGTATTTTTTTAGCATTTTAAATCTCATACTCCTCCCGCGCGCAAGAATCTTTAAATGGGGACAAAGTTTACCCTTCAACGTTTTTATAAATAGATAATTATTTATTAATTTCAGAATTTATAGATTTATAAAGGTAACTAGCTTCCGCCAGCGGCTTCGCATGCTTTGTTTGTCAATAAAAAGTAGCCTATGTGTTAATCCAGGTTATAATCTACGTACATACCGAATTCCATCGAAATCGGTTCAGCCGTTATGAAGTGATTGAATAACAAACAAACAAACATCCAAACTTTCGCATTTATTATAGTGTGATAAGGGCAAATTCTCTATGATGTGTGGAATATTTTAGCCTATAACATGATAAATATTAAAACTAATCTATCAAAGTCAAAGGAAAACCTAGACATGTTTTACTAGCCAGGTCATCAAGCTAAAAGCGTTTCAATTACCGTTATTAAAATCATATTAGACCGAAGTGTTTACGCTGTCGATGTAAAATATGTAAATACTAAACTTTAGTAATAAATACATTGAACACAGTTCAAACGTTTTTTAGTTTTCCGGACTAAAATGGTAAGAACAGTGGTACGACTTAATCCGTCCGCCCGTCTGCTACAGCTGATTAATTCATCTACTATTCTTGTTATCGTAATCTATGGACGTCTGTAACACCAAGGTTCTTGCGCGTTGACAATCTTTTAAATTTATCCTTAAAATTAATTTATTGCAAACGAGCATAAAGCTGAGGCGTACACCTACCTACTATTTGGGTAGTTACCTATGTATGTGTTCTAGCTCTAGGTCTAATATATATCTCATTCTATTGTATTTTTCCTTTCTGTCTATCTTTTTTGTTTGTGATCCGTTCTGTGTTTCTTTGTGTGTGTTTCATTTCATTTCATTTATTTTCCACTGTAGGTACATTATAGAACACTAAGTTACGTCAAATTTAGAATATAACAATAACAATTGTAATAGAATTAACATTATTGTAGATCAAACAGACAGGTATCGAGACTAATTAAGTTAATATATCAAATAATGTCAACTAAAAACTAATAAAAATAAAACAAAAATCAATAAAACACAGAACAAAAAATGTCAAATAAGTCAATCAATGTCAATACTAAATCGATAATTATGTTTTGATGTCAAAAATTAAATATCTTACAAATTTCGGCTGTAAAGGAGCCTTGTCATTACGAAAAATTATAATAATTGCAAAATGTCAAAAAGATCAAAAATATGTCAAATAAATATATTCTATTCTATTCTTCATAAATTCTAAAACACCCTGTTTGATGAACACCATACTGTAGTCACTTTATTTATTAAAATTAAAACTTCCGTAAAAATACGTAGAATAATAGTAAAATTCTTCTATTTTGTAGACAAGCACTTAGCGTTCTCATATAATTACGAAGAGAAACCTTTTTTGACGCACTGGAAAGCGCAGCATAGGACGGTCCCCCCACTAGATGTAAAAACTACCTGTTAAGGACTGCTGGGCGCCGTTGGGTGCAGAGAGTTGGGGAGGCTTATGTTCAGCAGTGGACGTCCTGGGGCTGATATGATGACGATGTAGAGAAACACTAAACAAATATCTGAAGATCATGCAAAACTTGTTTTGCGGCGGGAATCGAATCCTTAGGTATAAATAATAACTAGATATAACCCTAGATAATAAGCTTCAATGGAGCCCTCACATTGATAGGTTGTCGAAGAGACTTAGTTCTGCGGCATACTCAGTCAAAAAGATCCGTCTTTTTACAGACGTAGACACAGCTAGACTAGTTTACTTCAGCTATTTCCACAGCATTATGTCATACGGTATACTGCTGTGGGGGAGTGCTGCAGATATAAACACCGTTTTTGTGCTACAGAAGAGGGCTGTTCGTGCAAATTATAATATGGGCCCCAGAGAATCATTACGCAATAATTTTAAAGAAATAAATATTATGGCATTCCCTTGTCCATACATCTATGAAAATCTGATGTATGTTTACATAAATATCAAGAAAAATAGCGATAATCACCATTTTAATACTAGAAATAAAGATAAACTCGCTGTTATCACTTGTAGACTCCATCAAGTTAGTAAATCGTTTAAAGGGCAAGGTGTACGCTTTTATAACAAACTCCCAAGGGATGTACAAGAATTGACAATTAATAAATTTAAAAACGTACCTAATTAAACAAAATCTTTATAAAAAAGCTTACTATAAAATATCGGATTATTTAGATGATAGAGAAGCTTGGGATTGAAATTGCTCCAACTCGTTCAAAATGTTACAATTTAGACGTAATTTATTTTCTGTATGTTATGTATTCTAAAAGGACCATTAAAAAAACAACCAGCCTTGTTTCTTGCCTTTCTTTCCTAGCTTAGTCGCGATGGAACAGGCAGTAAAATTGATGTTTCAAAGTGATCCTTGTGATTTTAATTAATAAAAATATTTGACTTTGACAACCGCGTCTCAGCCGGCTATTCTTCCTAATAAAGGAGAAATAAAGTTAAAAAGTTCATAAATATGAATTTTCAGTATGCAACAACGTTCATTGTGTCCGCGACAGGTCTTTTCAGGCCGTAATTGGTTCGCAAAGATAAGTTTTCATGAAATAAAAAATTCCGTCAGCGTTTGAAAGAATGAGCTAACTTTCCCAGTATATTACCTAGGGAAACAACATTTTTATCGGAGCTACCTACAATCATAGCGACGGAAAATGTTGACGGCATAGGGAGTTCTCGCTAAGTCTGCATTACAGAAGGAATAGTATTTTTTTTAATATCTATTCTTAAAATTTCGTTTTTAATCTATTATACCACCGTGTATTAGTTTAAGATTTCTAGGTTTATGAATTCTAAAGAAGCTATCTAAGGGTACACACAGTGAATATGTGATCAAAACGGTCAAAAATGAGCACATTGTAAAGAAAACGGCATGTCCCAGAACCAAAAATTCCAAGGCATGTGCTATCGGGCTAATATCTCTCTCTCTTCGAGTCGTAGTCCTCAATTTTCTCTTTAATTATGCTGCGCCATCGGTGTCTGTTAGTGGTGACATGTATGACATCCTGAAATTTAGAGTCGAATATTCTACGGATCTGGTTAAACCAACGTATCGGGCTACGGCCTCGTGGTCGTTTCCCCTCGACTTTGCCAGTGATGATGAGTTTCTCCTAGGGCCTAGTATCAACAGTCCTCTATGTAAGGGTATGCTTATCCATGTTGAGGATGAATATAGTCGTGACCTATATTATTTTTATTATTTTCACAATTTTGATTTTTATTCGTGATTCGAGGTCCCTAACTTACAATTTTCTTATTCAAATAAATTTATACAAATTAGGTCGTAGGTTTTTTGTGACGCCTCAGTAGTGGAAAACATTTTTTACAAATCTACTGTTCCTAATTTTATGCAGACTTAGTGTGGCCGGACTATACCTGCTATTATATTAGGGGAGAATGTTGTTAGTTTGGGTTTCTTTAATAAGATTTCTTTATTTTGCGTGAAAAGGAAAAGTAGTTGTTGGGTTTCATATTTTCATGTTATTTATTTGAATTCAGAATATGTTTTAGGGTTCTGCAATAGATAAAACGCCCCTAATTTATAAGGGTTCCATGACTTAGGTTTAATTTAATCCGTTGACTTGGGATACCTAATTGAATTAACTAGAGTGCTAAATTATGAAAGGTTACAGAGGTCCAGTGGAAACCTTTGAACTTTTTTCTTTCACCTGCTTATCTACTTTAACCGTATTTTTAAATTGATGTTGAAAATATAAAAAAAAAATCTAAAATAACACCAATGCTAAATCTCATCAACGACTGGAAAGATACATAAAAATAAGTCAAATCAATTAAATTTTGAATGAGAATTAATGAAATTTTGTAATGTGTCAATTATGCTCTTTGATAGGATACCTCACTAGACCTAGTAACCCTACTTTGAAATTTTGATCCCCACCATTTTAGCTACTTTGCCAACCGAAATAAAAAAAAAATATTTTTACGTTTTGCTTAATTGCTTTAGTAGTTGCAGAGATAATCAGCGTATGACAGACAGACGGAGACGGTGATAGGGTAGCCTACTATAACATATATATTCGACAACTTCTTAAAGGGATGATTGTTACGCAATAAGTTTAAAGAAATAAATATTATGACATTCCATTGTCAATACATCTATGAAAATCTAATGTATATTCACAAAAATATTAATTTGTTTAAGATAAATAGCGATAATCATAATTTTAATACTAGAAATAAAGATAAACTCGCTGTTACCACTTGTAGACTCCATAAAGTTAGTAAATCGTTTAAAGGGCAAGGTGTACGCTTTTATAACAAACTCCCAAGGGATGTACAAAAATTGACAATAAACAAATTTAAAAACGTAATTAAACAAAATCTTTATAAAAGAGCCTACTATAAAATATCGGATTATTTAGATGATAGAGAAGCTTGGGATTGAAATTACTTCAACTCGTTCAAAATGTTAGAACTTAGACGTAATTTATTTTCTGTATTGTAAAAGGATCATTAAAAAACACAACCAGCCTTGTTTCTTGTCTTTCTTTCCTAGCTTGGTCGCGAAGGAACAGGCAGTAAAATTGACGTTTCAAAGTGATCCTTGTGATTTTAATGAATAAAATATTTGACTTTGACTTTGAAAGCGCTGCTGTAGTAGTGCTTCCGAAATGTTTGCCGAATCACGCGTTGACATGTTTAACGCTAATGAGCGTAGGAGGATTTTTTTTAACTGTTATTTTTGGGGAAATAGGCTTACGGCCCACCTGATGGTAAGCGGCCACCGTCGCCTATTGACACCGGCAACACCCGGGGTATTGTCGATGCGTTCTCTACCCTGTAGAAACCTCTTTACAGTTCTCTTGAAGCGTGCCATGTCGTAGCCTAACGGGAAAACCTGAGATGGTAGGTCATTCCACATCTTGCAAGTATGGGGTAGAAAAGATCGCGTGAAGCGTGTGGTGCGCGGTACCCATTTGTCGACGATATGTGGATGAGCTTTATTACACTGTCGAGAAGTGCAAGATAGAAGGATAGAGTCTTTCCTGTCCAGAACTGACACGCATAGTTTATCGTGCAGCGTACTTCCTTGGACACTGTGCCACAGATAGGTGCCTTCATAACTTTATTTCCTAACTATACCCTATCCTTCTTATCCAAATACTTACTACCTACCATCTAAGCTATAACTTAAATCTCTATTTTAATGTCTAAATCTGTTAACTGAATAGGTGTAAATTTGTATTTAACCTACCTACTTACCTAATGTTGACTTTAGATGAAAAAAAATGTGTTTTAGAAATGAGAAAATAAAGATTCTTTAAACTGAATAACGCTATCATTCTCTACATTCTACAATTGCGGTATCTATTTATTAGCTGTGTATAGACGTTGATAGATGTTGCCGCTTATTATGCTCGTATGTCTGTACATACGAGCTGTACAATACCAGAGATGTTGCGAATATTCGCAGCTGCAACATCCGTGGTACAGACAGACAACATCGCTAACAGGTACCCCCAGCATATTTAAAGATATAATTTTAGATTTCATTCATACACAAAAACTTTTCGGAAATCACCAGATTTTATTTCAGTCTTTAAAAATCTTTTAATTCATTTCATTTATTCTCAAACAGTAAACGTATCATATCACTGCGGCCCTATTTTCATTGAAGAGATTGCGCCTATATCTAACATGCAGACAGTGGAGTCATTACGATGTTATTTATCCTGCTGTGTCATTCAGTCAATATGACAGACAGCACCAATGCATTCAAATGAGTTCACAGATAAAGTATACGTCAAAGTTATTACGCGGCAATTTCAAACTAAATGAAGTGTCACGCACTTCGTTTACATATGTATGTATATGTAACATTTTATTGTGTTTGTACGTCATGTAGGTATTTGTTATTAGTATTGTTATTATTGTATTGTTATTAGTGTATTGTCAAGTAGGTATTTATGATTAGAATTGTTATTATTGCTTATTGTTATTAGTGTATTTTCATGTAGGTATCTGTTATTAGTATTGTTGTTATCGCTTATTCATTTTATTATTATTTTTAGTATTATATTTTTAAATTTGTGACGTCACCCTACATAAGGCCCTGCCTGAAAACCAGCGCTGCTTTGCACAAAGGAGCTTAAAGCTGAGGCAGGACCTGTTTGCGCATGCGTGGCACGGAGCGGGCCTAGTTAGTACACCTACCTACTGGCTGGGTAGGTACTTGTGTTCTACCCATGTTATACTCGTAATATCTCATTCAACTGTATTTTTCCTGTCTATTTACTATTTTGTTTGTGATCCGTTCTGTGTTTATTTGTGTGTGTCAAATAAAATTTTTTCTATTCTATTCTATTCTATACGATGTCAGAATTTAGTATGGCTCACCATTGCGACAATTTTAAATTGAAAGGGAGTGGACTGCATGTCGCTTATGAAGCTGCATTTTTTTTATATACCTCACTTTATGGATTTAGGACAGAAAATTTATCTCTATTTCTACGTATTTATTTATATCAACACTAACCTTGGCGTGAAGATACCCAAGATTATGAAAACTGATTTAATAACTTTATTAAAGAATTAATTATTAAAGAAACTTTATTTAATAATGACATATCTCTATGTATTTCATGTAATAAATATTTTTTGATTTGATTTGATTTATACCCAATAGTGGGTGCAGACGGGCTGAGATTAAGACGATGATACTACATGGAGATGGAACAAGCTTATGGCCTACCTCATGTTAAGTGTCGGCAACATGCGAGTGATGCCTTTGATGAGTGACACGCGTCCATAGGCTACAGTAACCGCTTACCATCAGGTGGGCCGTATGCTTATTTGCTACCTTAGTAGGTAGTATAAGCAAAAATAAAAAAGTGGTATCCGTCGCCTATTTCTGCCGTCGTCACGTACGTTAGAATGTGCCTACGATGCACTGCCTTGCGTCCAATAACTTGAGGCATACAGGCGTAAAGCCTCATGTGCCTGTAATTTCACCGGCAATACATACTCTTCAAACCGAAACACAGTAATGCTGCTTTGCGGCAGAAATAGATATGGTGGTAGTACTTCCCCGGGCGAGCCCTTTTAGTCCATTGAAATGTTACATTTTTTAGGCCTTACCTTGCGTTTTTTAGAGGACGCAATTTTATTTTTTTGATGTGTAGGGGGGGTCAGTGTAAAGCTAAAACCAAGTTTGTGGGGTCGCCACCCTTGTCCCACGGCCGCGATCTTGAAAATAGGGGTTGAAATGGTTTTTACGATATATCTCTTAAACTATTTATTTGATAAAAAAAAATTGTTAACATTTTTTGTTGCAAATTAAATTCTCTACAACTTTGGTCCAGTAACTTTTTGTCGTAGAACTATAAATAAAAAAGTTATAAGCGAAAATGTTCAGAAATTCGAGAAAAAAGTTTATATTTTTCGATATAACTTTTTTTATCATTTTACGAAATTATATCAGACCATTTTTGTAGATCGTTTTTTGAGGAACTACTTTTATTCGCAACATTTTTTCATTAAGTCAATAGCTAAGGTTTTACAGCGCTCCGAAGTGAGTACTATTTTTGAGTACTCTTAACTATACCTATATTATACGTGTGTACTAATAATGTGTCATCAGTTATTGTTTTTTTATTTTTTTATTTTGTTATTATAATTTTTTTAATTACAAATTTTGCAATATTATTAATAATTAATTATTGACTCTTTTCCACTCCAGTACAGGATATTACAATAATTGATTTTTTAAATAATTTTAAATCTGATGGCCGTTACCGAGAATATACTGTTCAGGTAGAAAATACCCAAGTGACCATGAGGGAACAAAAGAACAGTTGCCTGCTATTATTATTATTATTCCTAACCTCTCTTATTTTAAGAATAGCTAATAATATTGTGTTGAAGTTGGCGATGTGTGGATGTCGAAAAGCAGGGCTGAAATGTTCTGCAGTGTGCTTCCATTGTTCTGGAGAGACTTGCAGCAACGTAATGGAACTCTCAGAATTAATACATGAAAATGACTTTGATGATGAACCGCCGACATTAACACCCCTTCCTTCTCCAGTTCTCCCAGTGATATTTAATTCAGAAAGCCGATCAGATGCTGAGCCGCAGCCTGGTCCATCGAAAAGACTGAGGACGGAGTAGTTCTAATTTAGAAAATCACCGTGGATTATGCCTATTGAGGATACCACGTAAAAAAAAACGCGTCGTGGGTGGGGGGAAACGAGTCAATAATGAATTATTAATAATATTGCAAAATTTGTTATTAAAAAAATTATAATAACATAATAAAAAAACAACAATAACTGATGACACATTATTAGTACACACGTATAATATAGGTATAGTTAAGAGTACTGAAAAATAGTACTCACTTCGGAGCGCTGTAAAACCTTAGCTATTGACTTAATGAAAAAATGTTGCGAATAAAAGTTGTTCATCAAAAAACGATCTACAAAAATGGTCCGATATAATTTTTTCGTAAAATGATAAAGAAAGTAATATCGAAAAATATAATTTTTTTCTCGAATTTATGAACATTTTCGCTTATAACTTTTTTGTTTATAGCTCTACGACAAAAAGTTACTGGACCAAAGTTGTAGAGAATTTAATTTGCAACAAAAAATGTTTACAAACTTTTTTTATCGTATTAATAGTTTAAGAGATATATCGTAAAAACCATTTCAACCCCTATTTTCAACATGGCGGCCGTGGGACAAGGGTGGCGACCCCACAAACTTGGTTTTAGCTTTACACTGACCCCCCCCTACACATCAAAAAAATAAAATTGCGTCCTCTAAAAAACGCAACCCCAAATGTAACTTTTCAATGGACTATTTCACAAGGAACTCTACGACTCTTTTTATGGGGTTTTTTTACCAAGGAACTGAGGGACCACTGTTTTTTCTTGTTTACTATTATATCGTAAGGACCATGAGTCTACAATAAAGATTTATTATTTTTGTATGTTTGTAACGAAGAAACGCAAAAACTACGGGTCCGATTTCAAAAACTCTTTCTTCATTATAATGATACGTTATTCTTGAGTAATATACGCTATATTTATTAATAGAAAAAATTAGGGATCCTACTAAAATTCAATAATGTAACCCAACGTGTAAAAATATTTACCATAAAAAATGTGTAAAAAATAAATGCCCACCCGTGCGAATCCGGGACGGGACGTTTTCATTAATAACTTTATTGATTTTTCCTTTCACTATTATCTAAGCTCTGATTGTGTATTTGAAAAGGCATTCATATTCCTGATTCGAATGCTGAAAATTAACATAAATCAAATCATGAAAGCGTTCGAGTTGTCTCAATTTATTATTCTGCTGAAGAGCCGACCGACCTTTATAAAACATTCATGGAAATTATATTTTACAATACTCTGAACAAAAAATTGTGAAATATATTTTTGTAGCAAATGAAACACAAGTTTAATTAAAAAATCATGTCGCTATGCCGAGAGGGCTCAGAGTTTATATTGTTAATTAAATTGCTGATCCAGTTCTAATTTCAATTTGCAAAAAAGTATTTGGTTTTATTTTATTTATTTATTTATTAAATTGACACAAAACAGTATACTCGTAGTTCTAGGAAGACTTAATGCTAATATTATTATCTATCAGTCATCCTGGTCGTGCTAAAAGAAGGTAAGGCGTGACACAGGAAAAAAAACTGGCACTCCGGGAGTGCCGACAGAAGTGAAAACTTGAATAAAAACAGACTACACTGCAGATATTTATTGACAGAGGTGTCGGTAATAGTGTCACGAGTTCAATGATTTTTTCCCCATCTCAAAAATGCTCAACGCGCCGAGAAATTTTCACTTCAAAGGGTATTTTAACAATAAGAATAAAACAGACTCTAAATGACTAAATATTACATAATATTCAATACCTAACATACATGTAACTTACTTAGAGGCGTAAAATGTTATGTTTCAATTAAAGTGAAAAAAGTATTTAGTTTAAAAGCTACTAAGAACTGTGCTCTACCGTGATTCCTGACACAAGCGTAGGTTTTTTGACAGCTTCCAATGAAAAATAATACTATAAATCTTATTATATTTTAAGTATGAAATCTCTCCCGAAAGACATAAAAGGTGTATCATAAATCGTATTCAATGTTCTCGTACCAAATATAAAAACGTGTAAAAAAAATTTACAGACGTATAAACCGCAACTCTTCATTTCACTGAGGTTTTATACACAGGAGTCTTACACAGAATTTTATAGTATTATAAGTATGTATTATTATTCCATATGATTTATTTATAATAATTATAATATTACAACGTTCTTTAGGTATAGGTCATATTAGTTTTGAGTATATATATATTTATATATATTTTTGTACACTTACCTACCTTTAAAATCATCTCTCTCTCTAAGGTTTCCTCTCTAAGGTCTCCTCCTCAAAGGTTTGCTTGAAGAAAACTCTTCTTAGGGCCTTTGTACAACCTCTATTTCTGTATTTTTAAATGTATTTTCTTGTGTGCAATAAAGAATAAAGGAATAAAGAGGTGCGAATTTTTTTGCCGAAAATCAATACCTACAAATTATTTTCCAGTCTCTTCAAAAACATTTTCCAGTATATGGGTTCGTATTATGTGACGAAAAGATTAGAAACTCCCTACTTGTTGATAAGCGCAACAGATCTTCTTTGTTTGAATTTACGCAATACTCAAACAATTTTACGGAAAACACAGCTTCTGTACTGCTTTTAATCAACATTACACCGTTAACACAATAAATCCTCTTCAATGAGTTTTAAATTATACAAAAAAATAATTTAAAAAGGACTAGTGTAAATAAACGTGTACATTTAATTTGTACGTTATAAACTTAAATTTTGATCGTACGATGACGAATCGACCATATTATTCAGCAACGAAATTAACGTATTTTTTAACGGAATATAAATTTGCAATACAAATACAATACTAAAGTCAACACAATTCAATTTTTGAAAAAATATCTAAAATGCCTTAAAATTACTACATACCTCTATAATACTTGTTTAACAGCAACAGGAACAATCTGACACAATTTATATTTTATTCAAAATGTGACGACCGATCTGCTTGGCCGCTCGGCAGTACTGAGGAGCTACAGTCAGGCAATAGGTACCTTTACCTGTTACTTTGTTATTTTACGGGTGGGGGTAGTAGGGATGAGACAGGCTCGATAACTGCCTGAAACGTTATTTTTCATCGCTACAGGGGTTTTATCTAGATGCTGATTTTGATAAGACTTCTCTGTTTTATTTGTAATGAGATCTTTGAAAAAGTTAAACGGAATCGTTAAAATTAAATAGGTAAAGGTTCTACTTCTTAGAACAAAGTTACTAGTGGTTTTAGAGAACAGTAGACTTCGCGCCCAAAGTCCAAAAAGTAATTTGCGCAACAAAATTAACGATGAAAGTCCAATTGTAAATTGAATTTCATGTGCTTGAATTTTCCAATAGGCTTACCTATGTAGACTTTAGAGCAAAATATTGGTATAAGTTTTAGCGATTACTCGCGTTCTCTTGGTCCTAAGAGGTCTAATCTGGTGTCTACAGGTTCGTCTTGTGAAGTCTGATTGGTAGGTAGGTAGGTATAAATAAAAAAAAAACATTTATTTAAATTAATCTGTATCAGCAAACTCCCTCCCCCCTCTTTCCCCCCTCCACTTTACGCTTTTGGAATTTTTTTCACAACATCTTGTGTAGAATGAAGTCCTTAGTATGCCTCTCAAATTTGATTGAAATCAAAGATTAATTGAAAAAAAAACAATGAAAACAAATTTGATTGATAAATAACGCTACTGCAAACTTCCCTCTTTTCCCCCTAATAAAAAAATTAATTATATCAAGGAACTTGTGTTCCAGTTTTCGTCAAAATCGGTTGAAATATGCGACCTGCAGGCGAGAACAGACAGACAGACAGCCGGACAAAAACATTTTTGGAACAAACAATCTCGAAACTGAGACGCAACGGTAAGCGGTTTGCAAGGTTTTAAGAGTAAGTAGGTACTAAATGAAAAAAATTGGCTGCTCGAGGAAATATCGAGAGAAACAACCAAAAATCTAAGTAATGTCTACGAAAGGTCTATTGGAGTCTCTAATGGTGCTACTAACCTCTACGAACGTTTTGCAAAGGTCTACGACAACATCTTCGAGAGTGCTACGACAAACGAAATTAACATAATTTCGTTGTAACATTTATGTTCTTATTGCCAAAACCTGAAATTGAAATCTAGCCAACGACTACATAATGAAACCATACTAACGTTAAGGTTCTGGTAACGTCCCTCAAAAGCTTTCATTAACGGCGTAATTCCATCATTCCGACCGTCACAGCCATATTTTTATTCTCTACACGTTACAACTTACCACCCGATCACACATATCGCCGTCCCCCTCGCTCTTGAGGCCAGATCTGCAGTTATGAATAAGAGCGAGGGAGACGGGCATAGGACATTTCTTTAACGACCGATGTCACAAATAGTGAGTGTTGCCATTATTCTGAGTTTCAGCCGTTTTTCGTATTTAAATGTTATCCAGATGGTACTTTTTATATTTGTTTGTTGCTTTCCATGTTTTAATCGAAATCTGAAGAAAATATTACTTTTCAGCTTTAAGACTGAATACGAATCGCTTCAAAGCGATAATACCGCCCATTATTTTGCCCGTTATTTTTATTTTTAGGGTGTACAAAAAAGTTTTCATGGATTGATTCATTTAAAAGTGGCTTGCGAAAGGGTTTTATGTACATGATATTGTATGGTCAACTTTGGCTCGGAATTTATCTAAATATTGAATCCGAAACGAGGTCATCAGACATAGAACCAAGGTATTTGACATAGTACATGGCACACATCCTTACAGGCTCATCCTGCCCTACCACCTGCACGATGGAGCAACTGATGACCTGCTCCGACGCTGCCATGAACGTGGCGACGTACTGGTCAAAATGGCTATAGCCTTGAGACATCGACACGAAAGAAGAATAAGAAGTACATAAAATTGACATTTTATAGACACAAGAATCACTTGTCATTTTATTAATAAACTAGCGGCCCGTCATGGCTTCGCACGCACAAATATTTTATATGGCAATTTTTTTTTACCTTGATATTATTGAAGTTTTAGCAGAAATCCCTATTTTTTGTTAGTAATAAATATACTCTTTGTTATTCAAGAATAATGAAGCATTCTAATGGTAAAATAAATTTTGAATCGGGCACGTATATTTTGAGTTTATTCGTTACAAACATACAAAAATACAAATCTTTATAATAGAAAAAAATTGCGCTATCTGGTCCCAAATGAAGCAAAGTTTGTACGAGGGGAACCAGATAACTGATAGAATAGGCAATAATTGGTATAATTATTTTTGTTTATACATACCTATATATAAACAAAAACATCCCTATATATATATATAGGTATGTAAATAGGTCGTAAAGTATTTTTCACCTTTATGTATGAACAATATCCATATAATTTTACCGGTGTTAATTTACGTGAAGTCATTTACATGAAGTGTCGCGTCACTTTGACAAGAGTGTTTTATATAGTTTTTATCCTGAAGTTCCCACGGGAACAAAATATTAGATGCGTGCGAGGCCGCGGCCGGGTCAGCTCGTAATAATATAAATGACACAGAGGTTTAGCAAGCTGAAGTGGTAGTGGGCATAGCATATAGCTCGAAACCTGACGGCCGTTGGGGCAAACAGGTTCCTGAGTGGAGAACACGCACAGGAAAGCGTAGCGTAGGACGGCCTCCACTCGATGGGAAGAAGACATGATAAAGATTGCGGGGACTCCGTGCAGGCCACACAAGATCAGTCACTCAGGAATTCTAAGATGCAATTGACGTCTTACGGCTGATACGATGATGATGATAAAAATAATCTGTAACAAGATGTTTGCCAACTTCGACATAATCTGTCTTTTTATTTCTAAAGTTTACCAAAACAATTGTAACATCTTTTATTTCTATCCCTAACTTACAGCCTGAGATTATATGAAACTTTAACTTACACCCCGGGGCAAAGATTTGATAAAACTTCCCGCCATGTTTTTCATACAAACTGGGTCATACCTTTGTTTCTATGGGCACATCAAGTTATTGAACAACTAGTGTTTGGTTACGGTTTTGCTTGCATAGGACATCATCATCATCATATCAGCCAAAAGACGTCCTCTGCTGAACATAGGCCTCCCCCATAGATGTACCCAACGGCTCCCACCAACCTTTATCAGGTCGTCTTTCCATCAAACGAGGAGCTGTTCTAAGCTGTGTTGTCGCCAAATTATGAATGTTTTTTGTTTTACATTTATATTCACATATTTTATTCAATCAACTTAGGATCATTGTTAGTAATTAAGGATCAAAGTTAGGTGTTCATTTCTAGGTTTTGAATTTTGACGCCAATTTTCAGCATTCTGAAGTGATGAAAAATATAGGGCGCTCAAAGAGCGACATTATATTGAAAAAGATAATGATGATAGAAGATAATGAACATTTAGTTTTAAAACGTAGAAATTAGAGAAATAGATATGAGAGAAGCTGGGTTGCAAAACACAATAAGCGAGATCATAGGTATTTAAAGGTACATTATTATTTAAATTGCAGCTATTTATATTTATTATATTAATTTTTTGTATTTGTCAGATGAAAGCCATATTGGCTTTGTCAGATGAAGTATAATATAATTAAAAATACAATAAACTAATTGATGCGGCTATAAAGAGGCCTTGTCATTAACAATTTTAAACTTAAATACTATTACATGTCAGGGGTTGTGCGCTGTGCAGCTGTCATTTTTATTGTAATTAATATAAATTTTATTTCAAATAATTAACATGCCCTTATCATTTAGTTTCAAAAACATGTTACTTTACACATGTTACATGTAACATTACATGTTAATTCAATAATATTAAAGGTACCTATTTTAGCTTACCAGTATTCATAATGTTTCTAAGTCAATATTTTTCCATTCCATTTTACTATTGAGAAAATCTTCCACATTATAATAGGCTTTTCTTTTTCTTTTATTCTGTTCTACAACCCTTGCTTTCTACTTTTATTCGACTGCTTCTACACCGTCATGCGTAAGCGCGCCGGTTGCGGTCCAGCTCCAACACCGTCCATCCTGGCAATGATAGCCGCCAGGGTAGACTGCCCTTACGCAATGCGCTGCTGTGAACGACACTGCACCACCAACCCTCTCTGCACACAGGATTCTAGTAACTCCTTCGCTCCGCTCGTGAGTTAACTCTAAAATCCTTCGTTACGTTCGGGATTGAATATAGCGCCTGTAACGCAAGACACTGCTTTATCCCCTTGTTTAATAATCTACTATTATTTATTTACCTGGCTTGCGACTGCAGTTTCTCGTGTAAGGGCGACCCACAGGTTGAAAAACACTGATCTAAGCCAACGTATAAGTATTGTAATTCAGCGGGGTAATGCAGCCAGGGTCATGGGGACACTTCAGCGTGAGAGTTATCTGGAGAAGTTGAGCTATTTTAGATCGTTGTCTTTAGATGATTCAACTGTACTTTATGGTCAAGTACCTAATTATTTTTTTATATTATTTCTGTTAATTAAGTATTTAATGTTTACTATTATGGATTTCTCTCATTTCCATTAATATTATCTCCATCTCAGTTATCGAAAATTATTCAATATTTGAACTGAGCTCTTATCTAAACTGATTTAAAATTTATACAACATTAAAATAAATAAAATCTTCTGCAAATCCTGTCCAAGTGCATTCTCCCGATTTGTACAATTGCATTATTCATGTTCTAACCATTTCTACCTTTTTCAATACACTGTAATTTATACCATATTCACTGATAGTTATGGTCTGTTCTTGGATATGACAGTGGAGGTCTTAAGATGTTTTGTTAGTGGAATATATTTGACATCTGTATTTGAATGTTTGTTACCAGCAAGCACCTATTTGACAGTCGTTTACTGAATTCGGCTAGTGAATTGAATATATATAGAAAATATATGCTATTTGAACTTTGTGTAAGGAATTTCTAGTCCAAAATACTCTTAAGTAATTGTCTTAAGACGAAAGTCTTTGATAAATTTGTGTTACTAGTGATGACATACCTAAGGCACAGAAACGTGGTCTCTAACTATGGACCTCATAAGAAAGCTCAAGGTCACTCAGCGTGCTATTCGTGAGGGCTGAACTTGGTATTTCTTTACGATATCTAAAAAAAATCAAGGAGATTCGTAGAAAAACGAAAGTCACTGACATAACCTGATTTTGTACGGCCTTTATCCAATGGCTCCCGGTAATCTGGACCTTAAATCTACAACCACATGGTCAAACGGCCTAATTAAAGTTGCTGGGAGCCGTTAGGTTCAGGCTGCACAAGATCGGTCGCTCTAAAAATCTATGGGGGCAGATGATTTCATGCTTTCACTAAGATATTTCTTTTCCTTTTTACCCGACTGCGGCAAAGCCAAACGGAAGGGTTATATTTTAGCAGTCTAACTAAGTATGTATGTAGGTATGTATGTTTGTATTTACCTATGTTCCACCGTAGCACCTAAACTACCCATCCGACTTTGATGAATGAGGTGTCAATCGATTCGTTATTATGGTCCAGGCGACATAGGTATTGGGTACGTAGTTAGGTTTCAGTTTTTTTTACTTATATATGTAGTTGGACTCCTTCATACAAGCCATCTGCCAAAATCTAGATAGAAGTATTATTTATATTCAATTAAGTTTCCAGGAATGTTCAAAATAAAACATCTACGTTTCATTAATTTATTCGAAAAAAATCTAGTCTACATAACGTTATTATACTAACAGATAAAATTAACTACTATAATATCATCTCAATCATATATTCATTATATACCTTGAAATGAAATGAGATTTTTATTTTTCAGAGTTTTTTTCAATTATCACACATTTTTACTACAAACATATTGAAAGAAAAATCTTTAATAATAATTAGTTTATTTTATTACATGAATATAAATTGCTCTACTGAGGATTTATTAATAAGGGATTATGACCAAACCACACCTGCCACCCTATTCTACGTCACTGTGAAATCCATCACCACAGACTTATGTCACCTTTTCACGTGGTTACGCACTTGGTAGTTTGTAGTTAACTTTACGCATGGAATTTGAATGGGATGGAGGATGCAGTCTACTCATTTTAATTGGAGTTTGTGACATTTAAGTAATCAAGAGATTGTGGGTCATAACACCGATAAAACGGTACGTGATAAATTCCATTTTTATAATAATCAAAGACATTTACATAAACTTTAACGAAGGTAAACATCTTTTTTTAAGGGAGGTAGAGACCGTCTAGTCTAAAAATGAGCGCCCCTCCACTTCATTAAGTCAAAGCAAAATGTTGTATAATCATTTACTTGCTGTGGTGTTGATGCACAGTAATGAAGTGGAGGTGCGTTCATTTTTAGAGTAGACCATCCCTATGATCCTGAAACCTTAGTATCATAACATTTATTTATAACAACATTTTTATTTATTTTAATATAAAGGCAATTAATTTTTCAAGGTTTTATATCGTATAAATACTTTGTTAAATAATGCTGAGTTGGACACCTTTTTGTTATGTCGGTCGTTCAGGTATAGGTAATTGTGAGACACACTTTTGTTGGGTATTGCTGTATGTGTTTTGTACCGTCACAAATAAATGTTTTTCTTGTTTTGTTATTTTTACCGGAAATTAAAATTAATAAAAAAACTGTTAAAAAAAATGTGTTTACATCTTTTTTGCGCAACTCGAGAGAAGGTGAAATAAACTAACAATGAATAAGTCACAGTTAACCCCAAATAGATTATTACACTGGTATGTACATTTAAGCCTACGATACACTAGACTACTTATTGCTAAGGCTACATATACATGGCGAAACGCACCGCAAACATCTATCTACACAAGGTACTGATGTAGCGCTGGCCTTTCATTATTGATAAATTTATTAGGTACTATTTAATTATAGTTGTAAATAAATAACTCCCAAAAAAATATTAATTACAGGACTCTCAACATGAAAAACTTTCAATGTTATGTAAATTTTTATCCGTACACATTTTTTTGTAAGCTTCATTAGCATTTCTTCAGCGCTTGATGGCATCAATAAAATTCTCAATCCACGTTTTTCATTATCTTTTGTGTACTGGTAGACATAGGCAAATATAAATTTGCTACTAAAGCACACACTTTACAATTAGTATGTTAGGTAGGTAAAAAAATCATTAAAAATGATGCATGTGAATCAATCAAATTAAATACGTATTTTTCGAGAGTAGTTTATTTACACCCGGTATGTAGACAGTTTTTTTAATGGGTGTAATGTTAATTCTTCTTTAATTTTAAAAAGAATAATTTATTTATTCTTATTGATATAAGAATTGATAAGCAAAATTGACTGAGATTAAATTCGGAGTGCAAATTAACCAGATTCCTAAATTACATTGTATACAGACTAGACCTTTTTCTATTATAATATCGAAACAGCTGCTACAAATTCTATTGAGTTGGAAACACCGAGATTTTTTATTTAAAACATTGAAGTACCTATGCAGAAAGACATTTACTTATCTTTAAAATCCTTACTTTACTTATAATTGAAAAAGTATGATTATTATTTTATTAAAATTAGAGAAAATTATTAGTATTAAACTTTCAACATAGATTTAATAACTTGTAGTTAATATTTAATTAAATTAATAATCGTATTTATTTTAGTTCCATTTCATTTTTATTGAAAGATTTAAAATTAAAACACGAAATAAATCCTAAAGTTTGATATATCCAATGTGCGTGCGTTGTTTCCATTAGTTATAATGTAGCTCATTTCCGCTTGCGATGCGTTTTCGTCAGTCGTTTCGTAGCCCATTTCCATTCGCAGAGATATTTCTTCAGTAATTTTCTTTACTGATATGTTTTCTTTAGTCATTTTGTTGCCTCTTTCCGATTGCACTCGGTTTTCGTCAGCCACTTTGCCTATACGAGTATCCATTTCCAGTATTTTTTCTTCAGTTATTTTACTCCAATCCGTAAATAAGTTTTTGTCAGTCAGCATGTTAAGCAACTTCTTTTTCAAATCGTTTTCCACGGTCATTTTGTAATCAAAATACGTGATTTTGTTGTCACAGTTTCCATAATTCCATTTGCAGTCCAGTTTTTGTATTGTCTGTCGAACACCGAAATAGAATCAAAGTTCCGTATGCGTCGAAGGAAACTTCTTCAGAACAGCTGTGTACAAATTATAAAAAGCGTAGATTGATACGCTGATGATGATGAGGAGTGAGGACCCGAAGACAAAGGCGAGGAAATTGCCGTCAATGATACTAGCACCTTTCAAATTTTGGGAGCGACCTTGCATGAGGTCTTTGCCATCTCTGGAACCCTTGGCTTTACGTTCTTCCATAAGCTTTTTCATGGATGACAAGCGTTCCTTCAGCTCGTCAATTGACTCCGTCATGTCAGCTGACGCTGTAACGAAGGCTCTGATTAATGTGGCTCTAATTACACTTGACGTGAAACATTGTAGCAAGCATCAGCACTCATTTGGAGTGTCGGCGCATGCAAAAAATGCTTCTCGTTCTAGCAAATTTATTTTACTCTGAATAGAGAATTGAAAACAAAACAAAAAGTTTTTAGGTAAGTGACTTTTGACTTATAAACGTATTCAGGGGTACTTTTTGTAACATATAAATGAGGTAGAAATAGGCAGCACTGAAGGTTTCTTAAGGCCCCAGCGCTTGACACCGGTATGACCTAATTTTATTTTATCTACTTAAGCACTATCCCTACCAAGATCTTTAGAATTCTCTTATCTTAATCAGAATCTTTAGAAAATTGAACAAAAATCTAGATTTTTATGTAAGTTGTTATATTTTTTGTATCTTAAATATATTTTAGAATACAATATTGGTAGGTACATAAAAATAGCCAACATCAATTTAACCTGAATAAGTATTGACCCATAAGCAACACCTATGCATCCTTCCCTATTGTTTTCACACAGTAAATATATACAAATAAACACCACCTACCTTCATTTTCACGCTCCGGACTCATATTATCACTTATTAGCAAAAAAACACTGAAATTTCAATGATTTGGTTTTTGCACCCGGCGCGTCCCGGCTAGAGAGATATCTACGCTTGCGCGTAGTTTCTTCCCGAAAGGAAGAGGTGGCAATGCGCATGCGTGGTGGCACCGTCCAGATTGGAAGGTAGCTATTGATCGTCATCCGGGAATAGGTCCTAGGTCTTGCAACTTTGTAAGCTTGAATTACTTACTAATTTGTTTGTTGGGTTGGCGTTGCCACAGATTTATAAAAAGACCTCCATAACTTATCCTGTAGAAAATGTTTTTACTAACTTCTCACAAATTTGATAAGGAGATAGACTTTTTCAAATTAGTATGATTATAAGTTGTTCTCCAAAATGGCGCACTCCACTACTTGTTAACATCAAACCACACAATCATTATCCACTGTAATCACAAGGATTCGTTTGTAGCGTACTGTAAGTAAACGAGGTAAACGTGCGCGCAATTTAAGATTGGAATATACAAATGGTAGTTGTCATAAAAACCCAAAGAAAACGAAAAATATGTTTTATAAGTACAAAACCGTTCCGTTATATCTAACGCCTAGTCAAGTTTAATCCGTCCGCACCAAGTCTGCATAATGGTAGGAATAATATGGTTTAAGGTTGTTTACGTTAAGTTGTAATCATTCTAAATACATAATCAAAATAACGTAGGCATTATAATATGTAAGAACTATGCGTCAAAAAATTCCAAAAATTAAATATTATCAAGTAAATCTAAACAATAAAACAGTCGTTTACTCTACGGTAGAGAATACGCTGCTATAGCGCTGGTTTAAAAACCCCGCCAAGTTGTTTTTATATAATTAAATCTACATTTTTAGCGTTATGCAGACTTAACATCGTCAGGTTATCGATTTTATTTTTAACACGTAATTTACGAATGCGCACAGTTTATAATAAATTAGCACTAATTTTCATGGCTTACAACCAGCGCTGAGCAATAAACTTGTTCGGCGTATACTGCGCCATACCCCTTTTTCGGCACAGGGCTCATAGTGACTGGGTATGTATTTTTTTTTATTATGTTACGAGTATTTAAATGTCTGTATTTAATTATCCACAGTATGTAGTTTTTGTGTGTTTGTTGCTTGTATCGAAATAAATGGCTCTGTCTACCTATCTATTTATCAAAATTGACTAATCTAATTTTATTCTAATCTAATCTAAAGAGCCCGCTGGATCCCACTGCTGGGCAAAGGATTCCCTTCCCTTCTTCCATTCATCTCGGTCTAGGGCTTCTGTCGACTAGTTCGCACTGTGCGCATCAAGTTCGTCCCGTCATCTCCGCCTGGGCCGGCCACGCGGTCTCGCGCCTTGTGGGACCCACTCAGTGGTTATCTTAGCCCACAAATCATCGAGCATTAGACATACGTGTCCCGCCCAGTCCTACTTCAACTAAGATGTATTTTGCGTGACATCGGCTATTCTTGTCTTAGAGCGCATTATGGTGTTTTTTATGCGGTAAGTAATTTTATATAAAACTTATCCCCCACTGGATCAAACTTTGCAAACTTGTAAGCTATGAATGAAACACTTACAAGCTAGATACAACCAAATGAGAAATAGGTTAATGGTGGTTTTATCGCTAAAGAAAACAATCTTTTTCAGACATCTTTAATTGATCCAGCGAAGCGAGATCTCCAAACCAACTTTGACGAATCGGTGTTGTAAGTATGTATGAATGAATGAATGAATGAAAATTCTTTATTATACCTTGCAAGCTAGACACAACAAATTTAAAAATAAAAAGAAAACAAATGATGTGCGGTCTTATCGCTTAACCAAGCGATCTCTTCGTATGTTTGTTTGTCCGAAGATTACTTTCGAGGCGTTGATTCGATCATCATGAAATATTGGTATAAAGGTACCAAAGTGATGGCAGTGACAGCTTCCACCAGGGCATGACCTGCCGTGGCCAGTGCAGAAGTCCTTAAATTGGCTTCGCTGCAGAGTCAATATGTGCAAATGGGGGTTCAGGGATCCCAGGCCAAGCGCAATGCGACTGTGGTGATCCTGCACACTCGATGAAACACCTGCTAATGTGCCCTTTGTGCCCAAACACAGAATATCAGCGCTTGCTATCACGGCGAGCATAATGCTGAGTCGAGTCCCATTTACTGCTGTAGCACACAGTATATACCAAGTTCTCCCTTGTTTATGTTTATGTTTATGTTTCACGTTTTCACTATTTCATTGTTTCTTTTTTAGGGTTCCGTACAAAAGGGTAAAACGGGACCCTATTACTAAGATTTCGCTGTTTGTCCGTCTATCACCAGGCTGTATCTCATGAACCGTGATAGTTAGACAGTTGAAATTTTTACAGATGATGTATTTCTGTTACCGCTATAACAACAAATATAAAAAGAGAATAAAAAATATTTAAGGGGAGCTCCCATACAACAAACGTGATTTTTTGCTGGTTTTAGTTCGATATTGATAACGGCAACAGGTAGACGCTTGAAATATTCACAAAATATTTAGTTATATATTCACTTTAAAAATAAATAGTTAAATTAAAATAAAACAAATATTTAAGGGGGGCTTCCATGCAGCGTTTTTTTTTTGCTGTTTTTATAGATAATGGTACGGAACCTTTCGTGCGCGAGTTCGACTCGCACTTCGCTGGTTTTATTATTATTTTTAGTGTTAAACCATGTAGTTTATAAGGAATTAGCCATAATAACAACTGAAATTGGACGAAACACAGGGTACCCCGGTAGCCCGAGCTTAAATTGTGCATAACAATTATTAAATTTAGTATGCTTATAGCTTTAGTAAAAAACCAAATATAGGGAAAAGTCTTAAATCCAGAATAACTTCAATTTCTACCCCAAAATAGAAAAACCAAGAGACATGAACTTCCGTTACTTGTAAATGACCAAAATATGTATTAACCTGTTAACAGAAAGAATGTAAAATTATTTACAATAAAATACAGAAGAAACAGTTGAATCATCTAAAGACTGTTGCAAACAATCTATAGATAGCTCAAATGCTCCAGAGCACTACCAGGCGGAAGTGTCCCCAAGACACTGGCGGCATTGCCCCGCTGTACTAATAAATGTAATTGAAATTAATAATGCAATTGAATGAAACTGTAGGTCAAATAATTTGGCTTTAATTTTGTGGATATTTTTAATAGTTTTTTTTTTGTTTTAAAGTTTTATTTTATTTTGTTTACCTGACTACGGTAAAGTCAAAAGGAAGGGTTGGAAGAGATAATTCAACTTTTTCTTTCACCTATCTTATAAATGAAATTCCGGTGGGCGTGTTCATAATTATTGTCCTCTTAAAAGCTTGACCGATGTTGATGATATTTTTTCTTCATAAGAGTCTTTTGAATGGTTCTTAGATATAATTGGACTCGGTAGGTGGCGCTGTTGTCGAGATTCAGATTATTTGAATCAGGCAAACTACCTACCATAGTAAAATTTACTGCAAGATTCGCGAAGTAACATTCGCTATTCCATGATGGGATTGAGGTTGGCCACAAATGTGGCTTTCTGTGTCTAAAGTCAAAATCAAAGACGGCAATCTTGCTCAACTCATCACAAGCGTTTATATCATCATTTATTTTAGTTGGACCTAATGGAGACCTTATTTCGATTAACCAACATTTAAAAAGTCAGATTGCCGCCTTCCGTTTGGTCTCTCGTTGTACATAAACAGAGCCACCTATGAACGGTTGCAGGAAACAGCAGAAGCTCTTGGCATACGAACTGGCGTCTAAATGTTGTAGTTTTATTAATTTTGTATAGATGGCGTGCTTAAACATAAATAAAATAAATATTGCTGGATATTTCACACAGCGCTATCTAACCCCAAACTAAGCAGAGAAATATACACATCCATGGCGGCGGGAGCTTCTGAAGTGATAACGCTGTGTGAAATATACACATCTTTGGTGACGCCAGCATCTAAGGATGATCTAAAGTGATAGCGCTGCGTGAAATATACACATCCATGGCGGTGGGAGCATCTAACTAAAGTGATAGCGCTGTGTGAAATATACACATCTATGGCGATGGGAGCATCTAAAGAGGCTTCTCGCCCACCGCGACACATTAATTATCATGGCAATAATATCAATGTAAAATATAACTAACTGCTCCCAGGATTGTTAGGTTTATTAAAAAAAAAACACGGTTTTCTTTCTCCCCAACATTTTATTATAGGTATTTTTAGTTTATGTAGAAGAAGCCATAGACACGATCCAATCGGTGTAGGAAGCTATATTGGTGCTGACTCCTGGGTAATCGGCCCGGGCACAGCCTTCGCCCCAGGAGACCACGCCGACGACGATGGGACCCATGTAGAGAGGTCCACCAGAGTCACCCTGAAAAACAAAGTCAACTTAGCTCTGGAGTATAATGATGGAGTGGAGAATCGTTAACACTTTGGAAATATTCCGACTATACTAAACGCCAAGGCTCCTGGCAGACGGAGCCGACCAATAAACATGAAATGAATGAATAATAATTATATAATAACAATATTGCTGGACATTTCACATAGCGCTATCTAGCCCCAAACTAAGCAGAGCTTGTGCTATGGGAACCAGATAATTGATAGAATACTTACATATATACTTTTTTTTGTAAATACATACATACTTATAATATATAGGAAACACCCAGACCCGGAACAAATATCTGTAGATCATGCATACATTTGTTCCGCAGCGGGAATTGAACCCGCTACCTCCTGCGTCTCAGCCGGCTATAAATGAAAATTCTTTATTATGATGACACAACAATAGATAGCCGAAATAAAAAAAAGAAATAAATGTAAGCAGAATGGATGGTTTTATCGCTAAACAAAGCGATCTCTTACAGACAACCTTTACCTTTACATGGAGAAGATTAGTCTAGATGTAAAAAGAATCTACTTCTTATACTTAAAATTACTTAACCTTAAATACATACACATTACCTAGGTACATCTACACATATCTTTAATATATTAAAAAAAGTCGGGTTTGTTCGAACACTTATAACTCAAGAACGGCGGGACCGATTTTGATGGTTTTTGATTTGTTGGATTTGTCTCCGGCCTGATTAGCAGAATAACTATTAAAATATCGAAAAATTCACGGGAAAAAGAAAAAATGAAGATAGATGCAGCGGGTGACGTACATTGACAGCCCGCGTCATATACATGTCAAGGCGATAAGAAGTTCAGCGGGACAGCTAGTATATATAATATATACATATATACCACCTGGTGATAGAACAAGCGTAATATGGCCCACGAGATGTTAAGTGGTAAACATCGCCTATAACAAAGTACTGCTTCGTAGGTCACGCGCCTTAGAAACGTGTTATAGGTATGATGCACTGTCCGTCCATCAACTTGAGGCATACAGATGTAAAGCCTCATGCGCCTGCAATTTCACCGGTAACCATACCCTTCAAACCGAAACACAGCAATGCTGCTTAGCGGCAGAAATGGGTATGGTGGTACTTACTTCCCCGGGCGAGCCCGTCACAAGAAACTCTACTACTCTTATACCACATAAAATATATAAATATGTACATACATATGTATTAAACAATATTAAAGAAAAGATTAATGATTAATCACGACTCTTCATGGAAACATTGCTGTTGCCTTTTCAATACAATTAGTCTCATCGATCGGTGCATCACTAACGGCTTCCGTAAGGGCTGCAAGAGTGAGCGAGATAGCAATATCATTGTTTCTTATCCCATTTCATAGATTTCTATTCTAACCACATAATTAAATAAATAAATAGATAGAACTGTGTGGTTTAAGTTCGAAATATTTCTGAATTATAAAACAATATCTGCACACAACCCCTGAATAGATTCAGGGCATGTAACTTTGCTACCTCACGTAGGAATACAGGATCTGGTATAAGTGGCGGATGGGCGCAGCTGCTAGCATGTGACCAAGCACTTTATCACATCTTCAATAAATAACGACGGCCTTCCGCTGCGTTGAGCAGTTTGCCCAAGAGGGCGGCCCACGCGCGTCTCTTTCTCGAAAATGAAACAGCGCCGACCAGTAGCGTTGCGTTGTTTTGCCCACAAAGCATCTAAAACTTATCTAGTAGTGGTCGCAAACCAGCTCAACGCAGCAGACACTCTAAGAGTAACTTCATAGTAGTCCTAAGTAATTAAGTATGTTCTGGATCCTTACCTGGCAGGCGTCCTTGCCGCCAACACCAAGGATACCAGCGCAGATCATGTTTTCAGAGACGTGGTGTGGTCTAGGGAGCTCCTGGTACCGTTGTCTGCAGAACTCAGTGTTCACGGTGTAGATGGTCACGTCGAGGAGTACAGAAGAAGCGAAACCGTCTTCCTGTAAATAATAGGAACCATAATAAATAAATTAATTGCTCTAATAACACCTGAAACAGTGACAGCTATCACGTTGGCTTAAATTTGGCGAAATAATGAGAGACACAAAGAAAACTTACGGCAACCGCGCCCCATCCTGCATGCACAACAGGCGTGTTATCAGGAATGGCGAAACCATGGCTCACTATAGTGCCTGGCTGAACTACGGGGCTGTACACCAGGGGAGTACGCAGACGGACCACAGCGATGTCACCATCTGCTCCCGATATGCCGTAGCTGGGGTGGTTGTACTCTTGAGCAACGTAGCTGATGATTCCGCCAGTGTTGCGGTCAGTGGTACCGGCGCGGATGCGGCGAGCCGAAGGGTCGTAGAAACTAGAATAAAAATAAGATAGATTAGATATATCTTCACATTTACTGCAACTGCACTTTTGATAAGTATCACTTCATCTCTAATGATCAATCATCAAAACCTTTACTCTTAGTCATTTATAATAGCAATTGAAAGGAAAGCTAATAATGTTATGTTATACTCACAAGCCTGCAAAGCAGTGAGCAGCTGTTACGATGTGTTGGGAGGTAATAATGGTGCCAGCGCAGGACTGGCTCCAAGTTCCTGAGAAGATGCCCTGGGACTCGACCTGGACGATGGACGGGTACTGGTCGATGGTGGTAGGGCTTCCCCCAACAATGCGTTCGGGGATGGTGGATGCCCTGCAGGCGGTACCTGATAAATAAATAAAATAAATAAGCACACTAGCAAATAACAAGCATTGTCCTTACTTATAGCGAGCATTCTATCAAACGTTACTTATAAATAGAAGGTGATAAGACTTACCGACGAAAAGAACGAAAGCCAAAGACCAGAATGCTGCCATTATGCTGGATTGAACAGAAAAATATGTTTGTTTTCAATTATATAGGCAACTAGAAGGCTCAATAAAATTGTAATCGTACAGATAAACGGAACGGACTATCCACGGCCACATATCACTGATTATATTAAATTTGTAATTCAGAGTTCCTTTGAGTTAAATGGCTCCCATTTTGTCACCTATTAGGGTAATCAAATTGCATCTTCATGATATACAGACCAAGTCGTATGTGAATGCTTTTGTTGCCCGAAGGCCTCCGACATGGCTTAGCTACTATTTAAGCCAAAACAAAGAAGCCCGGAAACGCTCTGCTGGATATTATGGACATTTCGCATAGTGCTATCTAGCCCAAAACTAAGAAAAGCTTGTACTGTAGGACTGGTTCCTACAGTACAAGCTGCTACAGTACAGTACAATTACTGATACAATACATATATAGAGTATTTTGTATATGCATCTATAGTCATTTAATTGAATTTTCGAGCAATTTACCACAGGCTAAATATTACAAACAAACTGCCAAGGCACATGGGACAAAAACTATACAACAAGATTCCGCAAAGAATCAAATTTAATAAAAGTGAACTTAGTTTCACTAATAAAATAAAAAACCTTTTATTGGACAAAACACTATACAGCATAAAAGATTATAGATATTATTAAGCAGAATAATTAGCATAATTTTAATGTAGACCAATCTAATTGCAATTAATATTTAGAATACCGACGTGCCTATTTCTCTATTATGTTTTTAGCAATTAATTAATTTATTATACACGTCCCTATACAGCAGAATATCCTAAATTATATTACGTTATTGTTTAATTTTATACAAATTCGATGTTTTTTGTGTGCTTATTGTTCTTTTACTGTACCTGCATACTTGCTATTATACTTGGAGCATATAACCAACACCTGACGAGCTGACTGTTAACACTTAATTTAAGTATTAATGACTTGTTAATGTGTTATTCGCCTATGGCAATAAAGATTTTCATTTCATTTTATTCATTTCATTCCATTTCATTTCATTGACACAAAAGAAGAAGAAGAAGAAGAAGTATTCTACTTACTTCTATTTTTGTCAAAATGTTACGGAACCTCTAATCAATGATTATACTATTTATTACATCAATATCTTTATAATAGAGATTTGTGAAGATTACATTTACAATTAAACGTAACTAGATAACATTCTATCTAAATCCATTAAATACCCGCCGTAGCTTATTATCAAGTCTAGAAACCAGTAGCAATTGACGGCAAAATTTTGGTATCTTCGGTTTGTTTTTGATTTATGAGGCCTACCGTATATTTACCCTATTTTTGGTCCTTACCCGGCTTAGCGTTCTCGTGAAATTCAGTCCATCCAAAAGTTGTCTGGAAGAGATCACTATTAGCGATACGACCGCCACTAGTATTTCCACGTGTTTGGTAATGGTATCCTTTAAGCGCATGCAAATCGATAATTTATATATTTTTTTTCCAGCGATAAATATCGAAAACTTACGATAAAACCCGATAAATATCATTTTTAATTGATTTTTTTTAAGTTAAACATTTTGAAACCCGGACTGACCGAAACAGCTGCATATGATACAAGATATTTATTTGCATAAACAAGTGTATAATAAGGTCCTAAAAACTAGGTAATGGCACTTTATACTTGTTTGCCCTTCACGAGCATCGCAAACTACTCATTACTGAGGGCGCTTTTTTATAATAAAAAAATTACACAACAAAACTAACCAATCAATGAACATTACAACAATAAATCACCTAAGTTTATATGTTTACACAGAGTATGTAATCAAAGTAATTGTTCATCTAATCAATAATCAAAATATGCACCAAACAATCAAACCAAAAAACACTGAAATCAGTTCGTATAATATAGTGCAACATGCAACATTTATTTGAAACCCTGGGGGTAATTACCTGAATTAATCAGCCATAGCAACGCGACAGCATCGCGACAGCAACGCGACAGTAATAGCGATAGCAATCGGTCGCGGATCGTTAATTTGTACATAGAAACTAGCGCCACCAGCAAAGGGGTCGTCCCTTTGTTCAGTTTTTCAGTTTCAGTTTCAAAAAACAGTTTTTTCCATAGGGAACACTGGTTTGAATTGGTTCAGTAGCTGTTTTGTTCTCACTTTAACTTACATTGTAACTTTTGTATTTCTATTACTTTGTAAATACGTAGATAACTAAACAAACAAGCTCTTTTTAACCCATTTTTACTAGATACTAGATTTTATTTATACGACATGGAGATGGAAGAAGCAAATGAGTCATCTAAAGGTGCCAACTTTTTTTTAATGAAATAACGTAACGGTTCCTGGGCTAGAAAAAAATGTACAGTCGCTGAAAAATAGTAACCATTTTAATTCAAAAATTGTACACCTTTGAACTGAACAGACATCTGTTACTATTTCCTCCATAAATCGATCGATCCTTGCGCTCATTCGACACTCTTAAACTTAGGACACCTGTACACTCCTACTACGAGTATGATATCTCTTTTACAGTGCACACTGTACGTTTATGGAACGCGCTGCCAGTAGCTATCAGATGTGCCAAGTCACTCCCTATTTCAAGGAACACTATTTAATTATTATTTGCTGAATCGATAATCCACACATTCCATCCCACCCAAAGGCTGTCTGGTAGAGATCGCTATTAAGCGATAAGATTGCCAATTATATAACATAGAATTGTTGTTATGAAGGTAATTGTTTTATTTTATTTTCTATTCTATTCTCTATATATACAGGGTTACAGGAAAAATCGTGCTAGATCCGTTAAGGGCGTGGAGTACCCATCATTTCTGACTTATTTCACTATGAAACACCCTACCCTAAACTTAACCCTTTTCGAGATATTCGACTTTTAATTTTTTTATTGAAAATTGCCGATTTTTAGGCTACTAAATTTATTTTTGTTTATTTTGTGTATCTTATTATTATTATTATTGCATTTTTACATGTGTAATAAGATGCTTTAGGACGTCAATCATTAAAATAGTGCATAAGTTAATTGAATAGACCGTAGTAGACAAGTGAAAGTTAAGAAATAAAAAAAAATATTAGAAAGTTTATTTTTCTCTAAGGGATATCTAAAAAAAATATTATGGCAATGGTTCGGCAGATGTTTTTTTAAAATATCTACGTTTCATCAGCTATCTAACGAGGTATAACAATCTAGGGTTTGCGAGACAAGTGACGATTTATGTAAGTGCGAATGAAAGAAAAAATGTGTAGAGACCGGTTAGGGCTGGGATACAACAGGGGGTACAACAGTTTTGGTTGTCAGTCTGCTTTTGTGCTTCGTACATAGTAGATGTGATATCGTTTTGCTCTTTTTCTCGACTTGGCTGTGATTCTGGACTATTTCTTCTGATTTGTGACTACTGTGCTTGTTAACCGGACTCTGATTTGTACCTGTGATACGGAAGTGTTGAAGATGACGTCCTACACACCTGAGGAATATGCTGATATGCTTATTTGTTACGGATACTGCGATTGTGTGTCTGCGCAAGCTCGCAACGAATACATAACTCGCTACCCCGGTCGTCGAGTGCCGGATGTGGCCGTTTTTGACAGAGTCTATCGAAGACTTCGAGAAACTGGCTCTGTTTTGAGACGAAATACAGACATGGGAAGACCACGAATTGATGACGAAGAACAGGACAATGAGATAGTGCAACGCTTTCGAGCGGATCCGACTACTTCCACTAATATTGTTGCCCGTGATCTGGGACTTTCGCAATGGAGAGTGTGGTTTACAGTGCATACTGCTGGCCTATACCCGTACCATTACACGCCGGTACACGTTATTGAAGAAGGAGACCCCGCGAGAAGATTGGACTTTTGCAGATTTATGCTAAATGCTGACGTAGAAGACCCAGATTTTCTAAGAAATATCTTGTGGATGGATGAGTCCAAATTTGATAAAGATGGCATAACTAATTATCACAACGCCCATTACTGGGCCCCAAAAGAGCTAAGGAATCCCAATAAGAAAAGAGTGAAGGGGTCCCAACGAAGATTCAGCGTGAATGTGTGGATGGGCATTATCTCCAATCATTTGATTGGACCTTACTTTCTCCCGGATAATCTAAATGGGGAAAGCTACGAAAATTTCCTGAGAGCAGACTTAAGTGATTTGCTGGATGATCTGCCACTCAACCTGCCCATTTCAGGAGAAGTGTCAGAGACTGGCTGGACACAAATTATCCAAACAAATGGATAGGACGAGGTGGACCGTTGCCATGGCCAGCAAGAAGTCCGGACCTAACCCCCATGGATTTTCACGTGTGGGGGTGCATGAAAAGTCTTGTGTACAGCGAGCCGAATCCAGTTTCGTCTGTGGAAGACTTACGAGAAAGGATTGTGGATGCAGCCAATAAAATGAGGACCACGTTAACCACTGGAGTAGTAAAGACTGGTCTCCGTAGAAGGATGCGACAATGTATCAGAAATAGAGGCGGCCATGTTGAACATGAACTGTAGAATAAGAAAAAGTTGTGTGAAAATCTTTAATAAACGACATTTCATGCTTACCTATTATTTTATTTTACTTTTTAGGGCTAAGTATAAATTTTCTTCTCCACTGTCGCCTATAAAACTAAATTTTTTTCAATGCATTTGAATAAAACCCTAGATTATTATACCTCGTTAGATAGCTGATGAAACGTAGATATTTTAAAAAACATCTGCCGAACAATTGCCATAATATTTTTTTAGATATCCCTTAGAGAAAAATAAACTTTCTAATATTTTTTTTATTTCTTAACTTTCACTTGTCTACTACGGTCTATTCAATTAACTTATGCACTATTTTAATGATAGACGTCCTAAAGCATCTTATTACACATGTAAAAATGCAATAATAATAATAATAAGATACACAAAATAAACAAAAATAAATTTAGTAGCCTAAAAATCGGCAATTTTCAATAAAAAAATTAAAAGTCGAATATCTCGAAAAGGGTTAAGTTTAGGGTAGGGTGTTTCATAGTGAAATAAGTCAGAAATGATGGGTATTCCACGCCCTTAACGGATCTAGCACGATTTTTCCTGTAACCCTGTATACAGCGATAGCGCTGGGTAACGTTGATTGTCAACAAGCTAGATACATAAGTTTAAAAACTGAAACCCGACTACGTAATACCTGTCGATGGAAGCCTATATCACCCGGACCATAATAACGAACCGATTGACACCTCATGCATCAAAACCGAATAAATAATTTAAGGGCTACGGTGGAACATTATTATTTATTATAATATCGTATAGAATCCATTGCATATACATGATTATTCTACCGAATTTCTTTTTCGAAAACTTTACCAGTCTATTAAACTTTAACCGCTTGCCGCTTGATCTGCGCTTGCCGCTTGATCTGCGCTGGCCAGCGCAGAGAGCTACTTACAAACATATATCCATAGAAAGCTAAAAACATAGCCCTTCCTTTTGGATTTGCTGTAGTCGGGTAAAAATGTAGCCTTGGCGAAGCCTAAAATTATTAAAATTTATTATTTTTATAATTAAATTATTATAATGTAGCATTGTTGGACTTTAGCAATGCCTTTAACAATGTCGACTTTGACATTCTTCTAGCTGTTCTTCAACCTCTTAACGTCTCTTCAACGGCTATTGATTGGTTTCAAAGTTACCTGTTTGGACGCCAGCAGCGTATTTGTATTTATGACATTTATTCCTCGTAGTGTAGTTTGACTGCCAGTGTTCCTCAGGACGGCGAGCTTTCTCCTCTTCTGTTTGCTATCTTTATAAACTCGATCGTCACCCCCTTCAGTAGACTAATAAACCTGTAACTATAATAATCAGATATTAAGGTTACATTCATGAGTAAAACTGACAGAACGAGACGCAGACGCCTTCAAGCTAGGTACATTCGAGAGAACAATACTTAAATAATTTGCAATGCTCTTTTAAAAGTAAAGTCGTATTAAAATATATATATACATATATGTATAACTCAATTACATTAACGAAGTGCATGCAATACAAATGCAATATCTATACCAGGTCCATAAACAATCCAATTAAGTATTTACAAAAGAAAACTGTAAGTATATCTATATAAGTATTTATGTAACAGTTACCATAGTATTAATATGTATATATAAAAACAAGGTCAAGTATTTTATTTTGATTATTAACAAAGGTGTTATGCTGTTTGAAATTATTTAAAAATGCAAAGTCAACTAGAGCCTGTTCTACAGAAGTCAGCGCTAACCCTGTAGCATCTGAAAAAGAGCGATCAACAGAGTGCCAATCAATACGTCTTAAATTAAAGTTACCAACTGCACATACTGGAAAATCATAATTTTCTAAGACTTCATTACAATTTGTTATAAAATGGTCTAGTATTGCTCTTTTCATGGGTGGAGAGAAGTATACAGAACAAAAAGCAACCTTCCGAATGCCAATTTTACTAAGAAGATCAATAGTTACCTACACGTCTTCGCATGTACATTCCCAATTTTGCATTCGAGCTGAGTTTATTTGCTTAGAAACAGCAATAATAGCACCTCCTCCATCCATGCACCGTAAAACCCTGACGTCTCTCTATCCCTCCTATAGACCACGTATTTATCGTCAAATGGTTCAGTTGATAGAACACCTACATTTAGCCACGTCTCAGTTAAGATTATCACATCGTAACAAGAACAACAAAGATTGCGATAAAATGTATGAGTTTTCGTTGTCAAGCCTCGGGCATTTTGATAGCACACCTTTAGTGATGACATTAGTGTGGATGGTGTTAGTATATTATAATAACAAGTCCTTAGTAGATTTAATTTTCCACTACACCCAGTGGATATACTTAGTCTTACAAAATGTGGTAAACTCCAGATTATTTAGAGAGTCCAAGTTTTTTATAATTTTATAATCTGAAGTTTTGGTTTTTCTCATATACAGGGTGGGCCAAATTAAAGTTCATTTTCCCTTGTCTAATAGAACGTTGCCCGCGGCAAGTAGCGGGGTGCGCGGGGTGTGGTCGGGTCACGCGTCTCTCGCATTTTTAGTCGCCATGAGTCCGTTTACGGGGGAGCAACGCGCGTTCGCTGTTCGAGCATTTTACGATAATGGTCATTCTTACATTGTTGTGCGGCGTATGTTTAGAGTTAAATTTAATTTATCGAATATCCGCCAGTATCCTAGCACTCAGTTACTTAAGCAATGGCTGAAGAGGTTCCAAGAAACTGGTTCGACGCTTCCAAGAAGACGTCAAGGACGTCCCCGCACTATACGCACAGAGCAAGCGATTCAGGAGGTTAATAAATCTGTTGAGCAAAATGCGGAACTCTCTACGCGGCGACGTTCGGCAGCTTTGGGGATTTCAAGAAGCAGTTTAAGGCGAATTTTACGTGATTTAAAGCTTCATCCTTACAAAATCCAGTTAGTGCAGAAACTTACCCATGATGACCATACCAAAAGAGCGTCATTTTCCTCCATTATGTTAGAGCGGTTTTCAAACTTCGGGAACATCCTTTTCTCGGACGAAGCCCATTTTCACTTGAGCGGATTTGTCAATAAACAGAATTGCCGTTATTGGAGCACTGAACAGCCTTCGCGCAAGCATCAAAAGCCTCTTCACTGCCAGAAAGTGACGGTTTGGGCAGCCATTTCAGCCAAAGGGCTCATTGGGCCTTATTTCTTTGAAAATTCTAGAGGCCAAGCATTAACAATAAATACGGACCGATATGTGAAAATGCTTGAAGAATTTTTAAGACCAACTCTTGCTGGTCTGCAAGAGTACAACTCTCTGACTTGGTTCCAGCAGGATGGCGCCACCTGCCACACGTCTAATGCCAGCATGGGGGTCATAAAGGAGATGTTCCCCGATAAAGTCATCTCTAAGAGAGGTGACATCGAGTGGCCACCACGAAGCCCAGACTTGTCTCCGCCAGATTTTTTTTTGTGGGGATACCGTAAAAATAAGGTATACTCCAATAAACCGCAGACAATTACCGCCTTGAAAGAAAACATTCAAACGGAAATGGCGGCTATATCGACGGCGACGTGCCGGCGCGTTTTCGAAAATTTTAAGCACCGCTTAGAAGAGTGTTTGCGGCGAGACGGAGAACATCTAGACGATGTTATTTTCAAGAAATAAATTACTGTAATGTTACATTAAGTTACTTTTTAAATAAAATCTTTAAGTACTATCAGTCTATTTTTATAAAGGTTTCAAAAGTGAATTTTACTCTGGCCCACCCTGTATATTCTCCCATTGCGCACCCAGACGAACTTATAGCCTTTATCCTTGGCCGCTGACCTGGCCGACGAGTGAAGAGCTTTGTTCGAAGCGGAAAGGTGCTCCACGACGAAGATTGATGTCTTCTCTCCAGTTAATCCGATGTGGGAGCTGTTGAGCCTGTTATTTGGGTTCGATTTATTGAACTTTATAGACGATGCCAGAAACGTGTCTCGAACCTCTGGCGAGTTAAACTGGACCACAATGGATCGAGGCCTAGCGCTCTTAGGATTAATTTTTGTTATGCGCCTACATCTTGAAATATTTTCATCATTAATATCGCAATCAATAACATTGCTTATTTTCTTGACAATAGTGACAACGTTTTCTTTGTTCTTCTCAGGTACGCATTGAATCTCGATATTGTTTCCTCTGGCATACTGCTCCAGCTGATTGAGTTTGGAAGTTAGGTTCATATTCTCTAACCGTAGCGAGGCATTTTCTGCGTGGATGTCCTATATTTCATCAGTTATGCAACTTTGTTCCTTAATGACGACTTCACATCGTTTACTGGTAAAATCAATCGATGCCCTTAGTTCTAACATGTCTTTCTTGATAGGTGCTAATTCAGCCGCTATGGTAGATCTTATTTGTTGGCGAATAAATAAATTATTCATTTCTTTAGTGAATAGTTCCTGCACTACGTCTCTGACATCATTACGAGTCAATCCAGAGTCAGCCTTGGGGGGTGAATTTAATGCAGCTCTTTTATGAGGTCTATTTGTGGCATTATTCACAGACTGTAATGGGGTGTTGTCATTGTTGCGGCCTCTCGATTTCTTACTGCACAGTCAGGCGGCACTTCTTGACCTGCGCTTATAACTGTGCCAGTAGATGCCATACAATCAAGATGATATCCCTTGTAACAGATACTACAGAGTGTAACGTGTAATTTCCAATACACGCTACATTCTTTAAATTAATTAACATTTTTACATACTATAAAAATAAATATCACAGAACACGACATCTAGCGACATGGCGGCGCATTATCACATCACGATCTCAAGCATCAAGATATCTTTTCCAAAACTCGTATCGTAGTTCGCCATGTGTGCGGTAGATGGCGTTGTAAAACACTGTACCGAATGTAGCCATAAACAATCCTTTATTTTGACTGACGGATGGATTTCGTTTCTTCTCTACGGCAACACTGATTTTATTTGTTGCGTCATGCAATCTAAGTACGTGATAATTAAATTCAACGGTTACTAAAAAGATAGCGGGTTGGCTGTGCTTACTATAAAAGCCAACGCCCGTTCATTCTCGGCTTTTTCCTCACCAGAAGACCACAGCAGAAACTTCTTTCTACTCCACACAAAAGTTAACCTCTTAGTCTGCTGCGACAGTGTGTTTCTAATCTACTCTTTTCTTTTAAATTCTGTGCAACACGCTTCTAAATCTGGTAAGTAATAGTGCCTCGCCTATTCAATTATCATGTGTAATCCCCGTCTAATTCCGTTCTCTTTAAATTAATTCGTATTTTTCTCTTCCCAAACAGGAAGTCGGTTTTTCTTTTGGTTTTTATCTTTTAAATACATTTATACCCTTTCTTTGGGTTTAAACTGACTCTTCTCATCATCACCTACGTGTTATCCAAGCCGCAAGAGGCTTGACGGTTCCTCCGCACGACCAGCTAAACCGCCACACTCCGGGAGCCTAGACTTTTCTACGAGCCTACCGTCGCTTGCTCTGCACCACATCATCTCTCCGGACTGGCGCCAGGAACGGTCGACGGAACAACATAATAGGTGTATTTTATCCATATTTTTACCCGGGTTGAACCCATAGGAACCCTATTGTATTTTCTGACGCACTTCTCGTCAGATGGCGCCCATTCTATTATTTTAACGGTAACAATCATACCCTCTAGAACTACCACGTGTATTTTGTCATGCTGTAAGGCCATAAGCCTCAAGATTCTGTGCTCCTCCAGCGAACATTCCTTAGTATTCATACACTTTTATTGTAATCTCTAGTTTTAACCACCTACCATCGATAAACCAAGGAAATATTGTCAACCTCTGTTGCCTTGCCACAAGTATAAGAAAATATTGTAAGTACCTACCCGCTCTACCGAATTATATTTAACTAATATATGTATCAAACCATAACAATCTTTTATTTCTTTATCTTTTATTTTAACTGATACATATCTTTCTTTTCTTCTCTTCTTATTAAAACTGTTACATTGGCGCCCAACGTGGGACGTAATCATTATTCTCCGCATCTGCACCACAGCATCCCCAATCAATGGAATCTGGTGGTTCCGACATTACAAAATTGCAACTTGCTTAATACTTTTAGTTAAAACAATGCACTCGTTTGACACTAAAACAACGTGCGGTAGACTTCTAATCGCTGAGTAAAAGTGCACGACTAAACAGTCGTAAGCGCCATGCAGATCGCGTCGCTTACGCCTTATTGGTTCTAGTTGAAACGTCGTCCGCGAACGCAGATTGTTTTATCGATTTATTTTCGTAAGGATCGCAATTATCGGTTTATCTTAAGGCGAGGTTATCCAAGAACTTTAGGCATTTAGCGCTACCTCAGCCCCCCCATGTTGAGCGCGCGACGTATTTATTTACGCGCCCGGCAGGCCGTGCGCCACTTGACCTTACATGACCACGTACGATATCTAAGTACCACAGTATAGAGAACCAAGCAGTAGGTACGTATGATAGAAAATTACTAACTTCAGGTAGGTAGTATTGATAACATTATTACCAGTATTTGTGTTACTTGTTATGTGTAGATCTAGGTACAGTCACAAAGCTAGGTAATACAAATTTAAAATTGTCCAAATAAAAATAAAATAAAAAGTACTTTGGTTTCGTGCGGCACATGCAACTATTCGATTGAGCAATGAGAACAGAGGTAAAAAATACAACTTATACAAGTAACAAATATATTTATGTAGTAAAACGACACATAATTCTGCAGACTATTCGTAAATTTTGAAACTAGTATTTTTATACCCTTTAGAAAAAATACTTTAGTTTCGTGTGGCACAGGACATATCATTATTAGATAGATAGATAGATAGATAATTTCTTTATTGCACACCATTTAAATACAAACATTTATAAGAAAATACACTTAAATAATAGGTACAATGGGCGGCCTTATCGCTAAAAGCGATCTCTTCCAGGCAACCTTTGGATGGACAGGATCTATGTGAACAAAATAAAGACGGCGGCGTAAATCCGATATAGTACACGTACATATATTTATTAAAAATATAGATAATATAAAATAAAATGCATAATTATAATGTATAATATAATCATAAAATTACGTAAATATTAATATTATAATACATAAAATATATATTGTCATACTTACATATATAAATTATAAAAATGTAATAATTAATAAGTGGCCTAGTGAGCGATGGATGATAGATAGTGTTGTCTGACCAAGTTTTTAAAGATAGGGAGAGATTTAGCGTGACGAATTGAGACAGGTAGGGCATTCCAGAGCCTGGTAGCCTGCAAAGTAAAAGAGGAACTATAAAATACTGAGGTATGATGGGGAGTTTTTAATTGAAGGATTTCAGAGGAACGTAAGGTTCGAGAGTTGGAAAGGTGAAGAAAGTCAAAGCGTTCTTTGAGGTAGGACGGAGTAGAAGGGATGAAAAGGATGCTGTAAAGGAGAGAAAGGATGTGCGCATTCCGGCGAAGGCGGATAGGTAACCACTTAAGTCTGTGGCGATACTCTGAAATATGATCGTACTTGCGCAAGCCAAATATGAATCTAATAGAGAAATTCTGAAGACGCTCAAGCTTGTTGAGTTGATCTTCAGTTAAATCAAGATAGCTGGCGTCAGCATAGCATTATTCAGCAACGAGAACATAATATACAATTTCATGAATTTTAGTGCATCTATGGGAGCTAAAATTCATGAAATTGTAGCTGCTTAGGTTTGCATGGACCAAACGGGAGGTTGGATTGGACTTTGAATTTTATCCAATTGTTTACTTGGACCTGGCTGCATAGGTATGTCATTTTCTTTCAAAATTATAATACTGATTAGTATCATTTTCGGCTGATTCATCACCATGTTCGTTTATTAGGTATTTCAGCAAGTGGTATAGTGACATTGTGTAGAGTCATTCTGTAACAGTAAAGAATTAGTCACTTAGTTATATATGTACTTATACAGGGTGTGTCAAGATTACTATCGAAAAATGGGGGTAGAGGTGCAATCAGACCATAAATTTGCAAATATTTAGTTACACATCCTGTATAGTTCCAAAATGTCTTAAAAAGGCGGTGATCATTCCCGTCCATAAGTCAGGGAGCAAAACGGAAATTTCTAATTACAGACCAATATCTATACTATCTTCAATTTCTAAAATACTACAAAAAATAATAAACAATAGATTAGTTCATTACTTAGAAAGTAAATCACTCTTATCTAACACTCAATTTGGGTTTAGGCCTAAACTGTCTACCTCTGACGCTGTACACCAGCTCACTGAATTCATAGGGAAGGAACTTGACAAAGGTTATAAGACAATAGACATATTTTTAGACCTAGCAAAAGCCTTCGACACCGTTTCTATCCCTACTTTACTCAACAAGTTAGAAAACATAGGCATACGAGGTAATCAGCATAAGCTTCTTACCAGCTATTTGAGCAGTCGTAGTCAATGCGTCAAAATAGACAATGTCATCAGCTCAGATCTGGGAAATACTTCTTTCGGCTTGCCCCAAGGAAGTATTTTATCAAGTACCTTATTTTTAATATACATTAATGACCTATGCAACCTCCAATTAGATCACGGAAAAATTTTATGCTATGCCGATGACACTGCTTTACTTTTCTCAGCTAGTACGGAATCGGAAGTGCATGAACTCGCACAACGTGGCTTTGAAACTGTAAACAAATGGCTCCAAGCACACCTACTAACCATTAATGCTGATAAAACAAAATGCATAAAATTTACTATGCGGAAATCACAGTCTGCACCAATGTCTAACCCAGATAAACATATTACTGCGCATCAATGCATTTATCCGATAAACGATAACTTGTGTAACTGCCCTGTCATCTCATTTACTAATAATATCAAGTACCTTGGCGTTATAATAGATGAAACTCTCTCATTCAAAAAACATGCTGAAACTTTAAGTAATAGAATTCGAAAACTAATATTTGTTTTTAAGAAGTTACGCTGTATTGCAGATTCAAGACTAGTTATGCAAGTATACCTTGCTTTATGTCAGTCAATCATAACCTACTGTATAACATCTTGGGGAGGAGCGTGTAAAACCTTTTTATTAGCCGCAGAAAGGGCACAAAGAGCAATCCTTAAGGTATCCACTTTTCGTCCCTTTCTCTATCCAACCAACCTATTATATAAGTCATGTAAAGTTCTAACAGTTAGGCAACTATTTATACTAAACGTAGTTTTAAGGCAGCACAGAGCACTTCCCTATAGCACTAAAAGTACTAGCAAAAGACGAAAAGATATAGTCCGCAGTAACAACACCCCAATAAAACATGCTTTTGCATCCAGATTTTTAATGTTCCTAGGACCATACCTGTACAAAAGGATAAATCGTAAATTAAACATCCACTCAATGAATTTCTCAAACTGTAAAAGAGCCTTACAGTCTGCTCTATCCAATCTATCATACGAGGAAACTGAGGAGTTACTAAACGTAATAAAGTAGGATTTTAAATATTGTATAACACGTGTGCACTTAGTTTTTGTAGGTTTCTTTTTCATTATGTAAATAGATTTTAAGTTTTGTTAATTTGAGTATTCATTAGTTACACCAGTCCAGTTTTTTTTGCCTGAGATACAGGTCCTCCTAGTTCAGGCAATGTATAAAGTGTTACCTATAAGTAGATACTAATCCGTAATGTTAATCTCAGCAATATGAAAAATGAATAAAGATTTTATTATTATTATTTATTATAGTATTAGGTAGGTGTGGTTAGGTAAGTAGCTATTTAGGTAGGTTAGTATGTAGGTAAGTAGATATAGGTATTACAGGTTGGCAAATTTGTAAAAGGTGCCTGGAAAATCGGAACAGAACAACGTCGGTCGGGTCAGCTAGTTAGTGTATCGAATAAAATACTTACGTGGAATTATGTATAGAAGAATCAGAGTTGCTTAGGGCCTGAGTAACACCAATTGCTTTGTTTCTCCTCATTGAAGCGCTGCAAATGAAATGTAGATATTCTACGTTTACGTGTTAAGCTAAGCAGAGCTTGTGTTATGATTACTAGATGACTGATATACATAATACAATACATTACAAAGATAGATATTTTATAATAGAATAGAAAATATCCAGAATACCCAGAACAAATATTCGCAGATTGTACACACATTTGGCCAAAGGCGGGAATCGAACTCGCAACCTCCTGCGTCGCAGGCGGACCTTCACCCGCCGTGCCCCGTCGGGCCACATCGGTTGGCGAAAATAATTACAAATTTAATTTGTCAGTACTACCTACTGTAGTTTTTATACTGTGTCGCGTCAACACTATAAAATTGTAGGTAGGTAACAAATGTTTGGAAGTTTACGTCATTCGTAGGAAATCATTTATATCGTACATAGTTACCTATCGTACCTTCATTACATATTTACCTACATAAGTGAGTGAAAAATAAACTAGGTATTTCTTTGTGTACCTATCTACAATATATAACTTTATTACATAGGTAGGTAGAAGTACAAACATTTGGCCTAAGGCGGGAATCGAACTCGCAACTTCCTGCGTCGCAGTCGGATTTTCACCCACCACACCCCGTCGCGTCGGGCCACATCGGTCGTCGAAAATAATTACATATTCAGTTTGTCAGTACAACTACCTACCTACTGTATGTTTTATACTGTGGCGCGTCAACACTAAAATTATAGATAGGTAACAAATGTTTGGAACTTTACGGCATTCTTAAGAAATTATTTATATCGTACCTTCATTACATACATACATACATAAGTGAGTGACAAAGAAACTTTTTATTTGTGTTACCTACCTAAAAAATGTTAACACTTTATTACATAGGTACCACATGCCAAAAACGTGATAAAATAATGAGAAGAATAATGAGAACAATTTCCTATGCTGAATTTTATGTTTTAATGTTTTTCTATTCTTCTTATTACCCATATTATTATCTACACTGCACTAATTTGAAACGCGAGGGGAATTTTTGGGAGACAAACGGCGTGTGTCCGACCTCAAAGACGTCCCAGCATGCAGTGGCCGCCCGGCGCGAGCGCCTGAAAGAGTAGATTTTGATAGTTTTCTTTCACAGAGATTAATAATAACTGAATTACATATTGTTTTTTCACAATTCCGTAGTTAATAATAAGCTCTATCTTTTGATATAAATTTGACATGATTCCAAGAATAAACCTCTTAGTATCGACCGTTTAAATATCGATTTAGTGTCAAATTTATGATTTTTTTTTTATCGAGAAAAGTATTATTATTCGCGTTTCTACCTTCACAAAGCGGTAGATTGTATGTTCAATTTTAATAAAATATATTCTTTTTGTGCATATTTTACATTTCAGTAGAGATAAAGTTGTTAAAAAAACCTAAAAGTCGTCACCCTTCAAACTACCCCGCCTTAAGACTTACGGTTATAATAATTACGTATGTAAGTATATTCCTTGAAGCTTGGTTGATGCGGTTCACCAAAATTAAAACATAAACTATGACTTTTTACCCCTGTTTTCGATTTATTTGTAAGAGCAAAACAACACGACGCGCGTTCTGTTTACCATGTTGCACTATATTATACGAACTGATTTCAATGTTTTTTGGTTTGATTGTTTGGTGCATATTTTGATTATTGATTAGATGAACAATTACTTTGATTTATAGTACATACTCTGTGTAAACATATAAACTTAGGTGATTTATTGTTGAAACGTTCATTGATTGGTTTGTTTTGTTGTGTAATTTTTTTATTGAAGTTATACTTCTTTTGGCGCGATGGAGAAAAATGATGAGAGTGAATTTTTACGATGCGCGCGCACACCGACACCTAAATTTAACAACATGAAGTTAGTTCTAGGTGGTATGAAAATTGATAACTATGTTCAAGTTGCATATTCTAGTATTTTTATATGTAGAACACGTGTTTCGTAAGGGTACAATTAAACAGTGGGAATAAATAAATATTATTTTGATGTTTTTATTAAATCAATTTCATATACGACGGTGATACTAATAATTTATTTAAATAAAATCTTTTTGATTAATTTTAATATTTATCGTTAATCACTACTGCATTTTAGTTATTTTTTTTCCATACGCCAAAGAAGTATAACTTCTAACGCGTGTACATAAGTACACACACTCTTTTTATAAAAAAGCGCCCTTAGTAATGAGTAGTTTGCGATGCTCGTAAAGGGCAAACAAGTATAAAGTGCCATTACCTAGTTTTTAGGACCTTATTGTATGTACACTTGTTTATGCAAATAAATATCTTGTATCTTATGCAGCTGTATCTGTCAGTCAGGGTTTCAAAATGTTTACTAACTAACTAACTAACAACAGCTTATAGAAGAATCAATATATTTTAATTACGTATTAATTTACTACAAAACTCTTAGGCAGACGCAGTATCAATAATCCATTCAGTATATGATCCGATATGGGTAGCCACCAGAGGCAGCTCATCATCAGCTCGCTCCCCGGCTACTAGGATTCCGACCAAAGTGTTAGAAAAGTACAATGGTGCGCCCAGGTCCTCGGTGTCGAAGTCTCGACCCTCCCACTGGTGGAGGCCTACGCAGAGCATGTTCTCAGTGATGATCTTGTCTTCGTTGTACTGGTCCATGCAGTTGTCGTTGTTGTAGACCACCAGGCCGAGGCTGTATAGGTTGTCGTTGGAGGGTTTGCCACCTTGCTGTGAGGAAATGAGGGTTTTAAACAAATAAAAGTTAGCACAGTTTTTTTTTCACAGCATACTTTCACAAGCACGCAGGTATTCAAAGAACATGAGAAGCTACTGAGAACCAAAGGTTTCATCTACATATGTGAAAATAAGTTATGTCTGATCGCTCTGGGATCTTGGACCAATTAAATTTGACTTGACTTTTATCTTTGCACACGTCAAGTCATTAGGCTAAGATTTAAATGTATTGTGCGTTTTTAAATGTGATAAATCGATGGATAATGATATCGGTATAAGCCCGAGATTAATACGTTATTATATATCTACTCAATGTGGCAAAGGCGTACTTTGTAGCTCTCTTCATTACTATTGTTAACTGTTGTTATTTTAATGACTATGATGAACTTTAAAATATCTTTAACTAAAGATCGGCAATGAAACTAGCTGTACATACCACGGTGGATCCCCATCCAGCTAGCAGTAAACCCAGTCCATCAGGCAGCTCAATACCCTGGCCTAGAATAGCCGCCTGCTGCACCACCGGATTCAGTGTCAGGTAATCGTCCAGCCGCACCACGGCCAGGTCGGCTTCAGACCCCAGGAGGCCATAGTTTGGGTGGCGCACGACAGATTCTACTGCGAAGACTTCGCCATCTACTCCACGGTGGGAGGTGCCGACACGGACACGGTAGTACTCGGGAACGAAGTCAGGCCTGGAAAGGACAAAGTTAGAGGCAGTAAGAGCACATTCAACTTTGAACCCACCTAAACATTCTGCGGTCTGATAAATGCAAAGATATATTATTCAATTTCGAAAACACGATGAAGCCCTAATAATACCTACTCTTCTTATCTACATAGCCATTCCCAAAACTCATAACCTGCAGAACACGATTTCAGAAAAGCTATCTAAGTACATTGACCAAAAGAATGAAATAACCCGTACATGGTAATTGCAAATAGTTTCTATAGTACCAATCTCCCAAAAACACTTATGTTCTTAAGCAGAAGGCTGCTGTAATAAACACTTGCAGAATTGTAAGAAAATTCTTACTAACGGACAGTGAAAGTCCACCACAGGTAGATACTGATATGCACTTGGCACTTCAAAAATTTCTCCGGTTACTATAAACCGAGTGTATAAAATACAAAAATTAAATAATAGTATACAATAACGTGTATTTCAGGCAACAATGTGCACATACACACAGCATAGAAGACCATATTATCTGTACCTACCTATGTATATGTGTGCTAAATTTTTAACTTGTGTTTTCCTGTGTTTCTTTGTATAATTTTTCTTTTAATCATTGTAATCTTTATGTAAGTAGGTATGTGTGTTCTGTATTTGTTCTGTTTTGAATGGTATGTCCTGTGTGTGTGTCAAATAAATGTATTTTCTTTCCTTCTTTCTTTTCTTTCACATACAAAACATAATTACAAGGCCCATATCTTATAAATACATAAAACCATAAACTTAAAAACTAACACTTTATATTTATTTGGACCATCACAATGACTAATATTTGACTAATGCACAATCAGACTTTGAGAATTTGAATACTGTCCAAAGAACGAATTCACTTACACGTCACTGAAGCAGCTGGCAGGAGCAAGGAGATGGCGGTTGGTCAGCACGATGCCGACACACTGCAGGACCCAGAGGGATCCCACTCTGGATTCCACCTGCGCAAGGCTGGGGAAATCCTCGATTGAGGCTTCGTTGCCAAGGGTTTCCTCTGCTGAGGCGATTGCTCCTGGGAATAAGAGAAAGGAGATTTTTTTGCATTTGAAAAGGAAGTGTGCATAAACTTGTAGCCAGACATTTTCCATTGTTCTCCGTTTTAAAGAATTTAATTCGAAGGAATTAACACCTGGCAATTTATGCTATCCAGACAAGTTATTTTGTATCAGAATAAAACCATCGCTGTATAGGTAATGTCAAATAAAAGGTAGTGGAGTACCAGCCTATTTTTTTTTAATTGAAAAATTTAAGCGTCCTCCTATTACTGATGGTAAGAAATGATGTCGTTGAAGATGGAGTACGCTTGTCTAGAAAGAAAGTGTTCACTCTGGACTTGAAGGTCCAGAAAAACAGACAACGGCGGTATTGAGTTCCTCACACTACTCGTGCTCGTATGACTTTAGTGGACATTAAGCGTTCTCTGCAAAATATGTATGGTAAAAGGTATGCAAAACATACCTACCCCACGTTTAAAATTAATTATGATATAAATGTTTGTTTCTGTTTTAGCATGAACTGTTTAATTTTAATTTTTATGTTCATTATTTTAAATCCCCTTTCTTCCTCTCTTGTGTCTCACTGATCCGTTGTAAATGAATTATGTGTGCTATTTAGCAAATAAATGATTGTATATGTCTATTTTTTTCCTGGTGATGGAGCAAGCATATAGCCCACCTGATGTTATGTGGTAAATATCGCCTATAGTAAAGTATTGGCTCGGTCACGCAACGTGCCCTACAATGCACTGTCCTGCGTCTATCAACTTGAGGTATACAGGTTTTAAACTATTGATACCATTCCTTAAGAGTCAACAAGTAGAAGTAGTATCATTATGAAAGGGTTTACCCGTGTAAGTACTACCACCATATCTATTTCTACCAGCTGCTTGCCGATGCTGTGCATGCACATTGCTGTGTTTCAGTTTGGAGGGTGCCGGTGAAACTACAGGCACATAAGACTACCTGTATGCCTCAAGTTGAAGGACGCAGGGCAATGCATCGTAAGGCACTGTCCTAAGGTGCGTGACATACCAATTGCTCGTTCCATTTCCATGCCGTTTAAATAATAAAAAAACAGTGGTAATGGATGATTTCACTTACCAGCCAGAAGCACAAGGCTCCAAACCAATTTCACTGCCATTTTTCGGTTTTGAAATTACTTAATGCATAATCTGCATCTAGTATTTACCTTTTATATGGCGATAAGGTTTATAAGATACAGCTATATTATTACTTATTATACCATTCGATTTGATCGTGGACATCCGATGATACAGACACGCTTATGATAAAAACAATTGTCATCATCATCATATCAGCCATAGGACGTCCACTGCTGAACATAGGAAACTGTGACAGCAAAGTTAATAACAAGCTCTTATGAACTTATTTTCTTGGGAATACTTCCGCCTGATGAGTGTTGAGCCACGAAGGGGATGGGTGAAAGAAGAGTGCACGTGGCGGAAATGCGTATGTGGGGATAGATGGGTGGGGTAACGAGAATGGATAATATAAGGAATGACTAAATTAGAGGAAGAAAGTAGCGCCAGTAATAGAAAAGTTTAGGAGTTATAGGGTAGCGTGGTACGGGCATGTAATGCGGAGGGAATAAAATTATGTGACTAAAAGAGTGTTAGATACGAATGTGAATGGATATAGAAATATAGGAATTCCGAAGAAGAGATGGATGTACTGTGTGAACAATGAAAGAAAGAAAAAAAGAAGTGACAACGGAGATGACGCCTAATAGAGATAAAAATGATAAACAAAATAGATGGATAAAAAAATACACGTTGTGCCGACCCCACGTAATGTAGAAAAAGGGCAGGAAGAAAAAGACTTCCGCCTGATGGAATAATCTGGAGCACTTGAGCTTCCTATACAGATCCTCCTAGATAGATCCTAGATCCTATACAGAGTTTGTTGCCTCCCGTCCAGCTGATTTTTACAAGAAGGGCATCAATAAACTGCCAATGCGTAGGCAAAGATGCGTCGATTGCATGGGTGATTATTTTGAATAAAGAAATAAAAAAGTTTAAAAAAATAAGTACTTTCACTTATTCCATACAAAACGGCAATTTCATAGGTAAAGACCTAATATTTTAAATTAAAAACAGAAAATATCAACACTAAAAATAATAATACATATATTATTTTAATTCAGGCGAAATTCTATTTGGTGTGCAAAAATAATAATTATATTATCAAAATACAATATTATAAAATTTTAGTGCCCACGTTATCGCGAAAATACATTTTATGTTCTAGATAGATTATGAATTAGTATGCTAATGTTATACCCTTATATAACCTACAACAGAAGCCGTTGTTAATCCAATACGATAACATGACGTCAATGTGGTTTTTGGAACAAGATTCCTTAATTGCTGATAAGACCTCATGCCAAAATTAACGGCAATAAAAACATCATCGATACATACCAGATGCCTGGTTTTGCTGGGTCCCGTTTTTAAAATCATCACCATGATATCAGCCAACGTCCACTGCTGAACAAGGTCTCCCCCATAAATTTCCACAGCGACCGATCTTGTGCGGCCTGCACCCAACGGCTCCCAGCAACCTTATCAGGTCGTCTATCCATCTAGTGAGGTGCCCCAACGCCCTGCCCACAGCCATCTCAGCTTGCTAATCCTATATGCTATAACAATATCAAATACAATCTCCATCACAAATCCTTATTTCTATTGAAAACGGGAACAGGCCTGATAAGGGATGATAAAAAAAATAAAAAAATGGTCACCGGGAACGCAAATTTTCTTTTCAGAAATAAACTGTTTCAATAAGACTTTAATTTCCTCGCATTCGTGATGAAATACGTATTATACACTATCAAAATAGTGCCATGAAATGCATTACTCGACCTAGAGTTTCATTCAAATTACAGGTAATGAGAGTTCATGTAAACTTCATTGTAAAATTATTCTTTTTAGGGGTAGAAATTGCAGTTATTCTGGATTTCAGACTTATCATTAAATTTGTGTAACTAAAACTAGTGGTTCGCCTCGAGCTGAGATCTCGCGAGTTTACCTTAAAAACAAAAAAATATTGTTCGTAATCTTTGACTATAAAAATAGTGCCACAAAATAAAAATCAATTAACTTGACCTACAGTTTCATTCAAATTACAGGTAACGGGAGTTACCTGTAATACCATGGTTACTCTTTTTTGGGGTACAAATTGCAGGTATTCTAAATTTCAGACTTTTGTATATATTTGTGATATATAAGCTACACGCATACCAAATTACAGCACTGTGGGGGTCACTGTTGTACCCTGTGAATTTTATCAATGTTTAGTTTTTATTATGGGAATAACTCAAAAACTACAAAAACTTTACTAAAAGTAAAAACAGGGTCGAAATGTACTAATAAAGACCTTTCATTTGTCATCTCATTTGACCTAATAGTCTCATTTTAATTTTTTTTTACCCCTCTTGAACCCCAATATACAATCCACAATATTTTTAGCTCATTGAGTCACACCAAAGTTGTGCTATCATTACCTACCTGTATACCAAATTTCACGATGATCGGATAAACGCTTCGAAAGTTATCCTCAGACAAACAAACATACATATATACAACGCCAATTTGCCCAAGTTGATTTGGAGATCTCGCTTCGCTCGATCAACTACACGCATACCAAATTTCAGTTTTGTGGGGTCACTGGTGTACCCTATGAATTTTGTCAAAGTTTAGTTTTTATAATGGCTAATAACTCAAAAACTACAAAGACTACTAAAAATAAAAACGGAGTCGAAATATACTAATAAAGACCTTTCAGTTGACGTCCCATTTGACCTAATAGTTTCATTTTCAGTTTTTTTACCCCTGTTGAACCCCAATATCTCAACAACCCCCAAACATTTTTAGCTTATTTAGACACATCAAAATTGTGCCATCACTACCTACTTATGTATCAAATTTTACGATGATCGGATCAACGCTTCAAAAGTTATCCTCGGACAAACAAACATACATACATACAACGCTGATTTGCCCAAGTTAATTTGGAGATCTCGCTTCGCTCGATCAACTATGCTATTTAAAATTATGCTATTATAAATTAGCTATTCTTCTTCTTCTTCTTAGCGTGTCAATAGCTCTACTTATATTGTATTAAATAGGTACTTGGCTACATTGATGGCGTCAGGAGAAGCCATTTTTAAGTCTTCCATTTTGCAGGTGTTCGGGCACAAAGGGCACATTAGCAGGTGTTTCATCGACTGTGCAGGACCACCACAGTCGCGATATAACTATAAATAGATCTTGAATGAAGAAATGAAGGAATTTTGAACCGAATTGTTACGTGCGATGAAAAATAGATTCTGTTCGACAATCGAAAGCGCTCAGCAAGTTGGTTATATCCTGGTTCAGCACCAAAGCAATGCCCTAAACCAAAAATTACCCCTAAAAAGGTGATGGTCACTGTTTGGTGGTCTAGTGCGTGTGTGATTCACCACAGCTTTTTACAAAACGGCATGAGCATTACTGCAGATGTGTACTGTGAAGAACTGGAGACAATGATGGAGAAGCTTGCACATCGGCAACCAGCTTTGGTCAATCGGTCGTCCCCACTGCTCCTTCACGACAATGCGCGACCCCATACTGCACAACAGACTGTCTCCAAGCTGCAAGAGCTGGGGTTGGAAGCTCTCCCTCATCCGCCATACTCACCAGACCTTGCACCTACCGACTAAAACTTTTTCCAAAATTTAGACAACTTTTTAGTGGGTAAAAAATTCAATTCCCGAGAGGTAGTACAAAATGCCTTTGAAGAGTTTGTTGCCTCCCATCCAGCTGATTTTTACAAGAAAGGCATCAATAAACTGCCAATGCGTTGGCAAAGATGCGTCGATTGCATGGGTGATTACTTTGAATAACAGAAATAAAAAAGTAAAAAAAAATAAGTACTTTCACTTATTCCACACAAAACAGCAATTTCATAGGTAAAGACCTTTAGGTAGGTAGAATTTACTAGAAGTTGCCTGTGACGCGTACGTACGTTCATACTCGTTACATTACTAAATGTGTAGGTAACCTAGAAATAAAGCTACACTCGCTGTTGCAACTTGACTCGACACCCCATTTTTATCCCATAGGACCTGATATTTATGCCTTTGCATTTAGCCTATGTGTTAATCCAGGTTATAATATACGTAAATATTAAATTTCATCGGTTCAGCCGTTACGACGTGATTGAATAACAAACAAACAAACAAATAAATAAATAAACAAACATCCAAACTTTTGCTTTTATAATATTAGTGTGATAATAATATTAATACTGTGACACCATGGAGCCCCATTACCAGTCATCCTGAAACAAACAGATGAAAAGCTCAGATTATACAAAAAAACAGATACAGCGTGCCGAATGTGCGAGTGAAGCCACACAAGCGAATACAAATTTAAAAGCGAATACAATCTCGCGGCAGTGCTAAAGATAGCGTCGTACTGCTTGAACGTCTCGAGTGATTCATTATTTTCTGTCAAAAATGCCGTCTTGTGTTATTAAACAGTTTAAAAGTTGTTCCCAAGAACAAAAAAAAAGTTGATGGAATATCATTTCACAAGTAACTATAAATTATTTAATTGATTTTATTATTTATTCACCCAATAATTAAACGGTTGTCTCGAAATACAAAACCTCGACATTAGTTCGACTGTGTTGCCAGTTTTCGGCAAAATGTTTTCCCTTCAATTGGGGAAACTACCTGTTGATCTAGGCGTTAGCTAGCCTGACTGTTAAATGTACGGACGTGGGTTCGATTCCCACGCGTAATCTCACACCTAAATTGTTATTCCGAATTTGTATGTATTTCTATAATTATATTATTGCCGTTTACTGTGATTCGGTGATTAATATCTTATGCGGGATTTTAAATATAATTGTATATGTATAACAATTTAGTTCCGTATGTATATATGTAATGTATATACATTACATATACACATATATAATAAATGATATATATACATAAGTAATAGCGATCTGCCCTCGCTTCGCTTCGGGAAAAATATCCTACCAGAACATTTTACCCGGATAAAAATATCCTATATGTTAATCCAGATCATATTCAATATGTGCAAAATTTCACAGAGTGAATCTGGTGAAGTTGTTGATAGAAAAGTATTTAATGGTGCGATTGCACTATATAGCAAAATTAGAAACTAATTCTCGACATGTAGAATCCAAACGGCAATATTACAAGAAATTAGTGCAAAATTAAGGTGGTTAATTTTTTTGACAATATAATTAATTATGATTTTAATAAATATTTTGGATTCATATGTTTGTTTTTTATCAGTCTAATGAAATGAATATACTATATAATAATATATAATGCTATACTATATATATATATACAGGGTTACAGGAAAAATCGTGCTAGATCCGTTAAGGGCGTGGAGTACCCATCATTTCTGACTTATTTCACTATGAAACACCCTACCCTAAACTTAACCCTTTTCGAGATATTCGACTTTTAATTTTTTTATTGAAAATTGCCGATTTTTAGGCTACTAAATTTATTTTTGTTTATTTTGTGTATCTTATTATTATTATTATTGCATTTTTACATGTGTAATAAGATGCTTTAGGACGTCAATCATTAAAATAGTGCATAAGTTAATTGAATAGACCGTAGTAGACAAGTGAAAGTTAAGAAATAAAAAAAAATATTAGAAAGTTTATTTTTCTCTAAGGGATATCTAAAAAAAATATTATGGCAATGGTTCGGCAGATGTTTTTTAAAATATCTACGTTACATCAGCTATCTAACGAGGTATAACAATTTAGGGTTTGTATTACATTTCGATTGTATTCAAGCTCGCAACGAATACATAACTCGCTACCCCGGTCGTCGAGTGCCGGATGTGGCCGTTTTTGACAGAGTCTATCGAAGACTTCGAGAAACTGGCTCTGTTTTGAGACGAAATACAGACATGGGAAGACCACGAATTGATGACGAAGAACAGGACAATGAGATAGTGCAACGCTTTCGAGCGGATCCGACTACTTCCACTAATATTGTTGCCCGTGATCTGGGACTTTCGCAATGGAGAGTGTGGTTTACAGTGCATACTGCTGGCCTATACCCATACCATTACACGCCGGTACACGTTATTGAAGAAGGAGACCCCGCGAGAAGATTGAACTTTTGCAGATTTATGCTAAATGCTGACGTAGAAGACCCAGATTTTCTAAGAAATATCTTGTGGACGGATGAGTCCAAATTTGATAAAGATGGCATAACTAACTATCACAACGCCCATTACTGGGCCCCAAAAGAGCTAAGGAATCCCAATAACAAAAGAGTGAAGGGGTCCCAACGAAGATTCAGCGTGAATGTGTAGATGGGTATTATCTCCAATCATTTGATTGGACCTTACTTTCTCCCGGATAATCTAAATGGGGAAAGCTACGAAAATTTCCTGAGAGCAGACTTAAATGATTTTCTGGATGATCTGCCACTCAACCTGATCAGGGACATGTGGTTCCAACACGATGGCTGCCCTGCCCATTTCAGGAGAAGTGTCAGAGACTGGCTGGACACAAATTATCCAAACAAATGGATAGGACGAGGTGGACCGTTGCCATGGCCAGCAAGAAGTCCGGACCTAACCCCCATGGATTTTCACGTGTGGGGGTGCATGAAAAGTCTTGTGTACAGCGAGCCGAATCCAGTTTCGTCTGTGGAAGACTTACGAGAAAGGATTGTGGATGCAGCCAATAAAATGAGGACCACGTTAACCACTGGAGTAGTAAAGACTGGTCTCCGTAGAAGGATGCGACAATGTATCAGAAATAGAGGCGGCCATGTTGAACATGAACTGTAGAATAAGAAAAAGTTGTGTGAAAATCTTTAATAAATGACATTTCATGCTTACCTATTATTTTATTTTACTTTTTAGGGCTAAGTATAAATTTTCTTCTCCACTGTCGCCTATAAAACTAAATTTTTTTCAATGCATTTGAATAAAACCCTAGATTATTATACCTCGTTAGATAGCTGATGAAACGTAGATATTTTAAAAAACATCTGCCGAACAATTGCCATAATATTTTTTTTAGATATCCCTTAGAGAAAAATAAACTTTCTAATATTTTTTTTTATTTCTTAACTTTCACTTGTCTACTACGGTCTATTCAATTAACTTATGCACTATTTTAATGATAGACGTCCTAAAGCATCTTATTACACATGTAAAAATGCAATAATAATAATAATAAGATACACAAAATAAACAAAAATAAATTTAGTAGCCTAAAAATCGGCAATTTTCAATAAAAAAATTAAAAGTCGAATATCTCGAAAAGGGTTAAGTTTAGGGTAGGGTGTTTCATAGTCAAATAAGTCAGAAATGATGGGTACTCCACGCCCTTAACGGATCTAGCACGATTTTTCCTGTAACCCTGTATATTACTATATAATAATTACTACAGAAAAAACTAAAGTATTATTATAAAGTCCATTTTTCCAAAAAGTGTTATTGTAATTTTTCAAATTCTAATAACAGTCCGGAGTCAGGAATATATCCTGCGTTGTTGGCTAGTCTCTTGCGAGATGGCCGCCGTAGCCGTAATTCGGCCAGGAGGACATTAAAGTCCATGTAAACCTCAATAAACACCGGACGGACCGCTAGTTATAAAAATCTTCACATATTATTTCTTCTGTAATTTTACAATGCGTTTACAATGGTACATGAAATATTTAAGTGTTTAATAAACTAGTTAATTAAACAATTGTTCAATCCTAATACTCGTACTCACACAAATTTGTATTCAATTAGTAACATATTCATGTATCCAAATAAAATTTTAGAACCTGTTGCCGTAAAAGGACATTAAAAAAAATACAGGGAGTTTTTTTCTTTTTCTGGTATCATTACACGCACACTGATGCACGTGTCCCTACAGAGCTATTTCTTATCGCCACGCACACATGAATGATAAGTGGCGTCATACTGTTTGTTGCGTACACTCTATCTGTTTGTTTGTATAATCTGAGATGAAAAGTTTCAGGTGCCTGTAATGCCACTGGCTCCCTCAAACTAGAATACCCCAATAAATAAATAAATATTAGGTTGGGGAAAAAGTTTCTTCGCATTTTTTAAGAAAATTCAAAACATTTTTTAATATAGTTTATTTACATTTAACTAAAGTATGTAGGTACCATTTTGTTCGATAACTTTTTGCCATCTTGTAGGTAGGGGCATGATCCCATTGCTATAGAAATTTTGGGGCTTCTGATCCAAATACCGCGACAAGTGGTTTTGGCAGTCCTCTCGTGATGTTAACCTGACACTGCCTAAAGAATTCTGAAGAGACCGAAACAGGTGGAAATCTGAAGGTGCAAGGTCAGGACTATACGGCGGATGTATTAACACCTCCCAGCCAAACTCTCTTAATTTTTGCTGAGTGGCTAAATATGTGTGAGGTCTAGCGTTATCATGATGAAAAAGCACACCCCTTCTGTTGATTAATTCCGGCCGCTTTCTCTTAACTTCTTGCTTTAATCTCATCAGTTGTTCGCAGTAGAGTTCAGAATCGATGATCCTACCTGGTGGTAACAGCTCATAATGAATAATTCCCTTCTAATCCCACCACACACACAGCATCACCTTGTTGAGAGTTTACCCGGGTTTCGCCACAGTCTCTGAAGCCTGACCGGCCTTTGACCACGACCTTTTTCGCACGTTCTTGTCGTACGTGATCCACTTTTCATCACCAGTTATCAGCTTCTTCATGGTTTGGTTTCATTACGTCGTAATAAAGAATCACAAATGAGTACACGGTTCGTTAGGTTTCTTTCAGTGAGTTCGTGGGGTACCCAAATATCGAGCTTTTTTGTGTACCCAGTTTTTCTCAAATGCGCCAAAACTGTTTTGTGGTCAATTCCCAGTTCTTCAGCTACGTCGTAACTACTGATATGCCGATCTTGCTCCACTTTTTCAAAAATGGCATCAATTTTATCCGTAATAGGGCGACCAGAGCGACGTGCATCTTTGACATCAAAATTTGAAACCGCTTAATTGAATTTGAATTGAAACCGCGGATTGAAAACGCTTAAACCAAATTTGTGCTACTCTCACAGACACTGCACTAGGTCCATAAACATCGCAAATTTTTTTCGCGGCTTGCGTTGCATTTTAACCTTTTTTGTAGTAAAATTTTAAAATGTATCGAATTTCTTCATTAGATTCACTCATCTTTACAGTACGAAAAACAAATAAAAATCACACATTTTCCTAATTTGAATTTAGAATTATCTTCTTTAAAATTTAAACTTTGAATGATACCAAAACCAGCCAGAGGGCTTAGCCAAGTTACAGTCGATTAGCGATGACGCTAGTCGATACGTCCGAAAATGTATGGGATTTGACACATGCTATAGAAATACCACGTGATTCAGCGACAACAAATGTATGTAGAAATCGAATAGATTCGTGGCGAATGTAATTTGGCTACGGGCTCAGATACAAATAGTATAGCCAAAGAGATTTTATTACAAGTTCATACATACTACAATGCGAAAAGACTTTTTCCCCAACCTATTATATATTGCTGAACATGTCAATGCAAGCCTTTCACGTAGACTTATTGTCATAGCACACAGGTTGAGAACAGGTCACATGCCACTAAAAAGGTTTGCGTTCTTAATGCGGAAGGTTGACACACCTAATTGTGACACATGTGGAGTGGTGGAGGATGTGCACCATTTATTGGTGGAATGTGTCCGCTTCCAGCGAGAAAGACAGTCACTGGTGGCGACTTACAACTTGAACAGATTCGACGTGGGCATTTTCAATGAAATCTTAGCTGACCCTACATCAGATGCAGCTAAGGAATTATTTAGTGCAGTAAGTCGCCACAAGTGACATACATATAGATAGATAGGTAGATAACTTCATTTACTTGTGGCTAATTATTGTTCTTTTTTTTTTTCTAAGTTAACCCGTCAGGGATCACACCTGTACATTTTTGTATGGTTGTGGTGCCGGACCGATTTAAATAAGTTAATTGTTGTTGTTAATCTTTATTTTGTTTGCTTTGTTTGTATCTTTGATTCAATTAACTTGTACATACGATAGGACCGACATGTATCCTTATAAAGGTCCTTATAATAAATTGGAATAAAAAAAAAAAAAAACATGTCACACAGCGCTATCTAGCTACTTACATACTATTTTTTAAACACATATTTATTATACATAGAAAAACATCCAGACCCGAAACAATCGACGACCTCCGTGGCGCAGTGGGAGTATAGCCGGCTGAGACGCAGGAGGTAGCGGGTTCGATTCCCGCCGCGGAACAAATATTTGCATGATCTACAGATATTTGTTCCGTGTCTGGGTGTTTTTCTATATATTATAAGTATGTATTTACAAAAAAAAAGTAGGTATATAAGTATTCTATCAGTTATCTGGTTTCCATAGTACAAGCTCTGCTTAGTTTGGGGGTAGATAGCGCTGTGTGAAATATCCAGCGACATTTATTTATTTATTTATTTAAATATCTGTAGATCAAGCAAACATTTGTTCCGCGGCGGGCATCGAACCAGCTACCTCCTGCGTCTCAGTCGGCTATTCGCCCACTGCTCCACGGATGTAGTCATAGATTGCGAGCATCTATCAATACTCAACACGAAGCTTTGCTGCGCTGTGCTGTGCTATGCTATGCTCTATTTAGCCAATTCACAAACAAAACCTGCTGCGCTGCGTTTGGTTTGTTTTGAACATTTTTACAGCACAGCAATACGCAGCAAAGCTCAATGTTGATTACTCACCCTTACTGCTTAGCGGCAAAAATTGGTACGAGGCAAAAATACTTCCCCGGACATACTCTTTGACAAGGAGCTCTGGAGGACTGTTGTTCATGCCGTGATCTACATAAACCACCTGCGAGTGAATCTGTAGGAGTAGTTAGTCATAAATTAATTAGATATATGTAATTAGATACGTGGGATATTTAGTAGACGAGTAATAAATTCGGAGTTTACGTACGGTACCTACCAATAAGATGACTGCTACTTATAAACGTAAAACCATGTTGCAATTTGCAAAATATTGTATTTAATATTTTAATATTTATTCACGTAATCAGATTACCAAATATTGCACCTCCGTTGCGCAGTGGGCGAATATCCGGCTGAAGTGCAAGAGGTAACGGATTCGATTCCCGCCGCGGAAAAAATGTTATCATGGGGTCTGGATGATTTCCTATATATTATAAGTATGTGTTGACAAAAGTATATTTATTTATTTGGAAAACCAACAGCTAATTATACACAATATGAAACAAAATAAATAAAAGAAAGCCAATAATAGGTTTTCACGACTATATAAGTATTCTATCAGTTATGTGGTTCCCATAGCTCTGCTTAGTTTAGGGCTAGATAGCGCTGTGTGAAATGTTCAACAATATTTATTATTTATTATCATTTCGCAAGAACACCAAGCAACAAGGCGTACATCTCACGTTACATGGTTTCACCTCTTGTCTTATTACTTGTCGGATATTGCAACTTGATATGAAAAGTCATTTCAGCTTCATAGTATAGCTAAAACAGCGGTACGGAAGCATCAGGGCGCCAGTCCTACTCGCACTTGCCCTTATTAATTTTATTAGCCGTCTTATGAAGTGATTAAATGGTGCATTCATCTAATTGATGTGAATGCCTAAGACTCAGAAATAGATGGCGCCACGGACCGAGCTCATTTGAATTCATTTACATTATTGTGGCTACAAGTTGCAACTCCGTGGCTTTCAATTATGCAACTGCTTTTTTGTTGGTTATATGATACTTTTACATAGTTTGAATGAAGTGGATTTATCCTATCGTTTACAATCCGATTTTTGCCATTGCTGGGGCGTCCACTACGATCTTACGCTTGTCTTATCCATACATACGGTACTTGACCCTTCGATAAACAATACAACTAGATTACGGGTCAAAATCAAAGCTAAATGCTGTCCGCATAAACATATAAATATACAGCTACATTCGCTTACCCATAGAATGACACAAAAGATTTAAATTCAACATAATCACAACCACAGCACTTTGTAATAAAGTCACAAATCCTTTAAATGTTACGATCATTCGTCTCAAAAAACAAAGTACCTAATAAATTACACCTGTCACTTAAAAATAAAAAGACGTAGGTTATATAACATTTATTGTGAAATCAACCTTATGCAGCAATAAATAAAGTACTTTTTCTTGTTATTGTCTTGCGAGCTACATCGTTTTATTTCGTTTCTGTTTGCTATTGGCGTCTATTGGCCCAACGCTATATCACACGTTTGACGTTGGCCAAACATTCTTAGCGGTGGTTTAAAATCAGCAATATTGTTAAAAAATTGATATTAATCGTCAGTTTAAAGCTTAAAATATAACTTATTCCACATGTACTTACCAAAAGTAAGACACTCGGGCTGATAAATTACTTTTCCGGGCATTATTTTTGCAACTTTTAAATGTGCATTGAGGCATTGTGGTATGTGTTGACGTTGGCTGTGGCTTCAACCTGACTAAACAAAATAAGAGCTCAAGCCGCATGTGAGCTCTTATTTACCGAGACTGATTTTTCGCCCCGACCCTTTATCTAGGTGTATTGTTGATCGAAGCTTGAACCAATGAATGTAATTTGTGAATTTGTTGGTTATGTTGTATGGAGGCACCAACATAATGTTGGCATTATGTTGGTACTCAATAAATAAAATAAGTATACAAATAAAATAGTGTGACGACGACCTCCGTGGCGCAGTGGGCGAATACCCAGCTGAGACGCAGGAGGTAGCGGGTTCGATTCCCGCCACGAAACAAATGTTTGCATGATCTACAGATATTTGTCCTAAGTCTGGTTGTTTTTCTATGTATTATAAGTAAGTAATTACAAAAAAAAGTATATAAGTATTCTATCAGTTATCTGGTTCCCATAATACAAGCTCTGCTTAGTTTGGGGCTAGATAGCGCTGTGTGAAATGTCCAGCAATATGTATATTAAATATTTATTAATGTCTACGACAATTATAAAATGCTACGGCGCAACGATGCCTAAACGTATTTAGTGGCTAAATATGATTTAGAGTTATAAAATCATACAAATATGTCAAATTTAAACATGTTTAGTCGCTAAATACGCTTAGGGATCGTTTTGCAAGCCGGGCTAAAACTACGAAATATATGTCAGGTATTTGCAATGTGTTCAGGTGAACTGCATCAAACGCATAGTTGTAGGACGCACAACACATTAGGCCGGTACCTGCTTATTAGTGCGCGTAAATAACCTGTAACCTAACTGGCGAGTAGTCTCGGAATGCGCGTTGACGAGCGCGTGAGATATGTGGGAATAGGGTTACTGCCATGGCCTAGCACTACCTAATAAGTAAACAGGTTCATTATTTTAAACATCCGAATTACTAAAATCGACAGTCACAGACATCATCGTCACAGATGCTACAAGGAAGCGGCTACGAATCAACATCCCCAAAATAAATCAAAGTGTTCGTTTTAAGTTAGATTAGATTAGATAATTCTTTATTGCACACCATAAAACAAATACAAATAAAAAAACAACGTAAATCCACGGATACGACTGGCGGTCTTATCGCTAAATAGCGATCCCTACCCCCCGACGCAACGACTAATTTGCAACGATGACGATTAGTCACTTACTCGTACATGATGAATGAATATGATTTAGGTATTTACCATTTTTTATATATATATAAAAGCCTTTTATGTCTTACAATATTTACAATAATTATTTTACGTTATTTTTTTACATGAAAAAAAACGCACATATGTAATTAGAATTTAATTTTAAATTATACAATATTATTTTGGTTAGTTCTTTAAATTTATAATAGAGTTTTAATAATTTTTTATATTATATTTATTTAGAAAATTTTAATAGTTTAGTTTATTTAGTAGGTGTTTGTATAAAATATGATATTTTAGGTATATTAAAACCCTAATCTAACAAGCCGCTGCCAATGGGTAGTGTGCCCAGATTGCTGGCCGCATTGCCACGATGAATGACAAAACAGGGTATTTGTACGTTGGTATTTGCCTATTTTTTACAGACTGCTTCATTGATATTTTAGCACTTGATATTAAGAGTTTTCTATGGTAATCAATTTGAAAAATCCTATTTTACAACAATACTAAAGTCCAACCCGTGTTTTCATTTAAAGTCGTACATAACAAATCTTAGTAAAAACGTAGTATAAAATTTATAAATAAATATGAATACAAATAGAACTTATATATAAATAAATAAATAAATAAATAAATATTGCTGGACATTTCACACAACGCTATCTAGCCCCAAACTAAGCAGAGCTTGTACTATGGGAACCAGATAACTGATAGAATACTTATATACATTTTTTTTTGTAAATACATACTTATAATATATAGAGAAACAACCAGACCCGGAACAAATATCTGTAGATCATGCAAACATTTGTTCCGCGGCGGGGATCGAACCCGCTACCTCCTGCATCTCAGCCGGCTATTCGCCCACTGCACCACGGAGGTCGTATGTTAATTTGCCTAGCTTCGCATAACCCAGCTATTCTATATTGGTGGATTTTATCCTCTTTTACCGCTTAGCGCACTGCTGCCTGGTGAAAAGCCACCCAAGTATTTGACATTAGAGCATACATAGATAGATTGGAATATGGCTGGCAGCAGTGGCAGCCCTAGATCAGAGTAATTAGTCTGTTATTTTCGATGGCAGGTGTTCTAAAATAGATCGCAGTTAAGTCTGTTAGGAATTCCCCGTGTCTTGGTGACGGAATATTAAATTATTGCTTTTGTGGAATTTGAAAACACATTACCACATTTAATTTAAGACGCAATACCAACTAACCGCTTTAGAGAAGTTTAGCTTTGTGGGAAAATGGAGTAAAATGACATTTTAGCGTATAAAGAAGAAAGTAAAGTAATGAATGAATGAAAACACTTTATTCTACACATTAAAAAATAAAAATTACAGACAAAATAGAAGACACAAAGCAAATAGTACGATGGGCGATCTTATCGCTTCGAAGCGATTTTTTCCAGTCTGTTTAGAACATAAATTATAAACATGTTAGCTTATTTAGGCTAATTTACTCGTAACTTTAAATGCTTGTAACACTTTTTGTATTTAAGCCATTTTTGTTTGTTGGTAATAATTCTTCCTTCTTCCTGTGGCGATTGAAAAACTAAGATTGTTCGTGTACGATAAAACCGAATAAAACTCAATTATTAAAGTTTCCACGCATTTTTATTATACACAGTCAGCCTTTGGATGGAGAGGATTTCGTTATGTCAAAGATATGGTCGGGGGTGCACTTTTAAGACTTTTAAGATGTGGATGAAAGACTAAGATTTAGAGTGCAACTAATACCTAAATATTGTATAAAATACAAATAGACATAAATATATAAATTATAAACCTAAATACAATACATAAAATTATGATATATATGTATAATATTTATAATACATACATTAGATAATTATACATTAATTTATGAGCGATACTATGACGTTTCTGATAGATTAGATATAAGCTTTTTACCCAAGATTTAAATATAGCTAAGGATGAGGCTTGCCGTATTGTAATGCATTCCATAGACGTACTGCTCGGACGGTAAAAGAACGTAATTAATAAAGTAATGTAAAAATGAGTAAATAATAGTAATTAGTGGAGGTAACATTTTTTTATTTCTCACAAAAAATATACACTTTTAATCAACTCGATTTATATAGATAAGAGATAATTAGGTATTAGGTTATGAGCAGATATAGCGGTCGTAGGAAGCATCATTCATCATCATCACTACAGAATAATCTATCTGTCGTATGTTTTACCTTCTTCAGAAGTCAAACTCCATTTGATAAATAGACAAAACACTTTACACTGACAATAATTTTACATTGAGTATGCATCTATTACAGTATAATTATAATGAATTACGCTTAAACATTCAGGTGAGTATGTTATGCCATGTATGTAGTAATCAGATTAGGTACATAAATGAAGTGACAAGCTCGATAAAACCCTGCCCTCCGAATAAGTTTGAGGCTGTATCTCATCGGGCCTTTGCCCTTTGTCTCACGTAGAAATGTCTACTTAGCTAAAAACCATCACAGTTAAACCATATTTCTATTTAATAAAAGCGCGTCCTAACCAATCCATCCCTTTAGGAGCTACCATGCCACACATAGACAGACAGAAAGAGATAGGAGCCAAAATTATAACACCCCTCTTTTTGCGTCGTTGGTTAAACAAAACATTAGTAAACCTAGTTGATCTGATATGGAAATGAGGAATTAACACCAAAATATAAGTTCTTATGCAAATTAAAAACATACTGAAAAATATCTGAATGTCATAAAGAAGTTAATCTACGTATTTAGATTTGTGTGTTTAGTGATAAGGCTTTTCGGCAGATCGCTATGTTTGCGCGTGCGCAGCGTTCACGACCAAGGAAACTGTACCTGTACAAAAATTATGTAAGCAATACTAGCTATCCCAACGGTTTTGTTCATGTGATACCCAAATAAAACAAATAAAAAGTTATGTCTTTAAAATGGGAATCTGTTATTGACATTATTCATTGTCAGTTGGTTTACATTGATATCATGAGTGATTCTGTAATGATTGAATAAAAAAAAGCCTACATAAATGCCCAACCAAACGTTGTCTGAAAAAGATAGCTTTAGGCAATCATCTATGGTACTTTTATTATTTGGCGTTACTGCATTTTTTTTTGGGTGAGATAAACGGTACATAAATATTGTTAGAAGAAAAATGTAATGTAATTAACAAGTTTAATAATTATATCTAAAAAATCCAAAATATAACCTTAAATTCTCACTTACTCTATGAAAATCAGACCAATACCTTCAGCCTCTTCATTTAATAAACTGAAATAATAAGAAAATGACTGTGCTATACACAAACTGCTTGCACCATTAATAACAAGATGTTTAGTTCATTTAAGGAACAAAGTGGCCAAATGACGTAAGTCTTAAAGAAAATGTTTTAAAATATTGTCATTAAAAAATACAAAATTTTGAAACGGTACACATTTCGATAGCATTTCGAGTGCCACTTGGCTATAGTTTTCATATTTATCTGGCACACTAACTAAGAAGAAGCCAGTGAAATGAGTGCACTACTTCTATAAACTTAAACTAAAATACCCTGACTAAAAAATTTCATTCCATCATGAAGAATGACTGTTACATCTCAGACGCACTGCTCGAGAAGAAAACCGGAGATTCTGGAGAATAAGCAGGGGTCGCTACATGAGAACTCCTGGCCGATTTGTGCGGCAGAACCTCTACTAACTTGAAGAAATTCTGTAGTAATTTCTGCTGTTCCAACAGCAAAGTATTCAAATGTCTCATCTCTTGGTCTATCTTCTTAAGGTTAAAAGTAGTCTGATCAATCTTTTCCTGCATACCCTTTATTTCCACATTGAAGTTATAATCTGTCGATTGGACCTCATTTTTCATTTTCGAATGATATTTGTTCTTATATAGGATCTCTTTGACCGATCGTCCTGTTTTTACCTTGTTCAGCTGTGCCAGCTCGTATGCTGCCATCATCAGGTCTGTCGGCAGTCGGTTCTCACGAGGATTCAAAGGTTTTACACTCAAAATAACCTTTCCAGCTTCAGGAGACACCAATGCAGTTCTATAGACATATTTATGGAGACACTTAGGTAGCCAAGCGCTAAACATACCCATTTCAACAAAGAGAATTAGCTTTGTCTGTCTGACCAGTTTTGACAGTCCAGCAGTTTTTCTTAGGCCTTGGATGTCGTGAACAGCAATACCTACCAGCAAGTTCATCAGGATGATAGTCACGAACATGAGAAAGAGGATATAAATAATCTGCGAAGATAACTCAAACATATACGGAGGGTCATCTTGCATAGGATCATTGATGAGGATATTCAAATTAAGCTCACCAACCATCATCGACAACGTACTAATGAAACCCATCAGAGGATTTGAGAACATCTCTTCGTTCGGAAACACGACGCAGAAGCAAATTGTAAAGCCAAGAAGAAGACAGATATACGCAAGTAAAAGCTTGAGAAATTCTGCGAGCACTTTTTGATACATGGCAACGTAGTCACCAAACATAGGGAGCTGGCCCATCATCAGCATAAGATTCGTCCAAGCTCCCAAAACTGCGAAGCCTCCGACATGGTTTTGCCAACTATAGTCCCTGTTAATATTGTAGAGGGAGAAAACAGAAAGTAAGACAAACCATTCCATCAGATTCTCAAATGTCGTAAAGTACTGATAAATACTAGAGTATCCAGTTATGCCGGTCAGTTTTCGAACTATTTCAAATACCGTGATTGCGATCAAAACCCACCTTTCGAACTCAATCGGATTGTTTTTCAACATGACTCCCAAATATGATTGTTTCTGGCACAGTTCATTTGGAACTCCATACTTCTCCGAATACATTCCTCTGCAAGCCTTTACAACACCCGTCAGCACGTAGATCGATAAGAAGGATACGAATAGAAAAGAAAATATGAGTCTAGCTAAATAAAATTTTCTTATCTTGCGCCACTTCATAAACAAAAACGCTGAGCAAAGCGGATGCAGTAAAATATCTTTTTGACCTTCATCAATCAAACTGTTCAAATATGTTATCTCGCGGGGGTACGAAAACTTTAATAATTTGCCAAAATCAAACTCGATCTGAACTTCCTCATTGACTTCAGTAGTGCGGCTAAGAGATATGCCGCTATCCAAGTTGTGTCTCAATATAGCGAGCGATTTCGGCGTCTTGCGTGCAATGACGCTCAAAGCTGTGTGTCCTTTCTTAGATTTAGATGTTACATCTGCTCCTAAAAATATGAGTGTTTCCACACACGGTGTCAGGCCATCCATCGCTGCGAGGTGAAGAGGAGAGTAACCATACTCATCCTTTTTGTTGACTTGAGCTCCCCAACTTACGAGGATATCGATTATATCACATGATCGCTCCGATCGACTTATCGCTGCGTGAAGTGGTGTCCTTTTATCGTAATCTTCAGAATTGGGATCTGCATTACCATCCCGTAGAAGTACTTCAACGCTTTCCAAGCTCGAACATCTTGCAGCCAGATGAAGTGGAGTAAACCCTCTATAATTCTTCGTATTTGCTTTTGCTCCGTCGGATAGCAACAGCTCCACACATTCGGCGTACCCTCTAGCGGCTGCGAGGTGTAGTGCCGTACACTCCTTATCTCTTTGTTTGGTCGTACCGTTCACTATTATCTTTGTCTCTTTCAATAGAAACTGTAGACATCTTTGCGCTCCTAATTCAGCAGATAAATGCAGCGCATTCAAACCTCCAGAGGTGCAGTATGCTGGATCAACTCCTCGTTCGATGAACAGTTCCATGCATTCAACAGCATCATTCCTCACTGCGCAATGGACGAGGTTATCTTCGCATCCAGCTCGTTGCACAACAGCATGTAGGGATGCTCCATTGGCAATTAATACTTCAGCTACCTCTAAAGAGTTACCAAACGCTGCACAGTGTAGCGGTGCGAAGTATTTTGGAGCAAAATCGACGTCTGCACCGCGGGATAATAAGTAGGCTGCCGATCGGCCTGCGCCACTAAAGGCAGCCATGTGTAACGCTGTAAGTCCAGGCTGCTCTGAGTAGTGGATATCAGCTCCAGCATCCAAAATACCTGGTAGTAACTCATCTCGAGCCAAGAACGCAACCCAGAGCAGAGTCAAATTAACAACCACTTCCGGAGCTGAACTAATATGTGCTTCGATATTATCAGCTGTAATCAACCCGCACTCCACATCATCGAAAAATCTTCCTGCTCCTATGTTAAGAGCTTTCTCGCAGATACCTCTTCTGACTGCTTCCTCCGTCAATCTGGCTTCAGGGTCCGGTGCAAGGATGTCGAAACTGTGGTGCATATTCGGGGCATCTTCGGCGGGGGGTGATGGTCCAACAAAGAGATACTCCTTAGCTTTGCCGGGTTCTCGAGCAGACTCTAGTAGATCGATGCTTCTGACTTTGTAGTTATTTAAAGGAAATTCTTCGGGTTCTCTTATTCGTGAACGCAGGCTACTGGTGAGACGGGAGCGGGTGGGTGTTGGCGTGGGGGTCTGCAGGGGGGAAGACCACCCCATCTCGCGGTAACCGAAGTTGTCCATAGCCCGGGCGCGACTGAGTGCCGCAGCCTCCACTTATCTTATCTATGGTTTGCTTAAGATCTGAAGACATACTAGATTTGTTTGACAACGTGATTTATTAAGCTATTTTTATTGCCGCGTAGTTTTTGTACGTAATGTGTTTTAAAGCCTATTTGGATTGTGACGTTTGTCTAGTAGGATGCAGCTCATCACGTTTTCTTATTTTTAACACCTTCCACAATTAAACAAAGTGTTGTTTTGTTTGAGTAGCTGAGGAAACTGGAAACTGATCTCCTAGACCCCTACTCATTGCTTAATGATGGTGCCTAATTCTCAGCACTGCGTCCACTAAGACAAAATGTTTGATTGTTAAACAAGGGGCCAAAGTAATGTATAAAAATTGAATAGATATATTGCTGGACATTTCACACAGCGCTGTCTAGTCCCAAACTAAGCTGAGCTTTTACTATGGGAACCAGATAACTAATAGAATACTTATATACTGTTTTTGTCAATACCTACATACTTATAATATATAGAAAATCATCCAGACCAGAAACAAATATATGTAGATCATGCAAACATTTGTTCCGCGACGGGAATCGAACCCGCTACCTCCTGCGTCGTAGCAAGCTATTCGCCCACTGCACCACGGAGGTCGTATTGCAGTGTCTTTGCGTCCTCGCTCGTCAAAATACTTTTTTAAATGCTGATCGAATGCTCATTGAAATGCTCGGTTTACATTCGCGCTCGCTGCTCGCGAAACCTAGTGACTTTGTTACCTAGAAGACTTTCGTGATTTATTTCAATCATATAATATAAAAATAATTTCAGTCATATAAGTACAGGGTGTTTGGTAATATACTGATGATATTCAAGTGACGGTTTCTCAAAAGATAAAAAAAGACTTCTCAAAAAAAAAACTACTAGTTATATTATCAAATTTTAAAGAAAATCGACTAAGTTTAGGTGATTAATTCGATATAAAACTTACTGCCTAGTCTTGCAATCGACATCCAAAATTAATGGCCGTAATCCACAAAAGCGTAGATTTGCTACTAGTACCTACCTCCAACCTTAGATCTAGGCAGACATGTATTATGTATATCTCTTTCGGTAATGGCTGCGGGTTTTGGGTTAGAAAGGGACAACTAAATAAATTTCACATTTCTATGGAAAACATTTCACAAATTTATTTATTATGATCATCAAAATAACCCCTTTCATTTTTGTGCGTATATTATCAAACACCCTATATTATAAATACGGGATTTCGAATAAATTCGTAAGCCTTTATCAAGGTGAGTGCGATCCGTTTCGCGCTGCGTCTCGCCTCGGACCTAGTGACGTTTACGTTTACACATGCGTGCTCACCATTTGACTCGCCACTTGCCTCCGTCAGTCGCATGAATATTAAACGCATATTAGTTAAAGTTAGTCTAGTTTATTAATAATGTTATTTTTTTCTTTGTTTTTTGTGGAAGCATGAATAAATGTTTTTCTTTCTTTCTTTATTTCAGGATTAAAGTTCCGATTTCTATTGTTTGTTATTTTCCATTTCCATTCCAAATCAGTTTTGAATAACATACGTGAAAATATATATGTAATTTACCGTTATGTTTGCTTATTGTTATCAGTTATCATCACGAGAGCTGAAAGACAAATACATAGTTATATCTGTTTATAAACTTTTTATAAACCATTTCGTCGAACTGTGATTTAATTCGATTTTGGGTATAAAAGTCGCAAGTATACAATACAATTAAATTTATTACATATTATTACTTGCTTGCGGAAAGATTGGGCCAGACACGTGTGCCGTATGTCAGACACAATGTGGGCAAAGACTACCACAGAATGGGTCCCAAACAACGGACGACGCCCGCGTGGAAGGCCCAGGCAGAGGTGGCGGGATGAGCTAAACTCCTTCCTCAAGGATTGGCTCTTACTTGCGAACAACAGAGACGAGTGGAAAGAGGGAAGGGAAGCTTTTGTTGGGCACAACAGGCTTATAATAATAATATTACTTATTCTTTGACGAGTCAATTAGATCTGTCTCGTAATTTTCTTATGAGTTTATTGTACACTTATTTATGCAAATAAATATCTTTTGACTCATCATCATTATATCAGCCATATGACGTCTACTTTTGAACAAGGCCAGCCCCGTAGATTTCTCGCTCCAGAGCGATCGATCTTGTGCGGCCGGCGCCCAACGGCTAGGGTCTAAGAATAGTAAAATTACATTAGCATGGAGAGATGACACGTCTATTACGAAAATGGGAAATTTGAGGCTCTTTATTTCTTAATCAGACTCTTGTATAAAAAAAGTGATGCGCAAACCTTATAATGTTTTTAAAATAAATTAGGATAAGATTTATATGCGAGCAAAATATACGGTACAAATGGCTGCATTTTTTGATTACGTTAATTTGATTAACCTCTCCAAGCCTTTCCAAGAAAAAGGGTCTTGACAGACGAACAGATAGACGAATAATGCAAAAGTCGTAATAGTATAAGAGAACTAGGTGAAATCACCCGCCGAAGAACTACTTATTTCTACCTCAAAGCAGCATTGATGTGTTTCGGTTTGATTGAAGGGTATGGTTGCCGGTGAAATTACAGGCACATGAGTCTTTACACCTGTATGCCTCAAATTTATGGACTCAGGGCAGTGCATCGTAGGGCACGTTTCTAAAGTGCGTGACCTACGAGGCTATACTTTTTACAGGCGATGGTTACCAGTTAATGTCGGGTGGGCCATATGTTTGTTCCATAACTTTTTTTATATACTGTGTCTTCTTATTTTTATTTTAGGGTGGGAGGAATAAAAGATCTGCACTGACGTCCCGCATTGGGGTGTATTGTGCATTACCCCCCTTCTAACCTAACCCCAGCCATCCCAACTCCTTAAAGTAACGGAGAAGGACATTGGGTTGGTGGCAGCAGCTTTCCAGGGTCCCCGTGGATGTTGTTAATGTAGTAGCGGTGTTGGTGGAGGATGAGGATTCGATGACACCTTGCAGACCCGTTCTCAGTCTGGCGTCGTTTGTGGCAGTGCAGTGAAGTATCACGTGCTCCACAGTCTCTTCCTCCCGAAGGCATCCGCGACAAAGTCCACTGTCCGTAGCTCCGGTCTTCAGAAGGTGATGGTTTAGTTTGCAGTGTCCCGTGATGATTCTCACCATCATCCTTTGATCTTCGCGTTTCATCTTTAACAAGGTATTTGTTGTTTTTCTGTGTTTTGCCGGAAGCATTGTCTTTGTCTACTTGCAGTCGGCTGTACGTTCCCAGTCTTGCTGCTGCTCCTTTTCGGAATTCGTCCTCAGTCTGTTTTTGATTTCCGCAGTTTGCGTATTGGAGAGATCAATATCATTTGTGTTTGGTGTTACATGTATCTTGGCTCCTTCTCTTGCTAGGGAGTCTGCCTTGTTGTTCTCTGGACAGGAACCGTGACCGTGACGTATATACTGTGTGCTACGCTACAGCAGTAAACAGTAAAAGCCATATAATAAAGCTAGTTTCAGTGTAAATTGTGAGATTCCTTGAAATGGTACTGATTGTGAGTGATGGAACGTCAACCCCATTACAATGATACTGTATGATTACTTAGTAAATATTTGCGAAGCGCGGTTGCCCCATGTTTGCCTTGCGTGCTGGGATCTTTGTCTTATTATTGTAAAGAAGCAAAATGCTCTTTTGAACCTTGCTGAGTCTCCTTGTGAGTTCAGTGGTTAATAGGTCAACTCTTGTGGGTCAAAGCCGAATTCTAGTTTTGTAGCCACGAAAACAATCGAAAAAATACATAGAATATTGGAATATAAATTTGGGTTCGACCCTAATATTTTTAAGGCGTCTGGTCGAAGCTACGTCTGATCTGAGAGCTGGCGCCAACGCATAAGCATTGCAATTCAGGGAGGCCTAAAGAAACAGTTGAATGATCAAAATACCGTTGCAAAGGATCTAATCTAATACTTAGTCCATCTAGGCGTTTTCAGCTACGGTGACTGGGCTTATGCTTTAAATAGAGCTTGGAGGTTTTGCCCTTATGTGGCTTATGTACCTATCCAATTTTTGCGCTAAATGTTTTAGTGCAAATAGCGCACGTCAGAATGCCATTATTAAAATTGTAAGATATATTAGCAGGCGGTCTATTCTTGAGTTGATCACGTTTGGTATCTAGTTCGCGCCTTCTTTTGTCTTCAAAAGCATATACCTTATATTGGACGAGTCGCCTCCGTTCAGACCTCATTTCAGCCGCGGTCTTCCAAGAAGAAGGTTCAATACAACATCTTTTCGTGTCTCTCTTCTGAACATCTTTAAAACGAAGGAACTGGCCTCCGCTTTTTCACTTACCATGGTCAAGTTCAGAATAGAAGATGCGTTGATGGATGAAAACGATCTATGGATAGCTCAACTGCTCCAGATCACTACCAGTGAAGATGTTTCCAAGACACTGGCTGCATTGTTCCGCTGAATCATATGCTTAAGCGTTGACCCATATGCTTAAGCACAAGCTCTCGCGTCCCCCGTCGCATAAACCTGAGAAAGCATTATCATCACGCAATGGGCCCCCCGAATAACGTTAGTGTAAAAGTAAATATATGTATTTTCTCCATAACATGAATTTTGCAGAAGGTAAATATCTCACACGTGATCACTTTTTAAAATTAAAGTAGAAATTTTGTGAATTTTAGTTTTACATGACAAGATTTTTTACATGACATCATTATAAGTATCATTCTTCTTTACATAGTATAAAATGAAGTCACTTCCGCTGTCTGTTCACTTAGATCTTTTAAACTACTCAACGGATTTTAATGCAGTTTTCAGTATAGATAGATTGATTAAAGAGGAAGTTTTATATGTATACAACTTACATAACTCTGTTTGTTTGTTAGTTTGTTTGTTACCTTTACACGTCTATACGACTTTTGCAAGGAGATAGATTATATCCTGGGAAAGGACATAGGCTACTTTTTAGCCAACTGCGCAAAATGAGGGTAATGTTTTATTGCAAAACCACCCGTGCGAAGCCGCGGGCGGGTCAGCTAGTTAATAATAAAATAGAAACGAAAACAATAAATACATTTTTTTATTATAAAGTTAATTAAGCAAATTAATAATTATAACCCTTATCCTTATACATCATCTATTCTTACTAATATTATAAATTTGAAAGTAACTCTGTCTCTTCGTCTGTCTGTTTGTTACATTAACAGCTCGAACGATTTCGATGAAATTTGGTATATAAATAGATTATAATCTGGATTAAGATGTAGACACCTTCTTTTTGACAAACCACGCGTGCGAAGCCGCGGGATGAAGCTTATTAATAATATACTAAATGTATCGTAATCAAAGTTTCATCCAAAAGTAAGATATTCCGACACCTTGTCACAACACCTCATTGACTATCTAATCTCTAACTGTCTCTATATTCGGTTTAATAAGCAAAGTGGTACTTTAGTTCCTAAGATAAGTATTTATTTAGAAATGAGCGTGCTCTACTAATTTACAAACTGGTCTGCAGTGACATTTTCTTTAATAGATTAGGTGCATAAATAGATGGTTGTTTTTCGATGTACATTACCTACAATGAAACTTATTAATAATAATAATATTATTAATATACAAAAATGTATTTAAAGGGTCACTTTCACATGATAGCGATCTAGAGAAGTTAAGCTATCTATAGATTGTTTGCAACGGTCTTTAGATGACTCAACTGTTTGTTTTGTGTTTTTTATAGAGAGATATATTATAAAGTAAAGTAAGAATTAAGAACACTAACGTACTTACTTTTCTAACCTAACCTACTTACTTTTTACCTCTAGTAAGAAAGAAGCGTGGATTCTATCCTACTTCTGCACCAACGAATTTGTCCGCTCAAAAGATGTTGTGCAAAGATTTTGAAGAAAAATAAGGCGAAGAGTCAAAAGTCAATATTACTTTGTTCAATGATATCTTATAAATAATTCGAATTGTCATACTTTTTTTTAAATTTAATGTTCTTAAGTTATGGCTAAATTTATTACCAAATTTTTTATGAAACTTTTTATTATCCTGTCTATTTATTATTTCTCTTTCTTCTCGTCTTTATTCTTCTTTGTGTTACTTGAGTCTTTTTTTGTTGTCCTAAGTACTCAGTATATCTTGTGTGTGTAAAATAAATGTATTATCTTACATTATTTTCTATTGTATCCTAAGGGCGGCGTCTTGCGCAACGATGCCTAAGCGTATTTAGTGGCTAAATATGATTTAAGAAGTTGTTCAATCATATAAATACGTCAAATTTAAACATGTTTAGTCACTAAACACGTCTAGGGATCGTTATGCAAGCCGGCCTAAGAATCAACCCACTGCAAAATGTTTTCGATTCGCTCGATTAAGAACGTAATGCCACAGTCATTCAGACAGGCAAAAGTAAATTCAGTTTCAAGTACCTTCTGAACATTTAGTCTATGGACAAGTCCAATGTCAAGAGCATAGCTTACGAAGTACTGGGACATGATCCATAGCGACTAAATCAGACAGGTTCGTCAGAGCGAGAATCGAACTGGCGACCGTGAGCTCTGTTCGTTGTAGAGAAATTTGATACAGCTTGTTATTGAAAATGCTTGATAATCACGAAATATAACAACAGGCAGATAACTAACGTGCGTTTGAGACCTATTAGAATAGAACTCATAACCGATATTTGGAATGTTTCAAACTTTAACTGAATCCCCCCCCCCCCCCCCTCAAACGCTGGTGGAGTGGGGCGCCACATCTGCCCATGTTAGAAAATCTTTACAAAGAAATGGCCACACAATGCAAGCAGTTTCAAGTCGCTTAAATAACATTTGATGTGTTTAACGACTGCCCGTCATCAGTTTGTTCTGAAAACAATAAATTGAGTTTTATGATTTTATTATTTCAATCGTCGGATTCCATTATGTGAGTCAATTTGTAGCTTTTTCTCATTTTTACGATCGCCAAACGACCTGCAAGAAAATTGAGTTAATGCCTCCGAAGAAATACAGTTCTACGACCAACAGTCTTTGTGCTTTTTGTTTTACAGTAACAAAGTTTAAAACCAAATCGAAATCAAGCGGAGTTCCAACACCGACCTGAAAACACTGTAGGTAGAACCTGTTCGTAATCTTCGTTTATTAGTAGTCTTTATTCCATCCAAATGCCTGGAGTATTTAGAAATAATTTATTCGACACCTAGTTATTAGATTCAAAATTAGGTAACTACAAAAGATATAGAACTATTTTAAGGACAGAACCGGTGAACACTAATAAGGGTCAACGGTTCTGAATCCCTTTAAAAAAACGCAAACCTAGCTTCTTCTTCGATTCCGGAAAAAAGCACTTTTTTCTCGACTGCCCAGAAGGAGGGTAATATTTTAGGGAGTATGCAATTTTGTATGAAGTTTTGGTAAATTAATTTTTCACAAGTTTGGTTACTAGGTACGTTTTAATAAATACAAAACTTCACTTTATCATGAACAAGCAATCCCTAGTCCACAATAAATCTCATTTATAAAGGCGTTTATTATACAAACCATCCATCTTCGTAAGTAAAAACCATTTCCTGTATAGGTACTGTAGTAGATAAATGTATATCGCTGGATAATAATTAAAATCTACAATTTAGCAGATGCAATAAGACTTCGATGCTCAAATTTTACGGATTCGTATTTTTGTTATGTACGACATTAAATAAAAACACGGGTAGGGCTAATGACCTGTTGTGAAATGGGTTTTTTTCTAATTCATTGTCATAGAAATTTTTACATTTTCAAACACCGTCCTAAAATATGAATGTCATATAAAATATAATAAAAATATATAAAAGTAAATAAAATAGTATAAATAAATAAAAAAAAAAAAAGTATAATAAAAAAAAAGGTTGAATAAAAACGAGTAAAATGTACCGGAGAGGGTTTTTAAATAACCTATTCACCAAAATAAGACAGTTCATTTAACTTCAAACACATATTATTAAATGGCGCAAACAACTGCGTATTCCAAAAATGTAAACAGCAAACAATCAAATGCATTAAAGCAATCAAAGCAAGCATTGAATCGATTGTAAATCAAATTGCAATCAAACAGGATTCCTTTCGCGTTTGTTATTGGAAGGTTGTTAGGGGATTGCACATTGGCGTTGAAAGTTATTGAAGTTAGGCAAAATTAGACATGTCGTTGTATATCTATTTTTAGGGTTCCGCGTTCGACTACGGAGTATAACTTTTAGTTTCTGTTCAGTCTGTCTGTCTGTATGTCCGTCGGATAATCGTTTTACTCGTGTACTATTAGTGCTGCAATCCAGAAATTTGGAATGATGATACCTTTTAGTGGCGCCTAGTAAGTTATGAAATACGAGGGGCACACTAAAAGTTTACGGAATCAATAATAAAAAAAGACTATTAATGGTCAAAAATGAATTTATTGTTTGTCAAAATATTCTCCGTTTGCGTCAATGCACTTTTTCATACGATTGAACCAATTTTGAACACATTTGTGCCACTCCTCCGTGGTGACGTCAGATACATGTTTTTCATACTCTTCGACAGCCTCTTCTGGTGATGAAAACCGTTGATCGCGTAATTGGTTCTTGATTTTTGGGACCACAAAAAGTCACACGGTGGCACCGTGTGACTTGTTGACGTGGGTCAGAAATGTATGTTGGATGACTCATAAGTTGTACGTTTTTCGCCTTCAAAAACTTATTTATTTATCTGATCGTGTGGGAACTAGCATTGTCGTGGTGCAAGATGATACGGCGTTTACCGTTATTTTCACGGAGTTTGTCAATAATTTCCGGTAAACAAATGGTCGTGTACCAGTCACTATTCACGGTACGACGATTTTCTAAGGCAACTGTAACCACGTGTCCAATTTTATTAAAAAAAGAAGCAATCATCCGCTTCGAGGCACTTTTCACGCGCGTCACTTTGGTTGGTTTCGGCTCATCTCGAAAGACCCATAAGCTCGATTGCTGCTTTGTTTTGGCATCATAGCTATAAATCCATGTTTCGTCACCTGTTACTATGTCCCACACCAAATTGTAAGCCCCTTCGTTGTATCCGGCAAGCATAGCATTGCACCAAGTGATGCGGTCCGTTTTTTGAGCATCAGTCAAATTGTGTGGGATCCTTCGAGAACACAGCTTTCTCACACCTAAATGTTTGTGTAGGATTGACTGTATTTGAGTCATGCCTATGTCCAAAGATGTCCGGATCTCATGGTAGGTCACATGCCTGTCTGTTTCGATCATACGGCGCGCAGCATCAATGTTATTGTTGTTCAGAGCGGTGCACGGGCGACCTTCACGAATTTCATCATGGAGATTGACACGACTGCGTTTGTATTCTGCAAACCAGCTATAAACAGTCGTCTTGCATGGTGCTCCTTTGCCAAAAGCAGTGATTATAAATCACGCAATTTTTAAAATGACGCCACAATGTGAAAACAATTCACAATCAGATGAAACAAATTTTATTCTACGGCTTAAGAGTTCCATTTTCAAATGTAGTAATAACTTTTTAAATATTGTTTATGTAAGTGGGCAATTCCGGAAACTTTTAGTGTGACCTATGGATAAACTATCTTGTTTTTTTATATAGCATTTTTTTATTGTGTTATCCGAACACTTGCGGAAAATTCCAAGATTTTAAAAACATCTCAAAAATGGTTAAACCTAGACTTGTCTAAACTTGGTTTTAAAATCTTGTTTTTTTAGGGTATGGAAGTTTGGGGGTTTTTCACTCACGCAAGCCATCGGGTGGGCTATCGTTGAATAGGTCTTATCAAAACTAAGTAGAGTCTCCTAATTCCGAGCAGTACAGTACCAAGAGCAACTTATTTCTTTAATTGGGCTTACAAACAGTTCATATATATAGTTCATTAAAAATTACCGAAATCAACCGCAAAAAAGACTTTGTAATTTAAAATTACTTTCACACATTTGTGGGGTTACACATTTGGTGTTGCGGCCGTAAATAATGCCGATCTAGCTTTAGAATTAAATAGAAAATCCAAATCTCAAAAAGTCAAATTATACTTAAGTCATAAAATAATTAGTTATTAAAATATTATAAATATAATAAAATTAAAATTTACATACATGAGTTTGACAAGGAGAAAACTAGCCGATTGTCTTTTTCTTAAGCTGGATCGGCATTATTTTCTGCCTCTACCTGGACCTTGTGTATGTTCTAATGTGACAAATTCCTACTTACGAGTACATTTACAATTTCACACACACGCACACTCCAAACAAGATTTATCCCCATTCATCCGGTCTTAATGCAACTAATGTTGTCAATTACGCAGTCCAAGGCGACTTGTCGCTCCAATGTGAAACAATTACCAAGATTAGTTGCCAATAAACACACAGATTAAACAGCAGTTCATTCCTAAAGTCGCATTGTTGGGCACGTTCCATTCTTTTTAATTTACATTTTTATTTTATTTTTAAACCAGAAATAAAGGAGTGGAATGTTGCGTAGCCTTTTTCTTTCTGTCATTCGATTGAAAATTTGTAGTTAGGTATATTTGATCTAGAAATGTTTTAAATTGACCCACCTACTTTTTACATAACATAGGGAGTCTTTAGATAGATATATAACTCTTTATTGAATTACCACACAAACAGATATAATAAAAAATAAGTAGGTACTAGGCTAGAATAAATAAGGCAATACAATGGGTGGCCTTATCGCTGAAATTGATCTCTTCCAGGCAACCTTTGGATGGAGCGAAATTTACGAAGATACGGAATGTGGTCTTCGGAGAAGTCTTTACTACCTGTGATAGCTTTTTATGACTCTTTTTATATTTTTCTCTGTAACTAGATGTGTTAGTCTAAACTCTAAGACCCGCCTCGGTGTTTGTCAACAAACTATGAAGCGCAGCATCCTAGGAGTCAGGCTCACAGACCGTTACTCGACACTACGCTCCAAAACACAGACAGCTGACGTGGCTCTGACATCCGCAAAATTGAAGTGGGACTGGGCAGGACACGTTTGTCGTATGTCAGAGGAACTATGGGCGAAAGCCACTTCAGAATGGGTTCCAAACGGGTGGCGACCTCGTGGTACACTCAGGAGGGATGAACTGGATGCATACCATTAAGAGTGGCCCCAATTAGTCAATAACCGCGGGCTAATAATATTAATAATAATAACTAGATGTACGAGTATCCGCCGCGACTTTGTATGCGTAAATCTATGAACAAATCTAAGCGGCACGTACATCAATGCAATTAGTGTATAGTCCATGATTTAGGATCTACATAGTTTACGTAAAGTATTCAGTATTCATTTATTCACCATTTAATTACATATGATAACTAGAGGTTGCGTTGTGCGCGAGCTGCTCGCAGCTCGCGTGTTTTTCTTTTAGTCGAAGAAGTAATTAAAGAGGATATCGAGCTGTTAAAAGCCATCAAAGAGGATATCCATGTGTAAGAAGCAGTCAAAGACGATATCGAAATGGAAGAAGCAATCAAATCAAAGAGGATTTCCAAGTGGAAGCAGCAATTAAAGAGGATATTGAAGTGAAAGAAGCAATCAAATAGGATATCGAAGTAGCAGAAACAATCAAAGAGGAAATTAAAGTTGAGTAAGCAATCAAAGAGGATACCGAGGTGATAGAAGCGTTCTAAGAGGATGACGAAGTGAAAAAAGCAATCAAAGACGATATCGAAGTGGAAGAAACAGTCAATGACGATATCGAAGTGGAAGAAGCAATCAAAGAGGATATCGAAGTGGAAGAAGCAATCAAAGAGGATATCGAAGTGGAAGAAGCCATCACAGAGGATATCAAAGTGAAAATGTTATCAAAAACGATATCGAAGATGAAGACGCAATCAAAGAGAATATTGCAGTGCAAGAAGCAATCAAAAGGAAATCGAAGATGATATCGAATTGGTAGAAGCAATAAAAGAGGATATCAAAGTGGAAGAAGCAATCAAAGAGGATATCGAGCTGTTTAAAGTTATCGAAGAGGATATCCATGTGTAAGAAGCAGTCAAAGACGATCGAAATGGAAGAAGCAATCAAATCAAAGCGCATATCCAAGTGGAAGCAGCAATCAAAGATGATATCGAAGTGGAAGAAGCAATCAAAGAGGATATTGAAGTGAAAGAAGCAATCAAATAGGATATCGAAGTAGCAGAAACAATTAAAGAGGAAATTGAAATTGAGTAAAAGACGTCGAGGACAAGGATAAAAATAAAAAACGGTTTCACCAAAAACTTATGCTAATATTTTGTAAAAGTTTCCTCGAGCTATCTCTTCCCGTTTAAAAGATACGAGCGATTTAAGATTTGTATTAAAACCCATAATTTTGTAGAGTGGAAATTGTAGTAAAAGAAGCAATTAAGAAAATATATAAGTAGAAAAAGCAATTAAAAAGGATATCAAAGTGGAAGAAGCAAAAATAGAGGATATCGAGATGAAAGAAGCATTAAAAAAGGATGTCAAGATCAATGATGGTAATAAAAAAAATATTCGACCAAAAATTTGTACCAATATTTTGTAAAAGTTTGCTAGGCGTAACTGTTCCCGTTTAGAAGATACGAGCGATTTAAGATTTGTATTAAAACCCATAATTTTGTAGAGTGGAAATTGTAGTAAAAGAAGCAATTAAGAAAATATATAAGTAGAAAAAGCAATTAAAAAGGATATCAAAGTGGAAGAAGCAAAAATAGAGGATATCGAGATGAAAGAAGCATTAAAAAAGGATGTCAAGATCAATGATGGTAATAAAAAAAATATTCGACCAAAAATTTGTACCAATATTTTGTAAAAGTTTGCTAGGCGTAACTGTTCCCGTTTAGAAGATACGAGCGATTTAAGATTTGTATTAAAACCCATAATTTTGTAGAGTGGAAATTGTAGTAAAAGAAGCAATTAAGAAAATATATAAGTAGAAAAAGCAATTAAAAAGGATATCAAAGTGGAAGAAGCAAAAATAGAGGATATCAAGGTGAAAGAAGCATTCAAAGCGGAAGACGAAGTAAGAGAAGCATTCAAAAAGGATCTCAAGGGCAATGATGGTATTAAAAAAACTATTCCACCAAAAATTAGTACCAATATTTTGTAAAAGTTTGCTGGGGGTAACTTTTCCCGTTTAGAAGATACGAGCGATTTAAGATTTGTATTTAAACCCATAATTTTGTAGAGTCGATATTGAAGTAAGAGAAGTAATTGAAGAAAATATAAAAATAGAAAAAACAATTCAAAAGTATATTGAAGTAAAAATGCCATCAAAGAGGATTTCGAAGTTATAGAAACAATTAAAGAGGATATCAATGTGGAAGAAACATTCGAAAACGAAAAGGAAGTGAGAGAAGAATTCAAAATGATGGCAAGGGCGATGATGACCGTAAAATAACGATTCCACCAAAAATTTGTGCTACAAAAAAAAATTGATTTTCCAAAATGATCACAGTGGATGTTGCATAATAAAAAAAAATTGACGTTCCAAAATGATCATGTGGATGAGGCATAATTTAAAAAAAATGGTGTTCCAAAATGATCACAGTGGATGATGCATAATAAAAAAAAAAAAAAATTGACGTTCCAAAGTGATCATTGTGGTTGAGGCGTAATCAAAAAAATGATGTACCAAAATGATCACAGTAGATGTTGCATAAAAAAAAATAATTGACGTTCCAAAGTGATCATTGTGGATGAGGCATATTTAAAAAAAATTATGTACCAAAATGATCACAGTGGATGTTGCATAATAAAAAAAAATAATTGACGTTCCAAAGTGATCATTGTGGATGAGGCATATTTAAAAAAACTTATATACCAAAATGATCACAGTGGATATTGCATAATAAAAAAAAAAATTGACGTTCCAAAGTGATCATTGTGGATGAGGCATAATTAAAAAAAATGATGTACCAAAATGATCACAGTGGATGTTGCATAATAAAAAAAAATAATTGACGTTCCAAAGTGATCATTGTGGATGAGGCATAATTAAAAAAAATGATGTACCAAACTGATCACAGTGGATGTTGCATAATAAAAAAAAAATTGACGTTCCAAAATGATCATTGTGGATGAGGCATAATTTAAAAAAAATTGATTTTCCAAAATGATCACAAAGGATTTTGCATAGTAAAAAAAAAAAATGACGTTCCAAAATGATCATTGTGGATGAGGCATAATTAAAAAAAAATTATGTTCCATAATGATCACAGTGGATGATGCATAATAAAAAATAAAAAATAATTGACGTTCCAAAGTGATCATTGTGGATGAGGCGTAATTAAAAAAATGATGTACCAAAATGATCACAGTGGATGTTGCATAATACAAAAAAAAAATAATAATTGACGTTCCAAAGTGATCATTGTGGATGAGGCATAATTAAAAAAAATTGATGTTCCAAAATGATCACAGTGGATGACGCATAATAAAAAAATAAGAAATAATTGACGTTCCAAAGTGATCATTGTGGATGAGGCGTAATTAAAAAAATGATGTACCAAAATGATCACAGTGGATGTTGCATAAAAAAAAAAAAATGACGTTCCAAAGTGATCATTGTGGATGAGGCATAATTAAAAAAAATGATGTACCAAAATATCACAGTGGATGTTGCATAATAAAAAAAAAATTGACGTTCCAAAGTGATCATAGTGGATGAGGCATAATTGAAAAAAAAAATGATGTTCCAAAATGATCACAGTGGATGATGCATAATAAAAAAAAATAATTGACGTTCCAAAGTGATCATTGTGGATGAGGCATAATTAAAAAAAATGATGTACCAAAATGAACACAGTGGATGTTGCATAATAAAAAAAAAATAATTGACGTTCCAAAGTGATCATTGTGGATGAGGCATAATTAAAAAAATGTGGATGTTCCAAAATAAACATGATGAACGTTGCATACTAAAAAAAAAAAAAATGGATGTTCCAAAATGATGATGATGACCTTTGCAAAAACTATGAAAGTTATCTCATGCCCCTCCACCACCATTATATAGAATCAAGCAAATTTACAGTAATTTTATAGTACACACAAGCCGTGGGCTCCCTACAAAAACAGAATGAAAATTACGGCAAACGAAATATACGGTTTACGGTATTCATACAGAAATATTTTGTATGGGACAATTTTTTTTTTGTATGAAAGTCAATTTTTTTTTCATGGAACCGGATATAAAAAAATGTCCTCTGCAACATTAGTTTTTGCACCAACGCTGTAAGACTTATACTTTCCGAGATACAAGGTGGATGGGAGCGAATGGGGGACAAAAGGGGTACTTTAGGATTTATTCCCAACTCACCGGAACTCCCTCTATACGATACTACCAAACATTTCCCCCCTACGAGGTGGCATCTGGGAGAACAATGATGTCAATCAGTCAGTGAGTCAGTGGTAATCGAGCTTTATATAATATAACTAGAGGTTGCGTAGTGCGCGAGTTGCACGCAACTCGCGTGTTATTGTTTTTGTCGAAGAAGCAATCAAAGAGGATTTCGAGCTGTTAAAAGCGATCAAAAAGGATATCCATGTGTAAGAAGCAGTCAAAGACGATATCGAAATGGAAGAAGCAATCAAATCAAAGAAGATATCCAAATGGAAGCAGCAATCAAATATGATTTCGAAGTGCAAGAAGCAATCAAACAGGATATTGAAGTGAAAGAAGTATTCAAATAGGATATCGAAGTAGCAGAAACAATCAAAGAGGAAATTAAAGTTGAGGAAGAAATCAAAGAGGATACCAAGGTGGTAGAAGCATTCTAAGAGGATGACGAAGTAAAAAAAGCAATCAAAGACGATATCGAAGTGGAAGAAGCAATCCAATGGATATTGAAGATGAAGAAGGAATAAAAGAGGATATTGAAGCGGAACAAGCAATCGTAGAGGATATCAAAGTTAAAGAAGCAATCAAAGAGGATACCAATGTGGAAGAAGCAATCAAAGAGGATATCGAAGTGGAACAAGCAATCAAAGAGAAAAAAATTGGATGTTCCAAAATGATCATGATAATAGTTGTATAAAAAAAATTTAACGTTGCAAAAAAGATCATGATGAACGTTGCATAAAAAAAATCTGGCCGTTCCAAAATGATCAGGATTGACGTTGCATAATATAAATGTATGTTGTAAAATGATAATGATCAAAAATTTGTACTAATATTTTGTCAAAGTTTGCTAGTGCTATCTCTTCCCGTTTAGAAGATACGAGCGATTAAAGTTTTGTAAGAAAAATCATAAATTTGTTGATTGGATATCGAAGTGGAAGAAACTATCAAAGAGAATGTTGAAGTGGAAGAAGCAATCAAATAGGATATCGAAGTGGCAGAAACAATCAAAGCGGAAATTGAAGTTGAGTAAGCAATCAAAGAGGATACCAAGGTGGTAGAAGCATTCAAAGAAGATGACGAAGTGAAAAAGCAATCAAAGACGATATCGAAATCGAAGAAGCAGTCAAAGACGATATCGAAGTGGGAGAAGCAATCAAAGAGGATATCGAAGTTAAAGAAGCAGTCAAAGATGATGTCGAAGTGGAAAAAACATTCAAAGAAGATGACGAAGTGAGAGAAGCATTCAAAAAGGATGTCAAGGATGACAATAAAAAAACAGTTCCACCAAAAATTTATACCAATATTTTGTACAAGTTTGCTAGGGCTATCTCTTCCCGTTTAGAAGATACGAGCGATTGAAGTTTTGTATGAAAGACCACAATTTTGTAGAGAGCATAATGAAGTAACTGAAGCAATTAAAGAGGATATGAAAGTAGAAGAAGCATTTTAAAGGGATAACGAAGTGGAACATGCAAAAATAGAAGATGTCGAGGCGGAAGAAACAATCAAAGAGGATATCGAAGTGGAAGAAGCAATCAAAGAGGGTATCGAAGTGGAAAAAGCAATCAAAGAGGGTATCGAAGTGGAAGAAGCCATCACAGAGGATATCGAAGTGAAAATGCTATCAAAGACGATATCGAAGATGAAGACGCAATCAAAGAGAATAATGCAGTGCAAGAAGCAATCAAAAGGAAATCGAAGATGATATCGAAGTGGAAGGAGTAAACAAAGAGGATATTGAAGTGGGAGAAGCAATCAAATAGGATATCGAAGTAGCAAAAACAATCAAAGAGGAAATTGAAGTTGACTAAGGAATCAAAGAGGATACCGAGTTGGTAGAAGTATTCAAAGAGGATGACGAAGTGAAAAAAGCAATCAAAGACGATATCGAAGTGAAAGAAATAGTCAAAGACGATATCAAAATGGAACAAGCAATCAAAGCGGATATCGAAGTGGAAGAAGCAATCAAAGAGGATGTCAAAGTGGAAGAAGCCATCACAGGATATCGAAGTAAAAATGCAATCAAAAACGATATCGAATATGAAGACGCAATCAAAGAAAATATTGCAGTGCAAGAAGCAATCAAACGGAAATCAAAGAGGAAGGAGCCCTTACAGAGGATACCGAAGTGAAAATGCCATCAAAGAGGATATCAAAGATGAAGAAGCAATCCAATGGATATTGAAGATGAAGAAGGAATAAAAGAGGATATCGAAGTGGAACAAGCAATCGTAGAGGATATCAAAGTTAAAGAAGCAATCAAATAGGATATCAATGTGGAAGAAGCAATCAAAGAGGATATCGAAGTGGAACAAGCAATCAAAGAGAAAAAAATTGGATGTTCGGAAATGATCATGATAATAGTTGTATAAAAAAAATTGAACGTTGCAAAAAAGATCATGATGAACGTTGCATAAAAAAATCTGGACGTTCCAAAATGATCAGGATTGACGTTGCGTAATATAAATGTATGTTGTAAAATGATAATGATCAAAAATTTGTACTAATATTTTGTCAAAGTTTGCTAGTGCTATCTCTTCCCGTTTAGAAGATACGAGCGATTAAAGTTTTGTAAGAAAAATCATAAATTTGTTGATTGGATATCGAAGTGGAAGAAACTATCAAAGAGAATGTTGAAGTGGAAGAAGCAATCAAATAGGATATCGAAGTGGCAGAAACAATCAAAGCGGAAATTGAAGTTGAGTAAGCAATCAAAGAGGATACCAAGGTGGTAGAAGCATTCAAAGAAGATGACGAAGTGAAAAAGCAATCAAAGACGATATCGAAATGGAAGAAGCAGTCAAAGAGGATATCGAAGTGGGAGAAGCAATCAAAGAGGATGTCAAAGTGGAAGAAGCCATCACAGGATATCGAAGTAAAAATGCAATCAAAAACGATATCGAATATGAAGACGCAATCAAAGAAAATATTGCAGTGCAAGAAGCAATCAAACGGAAATCAAAGAGGAAGGAGCCCTTACAGAGGATACCGAAGTGAAAATGCCATCAAAGAGGATATCAAAGATGAAGAAGCAATCCAATGGATATTGAAGATGAAGAAGGAATAAAAGAGGATATCGAAGTGGAACAAGCAATCGTAGAGGATATCAAAGTTAAAGAAGCAATCAAATAGGATATCAATGTGGAAGAAGCAATCAAAGAGGATATCGAAGTGGAACAAGCAATCAAAGAGAAAAAAATTGGATGTTCGGAAATGATCATGATAATAGTTGTATAAAAAAAATTGAATGTTGCAAAAAAGATCATGATGAACGTTGCATAAAAAAATCTGGACGTTCCAAAATGATCAGGATTGACGTTGCGTAATATAAATGTATGTTGTAAAATGATAATGATCAAAAATTTGTACTAATATTTTGTCAAAGTTTGCTAGTGCTATCTCTTCCCGTTTAGAAGATACGAACGATTAAAGTTTTGTAAGAAAAATCATAAATTTGTTGATTGGATATCGAAGTGGAAGAAACTATCAAAGAGAATGTTGAAGTGGAAGAAGCAATCAAATAGGATATCGAAGTGGCAGAAACAATCAAAGCGGAAATTGAAGTTGAGTAAGCAATCAAAGAGGATACCAAGGTGGTAGAAGCATTCAAAGAAGATGACGAAGTGAAAAAGCAATCAAAGACGATATCGAAATGGAAGAAGCAGTCAAAGAGGATATCGAAGTGGGAGAAGCAATCAAAGAGGATATCGAAGTTAAAGAAGCAGTCAAAGATGATGTCGAAGTGGAAAAAACATTCAAAGAAGATGACGAAGTGAGAGAAGCATTCAAAAAGGATGTCAAGGATGACAATAAAAAAACAGTTCCACCAAAAATTTATACCAATATTTTGTACAAGTTTGCTAGGGCTATCTCTTCCCGTTTAGAAGATGTGAGCGATTGAAGTTTTGTATGAAACACCACAATTTTGTAGAGCGCATAATGAAGTAACTGAAGCAATTAAAGAGGATATGAAGTTGAAGAAGCATTTTAAAAGGATAACGAAGTGGAACATGCAAAAATAGAAGATGTGGAGGCGGAAGAAACAATAAAAGAGGATGACGAAGTGTAACAAGCAATCAAAGAGAATATTCGAATAGTGGATGTCGCATAATAAAAAAAAAATTGACGTTCCAAAATGATCATAGTGGATGAGGCATAAATAAAAAAAATTGATGTTCCAAAATGATCACAGTGGATGTTGCATAATAAAAAAAAAATTGACGTTCCAAAAGTGATCATTGTGGATGAGCCATAATTTAAAAAAAAAATTGACGTTCCAAAATGATCATTGCGGATGAGGCATAATTAAAAAAAATTGATGTTCCAAAATTATCACAGTGGATGTTGCATAATAAAAAAAAAGAAATTGACGTTCCAAAATTATCATTGTGGATGAGGCATAATTAAAAAAAAATGATTTTCCAAAATGATCACAAAGGATTTTGCATAATAAAAAAAAATGACGTTCCAAAAGTGATCATTGTGGATGAGGCATAATTAAAAAAAAATTGATGTTCCAAAATGATCACAGTGGATTTTGCATAATAAAAAAAAAAAAAATTGACGTTCCAAAATGATCATTGTGGATGAGGCATAATTAAAAAAAAATTGATTTTCCAAAATGATCACAAAGGATTTTGCATAAAAAAAAAATGGACGTTCCAAAATGATCATTGTGGATGAGGCATAATTAAAAAAAATTGATTTTCCAAAACGATCACAAAGGATTTTGCATAATAAAAAAAAATTGACGTTCCAAAAGTGATCATTATGGATGAGGCATAATTAAAAAAAATTGATGTTCCAAAATGATCACAGTGGATTTTGCATAATAAAAAAAAAAAAAAAATTGACGTTCCAAAATGATCATTGTGGATGAGGCATAATTTAAAAAAAATTGATTTTCCAAAATGATCACAAAGTATTTTGCATAATAAAAAAAAAAGAATTGACGTTCCAAAGTGATCATTGTGGATGAGGCATAATTAAAAAAAATGATGTACCAAAATATCACAGTGGATGTTGCATAATAAAAAAAAAAATTGACGTTCCAAAGTGATCATAGTGGATGAGGCATAATTGAAAAAAAAAATGATGTTCAAAAATGATCACAGTGGATGATGCATAATAAAAAAAAATTGACGTTCCAAAGTGATCATTGTGGATGAGGCATAATTAAAAAAAATGATTTACCAAAATGATCACAGTGGATGTTGCATAATAAAAAAAAAAAATTGACGTTCCAAAGTGATCATTGTGGATAATTAAAAAAATGTGGATGTTCCAAAATAAACATGATGAACGTAGCATACTAAAAAAAAAAAAAAAAAATTGGATGTTCCAAAATGATGATGATGACCTTTGCAAAAACTATGAAAGTTACCTCATGTCCCTCCACCACCATTATATAGAATCAAGCAAATTTACAGTAATTTTATAGTACACACAAGCCGTGGGCTCCCTACAAAAACAGTATGAAAATTACGGCAAACGAAATATACGGTTTACGGTATTCATACAGAAATATTTTGTATGGGACAATTTTTTTTTTGTATGAAAGACAATTTTTTTTTCATGGAACCGGATATAAAAAAATGTCCTCTGCAACATTAGTTTTTGCACCAACGCTCTAAGACCTATACTTTCCGAGATACGAGGTCGATGGGAGCGAATGGGGGACAAAAGGGGTACTTTAGGATTTATTCCCAACTCATCGGAACTCCCTCTATACGATCCCACCAAACATTTTCACCCTACGAGGTGGCATCTGGGAGAACAAACATGTCAATGAGTCAGTCAGTCAGTGAGTGGTAATCGAGCTTTATATAATATAACTAGAGGTTGCGTTGTGCGCGAGCTGCTTGCAGCTCGCGTGTTTTTCTTTTAGTCGAAAAAGTAATTAAAGAGGATATCGAGCTGTTAAAAGCCATCAAAGAGGATATCCATGTGTAAGAAGCAGTCAAAGACGATACCGAAATGGAAGAAGCAATCAAATCAAAGAGGATTTCCAAGTGGAAGCAGCAATTAAAGAGGATATTGAAGTGAAAGAAGCAATCAAACAGGATATCGAAGCAGCAGAAACAATCAAAGAGGAAATTAAAGTTGAGTAAGCAATCAAAGAGGATACCGAGGTGGTAGAAGCGTTCTAAGAGGATGACGAAGTGAAAAAAGCAATCAAAGACGATATCGAAGTGGAAGAAACAGTCAAAAACGATATCGAAGTGGAAGAAGCAATCAAAGAGGATATTGAAGTGAAAGAAGCAATCAAATAGGATATCGAAGTAGCAGAAACAATCAAAGAGGAAATTAAAGTTGAGTAAGCAATCAAAGAGGATACCGAGGTGGTAGAAGCGTTCTAAGAGGATGACGAAGTGAAAAAAGCAATCAAAGACGATATCGAAGTGGAAGAAATAGTCAAAGACGATATCGAAGTGGAAGAAGCAATCAAAGAGGATATCGAAGTGGAAGAAGCAATCAAAGAGGATATCGAAGTGGAAGAAGCAATCAAAGAGGGTATCGAAGTGGAAGAAGCCATCACAGAGGATATCGAAGTGAAAATGCTATCAAAAATGATATCGAAGATGAAGACGCAATCAAAGAGAATAATGCAGTTCAAGAAGCAATCAAAAGGAAATCGAAGATGATATCGAAATGGTAGAAGCAATAAAAGAGGATATCAAAGTGGAAGAAGCAATCAAAGAAGATATCGAGCTGTTAAAAGCTATCGAAGAGGATATATATGTGTAAGAAGCAGTCAAAGACGATATCGAAATCGAAGAAGCAATCAAATCAATAAAGACATCCAAGTGGAAGCAGAAATCAAAGATGATATCGAAGTCGAAGAAGCAATCAAAGAGGATATCAAGCTGTTAAAAGCTATCAAAGAAGATATCCATGTGTAAGAAGCAGTCAAAGACGATCGAAATGGAAGAACCAATCAAATCAAAGAGGATATCCAAGTGGAAGCAGCAATCAAAGATGATATCGAAGTGGAAGAAGCAATCAAAGAGGATATTGAAGTGAAAGAAGCAATCAAATAGGATATCGAAGTAGCAGAAACAATTAAAGAGGAAATTGAAATTGAGTAAAAGACGTCGAGGACAATGATAAAAATAAAAAACGGTTTCACCAAAAACTTATACTAATATTTTGTAAAAGTTTCCTCGAGCTATCTCTTCCCGTTTAAAAGATACGAGCGATTTAAGTTTAGTATGAAAACCCATAATTTTGTGGAGTGGAAATTGAAGTAAAAGAAGCAATTGAAGAAGACATATAAGTAGAAAAAGACATTAAAAAGGATATCAAAGTGGAAGAAGCAAAAATAGAGGATATCGAGGTGAAAGAAGCATTCAAGAAGGAAGACCAAGTGAGAGAAGCATTCAAAAAGGATGTCAAGAGCAATGATGGTATTAAAAAAACTATTCCACCAAAAATTTGTACCAATATTTTGTAAAAGTTTGGTAGGCGTAACTCTTCCCGTTTAGAAGATACGAGCGATTTAAGATTTGTATTAAAACCCATAATTTTGTAGAGTGGAAATTGTAGTAAAAGAAGCAATTGAAGAAAATATATAAGTAGAAAAAGCAATTAAAAAGGATATCAAAGTGGAAGAAGCAAAAATAGAGGATATCGAGGTGAAAGAAGCATTCAAAAAGGATTTCAAGATCAATGATGGTAATAAAAAAAATATTCGACCAAAAATTTGTACCAATATTTTGTAAAAGTTTGCTAGGCGTAACTGTTCCCGTTTCGAAGATACGAGCGATTTAAGATTTGTATTAAAACCCATTATTTTGTAGAGTGGGAATTGAAGTAAAAGAAGCAAGTGAAGAAAATAATATAAGTAGATAAAGCAATTAAAAAGGATATCAAAGTGGAAGAAGCAAAAATAGAGGATATCGAGGTGAAAGAAGCATTTAAAGTGGAAGACGAAGTAAGAGAAGCATTCAAAACGGATGTCAAGGGCAATGATGGTATTAAAAAAACTATTCCACCAAAAATTTGTACCAATATTTTGTAAAAGTTTGCTAGGCGTAACTGTTCCCGTTTAGAAGATACGAGAGATTTAAGATTTGTATTAAAACCCATAATTTTGTAGAGTGGGAATTGAAGTAAAAGAAGCAATGGAAGAAAATATATAAGTAGAAAAAGCAATTAAAAAGGGTATCAAAGTGGAAGAAGCAAAAATAGAGGATATCGAGGTGAAAGAAGCATTCAAGGAGGAAGACCAAGTAAGAGAAGCATTCAAAAAGGATCTCAAGGGCAATGATGGTATTAAAAAAACTAATCCACCAAAAATTAGTACCAATATTTTGTAAAAGTTTGCTGGGGGTAACTCTTCCCGTTTAGAAGATACGAGCGATTTAAGATTTGTATTAAAACCCATAATTTTGTAGAGTCGATATTGAAGTAAGAGAAGTAATTGAAGAAAATAGAAAAATAGAAAAAACAATTCAAAAGTATATTGAAGTAAAAATGCCATCAAAGAGGATTTCGAAGTTATAGAAACAATTAACGAGGATATCAATGTGGAAGAAACATTCGAAAACGAAAAGGAAGTGAGAGAAGAATTCAAAATGATGGCAAGGGCGATGATGACCGTAAAATAACGATTCCACCAAAAATTTGTGCTACAAAAAAAATTAATTTTCCAAAATGATCACAGTGGATGTTGCATAATAAAAAAAATTGACTTTCCAAAATGATCATGTGGATGAGGCATAATTTAAAAAAAATGATGTTCCAAAATGATCACAGTGGATGACGCATAATAAAAAAAATAATAATAAATGACGTTCCAAAGTGATCTTTGTGGATGAGGCGTAATTAAAAAAATGATGTACCAAAATGATCACAGTGGATGTTGCCTAATAAAAAAAAAAATGACGTTCCAAAGTGATCATTGTGGATGAGGCATAATTAAAAAAAATTATGTACCAAAATGATCACAGTGGATGTTGCATAATAAAAAAAATACTTGACGTTCCAAAGTGATCATTGTAGATGAGGCATAATTAAAAAAAATGATGTTCCAAAATGATCACAGTGGATGATGCATAATAAAAAAAAAATAATTGACGTTCCAAAGTGATCATTGTGGATGAGGCGTAATCAAAAAATGATGTACCAAAATGATCACAGTGGATGTTGCATAATACAAAAAAAAATTGACGTTCCAAAGTGATCATTGTGGATGAGGCATAATTAAAAAAAATGATGTTCCAAAATGATCACAGTGGATGATGCATAATAAAAAAAAATTGACGTTCCAAAGTGATCATTGTGGATGAGGCATAATTAAAAAAAATGATGTACCAAAATGATCACAGTGGATGTTGCATAATAAAAAAAATAATTGACGTTCCAAAGTGATCATTGTGGATGAGGCATAATTAAAAAATTTTATGTTCCAAAATGATCACAGTGGATGATGCATAATAAAAAAATAATAATAATTGACGTTCCAAAGTGATCATTGTGGATGAGGCATAATTAAAAAAAAATTATGTTCCAAAATAATCACAGTGGATGATGCATCATAAAAAAATAAAAAATAATTGACGTTCCAAAGTGATCATTGTGGATGAGGCATAATTAAAAAAAATTGATGTTCCAAAATGATCACAGTGGATGTTGCATAATAAAAAAAAAATTGACGTTCCAAAGTGATCATTGTGGATGAGGCATAATAAAAAAAATGATGTACCAAAATGATCACAGTGGTTGTTGCATAATAAAAAAAAAATTACGTTCCAAAGTGATCATTGTGGATGAGGCGAAATTAAAAAAATGTGGATGTTCCAAAATAAACATGATGAACGTAGCATACTAAAAAAAAAAAAAATTGGATGTTCCAAAATGATGATGATGACCTTTGCAAAAACTATGAAAGTTATCTCATGTCCCTCCACCACCATTAAATAGAATCAAGCAAATTTACAGTAATTTTATAGTACACACAAGCCGTGGGCTCCCTACAAAAACAGTATGAAAATTACGGCAAACGAAATATACGGTTTACGGTATTCATACAGAAATATTTTGTATGGGACAATTTTTTTTTTGTATGAAAGACAATTTTTTTTTCATGGAACCGGATATAAAAAAATGTCCTCTGCAACATTAGTTTTTGCACCAACGCTGTAAGACCTATACTTTCCGAGATACGAGGTGGATGGGAGCGAATGGGGGACAAAAGGGGGACTTTAGGATTTATTCCCAACTCACCGGAACTCCCTCTATACGATACTACCAAACATTTCCCCCCTACAAGGTGGCATCTGGGAGAACAATGATGTCAATCAGTCAGTGAGTCAGTGGTAATCGAGCTTTATATAATATAACTAGAGGTTGCGTTGTGCGCGAGCTGCTCGCAGCTCGCGTGTTTTTCTTTTAGTCGAAGAAGTAATTAAAGAGGATATCGAGCTGTTAAAAGCCATCAAAGAGGATATCCATGTGTAAGAAGCAGTCAAAGACGATATCGAAATGGAAGAAGCAATCAAATCAAAGAGGATTTCCAAGTGGAAGCAGCAATCAAAGATGATATCGAAGTGGAAGAAGCAATCAAAAAGGATATTGAAGTGAAAGAAGCAATCAAATAGGATATCGAAGTAGCAGAAACAATCAAAGAGGAAATTAAAGTTGAGGAAGAAATCAAAGAGGATACCAAGGTGGTAGAAGCATTCTAAGAGGATGACGAAGTAAAAAAAGCAATCAAAGACGATATCGAAGTGGAAGAAGCAATCCAATGGATATTGAAGATGAAGAAGGAATAAAAGAGGATATCGAAGCGGAACAAGCAATCGTAGAGGATATCAAAGTTAAAGAAGCAATCAAAGAGGATACCAATGTGGAAGAAGCAATCAAAGAGGATATCGAAGTGGAACAAGCAATCAAAGAGAAAAAAATTGGATGTTCCAAAATGATCATGATAATAGTTGTATAAAAAAAATTTAACGTTGCAAAAAAGATCATGATGAACGTTGCATAAAAAAAATCTGGACGTTCCAAAATGATCAGGATTGACGTTGCATAATATAAATGTATGTTGTAAAATGATAATGATCAAAAATTTGTACTAATATTTTGTCAAAGTTTGCTAGTGCTATCTCTTCCCGTTTAGAAGATACGAGCTATTAAAGTTTTGTAAGAAAAATCATAAATTTGTTGATTGGATATCGAAGTGGAAGAAACTATCAAAGAGAATGTTGAAGTGGAAGAAGCAATCAAATAGGATATCGAAGTGGCAGAAACAATCAAAGCGGAAATTGAAGTTGAGTAAGCAATCAAAGAGGATACCAAGGTGGTAGAAGCATTCAAAGAAGATGACGAAGTGAAAAAGCAATCAAAGACGATATCGAAATGGAAGAAGCAGTCAAAGACGATATCGAAGTGGGAGAAGCAATCAAAGAGGATATCGAAGTTAAAGAAGCAGTCAAAGATGATGTCGAAGTGGAAAAAACATTCAAAGAAGATGACGAAGTGAGAGAAGCATTCAAAAAGGATGTCAAGGATGACAATAAAAAAACAGTTCCACCAAAAATTTATACCAATATTTTGTACAAGTTTGCTAGGGCTATCTCTTCCCGTTTAGAAGATACGAGCGATTGAAGTTTTGTATGAAAGACCACAATTTTGTAGAGAGCATAATGAAGTAACTGAAGCAATTAAAGAGGATATGAAAGTAGAAGAAGCATTTTAAAGGGATAACGAAGTGGAACATGCAAAAATAGAAGATGTCGAGGCGGAAGAAACAATCAAAGAGGATATCGAAGTGGAAGAAGCAATCAAAGAGGGTATCGAAGTGGAAAAAGCAATCAAAGAGGGTATCGAAGTGGAAGAAGCCATCACAGAGGATATCGAAGTGAAAATGCTATCAAAGACGATATCGAAGATGAAGACGCAATCAAAGAGAATAATGCAGTGCAAGAAGCAATCAAAAGGAAATCGAAGATGATATCGAAGTGGAAGGAGTAAACAAAGAGGATATTGAAGTGGGAGAAGCAATCAAATAGGATATCGAAGTAGCAAAAACAATCAAAGAGGAAATTGAAGTTGACTAAGGAATCAAAGAGGATACCGAGTTGGTAGAAGTATTCAAAGAGGATGACGAAGTGAAAAAAGCAATCAAAGACGATATCGAAGTGAAAGAAATAGTCAAAGACGATATCAAAATGGAACAAGCAATCAAAGCGGATATCGAAGTGGAAGAAGCAATCAAAGAGGATGTCAAAGTGGAAGAAGCCATCACAGGATATCGAAGTAAAAATGCAATCAAAAACGATATCGAATATGAAGACGCAATCAAAGAAAATATTGCAGTGCAAGAAGCAATCAAACGGAAATCAAAGAGGAAGGAGCCCTTACAGAGGATACCGAAGTGAAAATGCCATCAAAGAGGATATCAAAGATGAAGAAGCAATCCAATGGATATTGAAGATGAAGAAGGAATAAAAGAGGATATCGAAGTGGAACAAGCAATCGTAGAGGATATCAAAGTTAAAGAAGCAATCAAATAGGATATCAATGTGGAAGAAGCAATCAAAGAGGATATCGAAGTGGAACAAGCAATCAAAGAGAAAAAAATTGGATGTTCGAAAATGATCATGATAATAGTTGTATAAAAAAAATTGAACGTTGCAAAAAAGATCATGATGAACGTTGCATAAAAAAATCTGGACGTTCCAAAATGATCAGGATTGACGTTGCATAATATAAATGTATGTTGTAAAATGATAATGATCAAAAATTTGTACTAATATTTTGTCAAAGTTTGCTAGTGCTATCTCTTCCCGTTTAGAAGATACGAGCTATTAAAGTTTTGTAAGAAAAATCATAAATTTGTTGATTGGATATCGAAGTGGAAGAAACTATCAAAGAGAATGTAGAAGTGGAAGAAGCAATCAAATACGATATCGAAGTGGCAGAAACAATCAAAGCGGAAATTGAAGTTGAGTAAGCAATCAAAGAGGATACCAAGGTGGTAGAAGCATTCAAAGAAGATGACGAAGTGAAAAAGCAATCAAAGACGATATCGAAATGGAAGAAGCAGTCAAAGAGGATATCGAAGTGGGAGAAGCAATCAAAGAGGATATCGAAGATAAAGAAGCAGTCAAAGATGATGTCGAAGTGGAAAAAACATTCAAAGAAGATGACGAAGTGAGAGAAGCATTCAAAAAGGATGTCAAGGATGACAATAAAAAAACAGTTGCACCAAAAATTTATACCAATATTTTGTACAAGTTTGCTAGGGCTATCTCTTCCCGTTTAGAAGATACGAGCGGTTGAAGTTTTGTATGAAAGACCACAATTTTGTAGAGAGCATAATGAAGTAACTGAAGCAATTAAAGAGGATATGAAAGTAGAAGAAGCATTTTAAAGGGATAACGAAGTGGAACATGCAAAAATAGAAGATGTCGAGGCGGAAGAAACATTCAAAGAGGATATCGAAGTGGAAGAAGCAATCAAAGAGGGTATCGAAGTGGAAGAAGCCATCACAGAGGATATCGAAGTGAAAATGCTATCAAAGACGATATCGAAGATGAAGACGCAATCAAAGAGAATAATGCAGTGCAAGAAGCAATCAAAAGGAAATCGAAGATGATATCGAAGTGGAAGGAGTAAACAAAGAGGATATTGAAGTGGGAGAAGCAATCAAATAGGATATCGAAGTAGCAAAAACAATCAAAGAGAAAATTGAAGTTGACTAAGGAATCAAAGAGGATACCGAGTTGGTAGAAGTATTCAAAGAGGATGACGAAGTGAAAAAAGCAATCAAAGACGATATCGAAGTGAAAGAAATAGTCAACGACGATATCAAAATGGAACAAGCAATCAAAGCGGATATCGAAGTGGAAGAAGCAATCAAAGAGGATATCAAAGTGGAAGAAGCCATCACAGGATATCGAAGTAAAAATGCAATCAAAAACGATATCGAATATGAAGACGCAATCAAAGAAAATATTGCAGTGCAAGAAGCAATCAAACGGAAATCAAAGAGGAAGGAGCCCTTACAGAGGATACCGAAGTGAAAATGCCATCAAAGAGGATATCAAAGATGAAGAAGCAATCCAATGGATATTGAAGATGAAGAAGGAATAAAAGAGGATATCGAAGTGGAACAAGCAATCGTAGAGGATATCAAAGTTAAAGAAGCAATCAAATAGGATATCAATGTGGAAGAAGCAATCAAAGAGGATATCGAAGTGGAACAAGCAATCAAAGAGAAAAAAATTGGATGTTCCAAAATGATCATGATAATAGTTGTATAAAAAAAATTTAACGTTGCAAAAAAGATCATGATGAACGTTGCATAAAAAAAATCTGGACGTTCCAAAATGATCAGGATTGACGTTGCATAATATAAATGTATGTTGTAAAATGATAATGATCAAAAATTTGTACTAATATTTTGTCAAAGTTTGCTAGTGCTATCTCTTCCCGTTTAGAAGATACGAGCGATTAAAGTTTTGTAAGAAAAATCATAAATTTGTTGATTGGATATCGAAGTGGAAGAAACTATCAAAGAGAATGTTGAAGTGGAAGAAGCAATCAAATAGGATATCGAAGTGGCAGAAACAATCAAAGAGGAAATTGAAGTTGAGTAAGCAATCAAAGAGGATACCAAGGTGGTAGAAGCATTCAAAGAAGATGACGAAGTGAAAAAGCAATCAAAGACGATATCGAAATGGAAGAAGCAGTCAAAGACGATATCGAAGTGGGAGAAGCAATCAAAGAGGATATCGAAGTTAAAGAAGCAGTCAAAGATGATGTCGAAGTGGAAAAAACATTCAAAGAAGATGACGAAGTGAGAGAAGCATTCAAAAAGGATGTCAAGGATGATAATAAAAAAACAGTTCCACCAAAAGTTTATACCAATATTTTGTACAAGTTTGCTAGGGCTATCTCTTCCCGCTTAGAAGATATGAGCGATTGAAGTTTTGTATGAAACACCACAATTTTGTAGAGCGCATAATGAAGTAACTGAAGCAATTAAAGAGGATATGAAGTAGAAGAAGCATTTTAAAAGGATAACGAAGTGGAACATGCAAAAATAGAAGATGTGGAGGCGGAAGAAACAATAAAAGAGGATGACGAAGTGTAACAAGCAATCAAAGAGAATATTCGAATAGTGGATGTCGCATAATAAAAAAAAATTGACGTTCCAAAATGATCATAGTGGATGAGGCATAAATAAAAAAAAATTGATGTTCCAAAATGATCACAGTGGATGTTGCATAATAAAAAAAAATTGACGTTCCAAAAGTGATCATTGTGGATGAGGCATAATTTAAAAAAAAATTGACGTTCCAAAATGATCATTGCGGATGAGGCATAATTAAAAAAAATTGATGTTCCAAAATTATCACAGTGGATGTTGCATAATAAAAAAAAAGAAATTGACGTTCCAAAATGATCATTGTGGATGAGGCATAATTAAAAAAAATGATGTTCCAAAATGATCACAGTGGATGTTGCATAATAAAAAATAATTGACGTTCCAAAGTGATCATTGTGGATGAGGCGTAATTAAAAAAATGATGTACCAAAATGATCACAGTGGATGTTGCATAATAAAAAAAATAATTGACGTTCCAAAGTGATCATTGTGGAAGAGGCGTAAATAAAAAAATTATGTACTAAAATGATCACAGTGGATGTTGCATAATAAAAAAAAAAATTGACGTTCCAAAGTGATCATTGTGGATGAGGCATAATTAAAAAAAATGATGTACCAAAATGATCACAGTGGATGTTGCATAATAAAAAAAAATTGACGTTCCAAAGTGATCATTGTGAATGAGGCATAATTAAAAAAAATGATGTACCAAAATATCACAGTGGATGTTGCATAATAAAAATAAAAAAAATTGACGTTCCAAAGTGATCATAGTGGATGAGGCATGATTGAAAAAAATGATGTTCCAAAATGATCACAGTGGATGATGCATAATAAAAAAAAATAATAATAATTGACGTTCCAAAGTGATCATTGTGGATGATGCATAATTAAAAAAAGTTATGTACCAAAATGATCACAGTGGCTGTTGCATAATAAAAAAAAAAAATTGACGTTCCAAAGTGATCATTGTGGATGAGGCATAATTAAAAAAATGTGGATGTTCCAAAATAAACATGATGAACGTTGCATACTAAAAAAAAAAAAAAAATTGGATGTTCCAAAATGATGATGATGACCTTTGCAAAAACTATGAAAGTTGTCTCATGCCCCTCCACCACCATTATATAGAATCAAGCAAATTTACAGTAATTTTATAGTACACACAAGCCGTGGGCTCCCTACAAAAACAGAATGAAAATTACGGCAAACGAAATATACGGTTTACGGTATTCATACAGAAATATTTTGTATGAGACAATTTTTTTTTGTATGAAAGACAATTTTTTTTTCATTGATCCGGATATAAAAAAATGTCCTCAGCAACATTAGTTTTTGCACCAACGCTCTAAGACCTATACTTTTCGAGATACGATGTTGATGGGAGCGAATGGGGGACAAAAGGGGTACTTTAGGATTTATTCCCAACTCACCGGAACTCCCTCTATACGATCCCACCAAACATTTCCCCCCTACGAGGTGGCATCTGGGAGAACAATGATGTCAATCAGTCAGTGAGTCAGTGGTAATCGAGCTTTATATAATATAATATTGGTATGTCAAAAATATATAACAAACTATAGAAATAAATTAATTACAACTAAGCAGAGAGGCTCAATCAACGTAAAACGTAGGCAAAATCAAACGTAATCTTTGGACTTGGCTCTGTCTACCCTCTTGTGGAATATTGATACGGGTTTGCGTAATTATTATAATTTTTTTTCAAAATCTTTTTTATCAAACAACGAGATCCCTTAGTTACATTGTAGTTACATTACAGTTTACACACATGGTAATAAAAAATAAACACAAAACATTTAAATAAAAAAAAACACAATAAAGATAAAATTATTATTATTTGCCCATAGAGTCCCACTGCGGGGCATAGGCCTCTCTTCCCTCTTTCCAGGAATCCCGGTTACTGGCTGATTGGGGCCATTATATAAATAAAGAGATAAAAATTGAAACTAAGATGCGTAAAAGATCCTAGGATGTCCATCGTGCGGATTAATATCATCGTGATATTACGAGTAGGTAAGCCAAAAATGTAGTCCTAGGAATTTGATGTCAGTACCTGCCTACTCGTCGCAGCGCTTAGGAATCAATGGATGAAGTTTTAAATTCAGAGAACAATAGATTTAGCATTGGTGGGAATAAGCCCTTGGCTCTTAGGTCTTAGCGAGGCTCCGAGTAGTATGGCCAGGGCCGCACGGCTTAGTCGATCGTTTAGAATAAATTGTACTAATAGTCGAGTGATTATTATTATTATTTAGACGTCCGACGGTGCGGTGGGTCGAAGACAAAGAAAGTCGCGGGCAACTCTTGGATGCGCGCAGCATAGGACCGGGAAGGTTGGCGTTTACAAAGGGAGGCCTACACCCAGCAGTGGGTACTTATGGGCTGTGGATGATGATGATTAGTCGAGTAAGGAACTTTTCCTAACGGATTTGTGATTTGGTGATTCATAAAATAACGTTCTTATTTTAGGCGAAACCGGTTCACAAACTCAAGGCGACCGCTGATTCACAAGATGCGCTCATTGCAGTGTGGGTGGATGCCATTCAGGATGCATGCTTTATGTTTAGGGTATGTTCGTTTTTATTTTAGTTTTATTAATTTGAATTTTATGACATTTGTTAATAATGAATATTGATCTAAATTTTAATTTTAAATATAATTGTTTCTTGAATAAATGAAATGAAATGAATGAAATGCAAAAATCCAAAGACAGTGCGATTCAAGTGGCAACATAGGTATTATCAAAAATGTATCTAGGTCAAGCATTTAGATGAAGCTGAAACACATTATGCTTGGTGTTTTTCTATGAGACCGAATCATAAATGATGAGATTCGTAGACGAACCAAAGCCACCGACACAGCACATTAGAAGAGAATTAGCAAGCTGAAGTGACAGTGGCCAGGGCACATTGCTCGAAGAACTGATGGCCGTTAGGGCAAGGTTCTCGAGTGGAGACCACGCACTGGAGAGCGTAGCATAGGACGGCTCCTCTACTGAATGGAAAGACGACCTGATAAAGGTTGCTGGGTGCCGTTTGGAGCAGGCAGGTTTGGTGGAAATCTATGGGGGGCGCCTATGTACACCAGTGGTCATCCTGGTCAGTGGTCCTTTGGCTTATATGATGATGTTGAATCTAGGGTGCGTGACCTACGAGGCAATGCTTTGTTACAAGCGATGGTTACCATTTAACGTCAGGTGAGCCATATGCTTGTACCGTCACCAGTCTTATAAAAAAACGGTAATTTTTATGAAGCATCGACACAGAAGACTCGAAAGTCGGGAGTTCCCCTAGGCCAGCGGCTCAGTATTGAGCCAAATTTAGGTAAATACTCGTACTTAACATTGTATGTAATCTTAGTTATTTATATAATCCAGGTAACGAGGCTTACTCGCCAAGTCGCCACGTCCTCGGGCTGAGTTGTGAGGCTTCTGACGACTATTCGGAACACGGCTCTCATTGTTCCAGTACTGGTGGCAAAACAAACATTTCCACCAAATTCAAATTCATTGTTTATTTAATGAAGGAATAAAACTAAGCATTGAATTAACGAAACGTGTATTTTTTTTAAGTCTTTCAAGGACCATTTTGTAAGGACAATTTTACCGCCTTCCACGAAGAAGAAGGGCAATTTTTTAAGTGTATGTTTGTTCATTTGCTGCATCCTGTGGCTAAACGTTCCGTTGATCATAAATCAGGTAAGTATTAAAATGAAGGTAATTAAAATACAATTCCTAAATATTAACATTAGGTACAGGTTGATCAGTCCGTAACGTGTAAATTTCAATACACGCTACATTCTTTAAATTAATTAACATTTTACATACCATACAAACAAATACCACAGAACACGACATCTAGCGACATGGCGGCGCATTATCACATCACGATCTCACACATCAAGACATCTTTCTCTAGTACTCTTATCGTAGTTCGCCATGTGTGCGGTAGATGGCGTTGTAAAACACTGTAGAGAATGTGGCCATAAACAACGCTTTATTTTGACTGACGGATGGTAATTTCGTCTCTTGTCGATGGCATCACCATTTTATTTGTTGCGTCATGCAATCAAAGTACGTGATAATTGAATTCAACGGTTACTAAATATCGCGGGTTGGCTGCGCTTACTATAAAAGCCAACGCCCGTTTATCCTCAGCCTTTTCCTCACCAGAAGACCACAGCAAAAACTTCTTTCTACTACATACAAAAGCTAACCTCTCAGTTTGCTGCGACAGTGTGTTTTATCTACTCTTTTCTTTTAAATTCTGTGCAACACGCTTCTAAATCTGGTAAGTAATAGTGCCTCACCTATTCAATTATCATGTGTAATCCCCGTCTAATTCCGTTCTCTTTAAATTAATTCGTATTTTTCTGTTCCCAAACAGGAAGTCGGTTTTTTTCTTTATTATATACATTTATACCCTTTTTTGCGTTTTACCTGACTCTTCTCATCATCACCTACGTGTTATCCAAGCCGTAAGAGGCTTGACGGTTCCTCCGCACGACCGACTAGAGGTGAGACGTTTCCTGGGCATGGCCTCATGGTATAGGCGCTTCATTAAAAATTTCGCCAAAGTTGTTTCTCCCATCAACCAGTTGGTGAAGAAATTGCCCAGAGGAGAACGATTTCAATTCTCTGACGCAGCCCTCTGTGCCTTCAATGAGATCAAACAGTTGTTAGTATCAGCCCCGATTCTCTCTATCCCTGATTTCACTAAATCTTTCATCATCTCAACCGATGCCTCTGACTCAGGACTTGGGTGTGTTCTTTCTCAGGTTTCTGAAGACGGAAACGAACATCCTGTTGCATTTGCTAGCCGTTCTCTCAGTAAACCTGAAAAGAACCACACAACTACTGAAAAGGAACTTAATGCCTTGATTTTCGCCCTTGAAAAATTCAGAGGCTATATTGAAGGTTCCCCTTTTCCTACCACGGTCTATACTGATCATAGTAGTTTAAAATGGCTGGTTAGCCTCAAGTCACCAACTGGTAGACTTGCTAGATGGGCGGTTCGGTTATCTCAATATAAACTAAATATTGAGTATCGTAAGGGATCTGATAATACCCTGGCCGACGCTCTCTCACGCTCTTTCCCCTTGAACGTCACCTCTACGGACGTTGCGTCACAAGCACCTTCTCCTACTAAGGACTCTTGGTACTTGAAAAAACTCCAAGACGTCAAGACGTCTCCTCTCAAATTTAAAGACTGGTCGTCGATCTCCGACCGTCTCTACAAACGTGTTAGAAGCTCTAACCCGCTCTCATCTGACTGTGAACTAAAACTAGTCATCCCAATCGAGGGACGACAGGACATTCTCTCTAAATGTCATGATCATCCCACCGCTGCACATCTTGGGGTGTATAAAACCCTAAAACGTCTCACTCAGTCCTATTACTGGCCATCATTACATAAAGATGTCTGAAATTATGTAAAGAACTGTCAAGTTTGTTTAGCTCACAAGAGTACTAACGAAGGTCCTCCGGGGTTAATGAAAAACCCCAAAAGAGTCCAACGTCCCTTTCAGATGATATCAACTGATATCCTAGGCCCACTACCTCGCTCTTACCAAGATTATAAATTCATTCTTGTTGTCACAGATGTTTTCACCAAATACACATGTATATTTCTTATGAGAAACTCTCTAGCGAAAACAGTTGTAGCTCTTATAGAAAATAACATTTTTTTAAAGTATGGAGTGCCGTCCACCATCGTGATGGATAATGGCCCGCAGTACATATTAAATGCTATGAAAGATCTAGTCAAGAAATATTCAGTCCCTAACTCCTTCTATAATTGTAGATTTTTGCCTCAAAATAATCCTTCTGAAAGAACAAATCGTGTAGTAGTTACGGCTATTGCCTCTTATGTCGGCGTTGATCATAGAAAATGGGCTGAGGAGCTACCGAAAATCGAATTCGCAATAAATACATCTGTAAGTGAAGCTACAGGTTACAGCCCATACTTCTTAAATCACGGTCGTGAGGCTATTCTCTCTGGCGATTGGTATCCTAATACTCCTTTGAAAGAGGAGGACATTGTATTTACTGACAGGTCCACATACGCATCCAACCTCACTCATCTCAAGGACATATTCAATAAAGTACACAAACACATGGCCCATGCATACTCTAAATACAAAATTCACTACAACAAAAATAGGCGTGACGTTGAATACTCTGAAGGACAAACGGTATGGAAGAGAGACTATCCACTTTCTGATGCTACTAAATTCTTCACTGCAAAACTGGCACCAAAATTTACTAAATGCATAATAAAACGGAAAATCTCTCCTCTTACCTACATTCTTCAAGATTTCCACACTTCCAAGGACCTAGGCACTTGGCACATAAAAGACATACTAAAGTCTGTCTCTCTTCAAAATTAAACTATACACTTACACTGAAAACACAACACAACACATTTTCTCTCCTTTTATCTTATCTCTACTCCCCCCGTATAGTTCTCGGGTTTAGAATAAGACTATCGCTTTCCCCTGGCGTGTCGTAAAAGGCGACTAACAGATCCATTCCCATACCCCAATACCTTTTCCCAACCCAACTACCCCATCCATCCCTCTTAACTTTACTTCCCCCGTATAGTCTCAGGATTAGAATAAGACTATCGCTTTCCCCTGGCGTGTCGTAAAAGGCGACTAACAGATCCATTCCCACACCCTTATACCTATTTTTCCTAACCCAAATACCCCATCCACCCTCTTAATTCTACTCCCTTATAAATATCTCTCTATGTACTATATTTTATAACTAAGTTTATTTATGACTATGTATGTCTATGTTTATATAATCATAGTTTATCATCATAAGGGCGGGTGGTGACCCTCACAAAAAGCCTAAAACACCCAGAGCGGATTCGTTACTCTGTAAAAATAAGCCTAAACAAACGATTCTTTTCTTGTTGTAGTATATTATAATATTATACCACTATGTACTTATATATACAGAGCGGCTGTGACTCTTTAAATAAGCCTTGGCACTTCTTATAGTTATCTATGTATATTGATAGTTATCTAGTATACGCACACTACTTCTTATTTCGGAAAGGCGCACAGTATCGGCTGGAAGTAAGACCTACTGATCCCAAAGTATGTATGTTTATGTAAACAACCTATTATATAATAGTTATTTATGTAGGCCAAACCTTTGGCATGTAATATGTGTAATATATATTGACAAATAATTACCTCACCCTTCCATACGTTTCCTCTCCCTTCCTGCTAATATCTATTTGTGAAATTTTTGTTTTTTTCCTGCCACAAGCTTCACTTGTTTTTTTTTGTGTCTGTTGGGGTGAGCATTGTACTGTCTGCTCTCTCAGTCAGTGCAATGATCTCCACCACACTACCACTTCAGAATTTTTTTTCTCTCTTTACTCTCTCGATAAAATTTTTTTTCTCAACTGGGGAGGTATTGTAACGTGTAAATTTCAATACACGCTACATTCTTTAAATTAATTAACATTTTACATACCATACAAACAAATACCACAGAACACGACGTCTAGCGACATGGCGGCGCATTATCACATCACGATCTCACACATCAAGACATCTTTCTCTAGTACTCTTATCGTAGTTCGCCATGTGTGCGGTAGATGGCGTTGTAAAACACTGTAGAGAATGTGGCCATAAACAACGCTTTATTTTGACTGACGGATGGTAATTTCGTCTCTTGTCGATGGCATCACCATTTTATTTGTTGCGTCATGCAATCAAAGTACGTGATAATTGAATTCAACGGTTACTAAATATCGCGGGTTGGCTGCGCTTACTATAAAAGCCAACGCCCGTTTATCCTCAGCCTTTTCCTCACCAGAAGACCACAGCAGAAACTTCTTTCTACTACATACAAAAGCTAACCTCTCAGTTTGCTGCGACAGTGTGTTTTATCTACTCTTTTCTTTTAAATTCTGTGCAACACGCTTCTAAATCTGGTAAGTAATAGTGCCTCGCCTATTCAATTATCATGTGTAATCCCCGTCTACTTCCATTCTCTTTAAATTAATTCGTATTTTTCTGTTCCCAAACAGGAAGTCGGTTTTTTTCTTTATTATATACATTTATACCCTTTCTTTGGGTTTTACCTGACTCTTCTCATCATCACCTACGTGTTATCCAAGCCGTAAGAGGCTTGACGGTTCCTCCGCACGACCAGTTAAACCGCCACACTCCGGGAGCCTCGACTTTTCTACGAGCCTACCGTCGCTAGCTCTGCACCACATCCTCTCTCCGGACTGGCGCCAGGAACGGTCGACGGAACATCATAATAGGTGTATTTAATCCATATTTTTACCCGGGTTGAACCCCTAGGAACCCTATTATATTTTCTGACGCACTTCTCGTCAGATGGCGCCCATTTTATTATTTTAACGGTAACAATCATACCCTCTATAATTACCACGTGTACGTTGTCATGCTGTAAGACCATAAGCCTCAAGATTATGTGCTCCTCCAGCGAACATTCCTTTGTCTACCTCTGTATTTAGACACTTTTATTGTAATCTTTAGTTTTAACTACCTACCATCGATAAACCAAGGAAATATTGTCAACCTCTGTTGCCTTGCCACAAGTATAAGAAAATATTGTAAGAACCTACCCGCTCTACCGACTTTCTTTTATAACCAATATATGTATCAAATTATAGCTCTCTTTTATTTATTTCTCTTTTATCTTTAACTGATACATATATCACCTCTTTTTATTTTAAAACTGTTACAAGTCGATGGTAAAAAAATATTTGAGATATTACGATATTCCAAATTCCTAGACAAACAAGGTACTAGATCACGATTACGATTTAATACCACTCCACGCACCCCTACTTTACACACCTGTCACCCTCACCACCCACATAATGAAACCCTCCTTTCCCGGATCATCAATAAAAAAATAGGGTTATTCTTCTGTTAGTCAACGATCGAGTGAAGCGAGATCTTCAAATCAACATGGGCAAATCAGCGTTGTATGTATGTACTCGTATGTATGTTTGTTTGTCCGAGGATAACTTTCGAAGCGTTAAATCCATCCTCGTGAAATTTATATATAGGTAGGTAGTGATGGCACAATTTTGGTGTGACTAAATGAGATAAAAATGTTGGGGGGTTGTTGAGATATTAGGGTTCAAAAGGAGTAAAAAAAATCAAATGAGAATATTAGATCAAATGGGAAGTCAAATGAAAGCTCTTTATTAGTACATTTAGACTCCGTTATTAATTTTAGTAAGATCCTTATAATTTTTGAGTTGTTAGCCATAGTAAAAACTGAACTTTGACAAAATTCACAGGGTACACCTGACCCTACAGTGTTGTAATTTGGTATGCGTATAGATGACATAAATTAAGGCAAAAAATTCATAATAACTTCAATTTGTCTCTCAAAAAGGTAACCAATTAACATGAACTCCCGTTAACTTTTTTTTTATATAAATTATAGGCTAGCGTTTGACCACTGATGACCAACCATGGCCTCTCTGAGTGACTGAATCTGCGCCCCACTGGCTCGTGCAGTAGATGTGAAACTCTCCACAACTGTGCTGTCGTCTGCATACCCAAAGGTTCCGGGCTTTAGCAGATCGTTGATATGCAGCAGGAAGAGAGTTGCAAAGAGTACCGACCCTTGAGGGACTCCGGCGTTAATCGCCAATTGATCGGACGAGCAGCCATCAACGACGACTCGTATCGATCGGTCTCATAAAAAGTCCGAGATCCAAACACAAAGACCAGTGGGTAGACCGAAAGATGGAAGCTTACTTATAAGGCTATCATGCCAGACCCTGTCAAAGGCCTTTGAGATGTCGAGAGAAACGGCAATCGCTTCTCCGTATTTATCAATGGCCTCGCTCCATAAATGCGTGGCATACGCCAGAAGATCCCCAGTTGACCGGTTTCGGCGGAAGCCGTATTGGCGATCACTGAGGAGGTTATTAGCTTCTAGGTGTGCCAGGAGCCTGTTGTTCAGAACACGTTCCATAGTCTTACAGATTATGGACGTGACCGAGATGGGCCTATAATTGGATGGGTCAGCACGACTACCTTTTTTGGGCACAGGCTGCACATTAGCCAGCTTCCATGATTTCGGCACATGTCCAGCCTCAACAGAGCGGCGAAAGAGGTGTGTCAGTACAGGAGCGAGCTCAGACGCACAGGATTTAAGTACAATTGCTAGAATCCCATCAGGGCTACTAGCTTTATTCACCTCCAAACTCCGCAGCGTTTTACGAACCTCGGTCTAACGAATGCGTATTTTCGGCATAAGCACCCCGCAATCTGGTAGACTCGGAGGTGTCCCTGTAATTTGAATGAAACTATAGCGATAAGACCGCCCATTGTACTTACCTTAATTTTTGTGTATTTTTATTGTATTTTAATTTTGTTGGTGTGCAATAAAGAGTATTCTATTCTATTCTATTCTATTCTATAGGTCAAGTATGTTGGTTATTATTTCGTGATTCTATTTTGATAGTTAAAGATAACGACTAATATATTTTTTTATAGGAGACTCGCGAGATCTCAGTTCGGGGCGAACTACTAGTAATTTCTGGTTGAAACAAGGTATCTGTATTTGCTGACCATATTCCGAAATCGCTTCTGAAACGTGTCAGATTAGGAAACCTAGTAGAAACGCGGTGTCTGCTAGTGCTATGATTGTTTCTTGTAGCGATTTTGATTAGACCTGAAGTCTACTGATTAGAGATAAAAGGTACTACTACTGAATTACTATCCAGCGCATCAACCCCAATTTTAAATCACACTTAAATTATAAAAAAATAAATAAACAAATAATAATACACGCAGAAATACAAGTGGCGATCTTATAGCTCAAAGCTATCTCTTCCAGACAACCTTTGGATGGATTGGATTTCACGAGAGCGTTATAGGACGATCCTGGAATTACATCGTTTTTGAATCATTATGTGGATAAATTCTCGCGTTTTTTGAACCTAAAAGGGCTTGTTTTGTCTCTTCGTCAAAAGAAGTACAAATTCATAATTTCTCTTACAAATATCGAAGGTCTCCCAAAAGATCTTAAAAATAGATAAGTCCCCTTTTATCCAACATTCCTCAAACAGAAAAGAGAGGCTTTGGCCATGCAGAGGAATCAGATTAGGTCAGTTAAATTAAATTAATCCACAGGCCACGTATTCATCCTTAATGAATAAAAGGTGTATCCAGGCCGTGAATAAATTTTGATCCATCCGTAAACAAGTAATCAAAGACTCTCTTGTTTTCAGCCGTCTCTGTAGCTATAACATCAGTCAACACTTTTACTTCTTCCTTAGTCTCTCTGCTCCAATAATAACTTAGTATTGCTATTGCGTTATCAATAAACTCCTTGGTTATTTTATCAACATCATCTCTCTCTCCAATCACCCATTGTTTGTAACTACCTATAGTCAGTTCGATTACTATAGAATTGATGTCATTGTTGTTCCCTTCCAATGCTTTATCGGTAAGATCCAGCAAGATTCTTGCAGCTTTTGTTTTGAGTGATACGTCCGCATTAATACCACTATACATTTTGTATCTTTTAATGATTACTGCTCTTAGCATGGAAAAAAGTTCTTTCATGAAATACATATTGTTTAAAGAAGAAGACATAGTTGAAGTTATTTTGTTGATAACGTTTTCTTTCATTATCGTTTTGAAGAAATCCTTATGTTATGCAAGAGTGACGTTTAAGCTCTTTACGAAACTATTGAAGTTGTAATCATTAAGTTTCAATATCTCCTTTAGCATGGTAGCTCAGAATATCCAGGGAAAATTTTGCACATATCTAATATTTTGCAGATATTTTGAAATTGTGCAGTCTTTTCTTGCATAACCATATATTTCATTTTTGTTATTAGCATTGGTATGTTTATACTATTTGATTTCACATCTAGCTTACCTTGTGAATAGTTTTCGTCTATAATTGCATCTAAACCTAGAAAACCTAGAAAACTTAACTTTTATAAACATTAACTTTAACATTTTAGCATCAGTCTTAAAATTATTCGTATAAAAACTGCCGCCATGTAACCCTTGCGTGTAAACTCACTGTGTAAACAGTTTGTAGTCATTATTAGTTTTTATTTTTCTGAGCGGGTTCAACTGCACTTTAGTTAACTACCTTCTTTTTTGTTGCAATTTCCAAATGAGCGGATAATTAACACTTTAAAACATAACATAACACTGTAAAATACATCCTACACCACACACACTAGGTACACTATACACACATAAACACACACACACACACACTTCAAATGCGATCAATCAAACATTGTAGCTCAAGAGGCACTTTTTTCATTAATTTATATTCAAAAAAATGTTAATATTCACTTTTTCTTGCAAACTATTTCTTGTTAGTATTTTTCATGTAAATATTTAATTTAAATATATATATAGGTAAGTAAGTATGTTAAAGTTAACAGGCGAGCTACTTTGCCGCGTCTTTATAAGTTTAGTATTACATAATGTAGATTCAATTTGGTTTAAGTCCAGCACTATGTTAATTAGTTTATAATATACGGTAATGTAACTGTGAATCTAAGTATTAATAAATAAATAAATAAATAAATAAAAAGCTTATGACCTTCATATAATAGTATTTTATTTGTTGTTTCTATCATATCTAGCACAATATATTCTTCCTCCAAGTTATTATCAACAGTTTTATTGCTAATCGAACTGTAATAACTTTTAATTTTTGCCAAGTAAGCATTAGTCTTTTAAAACTTTACTTATAATGGTGTCTGTTTTCAAGCCTTTTTTTACAAATTGTGCTATTTTTGACAACTTATATATAAGGGATCTCCCTTATATAAGATAGCTGATGTCTCAAATCGAATCTGATTACATCATTGTTCGTCTTGAAATGATTAACTTGAACAGGATTTCGTTCTATTTCATTTTCCAATGGGTATTCATCAATTTTAGCAAATTCATCAGATTCTGTGTAAATATTACCATCGTACTGATTCTTAGCATTACGATTAACTGGTTTATTTACAATTTCCGAAGCCATCAGTTGGACTAGTCCTTGAGATCCTAAAAGTTGGCTAATTTCAATGCCAGTTCTTTTCAGTAGATCTTTACTGACGTGCAAAGCATCTTCCAGTTCTAAATCGAAGCTTAACGAAACATCTAAGACTGAAAATAAAGGACAAATATTGTATATTGTTGTATTGTTCTTAATATGGACTACGCCTTGTATGTTAGTGCTAGTCTGAAATAAAGAAATTGAATTGAATTGAAATATGTATAACTTATTCTTCTTATACTAACTTCTCAGTTCACTTTTTAACTCAACATCTATCTTATTTTTTACCCGACAACAAAGAAGACAGGGTAAGTAATGTTTTTTAATTAAAATGAATTATCTAATTAAAGTGTTTATTATAAACTAGTTGCCACTGTGGTCTAAATTAGAACGTAATTCTTTTCAACCGACTTCATAAAAGGAGGAGTTTCTCAATTCGAATGTATGTTTTTTTTTGTTACCTCAGAACTTTGGACTGGGTGAACCGATTTTGATGTTTTTTTTTATTTAATTGCCAGTGCTGCCCATGTGGTCCCATTTCAATTTAGTCCAGTTCTGAAAATGAAATCCATGAGAAAACCATATAAGTCTTAAATTTGCATTAAGTATGTGCGCGACAAATGGAGGAATAACTCAATATCACGCCAAACGATTTCGATGATTCTTTTTTTATGGGAAAGGATGTACTTCAAAGTTAGTTTGATGAGAGTTTGGTTGGGTTAACCTACTTCAAAAAAGGAGGTGGTTCTCAATTATACTGTATTTTTCAGTGTGACTATTCCAGGTAACTTTGAAGTAGGTTGTTAGATTTATGTAAAAATTATATTATTTTATCTTAATTTTAGCGTTCGTTCTTTCTTCTCCACATAAACTTTAACTATACCAAATCTCACACTTCTTCGTGCGCGCAATAAGTTTAAATAAGGCTAAGTACATAATATCTTGACATAATATATATATATAGACTAGAGGTTGCGTTGTGCGCGAGCTGCTCGCAGCTCGCGTGTTTTTCTTTTAGTCGAAGAAGTAATTAAAGAGGATATCGAGCTGTTAAAAGCCATCAAAGAGGATATCCATGTGTAAGAAGCAGTCAAAGACGATATCGAAATGGAAGAAGCAATCAAATCAAAGAGGATTTCCAAGTGGAAGCAGCAATCAAAGATGATATCGAAGTGGAAGAAGCAATCAAAGAGGATATTGAAGTGAAAGAAGCAATCAAATAGGATATCGAAGTAGCAGAAACAATCAAAGAGGAAATTAAAGTTGAGGAAGAAATCAAAGAGGATACCAAGGTGGTAGAAGCATTCTAAGAGGATGACGAAGTAAAAAAAGCAATCAAAGACGATATCGAAGTGGAAGAAGCAATCCAATGGATATTGAAGATGAAGAAGGAATAAAAGAGGATATCGAAGCGGAACAAGCAAACGTAGAGGATATCAAATTTAAAGAAGCAATCAAAGAGGATACCAATGTGGAAGAAGCAATCAAAGAGGATATCGAAGTGGAACAAGCAATCAAAGAGAAAAAAATTGGATGTTCCAAAATTATCATGATAATGGTTGTATAAAAAAAAATTGAACGTTGCAAAAAAGATCATGATGAACGTTGCATAAAAAAAATCTGGACGTTCCAAAATTATCATGATTGACGTTGCATAATATAAATGTATGTTGCAAAATGATAATGATCAAAAATTTGTACTAATATTTTGTCAAAGTTTGCTAGTGCTATCTCTTCCCGTTTAGAAGATACGAGCGATTAAAGTTTTGTAAGAAAAATCATAAATTTGTTGATTGGATATCGAAGTGGAAGAAACTATCAAAGAGAATGTTGAAGTGGAAGAAGCAATCAAATAGGATATCGAAGTGGCAGAAACAATCAAAGCGGAAATTGAAGTTGAGTAAGCAATCAAAGAGGATACCAAGGTGGTAGAAGCATTCAAAGAAGATGACGAAGTGAAAAAGCAATCAAAGACGATATCGAAATGGAAGAAGCAGTCAAAGACGATATCGAAGTGGGAGAAGCAATCAAAGAGGATATCGAAGTTAAAGAAGCAGTCAAAGATGATGTCGAAGTGGAAAAAACATTCAAAGAAGATGACGAAGTGAGAGAAGCATTCAAAAAGGATGTCAAGGATGACAATAAAAAAACAGTTGCACCAAAAATTTATACCAATATTTTGTACAAGTTTGCTAGGGCTATCTCTTCCCGTTTAGAAGATACGAGCGATTGAAGTTTTGTATGAAAGACCACAATTTTATAGAGAGCATAATGAAGTAACTGAAGCAATTAAAGAGGATATGAAAGTAGAAGAAGCATTTTAAAGGGATAACGAAGTGGAACATGCAAAAATAGAAGATGTCGAGGCGGAAGAAACAATCAAAGAGGATATCGAAGTGGAAGAAGCAATCAAAGAGGGTATCGAAGTGGAAGAAGCCATCACAGAGGATATCGAAGTGAAAATGCTATCAAAGACGATATCGAAGATGAAGACGCAATCAAAGAGAATAATGCAGTGCAAGAAGCAATCAAAAGGAAATCGAAGATGATATCGAAGTGGAAGGAGTAAACAAAGAGGATATTGAAATGGGAGAAGCAATCAAATAGGATATCGAAGTAGCAAAAACAATCAAAGAGAAAATTGAAGTTGACTAAGGAATCAAAGAGGATACCGAGTTGGTAGAAGTATTCAAAGAGGATGACGAAGTGAAAAAAGCAATCAAAGACGATATCGAAGTGAAAGAAATAGTCAACGACGATATCGAAATGGAACAAGCAATCAAAGCGGATATCGAAGTGGAAGAAGCAATCAAAGAGGATATCAAAGTGGAAGAAGCCATCACAGGATATCGAAGTAAAAATGCAATCAAAAACGATATCGAATATGAAGACGCAATCAAAGAAAATATTGCAGTGCAAGAAGCAATCAAACGGAAATCAAAGAGGAAGGAGCCCTTACAGAGGATACCGAAGTGAAAATGCCATCAAAGAGGATATCAAAGATGAAGAAGCAATCCAATGGATATTGAAGATGAAGAAGGAATAAAAGAGGATATCGAAGTGGAACAAGCAATCGTAGAGGATATCAAAGTTAAAGAAGCAATCAAATAGGATATCAATGTGGAAGAAGCAATCAAAGAGGATCTCGAAGTGGAACAAGCAATCAAAGAGAAAAAAATTGGATGTTCCAAAATGATCATGATTGACGTTGCATAATATAAATGTATGTTGCAAAATGATAATGATCAAAAATTTGTACTAATATTTTGTCAAAGTTTGCTAGTGCTATCTCTTCCCGTTTAGAAGATACGAGCGATTAAAGTTTTGTAAGAAAAATCATAAATTTGTTGATTGGATATCGAAGTGGAAGAAACTATCAAAGAGAATGTTGAAGTGGAAGAAGCAATCAAATAGGATATCGAAGTGGCAGAAACAATCAAAGCGGAAATTGAAGTTGAGTAAGCAATCAAAGAGGATACCAAGGTGGTAGAAGCATTCAAAGAAGATGACGAAGTGAAAAAGCAATCAAAGACGATATCGAAATGGAAGAAGCAGTCAAAGACGATATCGAAGTGGGAGAAGCAATCAAAGAGGATATCGAAGTTAAAGAAGCAGTCAAAGATGATGTCGAAGTGGAAAAAACATTCAAAGAAGATGACGAAGTGAGAGAAGCATTCAAAAAGGATGTCAAGGATGACAATTAAAAAACAGTTCCACCTAAAGTTTATACCAATATTTTGTACAAGTTTGCTAGGGCTATCTCTTCCCGTTTAGAAGATATGAGCGATTGAAGTTTTGTATGAAACACCACAATTTTGTAGAGCGCATAATGAAGTAACTGAAGCAATTAAAGAGGATATGAAGTAGAAGAAGCATTTTAAAAGGATAACGAAGTGGAACATGCAAAAATAGAAGATGTGGAGGCGGAAGAAACAATAAAAGAGGATGACGAAGTGTAATAAGCAATCAAAGAGAATATTCGAATAGTGGATGTCGCATAATAAAAAAAATTGACGTTCCAAAATGATCACAGTGGATGAGGCATAAATAAAAAAAAATTGATGTTCCAAAATGATCACAGTGGATGTTGCATAATAAAAAAAAATTGACGTTCCAAAAGTGATCATTGTGGATGAGGCATAATTTAAAAAAAAATTGACGTTCCAAAATGATCATTGCGGATGAGGCATAATTAAAAAAAATTGATGTTCTAAAATTATCACAGTGGATGTTGCATAATAAAAAAAAAGAAATTGACGTTCCAAAATGATCATTGTGGATGAGGCATAATTAAAAAAAAATGATTTTCCAAAATGATCACAAAGGATTTTGCATAATAAAAAAAAATGACGTTCCAAAAGTGATCATTGTGGATGAGGCATAATTAAAAAAAATTGATTTTCCAAAATGATCACAAAGGATTTTGCATAATAAAAAAAAAATGGACGTTCCAAAATGATCATTGTGGATGAGGCATAATTAAAAAAAAATTGATTTTCCAAAATGATCACAAAGGATTTTGCATAATAAAAAAAAAATGACGTTCCAAAAGTGATCATTGTGGATGAGGCATAATTAAAACAAAATGATGTTCCAAAATGATCACAGTGGATTTTGCATAATAAAAAAAAAAAAAAAAAATTGACGTTCCAAAGTGATCATTGTGGATGAGGCATAATTAAAAAAAATGATGTACCAAAATGATCACAGTGGATGTTGCATAATAAAAAAATAATAATTGACGTTCCAAAGTGATCATTGTGGATGAGGCATAATTAAAAAAATGTGGATGTTCCAAAATAAACATGATGAACGTTGCATACTAAAAAAAAAAAAAAAAAATTGGATGTTCCAAAATGATGATGATGAACTTTGCAAATTTAACTATGAAAGTTGTCTCATGCCCTTCCACCACCAATAAATAGAATCAAGCAAATTTACAGTAATTTTATAGTACACACAAGCCGTGGGCTCCCTACAAAAACAGTATGAAAATTACGGCAAACGAAATATACGGTTTACGGTATTCATACAGAAATATTTTGTATGGGACAATTTTTTTTTTGTATGAAAGACAATTTTTTTTTCATGGAACCGGATATAAAAAAATGTCCTCTGCAACATTAGTTTTTGCACCAACGCTCTAAGACCTATACTTTCCGAGATACGAGGTCGATGGGAGCGAATGGGGGACAAAAGGGGTACTTTAGGATTTATTCCCAACTCATCGGAACTCCCTCTATACGATCCCACCAAACATTTTCACCCTACGAGGTGGCATCTGGGAGAACAAACATGTCAATGAGTCAATCAGTCAGTCAGTCAGTCAGTGGTAATCGAGCTTTATATAATATAACTAGAGGTTGCGTTGTGCGCGAGCTGCTCGCAGCTCGCGTGTTTTTCTTTTAGTCGAAGAAGTAATTAAAGAGGATATCCATGTGTAAGAAGCAGTCAAAGACGATATCGAAATGGAAGAAGCAATCAAATCAAAGAGGATTTCCAAGTGGAAGCAGCAATTAAAGAGGATATTGAAGTGAAAGCAGCAATCAAATAGGATATCAAAGCAGCAGAAACAATCAAAGAAGAAATTAAAGTTGAGTAAGCAATCAAAGAGGATACCGAGGTGGTAAGAGCATTCTAAGAGGATGACGTAGTAAAACAAGCAATCAAAGACGATTTCGAAGTGGAAGAAACAGTCAAAAACGATATCGAAGTGGAAGAAGCAATCAAAGAGGATATTGAAGTGAAAGAAGCAATCAAATAGGATATCGAAGTAATAGAAACAATCAAAGAGGAAATTAAAGTTGAGTAAGCAATCAAAGAGGATACCGAGGTGGTAGAAGCGTTCTAAGAGGATGACGAAGTGAAAAAAGCAATCAAAGACGATATCGAAGTGGAAGAAACAGTCAAAGACGATATCGAAGTGGAAGAAGCAATCAAAGAGGATATCGAAGTGGAAGAAGCAATCAAAGAGGATATCGAAGTGGAAGAAGCAATCAAAGAGGGTATCGAAGTGGAAGAAGCCATCACAGAGGATATCGAAGTGAAAATGCTATCAAAAACGATATCGAAGATGAAGACGCATTCAAAGGGAATATTGCACTGCAAGAAGCAATCAAAAGGAAATCGAAGATGACATCGAATTGGTAGAAGCAATAAAAGAGGATATCAAAGTGGAAGAAGCAATCAAAGAGGATATCGAGCTGTTTAAAGTTATCGAAGAGGATATCCATGTGTAAGAAGCAGTCAGAGACGATCGAAATGGAAGAAGCAATCAAATCAAAGAGGATATCCAAGTGGAAGCAGCAATCAAAGATGATATCGAAGTGGAAGAAGCAATCAAAGAGGATATTGAAGTGAAAGAAGCAATCAAATAGGATATCGAAGTAGCAGAAACACTTAAAGAGGAAATTGAAATTGAGTAAAAGACGTCGAGGACAATAATAAAAATAAAAAACGGTTTCACCAAAAACTTATACTAATATTTTGTAAAAGTTTCCTCGAGCTATCTCTTCCCGTTTAAAAGATACGAGCGATTTAAGTTTTGTATGAAAACCCATAATTTTCTGGAGTGGAAATTGAAGTAAAAGAAGCAATTGAAGAAGACATATAAGTAGAAAAAGTCATTAAAAAGGATATCAAAGTGGAAGAAGCAAAAATAGAGGATATCGAGGTGAAAGAAGCATTCAAGGAGGAAGACCAAGTGAGAGAAGCATTCAAAAAGGATGTCAATAGCAATGATAGTAATAAAAAAACTATTCGACCCAAAATTTGTACTAATATTTTGTAAAAGTTTGCTAGGCGTAACTGTTCCCGTTGAGAAGATACGAGCGATTTAAGATTTGTATTAAAACCCGTAATTTTGTAGAGTGGAAATTGTAGTAAGAGAAGCAATTGAAGAAAATATATAAGTAGAAAAAGCAATTAAAAAGGATATCAAAGTGGAAGAAGCAAAAATAGAGGATATCAAGGTGAAAGAAGCATTCAAAAAGGATTTCAAGATCAATGATGGTAATAAAAAAAATATTCGACCAAAAATTTGTACCAATATTTTGTAAAAGTTTGCTAGGCGTAACTGTTCCCGTTTAGAAGATACGAGCGATTTAAGATTTGTATTAAAGCCCATAATTTTGTAGAGTGGGAATTGAAGTAAAAGAAGCAATTGAAGAAAATATATAAGTAGATAAAGCAATTAAAAAGGATATCAAAGTGGAAGAAGCAAAAATAGAGGATATCGAGGTGAAAGAAGCATTTAAAGTGGAAGACGAAGTAAGAGAAGCATTCAAAACGGATGTCAAGGGCAATGATGGTATTAAAAAAACTATTCCACCAAAAATTAGTACCAATATTTTGTAAAAGTTTGCTAGGCGTAACTCTTCCCGTTTAGAAGATACGAGCGATTTAAGATTTGTATTAAAACCCATAATTTTGTAGAGTCGATATTGAAGTAAGAGAAGTAATTGAAGAAAATATAAAAATAGAAAAAAACAATTCAAAAGTATATTGAAGTAAAAATGCCATCAAAGAGGATTTCGAAGTTATAGAAACAACTAAAGAGGATATCAATGTGGAAGAAACATTCGAAAACGAAAAGGAAGTGAGAGAAGAATTCAAAATGATGGCAAGGGCGATGATGACCGTAAAATAACGATTCCACCAAAAATTTGTGCTACAAAAAAAAATTGATTTTCCAAAATGATCACAGTGGATGTTGCATAATAAAAAAAAATTGACGTTCCAAAATGATCATGTGGATGAGGCATAATTTAAAAAAAATGATGTTCCAAAATGATCACAGTGGATGATGCATAGTAAAAAAAAAATAATAATTGACGTTCCAAAGTGATCATTGTGGATGAGGCGTAATTAAAAAAATGATGTACCAAAATGATCACAGTGGATGTTGCATAATACAAAAAAAAATAATCGACGTTCCAAAGTGATCATAGTGGATGAGGCATAATTGAAAAAAAAATGATGTTCCAAAATGATCACAGTGGATGATGCATAATTAAAAAAAAATTGATGTTCCCAAATGAACATGATAAACATTGCATAATAAAAAAACAGGGAAAAAAATTGACGTTCCAAAGTGATCATAGTGGATGAGGCATAATTGAAAAAAAATGATGTTCCAAAATGATCACAGTGGATGATGCATAATAAAAAAAAAAAAATTGACGTTCCAAAGTGATCATAGTGGATGAGGCATAATTGAAAAAAAAAATGATGTTCCAAAATGATCACAGTGGATGATGCATAATAAAAAAATAAAAAATAATTGACGTTCCAAAGTGATCCTTGTGGATGAGGCATAATTGAAAAAAAAATGATGTTCCAAAATGATCACAGTGGATGATGCATAATAAAAAAATAAAAAATAATTGACGTTCCAAAGTGATCCTTGTGGATGAGGCGTAATTAAAAAATGATGTACCAAAATGATCATAGTGGATGTTGCATAATAAAAAAAAATAATAATTGACGTTCCAAAGTGATCATTGTGGATGAGGCATAATTAAAAAAAATGATGTACCAAAATATCACAGTGGATGTTGCATAATAAAAAAAAAAATGACGTTCCAAAATGATCATTGTGGATGAGGCATAATTTAAAAAAAATTGATTTTCCAAAATGATCACAAAGGATTTTGCATAGTAAAAAAAAATTGACGTTCCAAAGTGATCATTGTGGATGAGGCATAATTAGAAAAAATGATGTACCAAAATATCACAGTGGATATTGCATAATTAAAAAAAAAATGACGTTCCAAAGTGATCATAGTGGATGAGGCATAATTGAAAAAAAAATGATGTTCCAAAATGATCACAGTGGATGATGCATAATAAAAAAATAAAAAATAATTGACGTTCCAAAGTGATCCTTGTGGATGAGGCGTAATTAAAAAATGATGTACCAAAATGATCATAGTGGATGTTGCATAATAAAAAAAAAATTGACGTTCCAAAGTGATCATTGTGGATGAGGCATAATTAAAAAAAATGATGTACCAAAATATCACAGTGGATGTTGCATTATAAAAAAAAATGACGTTCCAAAGTGATCATAGTGGATGAGGCATAATTGAAAAAAAAATTGACGTTCCAAAGTGCTCATTGTGGATGAGGCGTAATTAAAAAAATGATGTACCAAAATGATCATAGTGGATGTTGCATAATAAAAAAAAATAATAATAATTGACGTTCCAAAGTGATCATTGTGGATGAGGCATAATTAAAAAAAATGATGTACCAAAATATCACAGTGGCTGTTGCATAATAAAAAAAAAATTGACGTTCCAAAGTGATCATTGTGGATGAGGCATAATAAAAAAAAATGATGTACCAAAATATCACAGTGGATATTGCATAATAAAAAAAAATGACGTTCCAAAGTGATCATTGTGGATGAGGCATAATTAAAAAAAATGATGTACCAAAATATCACAGTGGATGTTGCATAATAAAAAAAAAATTGACGTTCCAAAGTGATCATAGTGGATGAGGCATAATTGAAAAAAAAAATGATGTTCCAAAATGATCACAGTGGATGATGCATAATAAAAAAAAATAATTGACGTTCCAAAGTGATCATTGTGGATGAGGCATAATTAAAAAAAATGATGTACCAAAATGAACACAGTGGATGTTGCATAATAAAAAAAAATAATTGACGTTCCAAAGTGATCATTGTGGATGAGGCATAATTAAAAAAATGTGGATGTTCCAAAATAAACATGATGAACGTTGCATACTAAAAAAAAAAAAAAAATGGATGTTCCAAAATGATGATGATGACCTTTGCAAAAACTATGAAAGTTGTCTCATGCCCCTCCACCAACATTATATAGAATCAAGCAAATTTACAGTAATTTTATAGTACACACAAGCCATGGGCTCCCTACAAAAACAGTATGAAAATTACGGCAAACGAAATATACGGTTTACGGTATTCATACAGAAATATTTTGTATGGGACAATTTTTTTTTTGTATGAAAGACAATTTTTTTTTCATGGAACCGGATATAAAAAAATGTCCTCTGCAACATTAGTTTTTGCACCAACGCTCTAAGACCTATACTTTCCGAGATACGAGGTGGATGGGAGCGAATGGGGGACAAAAGGGGTACTTTAGGATTTATTCCCAACTCATCGGAACTCCCTCTATACGATCCCACCAAACATTTTCACCCTACGAGGTGGCATCTGGGAGAACAAACATGTCAATGAGTCAGTCAGTCAGTCAGTCAGTGGTAATCGAGCTTTATATAATATAACTAGAGGTTGCGTTGTGCGCGAGCTGCTCGCAGCTCGCGTGTTTTTCTTTTAGTCGAAGAAGTAATTAAAGAGGATATCCATGTGTAAGAAGCAGTCAAAGACGATATCGAAATGGAAGAAGCAATCAAATCAAAGAGGATTTCCAAGTGGAAGCAGCAATTAAAGAGGATATTGAAGTGAAAGCAGCAATCAAATAGGATATCAAAGCAGCAGAAACAATCAAAGAAGAAATTAAAGTTGAGTAAGCAATCAAAGAGGATACCGAGGTGGTAAGAGCATTCTAAGAGGATGACGTAGTAAAACAAGCAATCAAAGACGATTTCGAAGTGGAAGAAACAGTCAAAAACGATATCGAAGTGGAAGAAGCAATCAAAGAGGATATTGAAGTGAAAGAAGCAATCAAATAGGATATCAAAGTAGCAGAAACAATCAAAGAGAAAATTAAAGTTGAGTAAGCAATCCAAGAGGATACCGAGGTGGTAGAAGCGTTCTAAGAGGATGACGAAGTGAAAAAAGCAATCAAAGACGATATCAAAGTGGAAGAAACAGTCAAAGACGATATCGAAGTGGAAGAAGCAATCAAAGAGGATGTCGAAGTGGAAGAAGCAATCAAAGAGGATATCGAAGTGGAAGAAGCAATCAAAGAGGGTATCGAAGTGGAAGAAGCCATCACAGAGGATATCAAAGTGAAAATGCTATCAAAAACGATATCGAAGATGAAGACGCAATCAAAGAGAATATTGCAGTGCAAAAGCAATCAAAAGGAAATCGAAGATGATATCGAATTGGTAGAAGCAATAAAAGAGGATATCAAAGTGGAAGAAGCAATCAAAGAGGATATCGAGCTGTTTAAAGTTATCGAAGAGGATATCCATGTGTAAGAAGCAGTTAAAGACGATCGAAATGGAAGAAGCAATCGAATCAAAGCGCATATCCACGTGGAAGCAGCAATTAAAGATGATATCGAAGTGGAAGAAGCAATCAAAGAGGATATTGAAGTGAAAGAAGCAATCAAATAGGATATCGAAGTAGCAGAAACAATTAAAGAGGAAATTGAAATTGAGTAAAAGACGTCGAGGACAAGGTTAAAAATAAAAAACGGTTTCACCAAAAACTTATACTAATATTTTGTAAAAGTTTCCTCGAGCTATCTCTTCCCGTTTAAAAGATACGAGTGATTTAAGTTTTGTATGAAAACCCATAATTCTGTGGAGTGGAAATTGAAGTAAAAGAAGCAATTGAAGAAGACATATAAGTAGAAAAAGACATTAAAAAGGATATCAAAGTGGAAGAAGCAAAAATAGAGGATATCGAGGTGATAGAAGCATTTAAAGTGGAAGACGAAGTAAGAGAAGCATTCAAAACGGATGTCAAAGGCAATGATGGTATTAAAATAACTATTCCACCAAAAATTTGTACCAATATTTTGTAAAAGTTTGCTAGGCGTAACTCTTCCCGTTTAGAAGATACGAGCGATTTAAGATTTGTATTAAAACCCATAATTTTGTAGAGTGGAAATTGTAGTAAAAGAAGCAATTAAGAAAATATATAAGTAGAAAAAGCAATTAACAAGGATATCAAAGTGGAAGAAGCAAAAACAGAGGATATCGAGGTGAAAGAAGCATTCAAAAAGGATGTCAAGATCAATGATGGTAATAAAAAAAATATTCGACCAAAAATTTGTACCAATATTTTGTAAAAGTTTGCTAGGCGTAACTGTTCCCGTTTAGAAGATACGAGCGATTTAAGATTTGTATTAAAACCCATAATTTTGTAGAGTCGATATTGAAGTAAGAGAAGTAATTGAAGAAAATATAAAAATAGAAAAAACAATTCAAAAGTATATTGAAGTAAAAATGCCATCGAAGAGGATTTCGAAGTTATAGAAACAATTAAAGAGGATATCAATGTGGAAGAAACATTCGAAAACGAAAAGGAAGTGAGAGAAGAATTCAAAATGATGGCAAGGGCGATGATGACCGTAAAATAACGATTCCACCAAAAATTTGTGCTACAAAAAAAAAAATTGATTTTCCAAAATAATCACAGTGGATGTTGCATAATAAAAAAAAATTGACGTTTCAAAATGATCATGTGGATGAGGCATAATTTAAAAAAAATGATGTTCCAAAATGATCACAGTGGATGATGCATAATAAAAAAAAAATAAAAAAAATTGACGTTCCAAAGTGATCATTGTGGATGAGGCATAATTAAAAAAATGATGTACCAAAATGATCACAGTGGATGTTGCATAATAATAAAAAAATTGACGTTCCAAAGTGATCATTGTGGATGAGGCATATTTAAAAAAAGTTATGTACCAAAATGATCACAGTGGATGTTGCATAATAAAAAAAAAAAATAATTGACGTTCCAAAGTGATCATTGTGGATGAGGCATATTTAAAAAAAATTATGTACCAAAATGATCACAGTGGATGTTGCATAATAAAAAAAAATTGACGTTCCAAAGTGATCATTGTGGATGAGGCATAATTAAAAAAAATGATGTACCAAAATGATCACAGTGGATGTTGCATAATAAAAAAAAAATAATTGACGTTCCAAAGTGATCATTGTGGATGAGGCATAATTAAAAAAAATGATGTACCAAAATGATCACAGTGGATGTTGCATAATAAAAAAAAATTGACGTTCCAAAATGATCATTGTGGATGAGGCATAATTTAAAAAAATTGATTTTCCAAAATGATCACAAAGGATTTTACATAGTAAAAAAAAAAAAAAAATGACGTTCCAAAATGATCATTGTGGATGAGGCATAATTAAAAAAAAATGATGTTCCATAATGATCACAGTGGATGATGCATAATAAAAAATAAAAAATAATTGACGTTCCAAAGTGATCATTGTGGATCAGGCGTGATTAAAAAAATTATGTACCAAAATGATCACAGTGGATGTTGCATAATAAAAAAAAAATAATTGACGTTCCAAAGTGATCATTGTGGATGAGGCATAATTAAAAAAAATGATGTACCAAAATATCACAGTGGATCATGCATAATAAAAAAAAAAAAATTGACGTTCCAAAGTGATCATTGTGGATGAGGCGTAATTAAAAAAATTATGTACCAAAATGATCACAGTGGATGTTGCATAATAAAAAAAAATAATTGACGTTCCAAAGTGATCATTGTGGATGAGGAATATTTAAAAAAGATGATGTTCCAAAATGATCACAGTGGATGATGCATAATAAAAAAAATAATAATTGACGTTCCAAAGTGATCATTGTGGATGAGGCTTGATTAAAAAAATGATGTACCAAAATGATCACAGTGGATGTTGCATAATAAAAAAAATAATTGACGTTCCAAAGTGATCATTGTGGATGAGGCGTAATTAAAAAAAATGATGTTCCAAAATGATCACAGTGGATGTTGCATAATAAAAAAAAAAAAATTGACGTTCCAAAGTGATCATTGTGGATGAGGAATATTTAAAAAAGATGATGTTCCAAAATGATCACAGTGGATGATGCATAATAAAAAAAATAATAATTGACGTTCCAAAGTGATCATTGTGGATGAGGCTTGATTAAAAAAATGATGTACCAAAATGATCACAGTGGATGTTGCATAATAAAAAAAAATAATTGACGTTCCAAAGTGATCATTGTGGATGAGGCGTAATTAAAAAAATGATGTACCAAAATGATCACAGTGGATGTTGCATAATAAAAAAAAATAATTGACGTTCCAAAGTGATCATTGTGGATGAGGCATAATTAAAAAAAATTATGTACCAAAATGATCACAGTGGATGTTGCATAATAAAAAAAAATTGACGTTCCAAAGTGATCATAGTGGATGAGGCATAATTGAAAAAAAATGATGTTACAAAATGATCACAGTGGATGATGCATAATAAAAAAAAAAATAATTGACGTTCCAAAGTGATCATTGTGGATGAGGCATAATTAAAAAAATGATGTACCAAAATGATCACAGTGGATGTTGCATAATAAAAAAAAAAATGACGTTTCAAAGTGATCATTGTGGATGAGGCATAATTAAAAAAATGTGGATGTTCCAAAATAAACATGATGAACGTTGCATACTTAAAAAAAAAAAAAAAATATTGGATGTTCCAAAATGATGATGATGACCTTTGCAAAAACTATGAAAGTTATCTCATGTCCCTCCACCACCATTATATAGAATCAAGCAAATTTACAGTAATTTTATAGTACACACAAGCCGTGGGCTCCCTACAAAAACAGTATGAAAATTACGGCAAACGAAATTTACGGTTTACGGTATTCATACAGAAATATTTTGTATGGGACAATTTTTTTTTGTATGAAAGACCATTTTTTTTTCATGGAACCGGATATAAAAAAATGTCCTCTGCAACATTAGTTTTTGCACCAACACTGTAAGACCTATACTTTCCGAGATACGATGTCGATGGGAGCGAATGGGGGACAAAAGGGGTACTTTAGGATTTATTCCCAACTCATCGGAACTCCCTCTATACGATCCCACCAAACATTTTCACCCTACGAGGTGGCATCTGGGAGAACAAACATGTCAATGAGTCAGTCAGTCAGTCAGTCAGTGAGTGGTAATTATATTATATAAAGCTCGATTACCACTCACTGACTGACTGACTGACTGACTCATTGACATGTTTGTTCTCCCAGATGCCACCTCGTAGGGTGAAAATGTTTGGTGGGATCGTATAGAGGGAGTTCCGATGAGTTGGGAATAAATCCTAAAGTACCCCTTTTGTCCCCCATTCGCTCCCATCGACATCGTATCTCGGAAAGTATAGGTCTTACAGTGTTGGTGCAAAAACTAATGTTGCAGAGGACATTTTTTTATATCCGGTTCCATGAAAAAAAAAATGGTCTTTCATACAAAAAAAAAATTGTCCCATACAAAATATTTCTGTATGAATACCGTAAACCGTAAATTTCGTTTGCCGTAATTTTCATACTGTTTTTGTAGGGAGCCCACGGCTTGTGTGTACTATAAAATTACTGTAAATTTGCTTGATTCTATATAATGGTGGTGGAGGGACATGAGATAACTTTCATAGTTTTTGCAAAGGTCATCATCATCATTTTGGAACATCCAATTTTTTTTTTTTTTTTTAGTATGCAACGTTCATCATGTTTATTTTGGAACATCCACATTTTTTTAATTATGCCTCATCCACAATGATCACTTTGAAACGTCATTTTTTTTTTATTATGCAACATCCACTGTGATCATTTTGGTACATCATTTTTTTAATTATGCCTCATCCACAATGATCACTTTGGAACGTCAATTATTTTTTTTTTTATTATGCATCATCCACTGTGATCATTTTGTAACATCATTTTTTTTCAATTATGCCTCATCCACTATGATCACTTTGGAACGTCAATTTTTTTTTTATTATGCAACATCCACTGTGATCATTTTGGTACATAATTTTTTTTAATTATGCCTCATCCACAATGATCACTTTGGAACGTCAATTATTTTTTTTTATTATGCAACATCCACTGTGATCATTTTGGTACATCATTTTTTTAATCAAGCCTCATCCACAATGATCACTTTGGAACGTCAATTATTATTTTTTTTATTATGCATCATCCACTGTGATCATTTTGGAACATCATCTTTTTTAAATATTCCTCATCCACAATGATCACTTTGGAACGTCAATTTTTTTTTTTTTATTATGCAACATCCACTGTGATCATTTTGGAACATCATTTTTTTTAATTACGCCTCATCCACAATGATCACTTTGGAACGTCAATTATTTTTTTTTATTATGCAACATACACTGTGATCATTTTGGTACATCATTTTTTTAATCAAGCCTCATCCACAATGATCACTTTGGAACGTCAATTATTATTTTTTTTATTATGCATCATCCACTGTGATCATTTTGGAACATCATCTTTTTTAATCAAGCCTCATCCACAATGATCACTTTGGAACGTCAATTATTTTTTTTTTATTATGCAACATCCACTGTGATCATTTTGGTACATAATTTTTTTAATTATGCCTCATCCACAATGATCACTTTGGAACGTCAATTATTTTTTTTATTATGCAACATCCACTGTGATCATTTTGGTACATCATTTTTTTAATTACGCCTCATCCACAATGATCACTTTGGAACGTCAATTATTTTTTTTTATTATGCATGATCCACTGTGATCATTTTGGAACATCATCTTTTTTAAATATTCCTCATCCACAATGATCACTTTGGAACGTCAATTTTTTTTTTATTATGCAACATCCACTGTGATCATTTTGGTACATCATTTTTTTAAATTACGCCTCATCTACAATGATCACTTTGGAACGTCAATTATTTTTTTTTATTATGCAACATCCACTGTAATCATTTTGGTACATAATTTTTTTTAATTATGCCTCATCCACAATGATCACTTTGGAACGTCAATTATTTTTTTTTATTATGCAACATCCACTGTGATCATTTTGGAACATCATTTTTTTTATTATGCCTCATCCACAATGATCACTTTGGAACGTCAATTATTATTATTTTTTTTTGTATTATGCAACATCCACTGTGATCATTTTGGTACATCATTTTTTTAACTACGCCTCATCCACAATGATCACTTTGGAACGTCAATTATTTTTTTTTTTTTTTATTATGCAACATCCACTGTGATCATTTTGGAACATCATTTTTTTAAATTATGCCTCATCCACAATGATCACTTTGGAGCGTCAATTATTATTATTTTTTTTGTATTACGCAACATCCACTGTGATCATTTTGGTACATCATTTTTTTAACTACGCCTCATCCACAATGATCACTTTGGAACGTCAATTATTATTATTTTTTTTGTATTATGCAACATCCACTGTGATCATTTTGGTACATCATTTTTTTAAATTATGCCTCATCCACATGATCATTTTGGAACGTCAATTTTTTTTTATTATGCAACATCCACTGTGATCATTTTGGAAAATCTTTTTTTTTTGTAGCACAAATTTTTGGTGGAATCGTTATTTTACGGTCATCATCGCCCTTGCCATCATTTTGAATTCTTCTCTCACTTCCTTTTCGTTTTCGAATGTTTCTTCCACATTGATATCCTCTTTAATTGTTTCTATAACTTCGAAATCCTCTTTGATGGCATTTTTACTTCAATATACTTTTGAATTGTTTTTTCTATTTTTCTATTTTCTTCAATTACTTCTCTTACTTCAATATCGACTCTAAAAAATTATGGGTTTTAATACAAATCTTAAATCGCTCGTATCTTCTAAACGGGAAGAGTTACGCCTAGCAAACTTTTACAAAATATTGGTACAAGTTTTTGGTGGAATAGTTTTTTTAATACCATCATTGCCCTTGACATCCGTTTTGAATGCTTCTCTTACTTCGTCTTCCACTTTAAATGCTTCTTTCATTTTGCTTCTTCCACTTTGATATCCTTTTTAATTGCTTTATCTACTTATATGTTTTCTTCAATTGCTTCTTTTACTTCAATTCCCACTCTACAAAATTATGGGTTTTAATACAAATCTTAAATCGCTCGTATCTTCTAAACGGGAACAGTTACGCCTAGCAAACTTTTACAAAATATTGGTACAAATTTTTGGTCGAATAGTTTTTTTATTACCATCATTGCTCTTGACATCCTTTTTGAATGCTTCTCTCACTTGGTCTTCCTCCTTGAATGCTTCTTTCACCTCGATATCCTCTATTTTTGCTTCTTCCACTTTGATATCCTTTTTAATTGCTTTATCTACTTATATATTTTCTTCAATTGCTTCTTTTACTTCAATTCCCACTCTACAAAATTATGGGTTTTAATACAAATCTTAAATCGCTCGTATCTTCTAAACGGGAACAGTTACGCCTAGCAAACTTTTACAAAATATTGGTACAAATTTTTGGTCGAATAGTTTTTTTATTACCATCATTGCTCTTGACATCCTTTTTGAATGCTTCTCTCACTTGGTCTTCCTCCTTGAATGCTTCTTTCACCTCGATATCCTCTATTTTTGCTTCTTCCACTTTGATATCCTTTTTAATGTCTTTTTCTACTTATATGTCTTCTTCAATTGCTTCTTTTACTTCAATTTTCACTCCACAAAATTATGGGTTTTCATACAAAACTTAAATCGCTCGTATCTTTTAAACGGGAAGAGATAGCTCTAGGAAACTTTTACAAAATATTAGTATAAGTTTTTGGTGAAACCGTTTTTTATTTTTATCATTGTCCTCGACGTCTTTTACTCAATTTCAATTTCCTCTTTAATTGTTTTTGCTACTTCGATATCCTATTTGATTGCTTCTTTCACTTCAATATCCTCTTTGATTGCTTCTTCCACTTCGATATCATCTTTGATTGCTGCTTCCACTTGGATATCCTCTTTGATTTGATTGCTTCTTCCATTTCGATCGTCTTTGACTGCTTTTTACACATGGATATCCTGTTCGATAACTTTAAACAGCTCGATATCCTTTTTGATTGCTTCTTCCACTTTGATATCCTCTTTTATTGCTTCTACCAATTCGATATCATCTTCGATTTCCTTTTGATTGCTTCTTGCACTGCAATATTCTCTTTGATTGCGTCTTCATCTTCGATATCGTTTTTGATAGTATTTTCACTACGATATCCTCTGTGATGGCTTCTTACACTTCGATATCTTCTTTGATTGCTTCTTCCACTTCGATATCCTCTAAGATTGCTTCTTCCTTTTCGATATCGTCTTCGACTATTTGTTTCACTTCGATATCGTCTTTGATTGCTTTTTCACTTCGTCATCCTCTTTGAATACTTCTACCATCTCGGTATCCTCTTTGATTCCTTAGTCAACTTCAATTTCCTCTTAGATTGTTTTTCCTACTTCGATATCCTATTTGATTGCTTCTTCCACTTCAATATCCTCTTTGATTACTCCTTCCACTTCGATGTCATCTTCAATTTCCTTTTGATTGCTTCTTGCACTGCAATATTCTCTTTGATTGCGTCTTGGTCTTCGATATCGGCTTTGACAGCATTTTCACTTCGATATCCTCTGTGATGGCTTCTTCCACTTCGATACCCTCTTTGATTGCTTCTTCCACTTCGATATCCTCTTGATTGCTTCTTCCACTTCGATATCCTCTTTGATTGCTTCTTCCACTTCGATATCGTCTTTGACTGTTTCTTCCACTTCGATTTCGTCTTTGATTGCTTTTTTTACTTCGTCATCCTCTTAGAACGCTTCTACCACCTCGGTATCCTCTTTGATTGCTTACTCAACTTTAATTTCCTCTTTGATTGTTTCTGCTACTTCGATATCCTATTTGATTGCTCCTTTCACTTCAATATCCTCTTTGATTGCTGCTCCCACTTGGAAATCCTCTTTGATTTGATTGCTTCTTCCAGTTCGATATCGTCTTTGACTGCTTCTTACACATGGATATCCTCTTTGATGGCTTTTAACAGCTCGATATCCTCTTTAATTACTTCTTCGACTAAAAGAAAAACACGCGAGCTGCGAGCAGCTCGCGCACAACGCAACCTCTAGTCGAGCTTTATATAATATAACTAGAGGTTGCGTTGTGCGCGAGCTGCTCGCAGCTCGCGTGTTTTTCTTTTAGTCGAAGAAGTAATTAAAGAGGATATCGAGCTGTTAAAAGCCATCAAACAGGATATCCATGTGTAAGAAGCAGTCAAAGACGATATCGAAATGGAAGAAGCAATCAAATCAAAGAGGATTTCCAAGTGGAAGCAGCAATTAAAGAGGATATTGAAGGGAAAGAATTAATCAAATAGGATATCGAAGCAGCAGAAACAATCAAAGAGGAAATTAAAGTTGAGTAAGCAATCAAAGAGGATACCGAGGTGGTAAGAGCATTCTAAGAGGATGACGAAGTAAAAAAACCAATCAAAAACGATATCGAAGTGGAAGAAACAGTCAAAAACGATATCGAAGTGGAAGAAGCAATCAAAGAGGATATTGAAGTGAAAGAAGCAATCAAATAGGATATCGAAGCAGCAGAAACAATCAAAGAGGAAACTAAAGTTGAGTAAGCAATCAAAGAGGATACCGAGGTGGTAAGAGCATTCTAAGAGGACGACGAAGTAAAAAAAGCAATCAAAGACGATATCGAAGTGAAAGAAACAGTCAAAAACGATATCGAAGTGGAAGAAGCAATCAAAGAGGATATTGAAGCGAAAGAAGCAATCAAATAGGATATCGAAGTAGCAGAAACAATCAAAGAGGAAATTAAAGTTGAGTAAGCAATCAAAGAGGATACCGAGGTGGTAGAAGCGTTCTAAGAGGGTGACGAAGTGAAAAAAGCAATCAAAGACGATATCGAAGTGGAAGAAACAGTCAAAGACGATATCGAAGTGGAAGAAGCAATCAAAAAGGATATCGAAATGGAAGAAGCAATCAAAGAGGATATCGAAGTGGAAGAAGCAATCAAAGAGGGTATCGAAGTGGAAGCAGCCATCACAGAGGATATCGAAGTGAAAATGCTATCAAAAACGATATCGAAGATGAAGACGCAATCAAAGAGAATATTGCAGTGCAAGAAGCCATCAAAAGGAAATCAAAGATGATATCGAATTGGTAGAAGCAATAAAAGAGGATATCAAAGTGGAAGAAGCAATCAAAGAGGATATCGAGCTGTTTAAAGTTATCGAAGAGGATATCCATGTGTAAGAAGCAGTCAAAGACGATCGAAATGGAAGAAGCAATCAAATCAAAGAGGATATCCAAGTGGAAGCAGCAATCAAAGATGATATCGAAGTGGAAGAAGCAATCAAAGAGGATATTGAAGTGAAATAAGCAATCAAATAGGATATCGAAGTAGCAGAAACAATTAAAGAGGAAATTGAAATTGAGTAAAAGACGTCGAGGACAATGATAAAAATAAAAAAAGGTTTCACCAAAACTTATACTAATATTTTGTAAAAGTTTCCTCGAACTATCTCTTCCCGTTTAAAAGATACGAGCGATTTAAGTTTTGTATGAAAACCCATAATTTTGTGGAGTGGAAATTGAAGTAAAAGAAGCAATTGAAGAAGACATATAAGTAGAAAAAGACATTAAAAAGGATATCAAAGTGGAAGAAGCAAACATAGAGGATATCGAGGTGAAAGAAGCATTCAAGGAGGAAGACCAAGTGAGAGAAGCATGCAAAAAGGATGTCAAGAGCAATAATGGTATTAAAAAAACTATTCCACCAAAAATTAGTACCAATATTTTGTAAAAGTTTGCTAGGCGTAACTGTTCCCGTTTAGAAGATACGAGCGATTTAAGATTTGTATTAAAACCCATAATTTTGTAGAGTGGAAATTGTAGTAAAAGAAGCAATTGAAGAAAATATATAAGTAGAAAAAGCAATTAAAAAGGATATCAAAGAGGAAGAAGCAAAAATAGAGGATATCGAGGTGAAAGAAGCATTCAAAAAGGATTTCAAGATCAATGATGGTAATAAAAAAAATATTCGACCAAAAATTTGTACCAATATTTTGTAAAAGTTTGCTAGGCGTAACTGTTCCCGTTTAGAAGATACGAGCGATTTAAGATTTGTATTAAAACCCATAATTTTGTAGAGTGGGAATTGAAGTAAAAGAAGCAATTGAAGAAAATATATAAGTAGATAAAGCAATTAAAAAGGATATCAAAGTGGAAGAAGCAAAAATAGAGGATATCGAGGCGAAAGAAGCATTTAAAGTGGAAGACGAAGTAAGAGAAGCATTCAAAACGGATGTCAAGGGCAATGATGGTATTAAAAAAACTATTCCACCAAAAATTTGTACCAATATTTTGTAAAAGTTTGCTAGGCGTAACTGTTCCCGTTTAGAAGATACGAGCGATTTAAGATTTGTATTAAAACCCATAATTTTGTAGAGTGGGAATTGAAGTAAAAGAAGCAATTGAAGAAAACATATAAGTAGAAAAAGCAATTAACAAGGATATCAAAGTGGAAGAAGCAAAAATAGAGGATATCGAGGTGAAAGAAGCATTTAAAGTGGAAGACGAAGTAAGAGAAGCATTCAAAACGGATGTCAAGGGCAATGATGGTATTAAAAAAACTATTCCACCAAAAATTAGTACCAATATTTTGTAAAAATTTGCTAGGCGTAACTCTTCCCATTTAGAAGATACGAGCGATTTAAGATTTGTATTAAAACCCACAATTTTGTAGAATGGGAATTGAAGTAAAAGAAGCAATTGAAGAAAATATATAAGTAGATAAAGCAATTAAAAAGGATATTAAAGTGGAAGAAGCAAAAATAGACGATATCGAGGCGAAAGAAGCATTTAAAGTGGAAGACGAAGTAAGAGAAGCATTCAAAACGGATGTCAAGGGCAATGATGGTATTAAAAAAACTGTTCCACCAAAAATTTGTACCAATATTTTGTAAAAGTTTGCTAGGCGTAACTGTTCCCGTTTAGAAGATACGAGCGATTTAAGATTTGTATTAAAACCCATAATTTAGTAGAGTGGAAATTGTAGTAAAAGAAGCAATTGAAGAAAAGATACAAGCAGAAAAAGCAATTAAAAAGGATATCAAAGTGGAAGAAGCAAAAATAGAGGATATCGAGGTGAAAGAAGCATTCAAGGAGGAAGACCAAGTGAGAGAAGCATGCAAAAAGGATGTCAAGAGCAATAATGGTATTAAAAAAACTATTCCACCAAAAATTAGTACCAATATTTTGTAAAAGTTTGCTAGGCGTAACTGTTCCCGTTTAGAAGATACGAGCGATTTAAGATTTGTATTAAAACCCATAATTTTGTAGAGTGGAAATTGTAGTAAAAGAAGCAATTGAAGAAAATATATAAGTAGAAAAAGCAATTAAAAAGGATATCAAAGAGGAAGAAGCAAAAATAGAGGATATCGAGGTGAAAGAAGCATTCAAAAAGGATTTCAAGATCAATGATGGTAATAAAAAAAATATTCGACCAAAAATTTGTACCAATATTTTGTAAAAGTTTGCTAGGCGTAACTGTTCCCGTTTAGAAGATACGAGCGATTTAAGATTTGTATTAAAACCCATAATTTTGTAGAGTGGAAATTGTAGTAAAAGAAGCAATTGAAGAAAATATATAAGTAGAAAAAGCAATTAAAAAGGATATCAAAGAGGAAGAAGCAAAAATAGAGGATATCGAGGTGAAAGAAGCATTCAAAAAGGATTTCAAGATCAATGATGGTAATAAAAAAAATATTCGACCAAAAATTTGTACCAATATTTTGTAAAAGTTTGCTAGGCGTAACTGTTCCCGTTTAGAAGATACGAGCGATTTAAGATTTGTATTAAAACCCATAATTTTGTAGAGTGGGAATTGAAGTAAAAGAAGCAATTGAAGAAAATATATAAGTAGATAAAGCAATTAAAAAGGATATCAAAGTGGAAGAAGCAAAAATAGAGGATATCGAGGCGAAAGAAGCATTTAAAGTGGAAGACGAAGTAAGAGAAGCATTCAAAACGGATGTCAAGGGCAATGATGGTATTAAAAAAACTATTCCACCAAAAATTAGTACCAATATTTTGTAAAAGTTTGCTAGGCGTAACTCTTCCCATTTAGAAGATACGAGCGATTTAAGATTTGTATTAAAACCCATAATTTTGTAGAGTGGAAATTGTAGTATAAGAAGCAATTGAAGAAAATATATAAGTAGAAAAAGCAATTAAAAAGGATATCAAAGTGGAAGAAGCAAAAATAGAGGATATCGAGGTGAAAGAAGCATTCAAAGTGGAAGACGAAGTAAGAGAAGCATTCAAAAAGGATCTCAAGGGCAATGATGGTATTAAAAAAACTATTCCACCAAAAATTTGTACCAATATTTTGTAAAAGTTTGCTAGGCGTAACTCTTCCCGTTTAGAAGATACGAGCGATTTAAGATTTGTATTAAAACCCATAATTTTGTAGAGTCGATATTGAAGTAAGAGAAGTAATTGAAGAAAATAGAAAAAAACTATTCTAAAGTATATTGAAGTAAAAATGCCATCAAAGAGGATTTCGAAGTTATAGAAACAATTAAAGAGGATATCAATGTGAAAGAAACATTCGAAAACGAAAAGGAACTGAGAGAAGAATTCAAAATGATGGCAAGGGCGATGATGACCGTAATATAACGATTCCACCAAAAATTTGTTCTACAAAAAAAATTGATTTTCCAAAATGATCACAGTGGATGTTGCATAATAAAAAAAAAATTGACGTTCCAAAGTGATCATTGTGGATGAGGCGTAATTAAAAAAATGATGTACCAAAATGATCACAGTGGATGTTGCATAATACAAAAAAATAATAATAATTGACGTTCCAAAGTGATCATTGTGGATGAGGCATAATTAAAAAAAATGATGTTCCAAAATGATCACAGTGGATGATGCATAATAAAAAAAATAATTGACGTTCCAAAGTGATCATTGTGGATGAGGCATAATTAAAAAAAAATATGTACCAAAATGATCACAGTGGATGTTGCATAATAAAAAAAAATTGACGTTCCAAAATGATCATGTGGATGAGGCATAATTTTAAAAAAATGATGTTCCAAAATGATCACAGTGGATGATGCATAATAAAAAAAAAATTGACGTTCCAAAGTGATCATTGTGGATGAGGCGTAATTAAAAAAATTATGTACCAAAATGATCACAGTGGATGTTGCATAATACAAAAAAATAATAATAATTGACGTTCCAAAGTGATCATTGTGGATGAGGCATAATTAAAAAAAATGATGTTCCAAAATGATCACAGTGGATGATGCATAATAAAAAAAAATAATTGACGTTCCAAAGTGATCATTGTGGATGAGGCATAATTAAAAAAAAATATGTACCAAAATGATCACAGTGGATGTTGCATAATAAAAAAATAAATAATTGACGTTCCAAAGTGATCATTGTGGATGAGGCATAATTTAAAAAAATGATGTACCAAAATGATTACAGTGGATGTTGCATAATAAAAAAAAAATAATTGACGTTCCAAAGTGATCATTGTGGATGAGGCATAATAAAAAAAATGATGTACCAAAATGATCACAGTGGATGTTGCATAATAAAAAAATAATAATAATAATTGACGTTCCAAAGTGATCATTGTGGATGAGGCATAATTAAAAAAAATGATGTTCCAAAATGATCACAGTGGATGATGCATAATAAAAAAAAAAAAATTGACGTTTCAAAGTGATCATTGTGGATGAGGCATAATTAAAAAAAATTATGTGTTGCATAATAAAAAAAAAATAATTGACGTTCCAAAGTGATCATTGTGGATGAGGCGTAATTAAAAAAATGATGTACCAAAATGATCACAGTGGATGTTGCATAATAAAAAAAAAAAAAATTGACGTTCCAAAGTGATCATTGTGGATGAGGCATAATTAAAAAAATGTGGATGTTCCAAAATAAACATGATGAACGTTGCATACTAAAAAAAAAAAAATTGGATGTTCCAAAATGATGATGATGACCTTTGCAAAAACTATGAAAGTTGTCTCATGCCCCTCCACCACCATTATATAGAATCAAGCAAATTTACAGTAATTTTATAGTACACACAAGCCATGGGCTCCCTACAAAAACAGTATGAAAATTACGGCAAACGAAATATACGGTTTACGGTATTCATACAGAAATATTTTGTATGGGACAATTTTATTTTTGTATGAAAGACAATTTTTTTTTCATGGAACCGGATATAAAAAAATGTCCTCTGCAACATTAGTTTTTGCACCAACTCTCTAAGACCTATACTTTCCGAGATACGAGGTCGATGTGAGCGAATGGGGGACAAAAGGGGTACTTTAGGATTTATTCCCAACTCATCGGAACTCCCTCTATACGATCCCACCAAACATTTTCACCCTACGAGGTGGCATCTGGGAGAACAAACATGTCAATGAGTCAGTCAGTCAGTCAGTCAGTGAGTGGTAATCGAGCTTTATATAATATAACTAGAGGTTGCGTTGTGCGCGAGCTGCTCGCAGCTCGCGTGTTTTTCTTTTAGTTGAAGAAGTAATTAAAGAGGATATCGAGCTGTTAAAAGCCATCAAAGAGGATATTCATGTGTAAGAAGCAGTCAAGACGATATCGAAATGGAAGAAGCAATCAAATCAAAGAGGCTTTCCAAGTGGTAGCAGCAATTAAAGAGGATATTGAAGTGAAAAAAGCAATCAAATAGGATATCGAAGTAGCAGAAACAATCAAAGAGGAAATTAAAGTTGAGTAAGCAATCAAAGAGGATACCGAGGTGGTAAGAGCATTCTAAGAGGATGACGAAGTGAAAAAAGCAATCAAAGACGATATCGAAGTGGAAAAAACAGTCAAAAACGATATCGAAGTGGAAGAAGCAATCAAAGAGGATATTGAAGTGAAAGAAGCAATCAAATAGGATATCGAAGTAGCAGAAACAATTAAAGAGGAAACTAAAGTTGAGTAAGCAATCATAGAGGATACCGAGGTGGTAGAAGCGTTCTAAGAGGATGACAAAGTGAAAAAAGCAATCAAAGACGATATCGAAGTGGAAGAAACAATCAAAGACGATATCGAAGTGGAAGAAGCAATCAAAGAGGATATCGAAGTGGAAGAAGCAATCAAAGAGGATATCAAAGTGGAAGAAGCAATCAAAGAGGGTATCGAAGTGGAAGAAGCCATCACAGAGGATATCGAAGTGAAAATGCTGACAAAGCCGATATCGAAGACCAAGACGCAGTCAAAGAGAATATTGCAGTGCAAGAAGCAATCAAAAGGAAATTGAAGATGACATCGAAGTGGAATGAGTAATCAAAGAGGATATTGAAGTGGAAGAAGCAATAAAATAGGATATCGAAGTAGGAAAAACAATCTAAGAGGAAATTGAAGTTGACTAAGGAATCAAAGAGGATACCGAGGTGGTAGAAGTATTCAAAGAGGATATCGAAGTGGAAGAAGCAATCAAAGAAGATATCAAAGTGTAAGAAGCCATCACAGAGGATGTCGTAGTGAAAATGCAATCAAAAACGATATCGAAAATGAAGACACAATCAAAGAGAATATTGCAGTGCAAGAAGCAATCAAAAGGAAATCGAAGATTATATCGAATTGGTAGAAGAAATAAAAGAGGAAATCAAAGTGGAAGAAGCAATCAAAGAGGATATCGAGCTGTTTAAAGCTATCGAAAAGGATATCCATGTATAAGAAGCAGTCAAAGACGATATCGAAATCGAAGGAGCAATCAAATCAAAGAGGACATCCAAGTGGAAGCAGAAATCAAAGATGGTATCGAAGTCGAAGAAGCAATCAAAGAGGATATCAAGCTGTTAAAAGCTATCAAAGAGGATATCCATGTGTAAGAAGCAGTCAAAGCCGATCGAAATGGAAGAAGCAATCAAATCTAAGAGGACATCCAAGTGGAAGCAGCAATCACAGATGATATCGAAGTGGAAGAAGCAATCAAAGAGGATATTCAAGTGAAAGAAGCAATCAAATAGGATATTGAAGTAGCAGAAACAATTAAAGAGGAAATTGAAATTGAGTAAAAGACGTCGAGGACAATGATAAAAAGAAAAAACGGTTTCACCAAAAACTTATACTAATATTTTGTAAAAGTTTCCTCGAGCTATCTCTTCCCGTTTAAAAGATACGAGCGATTTAAGTTTTGTAAGAAAACCCATAATTTTGTGGAGTCGAAATTGAAGTAAAAGAAGCAATTGAAGAAGACATGTAAGTAGAAAAAGACATTAAAAAGGATATCAAAGTGGAAGAAGCAAAAATAGAGGATATCGAGGTGAAAGAAGCATTCAAGGAGGAAGACCAAGTGAGAGAAGCATTCAAAAAGGATGTCAAGAGCAATGATGGTAATAAAAAAACTATTCGATAAAAATTTGTACCAATATTTTGTAAACGATTGCTAGGCGTAACTGTTCCCGTTTAGAAGATACGAGTGATTTAAGATTTGTATTAAAACCCATAATTTTATAGAGTGGGAATTAAAGTTAAAGAAGCAATTGAAGAAAATATATAAGTAGATAAAGCAATTAAAAAGGATATCAAAGTGGAAGAAGCAAAATTAGAGGATATTGAGGTGAAAGAATCATTCAAAGTGGAAGACGAAGTAAGAGAAGCATTCAAAACGGATGTCAAGAGCAATGATGGTATTAAAAAAACTATTCCACCAATAATTTGTACCAATATTCTGTAAAAGTTTGCTAGGCGTAACTCTTCCCGTTAAGAAGATACGAGAGATTTAAGATTTGTATTAAACCCCATAATTTTGTAGAGTGGAAATTGTAGTAAAAGAAGCAATTGAAGAAAATATATAAGTAGAAAAAGCAATTAAAAAGGATATCAAAGTGGAAGAAGCAAAAATAGAGGATATGGAGGTGAAAGAAGCATTCAAAGCGGAAGACGAAGTAAGAGAAGCATTCAAAACAGAACTCAAGGGCAATGATGGTATTAAAAAAACTATTCCACCAAAAATTAGTACCAATATTTTGTAAAAGTTTGCTGGGGGTAACTCTTCCCGTTTAGAACATACAAGCGATTTAAGATTTGTATTAAAACCCATAATTTTGTAGAGTCGATATTGAAGTAAGAGAAGTAATTGAAGAAAATATAAAAATAGAAAAAACAATTCAAAAATATATTGAAGTAAAAATACCATCAAAGAGGATTTCGAAGTTATAGAAACAATTAAAGAGGATATCAATGTGGAAGAAACATTCGAAAACGAAAAGGAAGTGAGAGAAGAATTCAAAATGATGGCAAGGGCGATGATGACCGTAAAATAACGATTCCACCAAAAATTTGTGCTACAAAAAAAAATTGATTTTCCAAAATGATCACAGTGGATGTTGCATATAAAATAAAAAAATGACGTTCCAAAATGATCATGTCGATGAGGCATAATTAAAAAAAAATTGATTTTCCAAAATGATCACAAAGGATTTTGCATAATAACAAAAAAAAAATTGACGTTCCAAAAGTAATCATTGTGGATGAGGCATAATTAAAAAAAAATGATGTTCGAAAATGATCACAGTGGATGTTGCACAATAAAAAAAAAATTGACGTTCCAAAATGATCATTGTGGATGAGGCATAATTAGAAAAAAATTGATGTTCCAAAATGATCACAGTGGATGATGCATAATAAAAAAAAATGACGTTCCAAAAGTGATCATTGTGGATGAGGCATAATTAAAAAAATTGATGTTCCAAAATGATTACAGTGGATGTTGCATAATAAAAAAAAAAATTGACGTTCCAAAATGATCATTGTGGGTGAGGCATAATTAAAAAAAAATTGATTTTCCAAAATGATCACAAAGGATGTTGCATAATAAAAAAAAATTGACGTTCCAAAATGATCATTGTGGGTGAGGCATAATTAAAAAAAATTGATGTTCCAAAATGATCACAGTGGATGTTGCATAATAAAAAAAAATGACGTTCCAAAAGTGATACTTGTGGATGAGGCATAATTAAAAAAAATTGATTTCCAAAATGATCACAAAGGATTTTGCATGATAAAAAAATAAAAATTGACGTTCCAAAATGATCATTGTGGATGAGGCATAATTAAAAAAAATGATGTACCAAAATAATCACAGTGGATGTTGCATAATAAAAAAAAAAATGACGTTCCAAAGTGATCATTGTGGATGAGGCATAATTAAAAAAAAATGATGGGACAAAATGATCACAGTGGATGATGCATAATAAAAAAAAAATTGACGTTCCAAAGTTATCATTGTGGATGAGGCATAATTAAAAAAATGTGGATGTTCCAAAATAAACATGATGAACGTTGCATACTAAAAAAAAAAAAAAATTGGATGTTCCAAAATGATGATGATGACCTTTGCAAAAACTATGAAAGTTGTCTCATGGCCCTCCACCACCATTATATAGAATCAAGCAAATTTACAGTAATTTTATAGTACACACAAGCCGTGGGCTCCCTACAAAAACAGTATGAAAATTACTGCAAACGAAATATACGGTTTACGGTATTCATACAGAAATATTTTGTATGGGACAATTTTTTTTTTGTATGAAAGACAATTTTTTTTTCATGGAACCGGATATAAAAAAATGTCCTCTGCAACATTAGTTTTTGCACCAACGCTCTAAGACCTATACTTTCCGAGATACGAGGTCGATGGGAGCGAATGGGGGACAAAAGGGGTACTTTAGGATTTATTCCCAACTCATCGGAACTCCCTCTATACGATCCCACCAAACATTTTCACCCTACGAGGTGGCATCTGGGAGAACAAACATGTCAATGAGTCAGTCAGTCAGTCAGTCAGTGGTAATCGAGCTTTATATAATATAATAATTTATCGTCTGAATACTACGTACCTACTGTGCATGAAAAATATCGGAAAACTATCATTTTGTTTACTGCACTGCGATACAAACTATTAAAACATATGTAAATAAGTAGATGTTTTTGATTTTTGGGAACAGAAAAAAGCCACACTGGGCCAGGTCAGGACTGTCTGCTGGATGACTCATAAGTTGTACGTTTTTCGCCTTCAAAAACTTATTTGTCTGTCTGGCCGTCTGGGAACTTGCATTATTGTGGTGCAAGATGATACGGCGCTTACCGTTATTTTCACGGAGTTTGTCAATAATTTCCAGTAAACAAACCACGTCGTGTACCAGTCACTATTCACGGTACGACGATTTTCTAAAGCAACAATAGCCACGCGTCCAGTTTTATTAAAAAAAGAAGCAATCATCCTCTTCGAGGCACTTTTTACACGCGCCACTTTAGTTGGTTTCGGCTCATCTAGAAAGACAAATAAGCTTAATTGCTGCTTCGTTTTGGGATAATAGCTATAAATCCATGTTTCGTCACCTGGTACTATGTCCCACACCAAATTGGAAGCTCCTTCGTTGTATCCGGCAAGCATAGCATGGCACAAAGTGGTGCGGTCCGTTTTTTGAGCATCAGTCAAATTGTGTGGGATCCATCGAGAACACAGCTTTCTCACACCTAAATGTTTGTGTAGGATTGACTGTATTTGACTCTTGCCTATGTCCAAAGATATTCGGATCTCATGGTAGGTCACATGCCTGTCTGTTTCGATCATACGGCGCACAGCATCAATGCTTTTGTTGTTCACAGCGGTGCACGGGAGACCTTCACGAATTTCATCATGGAGATTGACACTACCGCGTTTAAATTCTGGAAACCAGCTATAAACAGTCGTATTGCATGGTGCCCCTTCGTCAAAAGCAGATTGAAGCCGAACGACGCTCTGCTGAGCCGTCAAATTACACTTAAAATCGTAAAAATCATGCAACGAAAATTTTCCCGGTTTAAATCCTTTTTAACTTTTGAAACTATCATGGTTATTAACACTATTTGTATTAAAAACGGGATATTTACCATGATTGGTGAGTTCTTGAGTTTACCCGTGATCATGGCGCATGCAACTGCGTCGAAATATCGGGACACTCAAGAACTCACCAATCATGGTAAATATCCCGTTTTTAGTACAAATAGTGTAAATCCTTTTTATTGTTATCACGCAATTTTTAAAATGTCGCCACAATGTGAAAACAATTGACAATCTACAAATTTTATTCTACAGCTAAAAAGTTCCATTTTCAAATGTAGTTATAACTTTTTAAATATTGTTTATGTAAGTGGCCAATGCCGGAAACCTTTAGTGTGTCCTATGTATAAGCAGCATTATTGATACTCGCAAAAAACAAACGTCAAAATAAAACAACAAAATCATGAAAGTTGGCGGGAAATAAAGTCTCATAGCACAAGTAAAGGAAAAAATCCGAGGATCGTTAATTTGAAGTTAAATCACATTTTTATCTAGATCTTTCTCTAATAAATAGATTTTGAGCGGCCTGCACTGCACCCAAACACTGGCCGGTCATCGATCGCTCTTGATATATGAGGGAAGCCTATGTTTAGCAGTTGACGTTCTACAGCTGAAATGATGATAAGTGACATATAGACTACTTTTTATCCAGATAATTATGCACGTGAAGCCATGAGCAGAAGCTAGTGAACCTGATAAAAGCAGGTAATGATTAATCCTTACTAATATTATAAATTCGAAAGTAACTCTATCTCTGTCTGTTTGTTACGCTTCCACGATTAAACGGCTGAATCGATTTCAATGAAACTTGGTATATAAATAGATTAAAACCGGTATTGGGACATAGGCTACTTTATACGCAAGTACGCAGAAAGAGGGTCATGTAATCATTGACAAACCTCGCGGGTGAAGCCGCGAGTGGCAGCTAGTTCTAGATATGAAAGGCTTGGACACACAGTAAATCATTTACAGTGAGGCTAGACAGCTCGATGGATAGTTAGTTACGCCCCTAAGGTGGTTTTCAGGGCTGTGCTAAATTGTCGGTTCGAGTTTTTTTATGTCAGACCACACAAGTATATGGGGTTGGATGTTGTGGTACGCAAGAACTTGTACCGAAGATCTTAAGCGGCATAAATGTGGAAATTTAGACAGAGCTTTCGTATTTGAGGTATTTGGGGTCGAGCGAGACCCTGGGTCCAAAAGGTACCGGGGCCCATCGCGTTTTTAAAATTCTTTCTGGGCGTCTGGTCGAAACGACGTGTGAGCTGGCGCTTATCTGGGTCAACGCAATTCAGAGGATCAATGCAGCCAGTGTCTTGGGGACACTTCCGCTTGGTAGTGATCTGACCAGTTGAGCTAACTTTAGATCGTTTGCAACGGATGATTCAACTGTTTCTTCTGTATTTTATAGTCTTGTAAATAATCGAATATTCTTTCTGTTAATAAACGTATTAATTTTTAGATCTTGTGGTTCCTGATACCAACAACACTTGGAATCCTAGTGTAGTGTCAAAACTATGTTTTATTAACCGACTATAAACAAGAAATAACTTTAAAAACTAAAATCTGACTCCGTAATACTTATGTCGATGGTATCTGTCACCAGGAAAATAACACCTCATTCATCAAAGTCGGATGAGTAGTTTAGGATTAACACCTCATTCATCAAAACATACATAAATACAAAGTTACTTGACTGCTAAAAACATAACCCTTCCTTTTGGCGTTGTCGGGTAAAGAAGGAGGTACTTATATTTTTTTCATGGATGTTCACGCATAACTTTTTACTGAGTAAACGAATTCTTATGATTCGTTTTAAATTAAACAAACTTTTAAAAAAATTCTCATAGCAACAAGTACAATGGGCGGTCTTATCGTTATTGATTGATAGGTGAATTAATAGGTATACTTGAGGGTGGACTCATTTAAGTCTAATGTGATTAAAATAGTATTTCAGGTACCTACTTTCAATTAAATTATTTACCTACTTAAGAGGGGATGAATAAATTGTAAGTACAAGGGGAGGTTTTAAAGTAAAAGTGATGCGATTAGGAATCAACAAGGACCTTTTCACTTATTTATTTTTCAAACAAAGTTTTACGCGCCTGCCCAAAAAAAGAGTTTATTGTTCGAGGTGCATTTTGCAAAAACATTATTTGGCAACCCTAACGTTTTGCAAATTACAATAAGGGCGCGTACGCATTACACAATCTGAGCGAGGGCACGCCCTAATCCCGCGGCATTGTGTGCACCTAGCATAATCAACCAGAATTCAGGTGCAATCGATTCATTCGATATTATAAACGAGCTTAAAGCCAGTGACGTTGTTCGCCTTCGTGTGGAATGAGGGGTCTCTAAGGCCATCTCATGTTTGCGTAATTTTACGTTTATTAACTTTAGACTTTAGTAATAAATAAAATGTTTCCGGACATTTCACACAGCGCTCTCTAGCCCCAAACTAAGCAGAGCTTGTACTATAGGAACCAGATAACTGATATAATACCTATGAACTTTATTTTTGGTAAATAATTACAAAAAAAAAATCCAGACCCGGAACAAATATCTGTAGATCATGCAAACATTTGTTCCGCGGCGGGAATTGAACCCACTACCTCCTGAGTCTCAGCCGACGAATAAATGACAATTTAGGAAATAAATGTTGAGAATGTCAAGCGCTTGACCACTATCAGTCTACCATACTTCTGGGGTTTGATATCACTACTCAATAGTGCCGCCTATTGCCATCTGTCCATACGTCAATAAAAGAAAATAAAATCATGTGAACCTTACCATCGTAATTTTTAACCCACGACACCAAAAGTGGGTGTTATAAGTGCCGCCTATGTCTGTCTGTCTGTGGCATCGTAGTTCCCAAACGAATGGACCGATCCGGTCGCGGTATGATGACGATCAGTTGATCAGGTCAGTCGATCCGAAGATCATCAGAATATTTCCTTTTTGGATAAAGAATTTCAGATGTAAATGAAAAAATGGGTTTTTTTAATTATAGACATTTACATGTAAGCTTGGGAGCGCTCTGTTGTGTATGCCAGTAGCGGAGCGGTCACTACGTAATCTAGTTTGAAACCACGAGGAGCGTTGCTTAAGGCAACGCAGCTACGTAATACCAATATTCATAGTAGGAACGTTTTGTTGTTTTTACTACCTGGAGATGACCCACCCGTTGTTAAGAGGTAACCATCGCCTACAGCAAAGTATTGCCTCGTAGGTCACGCACCTTAGAAACGTGCCCTACGATGCACTGCCCTGCGTCCATCAACTTGAGGCATACAGGTATAATATAAAGCCTATAATTTCACCGGAAACCATACCCTTCATACCGAAACACAGCATTGCTGCTTGGCGGCAGTGGCAGTGAGGTGGTACTTCCCCGGGCGAGCCCTTCCACAAGGAACTCTACTACTCAAGATAAATGAGTAGATAGACTAGGTCGGTATACACAGGTACTTATCTTCTTACCTAGTCTATTATAATCTGAGGCATGCAAGTAGCTATCTCAGTGTCGCATTACTGGAGTTTCATAAACCATTCAACTGATTTATAATGCTTAAGCTGGATGGTACAAAATGTGAGCGAAATAACCACAAACATTCAAACGATTCCTTGATCTCAAACTAGCTTGTCGAGTACACAACCAGGTCATCCCCCCCCCACTGGTGCCCCGCCCACTGCCACTTCGGCTTGCTAATCCAACAAAATAAATAAATCAATAATAGTGGACTTTTCACACAGCGCTAACTAGCCCCAAACTAAGCAAACCTTGTATTATAGAAACCAGATAACTTATATTATATCAATATTTTTTTTCAATTCATGCTTAAAGAAAAATACCCAAACCCGTAACAAATATCTGTAAACATTTGTCCCGCACTGGGAATCGAATCTGCAACCTCCTGCGTCTCAGCGGGCTATTCGCCCACTGCGTCACAGAGGTCGTCATTAAAAATAGAACCATCAAAAAAATTCGTCGTTAAAAATTTGTAGATCATACAAATATATCCCTCAGGGGTAATCAAACCAGCACCTCTTACGCCTGTGTCAGCTATCTCAGTCAAGTACACCATACAGGTAATACGTCGAAACATTTATATTTAACGCCTTCTGTTTTTGAGATGGCAATTTATCAGAGAAAATAGATAAGTAGAAAAAGATAACGCTATGCGAATACTATAAGTACCTAACAGTAGGGGGAAGTTTGCGGGGTAGTTTTAGTCAGCGGAAACTGCTAATAAGTCAATAAAAATATTTGCTTGTTCAGTGGTCGAAATTCAAGCGCTGTTATTTTTTAGCTTAATATTAACATTCGCCCCTTCTGCATATAAACTTTAACTATGCTAAATCTCACACTCCTATGTGCGCAATAAGCTTAAGGGAAACGTTTTCTCTTCACGGATTATTAATTATAAGATTGACTTAATTATAGAAATGTTCTCCTCATAGGTATTACCAAATGGTCATGGTGAACACAATAAGAACGCGAAATTGTAGTTCTTTATGAAAAGAATTGCCACCCTTATTTATCTATCTCTATTCTACCTTTGATACAAGATATTTATTTGCATAAAAAAAGTGTACAATATGGTCTTAAAAACTAGGTAATGGCACTATATACCTACTTGTTTGCCCTTCAAGAGCATCGCAGCGCTTTTTTACAATAAAAAAAAATAACTATAAAATACAATCTGAGGGTTTCTAGATAATGGTGATATTGCCCCTTATTGGCTTAGGACCTATGTGTGAAATTCATTCCGTTTGTCTTCACGTTCGTTTGCTCCCTCTACGCGCAAGTTCAAACCCAATAGAATAAACTTTTTGCACTCAGAACTCTGTAATTTTTCCTCTTAACCCACACATAATCTCGTACTGCTGCTGTCGTCGCCTAGGAGTTAGTGGCGACGCACAAACGGATCCGCCATCGCCGTCGCCGTTGGCGTCGCCAGAATGGAATGCAGATCATACTTGCACGATGGATTTAGCTATCATATGGTATTTCCGCGATATACGACCTGTCGTAATGTATGGTTCTGAGTGTTGGGCCACGAAAGGGATGGATGAAAGAAGAGTGGACGCGGCGAAAACACGAATGTTGAGCTGGGTGTGTGAGGTCACGAGAATGGATAAGATAAGGAATGAGTATATTAGAGGAAGTTTGAAAGTAGAGCCAGTGATAGAAAAGTTGAGGAGTAAGAGGCTAGCGTGGTATGCGGATTGAAGAAAATCATGTGACTAAAAGAATGAATGAAAACACTTTATTGTACACATTAAAAAATAAAAAATTACAGACAAAATAGAAGACACAAAGCTAATAATACAATGGGCGGTCTTATCGCTTTGAAGCGATTTTTTCCAGACAACCTTAGGATGGAGAGGATTTCGTTATGTCAAAGATATGGTCGGGGGAGCACTTTAAAGACTAAGATGTGGATGTAGACAGTGCAACTAATACCTAAATACTTACCTAAGAGTTGCAGATATGAATGTAGATGGATGTAGAAGTAGAGGAACGACGGTGTGTAAAATGATATGGGTAAGAAAGAAGTGACAACGGAGATGACGGCTCATAGAGAGTGACATTATGTGACGACCCCACGTGATGTGGGAAAAGGGCAGAAAGAAGAAGATGGTTTTCCGCGATTGCGTCATGATAATGATCAACTAGTTTAGTTTAAGATCAGCAATTAAAAAAGAATGATATCACTAATAATTTCACGTCTATCGTGAACTGAGCCAGTGACGCAATGAGGGTTTATAGAAAAATGGAATCAGGGGTGGGCAGTATTTGAATTACTTACTTGTAAATAAAATACGTATCTAATTGAAATACAAATACGTATTTTGTATTTATAATTCAATTACTTCGTAAAAATGTAATTTGTAGTTAGTATTTCAAATATTTATGACTTCAAAATACATCTGAACATAAATACATTTAGCGATCTACAGATTAGATTCCATCCCACTTCCTACTAATATTAAAAACATGAAAGTTTGTATGGATGTATGTGTGCAAGTTTGTAACTCTTTCACGTCGTAACGGCTGAACCGATTTCGATGAAATTTGGTACGTATGTAGATTATAACCTGGATGAACACATAGGCTACTTTTTGTTGACAAACCACACCACAACCTGGCGGAAGCTAGTTTATAATATTAGTGTGATCTCTATAAACTCAAATGACGCATTTCACGCCCACCCTGACTAGCTCAGAGAACAATATCCATGAAGTAGTCAACTCGGAGCCTGGAGCCTGGAAATAAATATAATTGTGCCTAATGTCACAGCGGGGACAACATGAATTTACACATGAAACAATGAATAAATAAGTCATTCTTTGATAATATGTAACAAATTATTTTTATTGTTACAAAGTACTTTTTTAGAAGAAGCTTTTATAAAAGTCTTAATCGGAACTGCAAGCAGATTCAAATAAGCCCAAGCACTAGTAGCCTACAGTGTTTGGTGTCTCATCCATTCAGAAGTTCCTTTGTCTAGCATCCATCTCCATCTTGAGACCACCCTTACGGTACCATATTATTGCATTGTCACCGAAGTTACATATGTATTCCAAATTAATCAATCGGTTATTGGTCAAACGATGTGTGCTGGATGCTAGCTAAGCGGTTTGTGAAACAAGTTTTTTTTTAAACATGGATTTGTTGCACCCTGAAATTGCCGCCCGGGGCAAGCGCTCAGGTTTGCAGAGTCTGGCCTCAGGCCAGATTTGGCCTACACAAACTAACTAACAAATATTGTAGTAAAAGCTTTTAATGGCAACACTTCAGTACTGTCGAAGTAACCACACGGTACCGGAATTTCACTTGTTCTGCTTGATTGACTTGACATTCGACTTGAAATAATTATGTAGATATTTGTGCAATTTGCAGTCATTAAGTAATCTGGATTATATTACGTAAATTGCGTAGTTTATGAACATCACTGTGGTTGATTCTGTGGTTTTGATAGAGACTACTGACTATGACAAGCATTAGTTAAAGTAAACTGTTTCTGCCGTCAAGCAGCATTGCTGTGTTTCCATTTGAATTTGGTTGCCGGTAAAATCACAGGCATATGAGGTATTACATCTGTATGCCTCAAGTTGATGGACGCAGGGCAGTGCATCGTAAGGCATGTTCCTAAGGTGCGTGACCTACGAGGCAATAATTTGTTATAGGCGATTCACTTAACATAGAATAGAATAGAATAGAATAATCATTTATTTGGCACACACAAAATGACACATGAAACAATAATAAGGAACAGCTGAATCCATTAAGACAGTTCGACTCATGTGTCTGCGTACCAAAATGGCGTTCAGCTCAGCATAATGTTGGATGTTGTGCATCCAACGCTGATTTTCAGCTGAAACCGGGAGCAAAAGGTAGTGCAGCAGCGACGAAGTAAAATAAAAAGAAATAAAGAAGGGGGGCCAAATGTTTGGTCCGTTTCCAAGTCGTATCACACTGATATTATAAATGGGAAAGTTTGGATGTTTGTTTGTTACCCAATCACGTCGTAATGGCTGAACCGATATCGATGAAATTTGGTGTGTTGATAGATTATGACCTGGATTCAAACATAAGCTACTTTTTGTTGACCAACAACGCGTGCGAAGCCGCTGGCGGAATCTAGTAAAAAAAACATTAACATCAGGTGGGCCATATGCTTGTTCAATCTCCAGGTCGTATAAAAAATGTAACTTTTTAAGTAAGGGAAACGGGAAAAATAAATCATTCATTCTTTTCATTCAAGCTAATTTCCGTCAAGTGTCAGTAGTTCTTAGTCTGGTTGACCGAACATTTTAATAAAACGAACATAGTCCCAGAGTAATTTGCTACAATATCTACATTTTTTTTTCAATTGTGTATTGATTCAGTTGAATAATAATCTTAGGATTACATTCCTAAATTTAAATGTGAATTTAGCTTTATTATGTTATAAGTTTTTTTCTGAACCTTGTATTTGGTAAATTATTAAATTTGAGCTCGTCTTATGACATTCTCGATTAACCTCTTCTTCGAAATTGGAACCTAGGTACTAATTCAATTAAATTCAATTAATTTAATATTCAGATATTACATCCATATTTTTTTAATAAAAAATAAATCTTAGAACTATGTTAGTACAATAAGTAGGTAGGTACTTAATTCATTATAAATTCATTAAATAATTTGGGTCCAAATAAACAATAATAACAAAGACAAGCTAACCTAACTAGATAGAGACTAAGAAACCTAGCTAGATATTTAATGTTCCTATGTGAAGGTATCTTTGCATAGGATGGAGCTTGGGCAAGTGTAGGCACAGTTTGTTATATTAATATAATCTAATAATAATTTAAGTGCAGGGCTTGGAGACTCGTTTGCCTTGCATTTTATTATGTAACTGGGTATTTTGATTGCAGATTATAGGCCAAATATTTCCAATTCCAAGTACGTAGGTACTAGATCCGGATTTCAACCTACCTTCTTAGTTTTAATTGAATTATTCAAAAGTTATGCACAATGTACACCTACGTCGATCGATTAGACACTAAAATTTAAACTCAGATTTAATTTTTTATTACTAGAAAGCCAAAAATGACCAACGAAAACTAACAACAAATTAATGAAGAAAAGGATGACAGTAAATTGGCTAATAATGACAATAAGACAATAAAGACCAAGTACAAGATTAAGCCTAGTGATATTAATAAGACCAAATATGATGAATTACGAAATCACTGCAATAGTGTATGCAGGGACGCACAATGTTGCCACATCTATGAGTTCGTTTCTGAGGAGGATCCAGCTAAAGTCTGGAAGTTTCTTAGATCTTTAGGAGTTGGTAAACCCAAACAGGATTCAATCCCTAACAATCTAGATATCGACTCCCTCAATCGGCATTTCTCATCTGCTTCTTCTATCAGTGACTCCGATAAATACAATACTATCAACTACATCACTTCTCTACCAACTACTGATTATTCTCAGTTTACTTTTAGTCAGGTCACCCCGTGGGATGTTAAGAAAAGTGTCCTGTCCATAACTTCCGATGCTGTTGGACTTGACGGTGTCAGCCGCAACATGCTCGTCCCCATTCTAGAGCTTATCCTTCCGATCCTTTGTCATCTCCTGAATCATTCCCTGTTAAATGGAGAGTTTCCGTCAATTTGGAAGGAAGCTCAAATTATTCCTCTACTAAAGAAACCTAACCCTAAATCCTTCTCCGAATATCGGCCAATACCCATTCTTCCATTCCTTTCTAAAGTCCTCGATCGTCTCGTCCATAACCAGTTAAACTCCTTTCTGTCATCTAATAATCTCCTTAATCCTATGCTGTCTGGCAAGATTACAGACGACATCCGATTAGGCATGGAAAAGAGGCAACTTACGGTGCTAACCTTGCTTGACTTCAGTAATGCCTTCAATATCGTTAATTTCGACATACTCCTTGTAACACTCCGCTCGCTTAACATTTCGCTGGAGGTGACTGACTGGTTTTTCAGTTACTTATACGGACGCCGGCAGCGGCTTCGTCTTGAGGGGTCTCTCTTCTCATGGTGCAACACGTCAGCCGGCCCACCGGCTAACGTGTATATATGTGCTATCTCCTCTCCTTTTCGCTATTTTTATAAATTCAATTTCTCAAAATCTTACTTCATCCTATAACCTCTATATGCAGACGATCTTCAGATTCACACGCTAACTTACGACGTATTACTGATTAGAGCAAGGCATACGGGCTGACAATCAATCTTATCAAAACCCAAACTATCATCGTTGGCAGCTCAAGAATAATGTGCCATTTAGATTGGTCTATCATTCCTCATGTTATTTTTGACGGGATGAACATTCCATACAGTGAGACTGTTAAAAATCTGGGGTTAACGATAGATCGTGACTTGTCTTGGGGAAATCAACTTCAAAGTCACCTATCAAAAACTTTTTGCCTCAGCAGGCTCTCTGAGACGACTGTGGAACCTTCTCCCTACTATGGCCAAAATTGCAGTTGCACAATCCCTTCTTCTACCTGTGTTGGATTACGCGGATGCTTGCTACCTAGATCTGACAGAAGAGCAGCTAGATAAGCTTGAGCGTCTTCAGAACTTCTGCATTAGGTTTATATTTGGGTTCAATCAATCAAATCAAAAATCTTTTACTGTGTATTACAAGAGTACATTTAAAACTAGGGTTGGGAACTCTTCTTTTAAGTTGCATTAACCTGAGTTAGAAGAGTCTCCTCTTGACTGTGGTCGTTTACGATCACATCTTGCATAACAATAAGTGTATACATTAGTATACACTTATTAAAAATAAACTAAAAATAAATAAATAGGTAATATTATAGATGATACGCTGTACTAATCGAGTGTAAATATAAATGTAATATGATATGACCATGTTTCCCCATATCGCATCATTCTCAAGTGGCTCTCTATTCGCCTTCGCCGTGATTCTCATATTCTGTCTCTTCTCTATTCTATTCTATTTAACCTTTCTCCCCTTGCTATCTTAAAGAGAGGTTTGCTTATCTGCATTCTTCCAATACTTTTTATCTCAGATCATCGGAAAACTTATCCCTCAAAACACCCATACACTCTAGTTCCTTCTACGGGAAATCATTCACTGTCGAAGCAGTGCGCTTGAGGAATGTTTTGCCTGTGGAAATTAGACGGGCTCCTTCACAGCACTCTTTTAAGCTGAGATTAAAGCAGCATTACCTTAATGCCTAGCTTTCTTGTCATTTGAGTTACCTATTTATTTATTTATTATTTATTTTAATTTTTTTGTCCTCGTTTTAGAATATTTGTAAGATTTAGGTTATTAGTTGAGTATATATTAGTCTATGTTTAGGTATTTATTTATGTATTAGAATTATAAATACCTACAGTTTTTATTAGATATAATTTTTATATTTTTTATTTCATTAGTTTGTAAATATAGAATAGAATAGAATAGAATAGAAAAACGTTTATTTTATATACTCTTTTCTGTTTTTTCTGTTTATTATATACTCTGTGCACCGCTGTCCATTACTGCTTCGCTAATTACTTTCGAAGAAATCGCTTTCAGCGATGAGGCCATCCATTGTACTTTATTTAGCTTAAATTCGTTTTTAAGTATTCTATTATATTAAACAGATATAACCATTTTATTAATAATTTGTCAAATTATACGTCACATTATGTTACAATATTCATTAAAAAATCCTTGTGAAATTGATTGTAAAATAAAATAAATTCAAATTAATTCATTGTTATACTCTTCAAATGCCTTTATACTCTTAAAATTCGAGCACACTGTAGAAGGTCCTCTCGACTAGCCCGTTTTTTAATTTTAACTTATTTAATTAGAGTCCGCGCATCCTTCAACTTGTCTGGCAGTGCGTTGTATACGCGAGGAGCCATCACGTGCGGCATGGAGTCCGACTTGGCTAGCCTTCGTACTGTGACCGCCAGCCTGCCGGCCGCGGCAGCGCGTGTGTTGAGTGTGTGTAGGTATGTCTGCCTGTTTTGGAAATAGTTCCAGATTTTGGCGAACATACACGGCCATTTGAAATATAACGAGGGTATTAATGACAATAATAAGTTCCATATAATATTCTGAGTACTAGATTGGATACAAATAATTAATAAAATTTAATGCGTCTCCAGCTCACTGGTTCATTTCATATTCTCCTTTTATTCCATTACCTTGGCTATTTTATCCCCAATAACTTCTACTTAGTATCCACAAATGACATTATTACATTCCAACTAAGTACCTAGTACCACACAAGAATTAGCTCGGTATCATAAGTTGTACAATTTATGATCCCTTCAATTGAACATGATAGCAGCCTGCAACTATTCCAATTCCTTATTACCTTGATGTGGTTATTAAAGACCTTAATATTAATACCCAAGATCAACTGGCATCTAGGTTGTGATATTTAACTGTTTTTGATAACAATATATACGAAACGAGTGTATGAAATGTAATTTCAATAATTTTATGAAAGGATAAGCAAAATAATCATGACTAGCATAAATTTCATTTCAAAAATATATTTTAGTTGTTTATAATAAATAACTAAATCAAATCACGAAGATTATGTCCTCTATTTTGTTGATTTTAGACTACAGCCTTACCCAGCAGTACTTTAATTCTGTTGGTTATTTTGCTACATAGGTCCTTTCCATGTATCCATTCAATAGTCAACTCTTCTTCGTTCTATTGAGATATGACTGTGTTGCTAATTCAAAACAAGTTCGATTAGCGGTAATGTCGTCCTATAGGCATCGTTCTATAAATTCAAATAAACATTAAGTTTGTCGGTCGGTCGGTATCTCTACAAAGTTGCGGATTTATAGAATGTATTATTTTCCGTGCCATTGAGAATTTGAGATTGCATTGCTCCTTGATTTTCAGCCCATAAAACATTGAAACACCTAATTAACCCATATAGATTACTATTTGTTACGTGTAAGTAGGTAGATCCCAGATGTGTGGTCTTTGAATCCAATTCAAGACATAATTTTTTGTTTCATATTTTTTTTACAAAACAAGTAAAACGAAACAAAAGCAGGAAATGAGCGATGTGACCTTGGCTGTCACTGCCAGGTCGTCAATGTTGACTTGTGTGGGCGGGAGCTTTTATGTGTACCGGCGCCATAACAAACGCAAGTTATTGGATGCTGTCGATCCCAAGGTAAGGGAAAGGACGCACTTGATCGGCATTCGGCACATCTGCAATCGAATGTCTTATTGAAAAAATATTGTTATTTTCAGGATGAAGAAAGACTTAAATACATATAACAAAATAATGAACATTTTACGAAAGATTAATGAGAACCATTATTTTGAGGCATTTATTGGTTCTTCGTAGTATCAGTTCTTTTTTATGACCATCCACTATACAGTTTGACATATGGGGTGATCCAGAAGTGGATCTTTAACTTTTACTTGGGTATATAATTAGTAATTAGGTAGGTACTTAGACCTTTTTTGACTCTGCCAAATGTACGTTACATTGTTACGTTAGGTATGTTTTAGGTTTAATCCAATGGAAATCCAGTAAAAATGTGGAAAGTAACGCAAAATATTATGCAGTATTATTTATTAGCAACATCAGGTTCGAACAAAGGGATAATAAAAATAGCGCTAGGAATTCACCTATTGGTGAACAAATGCGGGTCTGGTGGTTGATTTTATTATTCGCTGTACATGGTCAATTTTATCACTCTATGTAGTGTTATTTTTCCTGATAAAATATAAGCCTAGCTTGTTATGCAGGCAGTGGGTGTAGGTACCTGCCTGACTAGTACTTATGAAGGTAGAGGGTTCGATAAAGTATGGTAAAGTAATTTTATTTAATAATGCGACCGACCGACGTAGACTTATGCAATGCAGATCAAAGATTTGTCGATCACATTTGTGGTCCTAATCGAATTCAAATGGTCTATTCCGTTTAGCTTTATAGAATTCTATCTATAAGAAGGAAATATAATAATTTGCAAGTACTATGTCTATATTTTTACTAAAAATTAAAATCTTGGTTCTTCGCACTGAATTAACTACACTCAGCGGCACAATTAACCGCCCACCTTCATTTTTTACGATTATGGTTAAAAAAAAAATTGGGGCCTTACTTGTGAATGTTATTTTATAACGTAGGTATATTGAAGTAATATTGTTTTTAATTATTACGGTTATTTATAAAAAAGTCTGAAAAACACTTTGACCGTAAATTAACAAATGTGATGAAATGGCTTAAAAATAAAAAATCTGCTGAATAAATGAATTCTAATAGTGCGTATTTCCACCTCTAGCCCTCATGACTTCCATCAAACGGTTTGGCATGCTGTCGATGACATCTTTGATCTGTTGTTGTGGAATGTTCTGCCACTCCTCAATCACGTATTGTTTTAATTCATCTATGGTGGTTGGAGCTGGTATGCGGCTTCGAACACGTTTTTTTAAATTGTCCCATATGTGTTCAATAGGATTTAAATCTGGGCTCCAGGATGGCCATGTTAATTTTCGAATGCCGACGGTATCCAGGTACGCGGTAACAACTCTAGCAACGTGGGGGCGAGCGTTGTCCTGCATTAATAAAAAATCTTCGCCAATAAATGAAGCAAATGGCATTACATGAGGTTCCAACACTTCTGTTACATACCTCTGAGCATTTATTCCACCTCTTTCGAAGATAACCAAGTCGGTGCGTGCTTCGTAAGTAATGCCGCCCCATATCATGATAGAGCCACCTTGGTAACCTACTGTTTCCACAACAGTACATGGTGCAAATCTTTCATTCTTGCGTCTGTATACACGCTGGCGACCGTCAGGACCGTGCAAGCATATTCTTGTCTCGTCAGTAAACATAACATTCTTCCATTGTTCCATATTCCATTCGGCGTGCTCTCGAAAAACGAAGTCTTTCTCTCCGGTGGCCTACGAGCAATTGTGGCACTCGAGATGGTCGAAAAGCTCCAAGGGCATTCTCTCCTAGTCTTCTTCTCACTGTTCTTTCACTCACTTGAACATTGCGAACCTCACGAAGTTGGGTTTCGTGCCTCAACAGCTGTAGTGAACCGATTTCTTAGAACATTGGTCACAAGAAATCGGTCGTCACGAGCGGAGGTGCATCTTTTTCGGCCCTGTCCTGGTCTTCGCTCATAAGAGCCAGTTTCCCGAAACCGTTTTACTGCATCACTTAAGGTGGTACGTGCGACACCAAGCTTCCGCGCCACGTAACGCTGACTAAACCCTTCGTCGATAAGAGCGACGGCTCTCGCCACTGAGTTAGCATCAAATGGCATGTTTGTGATGTCCAAACACTAGCTTTAAGTTACGAAACCAAAACAAACTCAAATTGTTTACTTTTAATGCCACTGAAGCAATGTAAGCAGTATGGCAACGATAACGATAGTGAGACGAAGTTCGATATTTATCCTATTCACAACTTATGCGTAAAACAAAGTCCAAAAAACAAAGTTAAGTGGGTAGTTTGTAATTTTTTCGTCACTACATTTCTTTCACACTTGACTTATTTATGCCCAATAACTTACAACTGCGATAACATCAAAATTTGCCACTTTAAAAGGGTGGGCGGTTAATTGTGCCGCTAAGTGTAATTTCCACTAAACAAAGTTATGAACTATCCCGTTAACAATAGGTAGCTTTCAAACAGGACAGACAGATAAATAGTTCAAGCTAAAACACCTCTTTCCTTGTTTCGGGGTTTTAAAATAAAAGTAGGTAGGTAGGTACCCTAACTATCTACATAACCACTGAATCATACCAAATGTCTAACGTGTGACACAATAATTTTTTTTCCCCGCTGTGTCACAGACGAGTTTGTCTTCTTTTTTGTTTGTGTTCTCATGTCATGTAATTTTGTTGTATTTTATTTGAAGGTTGGTAAGGTACCTGTGTAGCGATATAGTAAAACATTTATATTTATCTAAGTATACCTAAGTACCTACTTTCAATTTATACCTACGGATAAGATGTTGAAAGTTTTAGGACACTATCTCCGTGTCTAGCCGGGACCGCTGAGTGAGCTGAGGTAGACGCAGTTCATTCTTTTAGTTCCCGTTCCTCGCCATTTCGTTTTTGCGTTCATTCATTCGTCACTCAGTCCGCCGCGTCGCGCCGCGTCAATCGGGTGTGCGTTTGTTGCTCCTCTCTCAATAACTTAACTTTGTGAAAACAACCCCACAATCGTGAATAAAAACAGTTCAGTGTAACAAAGTTGACGGAACTTGTATGCAGTGGTACTACCTAGTGATCTTTCTAGCAAATCTGCGTTTATCTCGCGTAAGTATTGTAGTTATTTAACTGTACTCTCAGCCTGTGTCCATTTCTTGAGATCTACGCGGAAAAAAACTTGTCTAACCAAACTCCTTGGTTAATCTAACCCTTGCAATAAGTACTGGTAATTACCACTACGTGCTTAGATGTCTACCTAATAGATATCTATTACAAAGTACGTTGGTAGGCTATGAAAGTATAGTTTGGTTCAACTTTCTAGCTAGCCAGAAAATGAGGGTTTGCGTAATAAACCTAGCTTTCTTGTTGTAGATTTTGAATACTATAGGTTTATAAAGATCATTTATCGATTTCATAGTTTCTATTATCAAGACGGTAAAGGTAAACGTATTACTGTTATATTATCATCTGTACCTACCTGTACACGTTCAAAACCTACCTATATAATTTTATGTGTAAAAGCTAACAAGTCGGTACCTAGATAGGTTAGCCTTAGAAACTTAGTAAGTACTTGTCTTTCTAGTAATCTTATTATGCCCTACTGAACCTAGGTCTGCTGAACAATATGCGGATAGATAATTATTTAGTCTATTTTCGTCGTTATTTTGGTTCCAACGATCTATCTAGATTCTAGATGATAATTAACGAATTAGCTAAGCTACCTATTCGATATTTAAGTATTCTATCGCAGAAATCGCTTCTAAGCGATAAGACCGCCCATTGTACTTGTTGCTTTGTGAATTTTTATATTTTTTGTTTGTTTATTGTGTGGTGTACAATAAAGTATTTTCATTCATTCATTCTATCAGTTTATCTGGTTGCCATTTAATATCCAGCAGTATTTTATTTACTTACTTTATAGAAAGGTCGAAAATTTACAGGTCTACGTAGGTACCTACTTAGTCTCGAGACGGAGGTCATTGACATTTCAAAGAGTTCAAAACATGAATTCTTCAATAAGTCGCAAAACTCCTTGCAATCTATTTACTCATAATATAAATCCTGTCACCTCACTGGTACTTTTACTACCATAACGCTCTTTAAAGGCGTTAAGCAAGGTGACCCGCTCTCCCCCAAACTCTTCACGAGTACTTTAGAAGAAATTTTCAGAATACTAGCAGTCAAAAACAAAAAGGTGTATCCATCGGAGATATGAAGCTTATGAACCTGCGCTTCGCCGATGATATTGTTATCTTTGCCCCCACAGCACAAGAACTCCAAAATATGCTCCAAGACCTGAGCACTGCAAGCCTTGAGGTTGGACTAATGATGAATCGGTCAAAGACACAATTGGTGTTTGTCATTAATTAATGACTAACACCAACAAATAAAAAATTATGGTAGACGGGCAAGAGTTATATACTACGTCGATGAGTACATTTACTTGGGCCAGATTGTCTCCTTCGAAAACAGGCAAGATAAAGAGGTCGTCCGCCGCGTCGAAAATGCCTGGAGGAGCTTCTGGTCCATGAAGACGCTAATGAAGGGAAACCTTCCATTGTTACTTAAGCGTAAACTCATCGACATGCCCTTCCATCGACATCCCCGTCCTTACCTATGGTGCCCAAACTTGGTCATTGACGGAATCTCAAAAGTCCAAACTCAAGGTTTGCCAAAGAACCATGGAACCCAGCGTGTTAGGGGTAATTAAGAGAATCGACAGGATCCGCAATACCACACTGCGTGCGAAGACCGGCATCGCAGATGTTGGCGACAAGACTGCCAGGCTGAAGTGGGACTGGGCGGGTCATGTCAGTCGTATGGTCACAGACAAAAGGGCAACAGTCGTCACACGATGGGCGCCTGCAGATGGGCGTCGAAGCCGGGGCAGACCGAGGAAGCGTTGGCGTGACGCCCTCGATGCGTTCCAGGATGGCTGGTGGGACGTGGCGAGTGATTGTGAGATGTGGAGGAACATGGGGGAGACCTTTGCCCAGCAGTGGGAAAGTACAGGTTAAAAAAAAACGCTCTTTAGGGTGATAAGGAGAAAAGCTACTAAGAACATAACTACCAAGGTACAATGTACGAAGGGCGTACAATGTATTCTCGGTATCGGTATAATATACTAATGATGAGGGTAATTAAATTATCTCTTTAGTTTATGACACTCATTGAGGGTACAAAATTTTATTTGATTGTCGCCATTAGTATTCAAAATATCATTTCGAAAAGGCAACTACGATGACTGATACGACAATGTTGAAAAAAATCGAGCATCGCGCTGTGATAAAATTCCTCACAAAACAAGGAAAGACTCAAAAAGTAATTCACGAAGAAATGATGGCTGTTTACCAAGATTCTGCCCCTTCATTATCTACAATTCAGAAGTGGTCAAGTGAAATTAAACGGGGAAGAGAGAGTATTGAAAACGACCCTCGTGCCGGTGGGCCGGTTAGTGCCGCTACTGAAGAAAACGTAAAAATTGTTGAGAAACTTGTACTCGAAGATGCCCGTGTCAGAGTGAAAATATTAGCAGAAAGAACCAAGCTATCCGTGGGTACCATTCACACTATCCTTCATGACCATCTGTATTTGTCAAAGGTCAGTGCAAGATGGGTGCCGCGAATGCTCACAGCGCTTCAGAAACAAGTGCGAATTGATTGTTGCAAGGAGTTTTTGGAGCTCTGTGGTGAAAATCCGCAAAGTATTTATGATCGGATTGTTACTGGTGATGAAACGTGGGTTCATCACTATGATCCTGAGAGCAAGCAGGAGTATATGCAGTGGCATAAAAAAGGAACAGCCCCACCGAAGAAGTTCAAAGTCAGCCCATCCGCCGGAAAGCTCATGGCCACAGTGTTTTGGGATTCCAAGGGAATCTTATTAATTAAGTACACAAAATAAGGTGAGAGTATTATTGGCGCAACTTACGCTAACACCCTGCGCAATTTAAAGGAGGCAATAAAAGAAAAAAGACGGGGGAAATTGACCGCAGGTGTATTGCTTCTGCACGACAACGCGCCTGTTCACAAGGAGCGCATTGCCAATGCTGGTGTGCGGGATTGCGGATTGCGGATTTGAAGAAATCAATCATCCACCCTAGGTACAGCCCGGACCTAGCCCCTAGTGATTACTTTCTGTTTCCAAATCTCAAAAAAGAACTTTGAGGCAAGCATTTTTCCGACGATGAAGAGTTAAAGGCAGCAATTAACGATCATTTTTCAGACCAGGAAGAACAATATTTTTTGGAGGGAATTGAAAAGTTATTTTCTAGGACAAATAAGTGTGTTCAGATCCTAGGGGACTACATTGAAAAGTAAATTTTATTCAGAATTTTCTGCTTATTCTTTCATGCCTATACCAAGAATACATTAAACTCCCCTCGTACCTATAGATCTGTTTGAATTTTCCGATTTGTTAGGTATTTTATGAAATGACGTCCGAGCGTCGCGGTAGCTGCATGTGCAGACGGCAGCTGCAGTCGGCAGCGGCGGCGCTCGGAACTTCTGTCGTAGAAATACATGCAACCAATACTGCCGCTGCGGCCGAGTGCGTGCAGCCGCGGCACTTGCCGTTGGCAGTTGCAGTCTGCAGCGTTGCTCGGAATAGTACCTTAGACTACCTATTTACCAGGTATTTAAGTGCCTGCAGTTAATTGGACTTTGACAGTCTCACCTTGACCAAATCACTTAAATCACCCGTGCCAGTGTTACACTAGTTATCGCCTTTACATTTGTTATTTATTTCTAGCTTAATTAATTCATAAGTAAATATTTCTATAAATTCTGACAGTCTGATTTACCGAACTGATCCATGGTTTATCGTTCTAGGTAAATAAATGTTGTCATTAATAGTCTTGTGACTATTACGAAAATTGCAACTTTTAAGCTTTATATTTCGTAAACATAACAACAACATAATGTTTTTGGAATACCTATTAAACGATATGCCACACGTTGGGGTGCGTGAGTAAAAAATCACTTTACTACACTACACTTACAGTTTACTAGTAAAATAGGCGGACAGACAGACGGATATGGCGAATCTATAAGGGTTTCGAGTTTGACTACGAGACAGAACCCTAAAAACTTAAGAGTTGCAAAAACATTAAAAACAATCAATAAAGATCGCAATGATTTAGGTACTTCACATTAATCACGGTACACATTCCATATTAAAAGCTTTCACCTCACCCTACCCTATACAATTAAATGCTAATTTCCGTACATAATAACAGTAGGATGAGTATAAATATGACCCGGATTTGCTTGGTATTTATCTCAAAATGCCATCAATCTTGGGCGCGGAGTCGGCCATTTTTCCATCGCCAAGAACTCAGATGTTTTTTTAGGTATACTGTCCACTGGAGCCTTTATACTGATGCTTTAGTCGAAAGACAATTAGGTATCACGCACCACACGCTTCACGCGATCTCCTACCATCGGGGTTTTCCCGTTAATCTACGACATAGTACGGTTCAAGAGAAATGTAAAGAGGTGTGTACAGGATAGGGAACGCATCGACAATACCACTGATGGTGACCGCTTACCATCAGATAAGCGGGCCGATTCCCGAAAAATAACATTAAAAAAAGGAAACAGGCATACAGCGCGCTACGTATTCAATACAATAATGCGTTTAGGGTGCTGATGGGGCTGCCTAGATTCTGCAGCGCTTCGGGGATGTTTGCCGCTGCGCAAGTTGACTGTTTCTACACGGGCATGCGAAAGCGGTGTACATCTCTGTTGCGCAGGGTTCGGGCTAGCTCCAGCGGCATCCTATGCGTGTTTGCAAGTAGGTTTGATTGCCAGTATATGAATCATTGCTGCATGGTACATATACTGCCAAACAAAAATACCTAGATTAGTTGTAGTTTTTAGATATTGCATTAAATTATTATTATTATTATTTTTTGTAACTGTAATTTGATTGTGTACCTAAAAATTTGTGTTCATGTATTTTATTTTGTGTTATTAATGAGTCAATAATAATAATAATAAAGGACAACATTTAATCACACCATCATCATTCTCCGCAGAAAAGGTTTTAGACGGATGTTTTTTAATAAAAACGTACCTGACGAACTGTATCTGACGAACTTGAGAACCTACGCTTTAGTGGACAGTGGACCGCCGTCCATAATTGGTACCTATTGTGAGCTATGCTATAATAGTTTCTAATCAATCGTTCCGCCATTTCATGGAAAGATAAACCGAAGATATCAAGATGAAATCGCTCAAGTGATGGTTTCGTGAGAAAGAGAGAAAATAACAATAATTAGTAATTCAAAGTATTACGTGCGCTGACGAAGTTGCGACTAGGGTTCCCAGATTAAAAAATCGAAATTCCGGAGAAAATTCCTGACTTGTAAATATAACATTAATGTCGTTAGCATCGTGCATGTGAATGAACGAAGCAAAATATTTGGTTTCATTTATGTTTTAGTTTACTCGTTACCTACTTAAATTGTAGAAATTCTGGACGGTTTAGGATTCTCTCCGCATTTCGGACAAAGACCTGTATTACCGGACATGTCCGGAAAATTCCGGACGTATGGCAACCCTAGTTGCGACTAACCATGCGTAAAGTATGTATATTTATATGGGCCGTAGAATTAAGTTTGAACATCTTGTACTTTTGTTGCCTGAAACAAAGATTACTAGTGGTTAGCCCCGAACTGAGATCTCGCGAGTCTCCCAAAGAACTAAAACAGTATTTGGTACCTACTTATAATCTTTAAATAACTAGTGGTTCGTCCCGAACTAAGATCTCGCGTAATCTTTGATTGTCAAAATAGTACCACGAAAAACATAGCCAAAATCGAAAATTTTTATTCATTAAAATCACAAGGATCACTTTGAAACGTCAATATTACCGCCTGTTCCTTCGCGACCAAGCCAAGAAAGAAAGGCAAGAAACAAGGCTGGTTGATTTTTTAATGATCCTTTTAGAATACTTAACAATATGTACAGAAAATAAATCACTTCTAAATTATAACATTTTGAACGAGTTGGAGCAATTTCAATCCCAAGCTTCTCTATCATCTAAAATAATCTAAATAATCCGATATTTTATAGTAGGCTTTTTTATAAAGATTTTGTTTAATTACGTTTTTAAATTTGTTAATTGTAAACTTTTGTACATCACTTGGGAGTTTGTTATAAAAGCGTACACCTTGCCCTTTAAACGATTTACTAACTTTATGGAGTCTACAAGTGGCAACAGCGAGTTTATCTTTATTTCTAGTATTAAAATTATGAATATCGCTATTTTTCTTAAACAAATTAATATTTTTTTGTGAACATACATTAGATTTTCATAGATGTATTGACAACCAAATCATTTGATCTACAGTTTCATTCAAATTACATGTAACGGGGGTTAATGTACAATGGTTAATTTTTTAGGGGTAGAAATTGCATTTATTCTGGATTTCAGACTTTTCCCTATATCTGTGTCACTAAAGCTACACGAATACCAAATTTCAGGCCTGTGGGGTCACTGGTGTACCCTGTGAATTTTGTCAAAGTTCAGTTTTACTATGGCTGATAACTTAAAAACTACACTGTTTAAACTAAAAATAATAACGGGTTTGAAATGTACTATATAATACAATATCTCAACAACCCCCAAACAACATTTGTAGCTCATTTAGTCACACCAGGGTTGTGTCATCACTACCTACCTACGTATCAAATTTCACGATGATCGAATCAACGCTTCAAAAGTAATTATCCTCGGAAAAACATACCAACATACATGCAACGCCGATTTGCCCAAGTAGATTTGGAGATCTCGCTTCGTTCGATATATTTTAATTATAATGTAATTTTACGTAAAGCAACCTAATTACCTCAAGTTGATGGATGCAGGGCAGTGTACCATATATAACGGGACGTTTATAAGGTGCGTGACTTACAAGACTACTTTGTTAGAGGCGTTGGTTACCACTTAACATCAGTTGGGCCATAAGCTTTTCCATCTCCAGGTCGTAATAAAACCCGTAATAACGTTATAAAACTATGTATCGGGGTCTATTGGCATTATTTTTACTTGATCGCGTACCATTACCGTTCCGAATCCAACATATATTGTAGGAAAAATCATGTCAATTCAGATCATAAAAACCAGCTCATATTAAAATGGAACCAAGATAATGTTAATATAGATTTTTCTTGTTACTGTCTTCGAAATTAAAAAGCCCGTCCTTAATTCCATCAAGTAAAGTCGATTTTAATGCCTAATGGATTAAACCAAACCTGTACGGATATTTGGGTCAATTTCAAATGGGTTTAAATTGGTACAAGAGAAAGTACAATAGGGTCGATATCTGAACGCTTGACAGTTCTATTTGTTATAAGTCCAAGCGAAAAAAGACCTTGTGTCATCGATAGATCACTCGGTAAGTAATAGGAAATTAATCTTTAATCTTGGTTTCTCGTATCAATGGATGTTTTTGCATTATGATATCAGCTTTCACTTTGTCATTCATCAGTCATCACTGTGTTATAGTTGACACTTTATAAACCGGGTCGGGCAACCCTATATCATAACTAAATAATAATAATAAGCGGTCAAGTGCGTGTCATACTATAGATAAATTAACTAGGTATTGTACTCTAGCTGATCCGCCCCGGTTTCGCAGGGATTGTTATAAAATAATATAATAGAACTATGGTGGCACAGGTTGTGGGTTCGAGTCCCGTGCACCAATGGATTTTTCTACTTGAAATATTTGTGGCAAGTATGTATTAGCGTGATCCTTGACGAGTTAAGGATCATTATGTTAAATATCTTATGACACAAACTGTACTTGATGAGATGTAGATGTACTCGTATATCTCTCACTCGGTCTTATATAATTTTACTTTTCTGGTAGATAAATGTAATTCTACGCACAGTATCATTTTATAAATCATTTATGAATCTGTGCCGCAGTTTTCTATCCTTGCTTTTATTGCAAACGAAAGTGATTTCTATCTCGATAGTCGTTGAGCTTGTTTTTCATTGCATTGTTGAGATTGTATTATGCTCATAGAAATTTAATTTGCAATTGAAGAATGCATTGCATATTTAGTTTTTGCTGACGTTGTATCTTTTTAATCAATTGCAGCAAATCTTGATAAAATACTTAGTAGCATAAAAATCTCGAAGGGAGAATAGTATATTATAGTCAAAACTCATAACTGGTCAAAACTGATTTTGGCTACGAAAATAAGTCAAAATAAAATAATCTCCTTTCGGCACTCAAAGGGATGAAAAAGTCCATAAACTATCAAATGCATTTATACGAGGCATGCCTTTTAAGTTTTGTCGTTTGAAGAAAAAAACACATCTAGAACCTTATAGTACTTTTTATTGTTTTTCAAAGTATTCACAACGTAGCTTAAAACACTTTTCCATTCGCTCAAACCAGTTATTATAACATTTATTCCACTCTAAAGTGGGGTGTTCAAAATGGCTGTCTTGAAAGCGTCGACTGCTTCTTCACCGGACTGGAACCTTTGACCACGAAGACTTTTCTTAATTTTAGGAAATGTAAAGAAATCGTTAGGGCTTAGGTCAGGACTGTATGGAGGATGGTCAAGAATTTCTACTTTTTCCTGCTTCAAATACTCAATCGTTTGACGAGCGCTGTGTGAGCTTGCGTTGTCGTGGTGCAGGATGATGCGTCGCTTTGAGTTAGATTTTCGAAGTTCGGCGATGACTTGTGGTAAACAAACTGTAGTATACCACTCTGCGTTAACTGTTCTACGATCTTCAAGTGCAATAGTCGCAACATGGCCGGTTTTTCCAACGAACGTGGTCACCATCTTCTTTGAAGTGCTTCGAGAACGAACAACTTTAGTCGGCTTTGGCTCGTCTTGAAAGACCCAGATTGTAGATTGTTGTTTGGTATCAGGATCGTAGGCATAGATCCAAGATTCGTCACCACTTATGATGTCGTAGACGTGATTTGACTCCCCTCGGTTGAACCTTTGCAGAGTTTTCTTACACCATCTGACGCGGGCCGCCTTGTGATCGTCGGAAAGCAGATGCGGTATCCAACGGCAAACTAGCTTTCTCACACCAAGCGCTTCATGCAAGATCTTCTGAATGGTTGTCCCTGAGATGCCTAATAGAGCCTCTATCTCTCGATACGTCACATGACGATCTTCGAGAATTAGTTGTCTCACAGCAATGATGTTATCTTCAGTGAAGGCGGATTTTGGGCGTCCTTCGCGAAATCTGTCACTAACACTAGTATGTCCACGCTGGAATTCTAAATACCAGCGTTCGACAGTCCGCAGACATGGGGCTACATCACTGAACACAGATGTTAGCTCTTCTAAACACTGAAGCCGTGTCAGGCCTCTTCTAAAGTTGTAGAAAATTATTGCACGAACATTTTCCTTAGAAAGATTCATTTTCGTACGTGACCTGACAGATTCAAATCGAAACTGTGACTAAACAATAGCATTAATCCTAATACTTTCAACTGTTTTGAGATTCAAAATGTAAACACATTCGAATATAGAACAGTTCCAAATTCAAAATTGCCGGAAAATATGGAAACGACAGAACTTAAAAGGCATGCCTCGTATTTAAAAAAATACCTAAAAACCCACTGCCAGCCAGACTGGATGACAGTAGTTCGTTAAAATAAGTTTTGACTGATTTTCGCACTCAAAATGACCCGGTTATGCGTTTTGACTATATAATAACCAACAGACATACTACTCCTGCCCTGTATTATTTGTGCTCTTTATCCGTGCGTAAAGATGCAGTCCGTTCTCATTGCCCTTCTTTAATTCAATTGAAAGAGCATTGCCCCCATTGGCGGTGTCAAAGCCGCCCACTGCGATTATCTCATCGCGAGGTACTCCAATTTCTCCCGATGAAATTGTCTTATGTGGAAGATTAGTCATACTTCCTAAATTTGCCATCGTTTTTTTTTTAATTTATATAGTCCCGCGTTTCACCACGATCTCGAATGATGGTAAGTGATGATGCAGACTACGATGGATCACGCTTGCCTAGAAATTACCTTTTCACTCGCGATTTGAAGACACCCAGGTTGTAATTATCAGGAAACACAGACTCGGGCAAGGACTTGCACTCTTTAGCGGTGCGCACAATAAAGGTGGAAGAAAATAGCCGGGCCGCTCCGCAGAGGGTTGTCAGAGAGTTGAAAGGTTCCGCCGTACACTCTCCTATTTCTCTCTAACTCTTCTATTTCTAGCCACTATATCCCACTGCTGGTTAAAAGCCTCCCCAATCCCTTCCAAACATCACGCACGATCCTGTGCTACTTAGGAATTTTATTCATGATCATCATCTCAGCCCGGAATCACCGACTGCTGGGTCTTCACTTATTTTATCCAAGCCTCCCTTGTTTTCTGCCAGCTTCTTCTATCCTTTCCATCTCTCATCAAGGTGTTTCCTCTGATCTTCAGGACGTCGTCTACCCATTTCGCTTTCGGACTACCTGGATTTCTCTGGCCTAACTTCGGCCACCACTCGGTCATGGCTTTGCTCCATCAGCCCGCGCCCGGCCAATTTAAGTAAGATTTGGCATTCATCAAAATGATGTGTATACATTTGAAGCGGTCAAGCACCACACCAGAACCATACAAAGCTGTATTGGCGTGATCCTAGATGGGTGAATTTTTTATTATATCAATAAAAATTATAACCTCTAATTATTTTTACGTTCAACGAGTGCTTCAATAAGCAATAAGATCCATTTTTTTACGAGTCCTTGCTTGTTGTACTCCTTACTTATATCTCGAATGGTATCTGTGTTAACGAGATTCGTATTATTCTGAACGAATTATCGAGTTCTTATTTTTGTTGTAACGGTGGTGGTCATTACTTCTCGTCTGATTCGACGTTTTGGTTGCTTTCACTGAGATTTTATTGTTTGTTGGTTCTCTTTATACCCACGGAACGGCACTTGTAGGGTAGCTTACCATTCTTAGGGGTCCATACTACCCTTAAGCGACACTACCTCAAAAGCGGCTCTAACGGAAGACCAACCCTGTATAGCCATTGCAACCAGCTGCTGGGTTAGATCCTTTTTGTGACACTCGCTTTGGGTATGGTGAGACACACATTATGCAATGTTATTTGTACTTATTTTATCATATGTAATTGTAAGTTCGTTTTTCTTTATTTTCGTCTCCTGTGTCTTTGTTTTGTTCGCACTATTGGAATTGTCAGAAATAAATGTTTATTGGTTTGATTTTGATTTGGCAAAGCTTCATAATGAACCTATAATAGGTAAATAATAGGTAATAGGTAAATCACGAAAGTTTTCTAAGTAAAACTATAATAGGTAGTCTTCTTTCGAGTCAGTAGATCATTTTACAATCATAATATAGATGAATAGAAATCAGCCACTTCTATTGACCTAACAGTGGCTTGGTTTAGGTCGTCCTTTGTGCAGGCAATAGGGCACAAAAGACCGTCGAGCATGTGAGGCATGCTTTGTATGGGTTCCCCGCAGTCACAGCTAGTTAGCGTAGGCCTCGCGTTCCCATCTACACAAATTCTCCCTACACTAACCTGAGTTCGAAGATTTCCAAACCGACCACGGAAGATCTCCCTGAAGGGAGATGTTCTTGTAAAGTTAAAACTCATGCGGTGGTGGGTACTTTTCCTTCCACAGATTAAGCTTGCGAAGGCCGGGTGCCTCTTGCAGAAGCTTAATCTTTGGAAGTAACTGGCAGCACGTATTTTGCGGAAAAAGCTTTTATAAAAGCTTTGTATACGAATTTTATGTCGGGCCCTGGGAGTTGGTATCCGTAATATCGCGTCATTTGATAGCTAAATAAATAAACTAGTGGTTCGCCCCGAACTAAGATCTCGCGAGTCTCCCATAAAAACAAAAAATATTATTCGTAATGTTTGACTATCAAAATAGTGCCACGAAATGCGTAACCAATTTACTTGACCTACAGTTTCATTCAAATTACAGGTAACGGTAGTTCATGTTAGTTGGTTAAATTTTTTGGGGTAGAAATTGCAGTTATTCTGCATTTCAGACTTGCCTATATTTGTGTCACTAAAGCTACACGCTTACCAAATTTCAGCACTGTGGGGTCACTGGTGTACCCTGTGAATTTTGTCAGTTCTTACTATGGCGAATAACTTAAAAACTACAAGGTTTAAACTAAAAATAAAAACGGGATCGAAATGTACTCACAAATACTTTTTTACTAGCCATGCCACTTGACCAGATAGTCCATTTTGTTTTTTTTACCCCTCTTAAACCCCAATATTTCAACCCCCCCCCCCCCCCATTTTAAGCTCATTGAGTCACACCAAATTTGTGCTATCACTACCTAGCCATATACCAAATTTCATGATGATCGGATAAACGCTTCGAAAGTTATCCTCGGACAAACAAACATACATACATACAACGCCGATTTGCCCAAGTTAATTTGGAGATCTCGCTTCGCTCGATCAATTATGTAATACTAGCTGACCCGTCCGCGGCTTCGCACGCTTGGAATTGTCAATTCAAACATAACCCTCCTGTGCAGTCGGATAAAAGGTAGCCTAATGTAAACAATGACTCAATCTTACCAACGTGAATCTGAACCAAAGATGTCTCAATTCTAAAAATACATTCTTGCTGTGACACAATAGTACAAAGTTATGCAGTAAAACAAGACGATCTCGAATCACAGCGTACAAAGCAAGCAAAACATTTACCCTACATACGAGCGCTTTCTGAGCCACTGTATAGTTACAACAGATGTACACACCTTTACAAACAGAGCCGCGAAAATCACATACGTAGAGACAACAACGCTGATTGGTAGCCCTCCTGTATAAAAGTTTGATTTACCAAAATAAAGATTTCATTAAAATAAACGACGTGTAATAAAAAAAAATAATAAGAAAGAAGAGTCGTATATGAATAATTGTCAAAAGTCAAGTCAAAAGTACAGATGAAGAATTGTTTGCCTTGACGCGTATTTAATATGATACGTATGATAAGATAAGATCGGCTATCTTTAATTATAAATTATTCATTTGAACATTTGACATTCTTTTAAACTTAAACACTGCTCACAATCCAGTGAAGTTTCCACTATTTAAAAATATCGCCAATATTAATTAGTTAGTATTGAGTTGCGCTACTATTAACTATGACTCAGTGTTCACAATAGATACCGTTTATACAGTGTAAGTAATTGAAGCATCGCAAGTGCAAATTAGCCCAGTTTATGACGTAACCAATTGTTCGGTAGCTGTGGGAATGTGTGTCTTCTCTTTCAACACTTTGCAGTGGAATACTGAACGTACCTGCTCTACTGTATACAGTAGGTACGTATGTACAGATGACGATTTTTTTATGTATGTTATGGATATGTACGCAACCTAAATAAAACGACATAAGTTCAAGTGAAGTGAGTCAACATTTACTAAAGTCGCCTAAGAACAAAATCTACATTACTTTCAACTTTTATGGCAATAATATGTTGCCCTTAAAAAGGGATAAAGTCTTTGTATAAAATTTATTCAGCGTAGGTTTTAGGGCTAAGTCCATATAAAAGTTATTTTTCATAACATTTTTATGTGATTTGTCACAATAAACCCTTTGTGATGGCGGATTTTTATAAAATCTAAAATATTGTGGGGTTATTTTTTAGCAGGTTGTACATTACTTCATTTTAATCTATAAACTAAACCCAAGTTAGTAAAAGTAAAGTAATTTATTGGAATACTTTAGTTATTAGTAAAATGGCAGCTACAGCAAGTAAAAAAAAATCAAAAATATTATGGATTATTTTTATTATTTCAAAATAGGGTTACCAGGTCAAATGGGGTATGATATAAAATACTTTAATTTTCACATTCCAAAATATTTATTTATTTCGAGAAACCAACGGCGATACAATTTGTTTGGGCAAATAGCTTAGAATTAAACGTAAGGCTATAACACTGCTTTTGAACATTGTAGAGAACAAATGAAAAAGATGTCGGGAACAAAAACAAAACAAAAACATCCACAGCTGTTAACCTATTTTAGAATTACAATCAAAATAGTATTAGTAGGTTGTACACTGCACCTATTATAAAAGGAATCTAATGTGAATTATTGTGTTTTATAAACCATGAAAATAACATGAATAGAAAGCAAATAACTGAAACGTAAATACCTATTTGTTTATTGTTTTGTACATAAATATGACTATTTAATCTATAACTTAAGTTCATAATTTTAAGTTGACATTATTTGATATAATAACTTAATTAGTCCCGATACCTGTCTGTTTGAGCTACTATAATGTTCATTTTATTACAATTGTTATTGATAAATTCTAAGTATAATAATAATTTGAAATATAATTTTATCTAAACCTTATTTTTGCGTAGGTGGTTAAAACAAACAATGTTCACTCATTACACATACTTACATAATTTAGGAACGCACTATCTTTTTAATCAGCCTTGTTGCCAAAACCATACAAAAAGCAGTTATGTCAGCTTTTGGCCATCTATTGCGCACGCGCATGATATGTTGCATGAGTTACGTAAGTAACAAAGATTTTTGGTTCTTTTTTACTTTAAAATAATTTAAACTAAGTATGTCTACCTACTGAACTAGCTGAGTCGTATTATGTCATAAAATATCTATCTAAAAGACATGGAACTTTTTGTTATTGATAAATAAATTATAAAACTAAACAACAAACGCTTTTAGCGATAAGACCGCTCATTGTACCGCTATGAATTGTTTATTATTAACGCATAGGCTACTTTTTATCCCATAAATCAGGTCCCATTGGATAAAAATGGGATGCCAAGTCAAGTTGCAACAGCGAGCTTAGCTTTATTTCTAGGTTACCTATACATTTAGTAGTGTAACGCGTACGAAGTCGCGAACAATAGCCAGTATTATATTACATTTTAAAGTAACTCTGTCTCTCTGTCTGTTTGTTACGTTTTCACGACTAAACGGCTAGACCGTTTTCTATAAAATTTGGTATACAAATAGATTACCTATGAATGGAATTAGGACATAGGCTACTTTTACCCGATTGCACAAAAGGAGGGCAATGTTTTTATTATTTGTAACCATATTTGTGACCATATTATTTGTAATTCTTACCTATATTATATGTACTTAATTTTTATCTTGTGTGTTTCCTGTTTCTTTGTATAATTTTTCTTTGTTAATAAAATCTGTTTGTAAGTAGGTATGTTCGTTCTGTATATGTTCTGTTTTCAATAGTCTGTCCTGTGTGTGTGTCAAATAAATGTATTTTCTTTCTTTCTTTATTGAAAAACCACGCGTGCGAAGTCGCGAGGGTCTTCTAGTGTTAGTATAGATATAAATATTACCCCTATGGTGTATTCAAATCACACTCATTTTATAAATGGATGTTTGTTTATTTATTTGTTTGCTTATTACTTACTAAATTATGTCGTTACGGCTGAACCGATTTCGGTGAAATTTGGTGTGTACGTAGATTTTAACCTGGATTAACACATAGGCTACTTTTTGGTGACAAACAACGCGTATGAAGCTGCTGGCGGAAGCTAATAACTTAATAAATAAATATCACCCAACAAATAAGCTGAAGCACATAAGTCGAAGAACTGACGGCCGTTAGGGCAACACGGCTGGTGAGTTGAGACCATGTACAGGAAAGCGCAGCATAGTAAAACGGCCTCCCACTATAATATAGAAACCTTGTACATTAGGTACCATAGATGCCCACTATTATAGATGGAAGTACGACCTAGTAAAGTTTGCTAGGAGCCGTTGTGCACAAGATCGGTCGCTTTAGGAATCTATCATGAGGATAATCATCATATCAGCCATTATTTATCGCGTATCGTCATCCTGAGCCACTTCTGGTTAGAAACTATTTCAATAAGTAAAGCCCTTATGGCGCAAATACAGGACAACTTTTCATATGTACTATTGCTTATAACTAGTAGAATAAAGTTCATTTTAGCTCAGAGACCGTATTACTGAACCAATTAGGCATGTTTACACTAGCTGACAAGAAACAAACATACATACTGACAAACACCCACCCTTTCCGGGACTTTGTGTGGTTTTTGTATGGGAACGTGAGATGGTCGGATAGCTGTGTCCGTGGCCTTTGTTTATTGCGTATTACCTTTTGTAAAGAGTCTGTTTGTTTTGCATACAAACAGAACTAATTTAAATGTTGACGCTTTTGTTTATATCGCCATCTCATGAATGCTATCAGTCAAGTTTCGATATGACTGAAAAATTGGAGCTGAACTAGTCCACAATTTTAAGGTTCCGCAGTGAGCTTTGGAACGGGCTATGTTCGGAGTTTCTCTGAAGGATAAAATCTGCAACGAGACTATCAGAGACAGAACCAAGACCAGACATAACCATCATATGCCGCAGAACCGACAACCGTTTTAAACGAGTTCTTGTGTGGAGACCGCGTCGTATTTGAAAACGTAGTGTGGGGCGCCCCCCGGCTAGGGTAAAAGACGGCTGACAGAAAGTGTATGGTAAAAGCCGTAGACCAGGTTCAGTGGGAGCGTATTGGGTTAGGATAGGTCTATCTAGCAGTGGGATGATGTGCAAAATTAACGTGGCAGCGATTTGGTCGAGATACTTTTGAATGCAGATTTGTGTATTAAATTTTTATCACGTTCTCGATATTTTAATTCACAGGCAACCAAAGCTTTGTATATCATAAATCACCAGTAACACACACACTCCGGAGTCAATGCTTCCAAACAAGAACCCAGACGCAGTTACGGCGGCGGCGCCAGGTGGCGCTATTTATAACCGGAGTTTGAACTTCCTCGGAATTAAACAAACTAACTAATTGGGACTTGATGATTACAGAACAGATTTACCAAGTTATCTGAATTGAAGGGCGTCGCTCGCTAGTATCTACAGATCGATAGTATGAACTGATGTGTTCTTGTCAGGATTAGTTCAATCTTTTTCCACCTGAACTGATAAGTTGGTACTGCATACAAATTGTGGAAAGCACAGGCCTGAAAGTAAACTTAAGGCTGTTTGAAAAGCTTACATTACAATTCGGTAATCCTCATGTCAACCGAGGACGTCTATTGCTAAACATAGGCCGCTATACATTTCCAGAGCGACGGATCTTCTGCGGCCTGCAAGCAATGGTGGCTCGAGCAACCTTTATTAGTTAGCTCATTTTGAAACGTATTGACAAACAAGAACATAAATTCAACTACATATTTAAAAATCAAAAAATAAGTTGATCAGTTTTGGCCGTAAACTTCATCTAGCTCTTAATTTTCTTGGAATCGAGAAAACAAAGGCCGATTGTCATTGTATATTAATGTAGGCGTATACAGGTATAACCATACCTAAATAACTATACATAAGGTATAGTTAACGGCTGTTATTGTGGCACTTGGCGGACAAGGAAGATGTCGAGATATATTGCGTCCACTGCTGAACATAAACCTCCTCCATATATATCAGAGTGACTGATCTTGTATGGCCAATACTTTGCCAGCAGAAAGATATAATCAAAAACAAAATCTTCTCAGTCGTAGCCCTCTTGTCAGAGCGGTCGTGGTAGTAATTTCAAGGTTGTGGCTTGCTTAGTTCCATTCCAACCGTTGGGTGCGTAGGGTTCAGACGAACCCGATGAGACGAATTTCGTCTCATGGGTGATCTGTCGAGCGCTCTTTTTCCCTCAAACTTCCCCTTCACCACCAAACGTTCAGTGGAGAATTCCCCGCTGAGACGGCGTGATACAAAACAATATATTATCTTAACCATGATGTGCCACGTCAACAGCTTATAAGTACACCAGCTAGGTATAATATAACAAACCAACTGACCTTGCCATTACTTGCCTCTCACTACAATTTAAATCGACTCCGGTATGTGTTAAGTACTTTACGACCATAATATAAATGTGATTAATCGTCAGGTGGAACAGAATGGCTGGATGTGGCGGTCGGATTGTTAAATGTCGCGGTCCGATGCGTGAGAATTGATGTTATTACTTCAATTGTGGTATTCATAAAGTTATGGCCTTATTAGTCCGCAAGTGGACATTAAGTACATTGACGAGCTTGGCAAAGTAGCCAACAACTTCGCCAATCAGCCATAAGGCGTCCATTTCTGAGCATAGGCCTCCTCCATATACTTTCCGTGCGTCGTCTACGTCTAGTGCGGGGCCGCTGCACTTTTACAGTGCGTGGTCTCCACTCGAGAACTTTCTACCCCAACGGCCGTCAGTTCCTTGAGCTATGTGCCCCGCCCGCCCACTGGCACTTCAAGAGAGCCACTGTTACTTTCGTAAAGATTGTTTGACTTTCACGTAATGAGGTAGTGGAGGGACAACCTGATAAAGGTTGCTGTGAGGCGTTGGGTCCAGGCCGCACAAGATCGGTCCATAAATGCGCGTTTTATTGGCGGGTTTCTATATCCGTCGGTAACCGACTACGACTCGTATTTCCTTGAAAAAGTGTCAAACTAGGGTCAGCCTTTTGACACGTTTTCAATGAGAAACGAGTCGTAGCTGGTTACCGACGAATATCGGAACCCGCCATATATCGATGCAAACTATTACAAACGCGCCGATAATGCGCGTTCGTTATTTCAGTGGCACTGTAAACGCGCGTTTGGCCATAAGCCCTTAGATAGTAAAGTGTCAGCCTTGTGAAATTTTGACACAAGATATTGTATATTCATATGTTATCTTAATTCACGGTTATCGCTGATGGTTTAACTGCAGCGTGTGCAGCTGATTGATACGTATTTTTAAACCGCCGGTCTCACTGGCACCGGGCCCAGTAGTTACATCAATGGCCCACGCGAAACTGCGTCCGCACCGTAAATGGGTATCTCCCAATCTTTGAATCACTTCGGCAAGGGGTCTAAGAAGACCAATGATGATAATCATGATTTTTTGCTCCTGTCGACGTGTAGGGTTCTAATGTTTATTTTTTATTTTGAAATCGTTCTACCGCTCCGGAACAAAATGTTTGCATGATCTACAGATATTACGGTTTTCATAGTACAAGCTTTGCTTTGTTTCGGGCTAAATAGCGCTGCGTGAGAAGTTCAGCATTAATAATTTATTTTTTCATGCATCATCATCACACTAATATAATAAATGCACAAAATTTGGATGTTTGTTTATTTATTTGTTTGTTTGTTACTCAATCACGTCGTAACGGCTGAACCCACTTCGATGAATTTTGGTATATACGTAGATTGGTATATATCTGGATTACCACATAGGCTACCTTTTATCCCATAAATCAGTTCCCATGGGATAACAATGGGGTGTCAAGTGAAGTTGCAATTGCGAGTTTAGCTTTATTTCTAGGTTACCTACACATTTAGTAGTGTAACGCGTACGAAGTCGCGGGCAACAGCTAGTTTATAATAATTTCAAGTTATTATCTTCTGTAATTGATGATATAAACAGCTGTGACAGACTGACCGACAAATTCGCATCATAATGTTACCGTTTTTCCATTTTGTTCTGATGCCCTAAAAATCAATCTGACCAGTAAAACAAGTCCTGTGTTTAAATTAGGTAAGCTAGGCTATGTTAACTGCGGTTACATCATAGGCCAGTTATTTAACTTGTACTTGTAAATTGTAATTACTGGTTATGTTCTACATTTTTAATGTTGCCTTGAGGACCGAGTATTCGATATTCAGATCAGCGAAGGGCCTGAATTGTTATTACCTTTCTGAAGTGAATTTAATGAATGAGGTGTCGTAATAATTGGCTTGATAAAAAAAATATGGCGGTTGAAAATTCGTATGGAATATTTTAACCGCTTCAAAACAACGAGGATGTTCCCAATTTGTCGAAATATTTATTTATGTATGTAAATATTTCGACAATTTGGTCACATAAGATCGAATCCATTACAAAATCATAAAACTCTTCTATTTGCAATTTTTTTAGATATTCTGGTTCCTGAAGTCCGTTTTATTTTTGTTAAGACTTGACAGAAGGACAGACAGACGGACAACGAAAGGATCCAATACGGGTTCCTTTTTTCTATTTGAGATACGCAACATGCAACTCTAAAAATTAACTCACACCTTGGAGACGTAGATGTGGTCGCGCATCTTGAGGTTCTAGAGGAATTTTCTCCCGTGAACACATATTTGTAGATAGTAGTAGATCCCTGCCGAGGTTTTCCCCGAGAATACGGTATAGGTTTTTCAAAAAGGGCGTTTTAATGTTTCTTATAGGTTTAGCAACTCCCGAGTTTTAGTTGCCTTTGGTAATGGTAACCTATAGTAGGTTACGATAACCGAAGGTTAGCCGGATGAAAATGCTAATTAGCATTAAGTTCAATTATTCTATACTATACATTTTTATATAATTATTCTAGATTTTTAATTTTGAGCCGCGAGGCTGAAGTGGAACTGGGCCGGTAACGTCTGCCTCATGCCTGACGAGCTGTGGGCCAAAGTTACCACGAAGTGGAGCCCTGAGACAGCAAAACGGTGCTGCGGCAGACCACGCCGGAGGTGGCGGGACGAGTTGGACGCCGCCGAGAGGGACTGGCATACGGTGGCACTGGACCATTGTGAGTGGCGGAATTGCGGAGAGGCTTTTGCCCAACAATGGGACAGTATGGGCTAACAGTATTAGTAATAGCTTTTAAGAGTTTTGTATGGATTTTAAATCTGAAATAAATAAATTAATTAAGTCAGCCTGTGTATTAATGTATTAGTGCAATAAAGAATTGTCTAATCTAATAACGCTTACCAGATCACGTGGGCTGTATGCATTTTTTTGTATTACACCTAATGTTACAATGTTAAATAAAATGGAGGTAAGTATTTTAATATTAATGGGATACTAATTCTAACATGTCTATTTTTTATCGAAGCCACAAAAATTTGTGTATAGGTGTAACCATATCATGTTACCGAATCTGTTACCATCCGTTTTGATAAGGTCATTGCCACTATTGATCGTCAAGGTAGGCTGGTCAAGCGATTTTGGATCAAATATCTTAAATGGTAGAGCAGATTTTGGTTTGCTGGCTATGTTATTTTCCGGTCCTATAATCCTTTAACGGACTTTGAATATTTGTTTTTATTAATTTTACCTTCGCGTTTACTTATAAAAAGAATAAAAGTATAACGTGCTAATTTTGAATGGATATAAAATGAAAGTTCTTGGAGCTATGTTCCGCCTACTGCCATTTCAGCTTGCTTATCCACTGGGCTGTGTCAGACTGACGGCCGTTGGAGCAGAAAGGTTTTAGAGTGGAGACACGCAATGGAAGGCACAGCGTAGGAAGATCATATCAGCCATAGATCGTTTTCTGGTGAACATATTCTGGTGCCGTTGATTTTCAGAGCGACCGATCTTGTGCGCTCTGCACCCAACAGCTCCCAGCAATCTTTATCAGGTAGTCTTTCCATCTTGTGGGGGAAGCTACGCTTTCCAGTGCGTATTCTCCACTCGAGAACCTTTCTGTCCCAAGGTTTTGATGGTTCGGATATAAACAAAATACTTGGAAGAGAACCTATATCTATGTATTAATACTAGAGATGCCGCGAATACTCGCTGTTATTTGTTTTTCGGCATTACTCGATTTTTTTTTGTTTCTCGTCGAATACCGAATAATATAGACGTTTAAAAAATACATTTTTTTAGGGTATATAGCTAGTATTATTCGACATTCGGCGAATAGTTCTCAGTAATAAATAAATAAATATTGCTGGACATTTCACACATAGCGCTATCTAGCCTCAAATTAAGCAGAGCTTGTACTATGAGAATCAGATAACTGATAGAATACTTATATACTTTTTTTTGTAAATATGTACATACTTATAATGTATAGAAAAACATCCAGACCCGAAACAAATATCTGTAGATCATACAAACATTTGTTACAAGGCGGGAATCGAACCTGGAACCTCTTGCGTCACAGCCGGCTATTCGCCCACTGCACCACAGAAATCGTCAATCAATCAAGAATATCTTATTACTTAAACTAAGCACATGTTCTCGCTACGAAAATTAAAATGTCAAACAACGTCACGTCAAGCAAGCTCATCACGAATAACAAGCAAATGCGTTCCACCCAACCTAAACAAAAGCAAAATCAATTAGGCGGGATATCCCCTAACGTATTAAACGCTGGCTTATACAAAACGAGGTATTATTCCCCGTAAAATAGGTACAAGAAAAGGACTGCCAGCATTTAAAAATGTCAAATCAGTATATATGAGAATATATATACCTAATATGAGAATGATTTCTTTAACTTGATTGTTTTTTTTTTCTCATAACTTCAGACATTTTTAGATTAAAGTTACAAATAAATGATTGGTAAGTTCAAGACTACTACAAGCGTCATCTTATTACTTGATAACAAAAAAAATATTTTTGATATTTCTTTTTTATGTCTAATAATAATGGCGAGTTATTCGACTATTCGCAATAGGGAAAGGCGATTAATCGGTATTCGACTATTCGCTATAACAACTATTCGCGGCATCTCTAATTAATACGTGAAGATAAAACTTTGTACCTCTTTTCAAGCATATTGCTTTGGATTTGGCATAGTTAAAGTTTATATGGTGAAAGGAAATGCTAAAATTAAGTTATTTTTTTTGTAAATTAAGGGGGGGGTCGAAATAAATCTCGGGACATCTCACCAGGGATGGGACGGGGGGGGGGGGTGTCAAAAATGTCTCATATAATTATTGGACGCCCCCTATAGGTAAAAGGAGAAGTTAAAAAAAATATAAGCTAATGATGATTGATGACTAAAGTTTTCTTAAAATTACGTATAAAGGGTATGGGTGCCGGTGAAATTACAGGCACATGAGGCTTTACACCTGTATGCCTTAAGTTTATGGACACAGGGTAGTGCATCGTATCCTCGTAGGGCACGTTCCTAAGGTGCGTGACCTACGGGGCAATACTTTTTTATAGGCGATGGTTACCACTTAACAGCAGGTGGGCCATATACTGTCGTATTAAAAAAATTGAGTAAGGTGCTGCTGAGTCGACCACTAGCTCATACAAAATTTCTTAATGCGATATCAGTCAGCAAAAAAGCAACTATCGACCGGTATCCGCCATTTTTAATTCAAGCCCCAGACAATCTCATCATCCTATACCCCTTCCAGGAAGCTAACTGGGAAGCAAATCATCTACAGTACGACTAACCCTTAACACCTGAGTCATAGATATTAAAATCCTTTAACAAGTTGAAGATCGTGTTATGTTTCATGAGAAGGGTGCTTAAGTTAGTAAGAATACGGTTGTTATTGGAGTGTTTTGTGGCTTGTACGTGTCTAACAGCTGTTTTGTCTGAGTTTAGGCCTTTGTTTCAGGTTTCGTCTGATGTGAAGGACAGACAAAGGACCCTTGTTTGTTAAGGGTACCATTGCAAGTGTGATCTCATGTTTTGAGTTTAAAAGTTGAAAAAGTGTGGTGTGTGAATTTTGAAGAAATGGCAATAGGTAGGTTGAAAAAATACATCCTACCATTTATCGTGATTAGATCAAGACTTGAATTCGATTAGACTTAATTACGGGATTTGGGTGGTTTATCTACAAACTTTTAGGCCACAAAAATGCTCCGACATGGCTTTTTGAAAACTCGAAAAAGCCTTGAACATGACTCTGTCGCATCAACAACTTCGCCAAATCGAATCGAAGTAACCTAAACGAATACTTCATCCAATCGGAACTTCAATCGTCTTAAAAGATTTAATGGTAATCCAATTTTTTCCAGCAGTTTTAAAATTACACCATATCCTATTTATAGTTCCCATAGGTTAAAAAGTAATCACGCCAGGAAATGGTGGGCTTTGACCAGTATTTGAAGGCCTCGACGGTTTTATTACTGATCGTATCATTTTCCGAAAGATTCTTTTACTAACTAGAACTCATTGACTTAATAAAACTTTTGTAGTTTATATTTTCTTTGAGAATTTTAGTAGTTTAATAGTCATTTATTCTGATAGTAGTTACTAAATAAGGGTTCGTCAGGCTGGTGAACTCATCAAAGGCTTGGAAGGTCTGCTAAATGAGCCAACGGGTCAGTTTCACTTTTGAAACTATAATGGTGACTACAATAATTTTACTAATAACCAAATGTTACCATATTTTGATGTTTTAATACTCATACTCATCAAAACGAATCATGGTAAATATCCTGTTTTAGTGAAAATATTTTATCATAGGTTTAAAAAGCACTTCGAAAACAACTTTTTTAGTGTCCGTAATCTGTTTTAATATCTAATTATTATGGTTCTCGAAGGGCCCATCTAAGTTAAGCTGTTATTACGCGATTCACTAACAAACAACCATTATAATTTTTGGATCTATGAGAACAGTGAAGTATAAAAATATCTAGCGGTTATGAACTAAAATCTTGCGTGCCAAAAAAATCCCAATCAATTAGACCATTTCGCTATTATTAATTGAGTGTCCAGACCTGATGTCGGAGCTTTAAATAACAAAACATGGCCCTAATCCTGAATGAAAACATACGATGCTTTTAATTTCAAAATTCAGTTTACGTAGGTAATTTAAAATATAAAGCTCACCCTCCCGCGGCTTCGCTCGCGTGGTTTGTCAATAAAAAACATTGCCCTCCGAAATGTCGATTATATTTAAATCGAGGTTATAGAATCTCCAATTACATAGGTTACCTATTATTAGTAAAGGGCGCCTCGACTTCCAAATGATATGAACTGAAAAGTATGCATTGATATGTACCGAGTCCGACTGCCGCCGAGGGGTCATGCGCACTGGTTATGGCAGAACAGTCAGTCATTAGACCGATGAGCCATGCCTTCCTGATTCTCCGCATTGTCTGCTGTTCTCACATTAACTATTTGTAGATTAAACCCTTGATTATCTATACCGTCGGGTAATGCATAACGTGTCATTTTAATAATTATTAATTTTGTATACTTTCATATTACACAATTATTTGGCCGGTTATTACTTGAATTACTTTGCTACGAAATATTATGATAATGATAATATTCTTTGGAATTTTGGAATTTTCGCGATAAAATGCGATCCTGGCTATAAAAAACAGGAGTATAAAAATCAAAATATTTTTATTCATTCAAGTCACAAGGATCACTTTAAAACGTAAATTTTTCTGCCTGTTCCTTCGCGACCAACTCAGGAAAGAAAGGCAAGAAATAGGGCTGGTTGTTATTTTTAAGGAACCTTTTAGAATACATACAATAAAGAAAATAAATTACGTCTAAAGTATCCCAAGGTTTGGTTTTTTACCTCTAGGTATGCCTCGGTGATGAGTGCAATGTAATGCCACGTAGGCTAAGTTTTAGTTGGGTATACCTTTGAGGTAATGCAAATTGTTATATGCATTGGTAATCGCATCGGGTGGGGCGTAGGCTTGTTCCGTTATCTTATAAACAAACAGATTAAAAGTAAACATATGTACTTATTAATCATAGCAAAAAGGGCGGATTGTCGCTTAAATAAAAATGCCATTTTCCAGGCAACTTTTGGATGGACAGCATTAATTTGAAAAGACAGACAATGTTAGAATGTTTCATACCATTTTAACCATCTTACAAAGGTCATATTTAACCATCTTACAAAGATCACAGTTTCAATGAATGACAAAAAAACATGAATGGTCTTAGACAGGCAACTGAATAACCAAGAAAGAACCAGGCCAACGATAACAGATAAAAGCTTCAAGTGCTAGAATCTCTTGACTACTTGACTGTTGACATCCTCGCTATTTCTAGTAATTCATTTAGATAACATCTTAAAAACAGTTTAATAGAAGGTTTCCTTTGCAAATTCCTGCATTTCATGACGAGCCGCGTGATTTAAAGATCCTATTCTGAGTTATCAGATCCCACTGACCAGTAGTCATTAACGTCTGCATATCCTCGACGATGTAAACAGTTATAAATCACAGCTTGGAAGACAGCTAGTTTACTCTTAAGATAAGAGAGATCAGGGTTATTTTACGATTTAAACATCAGGGTCCAGTAGACAATAAGTGAAAGATAAGTTCACCAGAGCGACTGAACTTCTTTGGCCTGCCTGCACTGATTTTTTCCTCCATCTAGCAGACCGTCTTGCACTTTAGGTCGCTCTGGAAATCTATGATTGAGACATATGTTCAGCAATGGACGTCATGTAGCTGATATACACGGGTAACTTTTCAACAAAAATATAACGGACTTCAGAAAAGAAAAAGAAAAAACAGAATCGTAATCTAAATTTTTTCTACCTCAATCGACGTACCTTCAACATTACATTTTACCTCTATTAAACTTGAATAGGACCCCCCTCGAGTAGAGGGCTAGAGATAACCTATCAATAAACAAAAAAGAATCTAAAAAATCTTTCACCCATTAAAAAAATATTCCGATGAATTGATTCACATATCTAGTCCTGACTCCACATTAGGATTCCCTATGTAACGCGTGGGCATCAGGAACTATGAGGACCTGTGCACCACCGAACCCTTGCAGATCATGCTAAAACGTGTTAAGGTTTCCAACAAAAGTCTAGTGGTAAACTAACCCTGTCTTCTAGGCATTGAAATAATTGCAAAAGAAATACATGAGTACCTCCTCTTGTAATTGTAATGCAAGCAAATAGTAATATCTGAAATTAAATCTACCTATGCCTATGGCAAAAATCATCAGTATCCGTTGAGAATATATAGTGGAAGTTATTTAATTACACTTATTGTGAAATTATCTATACAATTTATCACATAAACCATTTTAAAATAAGAAATCCATGTAGACAATTATATTTTCCACTGAAGTTTACGTGGATGCCCTTTAGTTTTGTTGCTGGCTGGTGACCCTTAAACTTTATTAGGATTGATCCGAAGTTTTTATTTACTCAGATTACTCTAAAACACATGATAATTATGATATCTCACCGTATTACTAATAAGCTCGCTTTATCTTTGGAATAGCTTATTACGATGGTGGTGAGTAAGTGAACTAGGTATTTCTTCTTGTCTTTACAAGTCATCTCCACACAAGTGCTAAGATTTGCCATTAAATTGCCCCGTTATTATGACTAACTTGTAATGCATAACTGGAGACACTCTGACAACTGCAACTATACCACCAACAATCACCAAAATAACTCTTATTGCTTCAGGAATAAGAGTGGTGAAGTCTTAAAAAGTGTCATCGACGTTGTCTAAGGATGGCAGGACATTTTCAAAGGCTGAGTGCATAATGATGGATTCGCCAGTTGCATCGCTAATGTGCTTTATTATATGGCTATTGTGTATGGAGATGACATGAATATTGAACGTGTACTCGTAGGTTTATTTTCTTTTGGTGCAGTGTCATTTGTCATATTAGCTTGCTTTGAATGTATTGCAAAGGTTGAGAAATAGCAGGAAAATTACAAGTGGTTTAACTCGTCCGTGGCTGATTATTTGCTGAGTAGGTAGTTAGGTACCGTAGAGAAAAATAATGTGATTCCTATCAAAGCTATTTAAATCACGAGGATAAGTCAATTTTACAGTCGGTTCCTCCACGACCAAGGCAGGAATCTAACTAATATATTTACTCAGCCCACATTAACCTACTGCTGGGTAATAGGCTGCATATCCTCGTTATCACGCCACTCTCCGGTCATGTGCCAAGCACATCCATTGCCTTTCTACAACTCGCGCGATCCGACTATTATTTAGTGGCTAACTTCTCAAACATTCACTAATTACCAAAACACAAGTATTTTAACTTAGTTTAGTAAGCAGGGCTAAATTGTAATTTGTTATGTACTATGAAATAAAGAATTTAAATTTATAAAACAATAGTTTGGTCCATACGTTTTTTTTATTTTTAAATTGGATAAAACTTCGTTTGACCACAATCTCACCTGATGGTAAGTGATGATGTGGTCTAAGATGAAGCACGAAGATCTAGAAGAAACCTATTTACTCTTACCTCAAAGAGGCCCGGATTGTATTTTTTAGGAAAAACAGACGACGGCAAAGTGTTCCATACCTTAGCTGTACGCATCAAGAACGTAGAACCAAAACGGTGTGTGCGAATGAGTATCAACTAGGTACGGATGGTACTGAGCCGTACGCCTGCTTGTCCTTTGATAGAAGGGAGATGGCGGGATCAAATCGTATAGTTCCTGGACACATTCCCCAAAATGTATTCTGTAAATGATGATAGGCTTTACTTTACGGCGGTGTTCGAGACTTTGGGTCTTAGTCACCGCCATATATTGCTCACCTATAAGCCTAAAATCCCTACGTTCTATCGAGACTAAGGTAGCGAGCTGGTATTTGGCCGGCTTGTTTGATTCAATTCGTTTTCAGGAAATTTTATTTTAAATGTTTAGTGCAATCAAATCTATCTAAGTACCTACATAGTTTTTGCACTTCTCTGTCTATTGATCACTTCACAGATCTGCGTACTGGATAAGAGATCCAAGGATGTAGATGTAATTAATATAGTCATGAACAATAGTCATATAGTATATTATTTATTATTTTCTCTCGAAACTATCTCTATTCTGTCTGTCGCAAGATGTTTTAGTTTAATCAACAACAGCTTTGTTCAATCATTGATATTTACTAATCGTTGTTATTAACAAGTCAAATTCGTCCAAATATTTACGTATTTTAGCATCCAAACATCTCAATGTTTTCGCCACATCCAATGTTTTCGCCACATCCGCCAATTCCACTAATTAGTTCACCTTTCGTCACGTTTCGAATATTTAGATTAAACGAACAGGTCAGGTTCGGAAAACACGTTTTATTTTTAAATTTCTTAATCGGTAACCTTAACCTGAAGTTTTTCGGTCAGTCTGAAAATTGGCAAGAAGACAAGTAAACCCGTTTGCATATTGGATCCGCTTCCTGCCAATATAAATATTTAATAATATAAAGTTTTAATTTCGAGACTTCAGTTATCCTTAGTAACTTCAATGAATAAGTTTTAGTCGATGAAAAAATTTTAATATGTTCGTGCGTTAGGTTTTTTTTTATCCAAAGGTTATCTTAGTATTTGTAGGTAGCGGGTTTACATCCCGACTGGTTCGTAAGTATAGGGATATTTAAAATTATTATCCAGATAAGTGTCGGATGTTTCATAGACATAGGTAAACATTCATTTATTTGCTGCCATAGCAAACACAATACAGTAAAAAGGGCATCATCGCCTAACATCAGGTGAAATTGTGGTCAAACGAAGATCTATCCAGTTTAAAAAAAAGAAGGTATAACAGTAAAGAAAAGATTATAAAAACGTTAAAAAAAACAGAAAATGGGCATGAAGACAAGTAAAACTGTTTGTACATGGGATCCGCTTCCTGGCAAAGTATATATTAGTTTTAATTTCGAAACTTCAGTTATCCTAATATTAAATAAACAAAAGTTAGCTTATTTAATATTTGCCTAAGGTTTTCCTTGCGTGGTATATAAAGTGATCTATATGATAAAGAGGTGCTGATGAGTTAGTGAGCACTGTGCGATTAGGCCAAAACATCAGGATACTAAAAGACTCATATATCATGGTAAATATATTATCTCCTATAATAATGTTTATCCTCCCACAGTCCTCTATAAAATACTTAAACAGGGGGCCAGCGTTATATCAAAATTCTTCGAGTGGCTGCCCAGGGTCGTATTGAAAGTAACTTTCTTGTTCCGTACGATACCTACCTATGAGTTTCCACGACCTTTTGTCCCAATAAATTATATTCCTCTGTCAGTCAATTGTTACATAAAAACCCTCTACTGTTCGACAAACAATGGTTATTCATGATTTGATTTGAAATGCCAATTGTGGAACAATCACCGTAAGTATGCTAATTCTAATAAAATATCCGTTCTTTGTTGATTTTACAAGGTTCCAAAGTTTCGTAAGTTTTAATACCTTGAATATGTCGAAGATTCCATTTCAATCTGGCGACAAAACCAATTACATTCCTGCAGTGACTTACCTACTCGTCGACTAACAAATTGACGATTATAGACAAAACTTTAAAATTTCGCGAATATCTCGAATCGGCACATAACTCGAAGAACTGACGGCCGTTGGGGCTTTTTTCTTTATAATTTATAGTATAGAGTCTATACTATAGACCGATGTTAGTGCCATTAAGAGAGTGTTATGCGATAGTCCCCTAAGAAGGACGCTTATAATGACATGACACTAACATCGTGCCTGTGAACAATTCTTTACCCCCCATTTCCTCTAGACGCCAGTGCTGACAGACAATGCCGTAACTGTCTCCTCCATCAAGTAATCAGGTTCAAGGACAAGGCTACTGGCATTTGGCACCACAAGTGACAATATTGAAACCGACAAATGGATGGTATTTATTTGTGTTCGTGGGAAAGTTTTAATTTAGATTTTCTTGTCTGATTCAAGGTTTCAGTTTATTTGTATCATTGGTTATTTCTTGGTTACCATGTTTTAAGGCAGTGACTAGATTTAACTATGGTGGTTATATTGTGGTAGTTTGTGTGACTTTCCCTCTTCTTGCTTGTAAGCTTTTACATGTAAATATGAATAGCTGCTTACATAAAGCTTATCTATACTAAGTAACTCATCTATCTGTTTAAGTTTTTCGACTAAACGGATGGTCCGATTTCGATGAAATTTGGTATACTGATAGATTTTTTTTGTTATTTGTGGGAAAACAGGCTTACGGCCCACCTGATGCTAAGGGGTCACCGTCACCTATTGACACCGGCAACACCCGGGGTATTGTGGATGTGTTACCTAGCCTGTACAAACCTATATATTTCTTTTGAAGCGTGCCATGTCGTAGCCTAACGGAAAAGCCTTATGACCGGGATTGGGGCATTGGCTACTTTTTACCCGACTGCGCAAAAGGAGGGTAATGTTTTTAATGACAAACCGCGGGCCGCGGACAGCAAGTAATCTATTTGTTGATTAGAGTCCAACATTTTGTATTCAATTTAAACTAATTAACAACAATAAAAAATACTTTATTACTCCATTCGTTAATCCTTAATTTTTACTGCTCAAGTTCAAACGATACTTTTGATTTTTCATACCTAGCTATTTGTTTAAAACGTGTGCTATAAACCAATACTATTATATTAACTACCAGTTTAACTGTTCATTCAAAAAACCGGATTTAGCGAGTGTTTTTGATATTTCTGATTTATTTATGTTACATTTTAATTGTCTAACCAGTTCTTATAGATAGGAATGAAGGATCTTTCACAAGGATTTATAACACTAGTTCGCCTTGGCTTTGCGCGGATTTTTATCAACATAAAATATAACTGACCCAGATAAGTGTCGGATGTTTCATAGACATAAATTATTTGCCATAGAAAAGATCAAAATAAAGTAAGAGAAAATAACATCGAAATTAACATAGGAAAGTTGTCTGGAAGAGATCGCTTTTAGCGATAAGACCGCCCATTGAACCGTTATTTATTGTTTATTTCTTTTGTTACTGTATTTTTGTTTAGTGTGCAATAAAAAGTATTTCATTCATACATTCATTCATAGGAACAATAGATCCAAATATACGAGTAGGTATACCTTACTAGCTGACCCGCCGAATTTCGTACCGCCTTGACATGCATATGACGCGGACTGCCAATTACACCGCCCCAGTAGAATTGTCGATATAATGTATGAGAAAATGAATTTTCTTCGTAATTTCTTTTTGCGTAAATTTTTCCGATATTTTAACAGATAATCGGGGAGGAGACGAATCCAACAAATCTAAACTCATCAAAATCGGTCCAGCCGTTCTTGAGTTATAAATGGTGTAACTACCCCGACTTTGTTTTTATATACATATTAAGGTTAACGTGTTCGATGCACTGCCCTTGGTTCATCAACTTGAGGCTAACATGTGTATAGCCTCATGTGCCGGTAACCATACTCTTCAAGCCGAAAGACAGCAATGCTGCTTGGCGGCACAGATAGGTATGGTAAGTACTTCCCTGGGCGAGCCCTTTCACGAGGAACTATATACACTTGCAAAATAAATAAATACCTGTATGTCATGTCTGTTTATACATAGTATGTAATGATACTGGGATTCAAATTTTATAATAATAAACCTTATTTTAACAATCACACTAATATTATAAATGCGAAAGTTTGGATGTTTCTTTATTTATTCAATGACATTTGGTATATACGTAGATTATAACCTGGATTACCACATAGGCTATCTTTTATCCCATAAATCGGTTCCTATGGGATAAAAACGGGGTGTCAAGTCAAGTTGCAACAGCGAGTTTAGCTTTATTTCTAAGTTACCTACACATTTAGTAGTGTAACGCGTACGAAGTCACGGGTAATGGCTAGTACAAAATATAAATAGAATTTTGGACCTACGACCTAAGAATCACGACTGTAGGTCATTAACCCCCACTATAATAACTCCATGACAACTAAACTTAAAGTTAGAGGGAGCGAATTAAAAATCTAGGCACAGAGAGAAATCATAGTGAAATTATATCTGTCAAGAAAGTGTATCGGATACTTCATTAGCATGCTCGGGGCAGCGTGAATAATATAAATAAGAAAATGAACCGAAGATCGAGCGGCTGTACCAAGGGATTATATGATACGATCGACGGATTAAACACTGCAAATAAAAGGTTGTTTAGTTTTTCTGGTATAGACAGTTATGGTGTTGGCAGTTTGAAAGGCAAATAGTTAACTACTTATTTGACTCTATTTTTATATACATATATGTATATTTGTTTCATGTGTTGTTTTGTAGGACCCAAATAAATGATTATTCCATTCTATTCTATCCATTTACTACAAGGGCAGGATTCCACTAAAGCGAAGGGTAGAGATGTGCTAAATCAGTCATCTACGTGGCGTTTCTATTGGTTGATTTCGCTATCTTCTCTCCGATTCCCTTTTGTGGATAACTGGATACCGCACAGCTTCCTCGCACATATACACCGGTGGTAACAATCACACCACGTGCGAGGATGCGTAGCGGACTCTGCTGTCACCGTGTACCAGTAACTCTAGCTCGCTACACTACCGCCTTGCACAAATTCCTCGCTTGCGTCTAATAAAAACTTTTTTGAAAACATCCTTCTACTAAGTTTGTATTTCAATCTTTAAACAAGCAGGGGGTAACTGCTTAGCGAGCCTTTTCCACTAAAACTTCGCTGTGCGATACTAAAAAAAATATGTGACATTATTGATTGTTTTTTCCTCCCTCACCGTTAAGCTTACTCGCGCAGCTCTGGTGGATACGCAGCCTAACGCTGGTAATAAATTTCGGAAAATATGGGGCATAATAAATCGGTTTGTCGTGTTTCAGAAATTGTTGTGACATTCGCAAGTAATTGTCGGAGGCAGTAATGAAACATAGAGGTTGTCGACTTGCTTGGTATTTGGCATTCGAGAGGCTCTGCGACAGTGCTGGGCAAAATACATGCTTTGCGTAAAATAAAATACAAATTACAAAATAATATCTCGCACGTATTTAAAATACGAAATACAAAATACAGTATTTTAACGATTTTCATTTAAAATACTAATTACAAAATACAGTCGGGTGTTAGGTACTAGACTATTTGACGTAGAATAGTGCAGTGTTGCCAACTTTAAAGATTGACATATTTAGCGGTCGCCATTTTGCTTACGAATAGTTACGAAAACTATCGAGCGCTATTTTCTGTAGAGCGCACCTATAATAAGATCACTAAAATGTATTTCTGTTCAGATATAGTTATTTTGAAATACTAACTACAAAATACCTAAGCGTCAGGTATTTGAAATACCAACTACAAATGATTTTTTACGAAGTAATTGAATTACAAATACAAAATACGTATTTGTATTTCAATATGTAAAAATACGAACCTATATTTTAATTACAAGTAATTCAAATACTGCCCACCCCTGCTCTGCGAAGTAGTTTACGCAGAAACATAGTTCATTTATTTGGTTATTAACCAAATAATTCAAATAATATTGTTATAAAACAAATAACTCTTGGAAGCCTATGTTTGGAAACTTACATTCGATTAGCGATGACGCTAGTCGATAAGTCCAAAAATGTATGGAATTTGACACATGCTATGGAAATATCACGTGATATATCGACAACAAACTTATGTAGAAATCGAATCGATTCGAGGCGAATATAACTTTGCTACGGGTCCTGGGGTGGTAGCTAGTGGGCTAAGGCTATAGTGGCTATAAGGGTGTAGGTACTTATGGTGGATATTAATTGTGTTCACTATTACCCATCCATTGTTATTTTTTCAATAAAATACATAGTTTTATTTAATTTATTTACATTTTTACACAGCCATTACAGTGTAACACCAAAGCGACCATGAAAACCCTTAATATCTAGTACTTATTAACTACTTATTTACAGTTAGTCGTCGTTACACTTTAGTCAAGGTAATATTAACTCATTGAATATATCAACATCTTCGGCTAGACATAACCTGCTATTATTATATAGTAATCAATACATTATCATAATAAGTAAATAGCAGACCCGCCCCAGCTTCGCACGGATTTTTATCAAAATAAAATAAAGGCTATAGCTATAGCATTAAGGTACAATGTAGCTTTCTATATTAGTGAAAGAATTATCAGTTGAGGGTTTAACACTCATGTAGCTAAAAACCACCCCAGTAAAACTAGCTATCTATTAAAAAAAACACGTCAAATCGGTCCATCCGTTGTTTTTTGCGTTTTGGAGCTACGATGCCGCAGACAGACATAAGCGTCAAGCTTATAACTCCTCCCATTTTTCGTCGTTACAAATAGCATTGCTTACTGTCTCTCTATAATTAAGTCTATTTAAATCACAGAACATTATCATTAAAGTTCAAGGAATGTGTTCAATAAATTAATCAAGTATCGATTCGACGAAACGTGGAAGCAATCGATTCGCGAGAACTGTTTTGACTGGCCGGTTATTAAACCATCAGATATTCAGACTCAGACACATTCAGCCTTGTTATTTAAAGTAATCTTAAATATTTAGAGGATAATAATTATCCTCTAAATATTTGAGGTTATTTTAAACCGCCTTAGATAAATAAATAAACCTCTTGGATGCGGATCAATAAATGCCATGTCAGGCAAATATGTTTCAAAAGGGTGAACACATTATTAAATGTTGTCAATAATGCTGCTGTGTTTCGGTTTGAAGGGTATGCTTGCTAGTGAAATTACGGGCACATAAACCTTTACACATGTATGCCTCAAGTTGATGGACGTAGGGCAGTGCATCGCAGGGCACGTTTCTAAGGTGCGTGACTTACGAGTCGTGTTGCCAGGTATCCCGACTTGCGCGGGACGTTCGATTTTCAGGGGTCTGGTGACACGTCCCGATTCACCCTTGATCGGGACGCCGAATATCCCGATTTTTCACTAACCTCCTTAGTCTGTATTTATTCTATGCACCTAACTAAATTGTTGGATAGGTCTGTGAGGGTGAAAAAATACCTATTCGTTATAAGGGATACATTTATTAACAGAAATATACAATTATTTACGACTATTAGAAAGAACTAACCACCCAATAAAAATAAATGAATATTCACAAAAATCTGTTTTTTTTTTGCTATTGTAGCTGTCCCGATTTGAAAATCAAAACCCCGATTATTTTAACTTTACGTTTCGAAATTTGCCATACTGGGGACCTGGCAATATTTTTGTTATAAGCGATGGTTACCACTTAAGATGTTAATGGGTTGGCTATGCATGTTCTATCTCCGGGTCGTATAAAAAATAAGGTCGCACAAGATCGGTCGCTCTGGAGATTTATTGGGGAGGCCTATGTTTAGCAGTGGACATCTTATGTCTGTGTGTGTGTCAATTGTGTTCCTTTCTTTATTTTTATTTACATCATCATAATAGTATTATCATCTCGATATCATCTCTCATTATCATATCAACTACAGGATGTGCACGACTGAACATATACCACCCCCATAGATTTGTAGAGCGACCCATCTTTCGTGACCTGCACTCAACGGCTCCCAGCAACCTTTATCTAATCGTTTTTCCAGTTGAGGGCCGTCTTACGGTGCGCTTTCCAGTGCGTCTCCACTCGAGAATCTTTCTGCTCCAACGGTCGCCAGTTCTTCATATTATCAGAATATCATCTCTCGCCTTGCTTAAAAGTCTTATCGAAAAGAGAAAGACATTTCTAAGTCGCCTAACAATCAAAGCATCGTTAATTTGCTATTGGTATAATCTGATTAGTTTCGTTCTAATTTAGACGGATATGGTCGAGCTGTGAATTAATTAACGTTTTTTTACCATGTGTCAATCTGTTGACACATGGTATCTCCCACGGTACAGCCCAGTCTAGTATAGTATCTACACAACTGACAGGCTCCTCTACCAAGTATTTTTTAATTTTCATTATTGGCTTTAGTGGCTTTTGTATCACTAAGGCCATTGAGGCCTATTGTGATCACTACCGCCCCTAGTTCCCGTAGCCAAGTTTGTCATATAATGAACTCCTTAAAAAAAGTTTGAAAAAATAAATGTTTACTTAATAAAAGTTGCTTATTACTTCGTATTTTTTTCTGAAGTGAAAACTTCTTTAGGCGCATTGGGCATTTTTAAGATGGGAAAAAACCATTGAACTCACGACACTGTTATCGACACCTCTGTATATAATTTGATTATTTTTTTAGTTTGTGGAGGGGCATAAGACAACTTGCTTAGTAAATTTTCATATTTATGCGACATCCATCGTGATTATTTTGCAACATCCATATTTTTTTGAAGTAAACACTTCTTTAGGTGCTTTGGGCACTTTTTGAGATGGGGAAAAAACCATTGAACTCGCGACACTGTTACCGTTACCGACACCGTTCCTGACGATTTAAAAAATACACACGTAATTGTTCAAGTTTTCACTTCTGTCGAAACTCCCGGGGTGCCACTTTTTTTTTTCATTAGTATAAAATGTAAGTTACCTACCTAATAACGAAATCGGGGTTTAGACCAGGGCCTTTGAAAATGGTAGATTGTAAAAAAAAAATAGTAGGATGAAACCCATTAGTAAAAGGAAAAGATATAAAAAAAGAAATAAAAATTACGGGCGATCTGAGGTCGGGAAGTGGAAGGGGTGAGTTTTAAGGGTACAAAACGGTTTATCTCGATTTCCGAAAAAACTACAAGTCCTATGGTAAAAAGTTACATGGCAAAGTTGTAGGTAATATCTACAACTGTATATACACTTTTTTCACATAAACTCAAAATTTATGTAAAAAATTCAAATAATCAAGTTTTTGGATTTCATTTTTACCTTTTACAAAAAAAATTGGTGACCTTTTTATGTCCCAAACACACTAATTGTTTTGATTTAAAATTTTTATTCGTTCACACAATTTATATGTTGTTATTGTTCACATGTGTATCTTACCTATCCTAACCTACGGTGCTCAGACTTGGTCATTGACGGACTCACAAAAGTTCAAACTCGGGGTATGCCAACGAGCGATGGAGCGTAGCATTTTAGGTGTTAAGCGAACCGATGGAATCCGCAACACTACTTTACGCTCTATGACCGGAATTATCGATGTGGGGTACAAGGCTGCAAGACTCAAATGGGACTGGGCGGGTCAGGTCACTCGAATGCACCCTGAAAGGTGGACTAAGATCTCCACCGACTGGCAACCTACAGGACGACGGCAACGAGGCAAGCCGCGAAAACGTTGGCGCGACGATCTGGATGGGTTCCATTCTGACTGGCAGGAGATTTCTGGAGAGCGCACGGAATGGAAGGAAATGGGGGAGACCTTTGCCCAGCAGTGGGTCAGTATAGGTCATTAAAAAAAAATTTGTTCACATTATTTTGACTTAATATCGAAAAAGCACCCTAAGAATATCAGAGTAAAATGACATTTTAGCGTAATGCCGCTAACAAAAAGTTGACAATGTTTTACAAACATACAATTTACAAAACAAATTGCTCTAATTTTGTTCATCTTTGCAGTTGGATCTTCAGAGTTTGCTCTACTGTAATAATTTGCATAATGTATGAAGATGATATTGTATACTACAGAATGGTCCTAAATTATAGATTCTCAGAGAACCAGTATTAGCGGTGAAGTTCCTAGCTGCGAATATAAATAATGTGGTGGCACCAATAGATAAGTGCGAATATTCACAGTCAAAAGTTTCCTGTTTTAAACTTAATTATAAAGATAGTAAAAGCAAAAAAGAAGTGTTTTATCTTTATTTATTTTTGTACACATAAAAATAACTGTTTTTTAGCTGAGGTTGAGTTTCTGACATTTGACAAAAACATACTGCAGTAATTTAATACTCAATAAAGTGACCTATCGATGTACGAGTATTATATTATTATCCATACAACATCTTAAAATAGCAACATCGCTAAAAAAACGACACATGATAATGTCAAACACATTACCTTACTTCTGGATTTCAACAGTCACGATTGACATGATCGAGATGGAAAAAACCTGCCATCTGTATTGAAATACGTTAAGAGAAAACTTTGTACCCCTTTTTAAGTTCATTGCGTGCACGGAGGATTGTGAGATTTGGTTTATATGGCGATGTTAAAGGAGGGAAAAGGCTAAAATTAATCTAAAACACTCAGATTATACAAACAAATTAATATACAACAAAGTTTGTTTGTATAATCTGAGCTAAAACAAGTAACAAAAACATAGACTTCACCAAACTACTGAAGCGATTTTGATGACACTGATATGGGACCAATCTGAAAGTCTAATCGGTTAATAAATGACGGAGTTCTGAGGTAACACAAACATAATAAATGAAAATGTATATTTTTGAAATAGGTTAAAAAAATAATTGAAATAAAAAAATGGCACTCCGGGAGTGCCGACAGAAGTGAAAACTTGATCAATTAACTAAATAAATAAATAACGAGATACTTATATACAGAGGTGTCGGTAACGGTAACAGTAACGGTAACAGTGTCGCGAGTTCAATGGTTTTTTCCTATCTCAAAAAATGCCCAACGCGCCTAAAGAAGTTTTCACTTCATATACAGAAGTGTCGGTACCGGTAACGGTGACAGTGTCGCGAGTTCAATGGTTTTTTCCCATCTCAAAAAATGCCCAACGCGCCTAAAGAAGTTTTCACTTCATGTACAGAAGTGTCGGTACCGGTAACGGTGACAGTGTCGCGAGTTCAATGGTTTTTTCCCATCTCAAAAAATGCCCAACGCGCCTAAAGAAGTTTTCACTTCATATACAGAAGTGTCGGTAACGGTGACAGTGTCGCGAGTTCAATGGTTTTTTCCCATCTCAAAAAATGCCCAACGCGCCTAAAGAAGTTTTCACTTCATATACAGAAGTGTCGGTACCGGTAACGGTGACAGTGTCGCGAGTTCAATGGTTTTTTCCCATCTCAAAAAATGCCCAACGCGCCTAAAGAAGTTTTCACTTCATATACAGAAGTGTCGGTAACGGTGACAGTGTCGCGAGTTCAATGGTTTTTTCCCATCTCAAAAAATGCCCATCGCGCCTAAAGTTTTCACTTCATATACAGAAGTGTCGGTATCGGTAACGGTGACAGTGTCGCGAGTTCAATGGTTTTTTCCCATCTCAAAAAATGCCCAACGCGCCTAAAGAAGTTTTCACTTCATATACAGAAGTGTCGGTACCGGTAACGGTGACAGTGTCGCGAGTTCAATGGTTTTTTCCCATCTCAAAAAATGCCCAACGCGCCTAAAGAAGTTTTCACTTCATATACAGAAGTGTCGGTAACGGTGACAGTGTCGCGAGTTCAATGGTTTTTTCCCATCTCAAAAAATGCCCATCGCGCCTAAAGTTTTCACTTCATATACAGAAGTGTCGGTATCGGTAACGGTGACAGTGTCGCGAGTTCAATGGTTTTTTCCCATCTCAAAAAATGCCCAACGCGCCTAAAGAAGTTTTCACTTCATATACAGAAGTGTCGGTACCGGTAACGGTGACAGTGTCGCGAGTTCAATGGTTTTTTCCCATCTCAAAAAATGCCCAACGCGCCTAAAGAAGTTTTCACTTCATATACAGAAGTGTCGGTACCGGTAACGGTGACAGTGTCGCGAGTTCAATGGTTTTTTCCCCATCTCAAAAAATGCCCAACGCGCCTAAAGAAGTTTTCACTTCAAAAACTTCTAAGTCGGATGAAAAAAGAATTGAAATAAAAATTTACTAAATTGAATTACAACCACTGTACACTGGCAACTAGCAAATAAACCTCTGCTACTAATATGTATTCTTTGAAAATTATGTGGCGCACTCGTGACTGCTTATGCTTCTGTAAAGAACGACTGATACTGAATCATATTGATAAGCTATGACAGTTGATTGAGGACGTACTCATATGTTAGGAGAGTATTCAAATTATTTAGGTCTGTACGAAGAAAGTAAATATGATTTGAATAATTGTTATTATTAATATTGAAATGAATTTTACCCTTAAACTTAAGGGGAAAATTTACAAGATGTGAACATAAGACTTGTCGTAATTCTGACTGTTGGGCCACGAAAAGAAAATGAAAGAAGAGTGTGGGCTAACGAGAATGGATAAGATAAAGAATGAGTATATTAGAGGAGGCCTAGCGTGGTATGGGCATGTCATGCACAGGGAAGAAAATCATGTGACTAAGAGTGTTGGATATGAGTGTGGGTGGATGGACATAGAAGAGGAAGGCTGAAGAAGAGATGGATGTACCGTGTGCAGGATGATGAATTTGAATGAATGATTTCACACAGCGTCATCTAGCCCCAAACTAAGCAAAGCTTTTTTACTTAGAAAACTTTCGTGGTTGATTTCAATCATTATTATAAATACGGGATCTAACACGTACCGTTTTATCGGTGTTCGACCGACAATGTTTCGGTTCTATTCGTGAACCTTCATCAGGATGAGTGCGATCCGCTCCGAATAACTTCTTGCCTCGCACTGAAGCAAAGCTTGTAATATGGGAACCAGACATGAACCAGATAACTGATAGAATAATTATATAAGTACCTTTTTTTGTAAATACATACTTACAAACAATCAGACCCTGAACAAATATCTATAGATCATACAAATATTTTTTCCGCGGCGGAAATCGAACTCGCAACCTTCTGTGTCTCAGCCGGCTCTTCGCTCACGGCGTCAGGGAGGTCGTTTTCCATATCTTTCCTTCGATGATTGTTCTTATAATCATGTCTATAAGATGACCAACCACCTCTCCCTTTCTATTCTGTGTGGTTATCATGAGTTATTTTCTCTAACAGACTAAAAAAATATGCTTCTTACTTCAAATTTAAAGCACGTGTAAGTTACCACCTGTTATAAAATTATGTTTACCTAACACAAAATAGCGTGTTGGATACATTTTGTTAATACCCGTTTATCGTAATGGAACTGTATTTATTTCATTGTTACCGACTTTGGGCTATGTCACAAATTTAGGGTAATACGATCACGTATTATTTTTCTTAATGTTTTTCATCAAGAAAATATTTGTTGCATGTTAATTATTGTTCTTGTTAGTGTTCGTAAGACTATAAAAAAGGCAATACAAAAAAATATTCATTTAAAAAACATATCGTGACTTTTTCAGGAATTATCTCAGTAGAGTCCGTAGTTACAATATATATATTTCAATATTTTGTAATATTTTATAATCAAGGCAAAGTATAGTTTAATTCATCATAGTAATTTAATGCGTATGAAAACTCTCTCTGCCTGTAGGGCTTTTTCATTCACCTCCTATAATATCATTATCATCCTCTGCATAAGCTTTATCCCTTACATCTACAGCTTCGTAATTACAATCATTTTCTTTGCCCGAAGCAGCTTCAGTTTCCTCCATAGCCATCAGTAACCGGGGCTCTGGGGCAGTCGTGTCTCGCAATTCGCCACGCACATTGACCTACACCTCGCGCGTGCTATCAGCGACTTTACGTTGTATCGATTCGACCGGTCGTTTATAGTGTGAGGATTCACAGTTGTGCAAGTCTAGTTGAGTTTAAAGAAGATTTATAGGTCAACCAACACTAGATGTACAATTCTGGCCTCTGTAAGGTAAGAGTGAATAGGTTTTTTCTAGATCTTCGTGCTTCATCTTAGACCACATCATCGCTTACCATCAGGTGAGATTGTGGTCAAACGAAGATCTATCCAGTTTAAAAAAACTGTTTCAAAACGGTATTAAAATGCTTGATTCTTCTCATCGTGCAGACTCCGAAATTCATGTTTGTCTTATAATTAATTGAGATTATTTTAAATTACGTACTAGTTGTCTAGATATATCCATTTATTTAACTAAACCGGAATATACAGAGACGCTTGTAAACTTCGTTCTAGTAGGCTTTCCTCGAAGTGAAATTACTGGTTCTACTTCTCTGTGGCAGCTTATGATCGATTATTCAAATCGATTCGCAAAAGGAGCAACTAGATTCAATCGACTACTGGATTTTTACAGTTTTTTTGACGCACGTGATGTAATTTGGGCTGTTGAGCTCTAAACGGTCTTGCTAATGATCTACAGCACTTAAAGTTTATAGTATACTACTAGAGGTTGCGTTGTGCGCGAGCTGCTCGCAGCTCGCGTGTTTTTCTTTTAGTCGAAGAAGTAATTAAAGAGGATATCGAGCTGTTAAAAGCCATCAAAGAGGATATCCATGTGTAAGAAGCAGTCAAAGACGATATCGAAATGGAAGAAGCAATCAAATCAAATAGGATTTCCAAGTGGAAGCAGCAATCAAAGATGATATCGAAGTGGAAGAAGCAATCAAAGAGTATATTGAAGTGAAAGAAGCAATCAAATACGATATCGAAGTAGCAGAAACAATCAAAGAGGAAATTATAGTTGAGGAAGAAATCAAAGAGGATACCAAGGTGGTAGAAGCATTCTAAGAGGATGACGAAGTAAAAAAAGCAATCAAAGACGATATCGAAGTGGAAGAAGCAATCCAATGGATATTGAAGATGAAGAAGGAATAAAAGAGGATATCGAAGCGGAACAAGCAATCGTAGAGGATATCAAAGTTAAAGAAGCAATCAAAGATAAACAAGCAATCAAAGAGAAAAAAATTGGATGTTCCAAAATGATCATGATAATGGTTGTATAAAAAAAATTGAACGTTGCAAAAAAGATCATGATGAACGTTGCATAAAAAAAAATCTGGACGTTCCAAAATGATCATGATTGACGTTGCATAATATAAATGTATGTTGCAAAATGATAATGATCAAAAATTTGTACTAATATTTTGTCAAAGTTTGCTAGTGCTATCTCTTCCCGTTTAGAAGATACGAGCGATTAAAGTTTTGTAAGAAAAATCATAAATTTGTTGATTGGATATCGAAGTGGAAGAAACTATCAAAGAGAATGTTGAAGTGGAAGAAGCAATCAAATAGGATATCGAAGTGGCAGAATCAATCAAAGAGGAAATTGAAGTTGAGTAAGCAATCAAAGAGGATACCGAGGCGGTAGAAGCATTCAAAGAAGATGACGAAGTGAAAAAAGCAATCAAAGACGATATCGAAATGGAAGAAGCAGTCAAAGACGATATCGAAGTGGGAGAAGCAATCAAAGAGGATATCGAAGTTAAAGAAGCAGTCAAGATGATGTCGAAGTGGAAAAAACATTCAAAGAAGATGACGAAGTGAGAGAAGCATTCAAAAAGGATGTCAAGGATGACAATAATAAACAGTTGCACCAAAAATTTAAACCAATATTTTGTACAAGTTTGCTAGGGCTATCTCTTCCCGTTTAGAAGATACGAGCGATTGAAGTTTTGTATGAAAGACCACAATTTTGTAGAGAGCATAATGAAGTAACTGAAGCAATTAAAGAGGATATGAAAGTAGAAGAAGCATTTTAAAGGGATAACGAAGTGGAACATGCAAAAATAGAAGATGTCAAGGCGGAAGAAACAATCAAAGAGGATATCGAAGTGGAAGAAGCAATCAAAGAGGGTATCGATGTGGAAGAAGCCATCACAGAGGATATCGAAGTGAAAATGCTATCAAAGACGATATCGAAGATGAAGACGCAATCAAAGAGAATAATGCAGTGCAAGAAGCAATCAAAAGGAAATCGAAGATGATATCGAAGTAGAAGGAGTAAACAAAGAGGATATTGAAGTGGGAGAAGCAATCAAATAGGATATCGAAGTAGCAAAAACAATCAAAGAGGAAATTGAAGTTGACTCAGAAATCAAAGAGGATACCGAGTTGGTAGAAGTATTCAAAGAGGATGACGAAGTGAAAAAAGCAATCAAAGACGATATCGAAGTGAAAGAAATAGTCAAAGACGATATCAAAATGGAACAAGCAATCAAAGCGGATATCGAAGTGGAAGAAGCAATCAAAGAGGATATCAAAGTGGAAGAAGCCATCACAGGATATCGAAGTAAAAATGCAATCAAAAACGATATCGAATATGAAGACGCAATCAAAGAAAATATTGCAGTGCAAGAAGCAATCAAACGGAAATCAAAGAGGAAGGAGCCCTTACAGAGGATACCGAAGTGAAAATGCCATCAAAGAGGATATCAAAGATAAAGAAGCAATCCAATGGATATTGAAGATGAAGAAGGAATAAAAGAGGATATCGAAGTGGAACAAGCAATCGTAGAGGATATCAAAGTTAAAGAAGCAATCAAATAGGATATCAATGTGAAAGAAGCAATCAAAGAGGATATCGAAGTGGAACAAGCAATCAAAGGGAAAAAAATTGGATGTTCCAAAATGATCATGATAATAGTTGTATAAAAAAAATTGAACGTTGCAAAAAAGATCATGATGAACGTTGCATAAAAAAAATCTGGACGTTCCAAAATGATCAGGATTGACGTTGCATAATATAAATGTATGTTGTAAAATGATAATGATCAAAAATTTGTACTAATATTTTGTCAAAGTTTGCTAGTGCTATCTCTTCCCGTTTAGAAGATACGAGCGATTAAAGTTTTGTAAGAAAAATCATAAATTTGTTGATTGGATATCGAAGTGGAAGAAACTGTCAAAGAGAATGTTGAAGTGGAAGTGGAAGAAGCAATCAAATAGAATATCGAAGTGGCAGAAACAATCAAAGCGGAAATTGAAGTTGAGTAAGCAATCAAAGAGGATACCAAGGTGGTAGAAGCATTCAAAGAAGATGACGAAGTGAAAAAGCAATCAAAGACGATATCGAAATGGAAGAAGCAATCAAAGACGATATCGAAGTGGGAGAAGCAATCAAAGAGGATATCGAAGTTAAAGAAGCAGTCAAAGATGATGTCGAAGTGGAAAAAACATTCAAAGAAGATGACGAAGTGAGAGAAGCATTCAAAAAGGATGTCAAGGATGACAATAAAAAAACAGTTCCACCAAAAGTTTATACCAATATTTTGTACAAGTTTGCTAGGGCTATCTCTTCCCGTTTAGAAGATATGAGCGATTGAAGTTTTGTATGAAACACCACAATTTTGTAGAGCGCATAATGAAGTAACTGAAGCAATTAAAGAGGATATGAAGTAGAAGAAGCATTTTAAAAGGATAACGAAGTGGAACATGCAAAAATAGAAGATGTGGAGGCGGAAGAAACAATAAAAGAGGATGACGAAGTGTAACAAGCAATCAAAGAGAATATTCGAATAGTGGATGTCGCATAATAAAAAAAAATTGACGTTCCAAAATGATCATAGTGGATGAGGCATAAATAAAAAAAAATTGATGTTCCAAAATGATCACAGTGGATGTTGCATAATAAAAAAAATTGACGTTCCAAAAGTGATCATTGTGGATGAGGCATAATTTAAAAAAAAATTGACGTTCCAAAATGATCATTGCGGATGAGGCATAATTTAAAAAAAATGATTTTCCAAAATGATCACAAAGGATTTTGCATAATAAAAAAAAATTACGTTCCAAAAGTGATCATTGTGGATGAGGCATAATTTAAAACAAAATGATGTTCCAAAATGATCACAAAGGATTTTGCATAGTAAAAAAAAAATTGACGTTCCAAAGTGATCATTGTGGATGAGGCATAATTAAAAAAAATGATGTACCAAAATATCACAGTGGATGTTGCATAATAAAAAAAAAAAATTGACGTTTCAAAGTGATCATTGTGGATGAGGCATAATTGAAAAAAAAATGATGTTACAAAATGATCACAGTGGATGATGCATAATAAAAAAAAAAAAAATTGACGTTCCAAAGTGATCATTGTGGATGAGGCATAATTAAAAAAATGATGTACCAAAATGATCACAGTGGATGTTGCATAATAAAAAAAAAAAAATGACGTTTCAAAGTGATCATTGTGGATGAGGCATAATTAAAAAAATGTGGATGTTCCAAAATAAACATGATGAACGTTGCATACTAAAAAAAAAAAAAAAATTGGATGTTCCAAAATGATGATGATGACCTTTGCAAAAACTATGAAAGTTATCTCATGTCCCTCCACCACCATTATATAGAATCAAGCAAATTTACAGTAATTTTATAGTACACACAAGCCGTGGGCTCCCTACAAAAACAGTATGAAAATTACGGCAAACGAAATTTACGGTTTACGGTATTCATACAGAAATATTTTGTATGGGACAATTTTTTTTTTGTATGAAAGACCATTTTTTTTTCATGGAACCGGATATAAAAAAATGTTCTCTGCAACATTAGTTTTTGCGCCAACGCTGTAAGACCTATACTTTCCGAGATACGAGGTGGATGGGAGCGAATGGGGGACAAAAGGGGTACTTTAGGATTTATTCCCAACTCATCGGAACTCCCTCTATACGATCCCACCAAACATTTTCACCCTACGAGGTGGCATCTGGGAGAACAAACATGTCAATGAGTCAGTCAGTGAGTGGTAATCGAGCTTTATATAATATAATTTTGAGAGTAGTAGACTCGTTAGATATTTGCCATTCTATGATTGCAAAATTTCGCCCATATATTTTCAGTTCATAGTTGTTTCATTGCATGTTTGAAATGGACTTTACGAGAAAATAATGGTTATAATTAAGATCCAATTGCATAAAAGTAAGTTATGAAACTCGTGATGTTAAATGTGGACGTTTGTCACAATAATGCTTTTGTATTAAAATATGCGGGATTTAAACATTTCACGTTATGTATTTATCGGTTATATTTTATACTCTCTAGGTTCTCCCTTGTGTTTTTGTTTATGTTTTACGTTTATATGAACTATTTAATTGTTTCTTTTTTTGTATTTTCTCTGTTTCAAAATGTAACTGTATTGTACAGGGTGACAAATGGGAAGTTGCCTAAAGTAATCATTTATAATTTTGAGATAGGTTCAGGAAAAAAATTATAAAAACATACATTGAATCACTGAAGTAGTCATTTTTATTTGAAATAGGTTTCAGTTTAATTGAACATTTTCAATAGGCACAATTAAGTTAAAAAAAAATGACAAAATCTGGCTAGGGAATGACTATTAATGGTAAATATTTTCGAAATGATCCCCATCTGAACTTGCACAATAATCAAGTCGTTTTTGAAAGCTATAAAATCTTTGTTCAATTGTAGATGAAGAAATATTAGAAATTCCTTTTCTAATAGCTTCTCTCAAATCATTTTTGGTCTTGGGTTTATCTTTAGTTAAATGTGGATTTTCAGTACCCCAAAAACGGTAATTTTGTTTATTGACATATCCGTTCAAATAAAAGTGAGCCTCGTCTGAGAAAATTATGTGATTAATATTGATCTCGTTGTTTTCCAATTTATTTGTCATAACTTTACTAAACTCAATTCTTTTTTCTTTACAATCTACGGTGAGCAATTGATGAGTTGTTATTTTGTAAGGAAGTAGCTTGATGAACTTTTTCATTATTAATCTTAGTGTCTCTCGATTCAGTTTTAAAGCTACTGCAGCTTTTCTTATTGAATCCGTTGGGTTATTCTTGAAATGTTCTTCTACCTCGGCAACCTTATCTTCTGTGGTAACTGTGTATGAAGGACCAGGAAGATCATGACGACGATCGTCAAGAGTATAATAATTGATGAAGTTATCAATTACTCTAAGAAATAAGTAAAAAAAAAATTAAGACTTCATTAAAGAATACGGTCATACTATAAAGTCAAATATATATTTTTTTATTCTTACCTTCTAAGAGTATTTTTACTAGCTACTCTTTTACTTCCAAACTTGGTACGAAAACCTCTATATGCTTCAGTATAGTTTTTACCTCTAGAATAAAAGCACTCAATGAGATACACCTTTTCTTCGTTCGTAAGGTCACTCATTTTAAAGTACCCGTACTGCTCTTTATGGCGTCTCAATAGAAACTGACAACGTTCTAGAATATACCTACGTGGGCCCAGCCTTATACTGTAGAATAAAGGAGGAAAGAGATGCATATACTTTAGGCAACTTCCCATTTGTCACCCTGTATATTGTGTGCTAATTTAGTGAATAAATGATAGTCTATGTCTATACTAACCATTTACCAGATAATCTACTAGAGACATTATATAAATATTGCTGGACATTTCACACAGCGCTATCTAGCCCCAAACTAAGCAGAGCTTGTACTATGGGAACCAGATAACTGATAGAATACTTATATACTTTTTTTTTTGTAAATATATACATATGTACTTATAATATATAGAGAAACACCAGACCTGAAACAAATATCTGTAGATCATGCAAACATTTGTTCCGCAGCGGGAATCGAACCCGCTACCTCCTGCGTCTCAGCCGGCTATTAGCCTACTGCACCACGGAGGTCGTCATAAATTTATAAAATATGACACAACTGGTTATTACACTTGACTTGACGAATAAGCAATTTTGAGAAGCGCACTCTGAGTCTTTAACTACGTTTTTTATCTATACTTGTAATATTGATAATTGCCTAAAAGTTTCAACATTAGTTGGGTGCCTTCAGTTTTAGTGTAGTTATAATCAATGTTTTAAATTCACATGAATCAGCTTTTCCATCAGGCTTTCCCACGGAATCGGGCCTAAGCTTAGCATATATGGTCAGAATTCCTTTGCTGACCTCTCCCATCATTTTTTCTCTCACTCTCACCGTCACCCAGTGGCTTACATCGACCAGCCTCTTTTTTGTCTCATCAGCGACAGTTGTCGTGATTGGTTTAATCGTGTGGATTCTATACGCTTTGTGGGTTACCCTCCCGGACATCGATGATAGATGGCTGGGTAATTTGTGTTTGATTGGGGCTGCTGAAATCTAATTTTGTGAAGGTTATAAATGCATTAAGTGTCTGTATCGAATCATACGTGACAATGTTGTGAATTATATGATAAGTAGGTACGTTTTACGAAACCAAACATAGTTCTAACAGAAAACAATTTTTTTTAAGAATAATATCAAGTAACATTATACATTTCACGACTTATAAAAGTCTAAGTTGGATGTACATGATTTTTTCCACTTTCATCTCGTTTATCTCGCATTTCGGACGAACAGACATCATTACGTTACCATTATATTCATATTTGCCGTCATCAATGTTTTGCTTCTTACAGACCTACATACCGCTAGGCTTGCCTGTATCACTTCAAATCGCCTTTCATTGTACAATTTACTTTATCGCGTTGATCTTTGATTATAATATGGCTTGAAGGCGAGCTACGGGTGGTTTTATTCCCGTCGCTATAAGACCCACACACACACAACCCACATTATTAAATGAAATTTAAATGTCGCTCGCTTGGTTCATGTTTGCAACAGATTATGTCTTTTGTTGTGTGTTAGTGAAACTTCTACATAATAGTACATATTTCTTCCGTGGCCATGTCATTGTGCACGATAAATATTTTCGCCACGGAAACCACTCGTCACGCCCCCAAGTCAACAACCATTGTTGCTTTATCTGAATGTTATGGATTCGCAGTTATTTTGCATTCATTGCAAATCATTTAATTCGATTCCATTAGATCTGCTTAATTATTTTTTATATTGACGTCTAAAGATGATTAGGTTATAAAACATACAGATTATTATTTTTATGACATTTTTGAGGTCATTTTACTCCTCTTCTGAATTTACTCTTACTTCAATGTGTGCCGTAATATTTTTGCGGTCTATCGTCAATCCATCATGTATTATTCTAATTCTGCCTTCGCTGTTTCACTCTATATTCAATCAAGACCTGTAGCACACCTGTCCATAAATTGTAGATGCACATGCAAAGTCGCGTGCGTTCACTTCTAGAGATTCAAGCGTTGACCTCGCACTTTCCATATTTGAATGTCGGAATCGATTGATGACCGAATAAATTAGTCTGAAACACGACAATCGTAACCTGATTTAGCATTTTATTTGACGTGCTTGTGAAATTTATTGAGGCGAGTGATTAATTTGATGTTTTCTATTTCAGGTGTCATTGGATTGAAAGATTTATTATAAACGGTGAGTAACAAACAATTGACTTATCTGAATGTACCCTACAATAGTGTTAGGTATTTCTTGAACATCAGTGCCTCAAGTTGCATTTATCATCATTCACTGACCACCGCACCCACCCACCGACTTCACGCGATCTTCGGTGTATTTGAATAGTCTATTGTGCTCTTCATTATATGTCTTTCATCATCATCATCATATCAGCCACTGCTGAAAATTTGCTTTCCCCATAGATTTCCAGAGCGACCAATCTTGTGCGGCCTGCACCGAACGGCTCGTAGCAACCTTTATGAGGTTGTCTTTCCATCTAGTGAGGGGCCGTCCTAGAATCATTCTGCCAGTTCTTCGAGCTATATCCCCTCCCACTGCCACTTCAGCTTGCTAATCCTGTTGGCTATGTCTGTGAACTTTGTTTTTCTATGTCTTTAGCATTCTATCATTGACGACGATACCTTGCAATGCGATTGCTTGTCTCTTGTAGACCATTTCCTACCTCAAGGGGCAATCCTGTTCTGGCTGTACTCGCATATATCCGACACAGAGTTGTTATAAAATCGGTAACATTCCGTCACCAGCACTGAGATGTCACGTACATCACACATAACATCCTAGATTACTGGCACTTCCAATGTGACGCAATTCATAGACGAAAGCGACTATCCTGCCTTTGTGCTGTACTAGCTTTCACCGGCGGCTTCGCACGCATGGTTTATCAAAAGTAGCCTATGCATAATCCAGGTCATAATCTATCCTATCTACCAAATTTCATCGTAATCGATATTATTAGAGAGATATTATATTATAGATTATTATCATAATATTAGTATGATTAGTAATACTATTCGTAAAGTAACACAGATTTATAACTACATACATAACTAAGTTTTAGTTAGATATTAAAAAACCATGTGATTAAGTTTAAGTATTTTGCTTAGATAACGTCAATTTCGAAGAGGTATTTAAAATAATATATAATTTCCAAACACAACGATGAAAAATGATACGAAATGTACATAAGTACTATTACTAAAAAATAGGCCTTCAGCAGGTGTCAATCTTGTGTTCTTTTATGTTTAACAAGATGATTTGGTTTTTCATAACTGAGTATAATCGCTATCGCCAATAGCTCGGAGTGTTTTGGTGGCATACTGTAGCGGGCGTGCGCGCGCGCCGACCCAAATACCCGCCTCTAACGGTGCGTGTCCAGTGTGCGTCGACCTTTATAGTGCGGATCTGGCGTTCGTTACTGGACTGACTTATCTAGGGTGGAATACCCTCATCATCCAGCTGGGCTGTGTCAATCCGAATCTTTCGATGTAAGATGAGCGTTATCGTATTCAGATTCATTATACGTCTGACTTAAATTGCGGCCATTGCGGACTGTCTGTAGCCTGTTTGTTTTATTTCGTGAAATATTAATATTGAGCTATTAGGTATTAACTTTAAGTTTCAATGTCGCTTGCATTTATGAATTCCACAGATCCTATTAGCTATTTCATATTATTTATTTATTATTTATTTTATATATTAGGGTTCGATTCCCGCCGCGGAACAAATGTTTGCATGATCTACAGATATTTGTTCCGTGGCTGGGTATTTTTCTATATATTATAAGTATGTATTTACAAAAAAAAAAGTATATAAGTATTCTATCAGTTATCTGGTTCCCATAGTACAAGCTCTGCTTAGTTTGGGGCTAGATAGCGCTGTGTGAAATGTCCAGCGATATTTATTTATTTTTATTTATTATTTATTTCCGTATCGTTTTCAGACTGATACCTTCAACACTATTATTTCACAGATAGAGTAAACAGATCCAATAAGAGGCAACGACCTTTTTATGAGATTCTTAAACGAAGTAACAATTTGCAATGGAATAATTTACGGAAATTATTGGGATTTGAACGTGATTTGAAATTTAGATTTGATCAATCAAATCTAAATTCAAACTAGCGTAGGGGCATTGTAAGAAAGAACCAAAGACCAAAGAATCTTGGTTCATTTTTGGTCACCCTGCGTTAAATAGTGACTTTTTACGTCATGTATTTTATTTTGAATGTTTAACACTCAGATTATACAAACAAACAGATAGAGCGCGCCGAACGTGCGAGTGAAGCCACACAAACGAATACAAATTTAAAAGCGAATACAATCTCGCGGCAGTGCTAAAGATAGCGTCGTACTGCTTGAACGTCTCGAGTGATTCATAATTTTCTGTCAAAAATGCCGTCTTGTGTTATTAAACAGTGTAAAAGTTGTTCCCAAAAACAAAAAAAAGTGGATAGAATATCATTTCACAAGTAACTATAAATTGTTTAATTGATTTTATTATTTATTCACCCAATAATTAAACGGTTGTCTCGAAACACAAAACCTCGACATTAGTTCGACTGTGTTGCCAGTTTTCGGCAAAATGTTTTCCCTTCAATTGGGGAAACTACCTGTTGATCTAGGCGTTAGCTGCCTGTGTGTGTTAAATGTACGGACGTGGGTTCGATTTCCACGCGTAATCTCACGCCTAAATTGTTATTCCGAATTTGTATGTATTTCTATAATTATGTTATTGCCGTTTACTGTGTTTCGGTGATTAATATCTTATGCGGGATTTTAAATATAATTGTATATGTATAACAATTTAGTTCCGTATGTATATATGTAATGTATATACATTACATATACATATACACATATATAATAAATGATATATATAGAGAAGTAATAGCGATCCGCCCTCGCTTCGCTTCGGGAAAAATATCCTACCAGAACATTTTACCGGGATAAAAATATCCTATATGTTAATCCAGATCATATTCCATATGTGCAAAATTTTACAGAGTGAATCTGGTGAAGTTGTTGATAGAAAAGTATTTAATGGTAAGATTGCACTATATAGCAAAATTAGAAACGAATTCTCGACATGTAGAAGCCAAACGGCAATATTACAAGAAATTAGTGCAAAATTAAGGTGGTTAATTTTTTTGGCAATATAATTAATTATGATTTTAATAAATATTTTGGATTTATATGTATGTTTTTTTATCAGTCTAATGAAATGAATATACTATATAATAATATATAATACTATACTATATATATATATATATATACCATATAATAATTACTACAGAAAAAACTAGAGTATTATTATAAAGTCCATTTTTCCAAAAAGTGTTATTGTAATTTTTCAAATTCTAATAACAGTCCGGAGTCAGGAATATATCCTGCGTTGTTGGCTAGTCTCTTGCGAGATGGCCGTCGTAGCCGTAATTCGGCCAGGAGGACATTAAAGTCCATGTAAACCTAATGCTACATGAAATATTTAAGTGTTTAATAAACTAGTTAATTAAACAATTGTTCAATCCTAATACTCACACAAATTTGTATTCAATTAGTAACAAATTCATGTATCCAAATATAATTTTAGAACCTGTTGTCGTAAAAGGACATTAAAAAAAATACAGGGAGTTTTTTTCTTTTTCTGGTATCATTACACGCACACTGATGCACGTGTCCCTACAGAGCTATTTCTAATCGCCACGCACACATGAATGATAAGTGGCGTCATACTGTTTGTTGCGTACACTCCATCTGTTTGTTTGTATAATCTGAGGTTTAACAAAAAGCCTCGCTACTGGAAATCTCTCTACCGGCGACTGTTTTTCCAGACAAACATAATTTTGAAGTCTTCATGTGAACAGATTACATTTTTAAGCAAATGTGTTTTATCTTCGACCACTCCATCTACTACGTATTTTGTTATGTGCGACATTTGATGAAAACACGGGTAGAGCGAATGGTATTATTGTATTATTGGTATTATTGTAAAATACATATTGTATATACATAAAAAAACAGGTTGTATAACAAATTTATAAAACTGTGCAGGCAAAAAATACATAAAATTTATTTATTTAGAAATTGTTCGTGATTTATTTCAATCACTATTATAAATACGGGATTTATCACGTACCGTGTTATCGGTGAGTCGATCGACAATGTTTCAGTACATTAAAATGATTATTACTGTCTTCTATATTAGTAAAAACATGTTTTAGATATAAATCCTTATCCATTTAAGCTTAAATATTTCATTATCTTTGGTAAATATTTCATCCCTTATCTATATCAGTTTATCAGTCTCTCCACAAATAGCTATAAATCTCTCCTCAAGTTATTTTTAATCACTCCAGACTAAACTGAGACTAGGTTTAGCTCAAACTATTAATATCAACCATGAATATGTATATCTAAGCTCGCAATTTCTGTATTAAAATAGCCTACGTAATTGGAATTAAACTAGTTTGTCTCGGATACATTATTAATAACTTATAGAGCAAGATCCAGCTACAAAATAGCATCCTAAAATAAAATATGTAGTATTTTAAAATTATAGAATTTTTATGTATTACCTACATTTATATTAATTTAACCTACCCTGGTGTTTATTTATTTTATTTTAAGTATTTTATTCCTCATATATAAGCGCCCAGTTAATTTCTCTATTTTTATTTATAAAGCTACCGTACTTTAACGTGCTCGTAAAATCCAGTCCATCCAAAGGTTTTTTGGAAGAGATCGCTTTTAGCGATAAGACCGCCAATTGTAATATTGCGTATCTAGTTATATGTTTTAAATATGATTAGTTAATTTATGACATGTGCATTCTCCCCATTCTCACATACGGTGCACAAACTTGGTCCCTCACCAATATTCAAAAGTCCCGCCTCGGTGTTTGTCAACGAGCTATGGAGCGCAGCATCCTCGGAGTCAGGCTCACCGACCGTATACGAAACTCGACACTGCTCTCCAAAACACAGATAGCTGACGTGGCTTTGACATCCGCAAAATTGAAGTGGGATTGTCCAAGACACGTTTCAAGATTCAAGGTTTCTCGTATGCCAGAGGGACTATGGCCGAAAGCCACTACAGAATGGGTTCCAAACGGGCGGCGGCCTCGTGGTAGACCCAGGCGGAGATGGAGGGATGAACTGGATGCGTACCAGAAAGAGTGGCCCCAATTAGCCAATAACCGGGATTCGTGGAAGGAGGGAAGGGAGGCCTTCGCCCTGCAGTGGGACTCTACGGGCTAATAATAATAATAGTTAATTTAAGTGTGGTATAAAACAAAGCGTTTTCTATTCTATACTATTATATGTGACATTGTATGTCTGACTGAATGGAAACTGTTACATATGAAATGCTAGCTAACTAACTACACAAAAAGTAATACTATGTTTGTATTTTCCTCTGACAACCCCTCTAGATCAGAGGATAGGGATAAATAAAGTCAGGATTATTTTATTTTTATAATAATTCTTATGGAAAGATCCGTGACATGGACATTCTTGCTATATTGCCCAATTGACCTTAGTAGTTGCTACCAGTTGACCAGGAGTCTAGTATTTCTGTTTATGTTATGGGTATAGCTTAATGGTGTAATAATGGCCACGATAACGATATTACTTTCAACTGTGATTAAATATAATAAATATTACTAGCGAGCTAAAAACAATTTCGAGTTCTATACGAAGAGATGATATCAGATAACAAGATAGGTTTATTATATAATGGCAAAACTAGAGGAAATAAGAGACAAATGTAACCTGAAACGACACTTAAAAATCGTTGTTGGGACAGAGAAGTTCTTAGTGGAAACTACGCACCGGAAAGCGCCGTCTAGAGCAGTCCCCCCACTAGACGAAAAGAACGTCATCTTTTGATCTAGTGGGGGACCGTTGGTCCAGTGCAGGCTACCTAAAATCGGCACCCTGAATATCAATGGGGAGACCTATAATCTGCAGTATACGTGTGTAAAAGTAGTAGATTTCCTTGTAGAAGGGCTCGCCCGGGTAAGTAAAACCAAACATCATTCTGTCGCCAAACAGCATTGCTGTTTCGGATTGAAGGGTATGATTCCAGTGAAATTACAGGCTTTACACACTGAATGCTTCAAATATATGGATGCAGATCAGTGCATCGTAGGGTACGGTTTCTAAGGTGCGTGACCTACGAGGCAATACTTTGTTATAGGCGATGGTTACTACTTAGCATTAGGTGGGACATACGCCAGTTCAATCTTAAAGAGGTAAAAAAATAGTATTAGCTAATGTGATGTTGAGAAGGTAATCTAAAATTAGTTCCTTAAAGAGTGTTCTGCATACTTAAGTAAAATAAATATAGATATATCAAAACTCAGGCTCTTGTACCCCGTCTAAGACTAGAGTGACTGGATGCTCTAGTAATTGCCGTGCGTAATTTGAAAGGACTCTACAACAAAATGCCGGGCCTGTCTAGCCAGTTTGCTTTCTTTGATGGATGCTAGCTTAGCTTCTATATTGCGGTGACTTGTATTTAGATTCTTGGCTTTATTTTTAGATAAAAGTGGCTTTGGTTCCTGTTTCTTTTAGTTTATGGTTTGTTTCCACGATAACTGGGAGAATTCAATAAATTTTAAGTCTTAATTGACTTAAATTGATCTGTTTTCTATTATGTTACTGATTCGTTGTTCCAAGGATCAACGGATTATGGATTAAGCTGAATCGTAAACTAAGGTTTAGAACACAATCTTCGTCTGTTTTTTCCAGAATATCCAGGCCTCTTTAAGGTAAGACCAAATTATCGCTATTGTGGTCAAAGTAGGATCGTATTATGAGAAAATTTAGCTATTAAAAACATCATTCTCAATAGTAACGTACAAAAAAAAGCTTTGCGACACATTAGTCAATAGTTGCCTAGACTTTACCTACATACACAGCATTGCATTGCGCCCGTCACCCTGGTCAGCACCACATATAGGTTAAAATTATCAAGCGCCTGTAATTTCCCTAAATTTGTCTTCCATAATCCCTATTTTCTTATCTCACAATAGCGTCAATAACATCAACAAACTTCAAAAACACCGCCTCATGCTAATTAGCCAAGCCTACTCAAGCATGCTTAATTGAAAAGCTAAGTATGACAATGAACTAAGTTACCGTTGTAACGGTCGAGTCTCATATGTGCCATAATTAGAGGGGTCAGTCAGTTTTCTATTTTCCGTTAAAGTTGCCGAATATGACGAGGTAATTGCGGCCGGATATGGGACTCATTGAACAATCTCTTTGTAGTTTTGTACTAACTAACATATTATTGACAGCCTCCGGAAGGTAAGCAGTGATTTGTTCGTTAGTTCGGTTTCCGTTGCTCTGCATTCTTGCGTCAACTTATGTGTTAAAAACATTTATCATAAGTTTCTAGTTCGCTGGAAAAGTATGAACTAATTCTGTTGCCAAAACTCTAGCCGCGTATGGCATGGTGACTAATATTGCATAAATTTGATTTTCCAATGGATTTTTTTGTCAAAAATACCGTTTTTTATGTAAAAATTTAGTTCGTTCTACTGACGGTATCCAATACCCTAATAAAGAATACTTTCATTCATCTCAATAAATCACAGATGATCGCCAATAAAATCGTTTATGCATGAAAAATGAGATCGAATAATCTAGATCAGTAAGCCGTCAAGGCTTCACTGAATCATGACAAATCTAGAGCCGTATTTGCAATTCATTCTGTTATTTATTACGGTTTTAGCTGTGTCGAGGTTTGGGCTGGTCCAAGGAAAAGACTGCTTAAAAATCTCGTTGCTAAATTAGCCAGATATTTTTTTTAACAGAACTCTTACTACCAACGTTTTTCGTTTCAGCCTGGAAAGGTCTGAAATTGTTATCCTCTCCGATTGAATAGGATAGGGTATTTATTCGGAATTTTTTAACTATCTATATCATCTATCTATATAGCACTTAAGATGTTCATCCAGGTTAAAAATAAGCGTTCAAGTTATTTTGGACGCGGTGGAGCATCCTGTGAACTCGCGATATCAGGGTAGCTTTTAGATTAGAGTAGAATAGAATAATCATTTCTTTTTGGTACCCACAAAATGACACATGAAACAATTATATAGCTTTTAAACTACTATAACATATTGTTTGCTGAACAACCTAGATTTATTAATCTTGTCGGAGACAGCAAGGTTAAAGCAGCGTGTTTAATCGCTGTAAGTTCTTTGCTTACCCCAAATAACAACCAAAGGAACGCATGACGTCGCGACCTTGCCCGAGCCACGCCGTAAAACATAAACGTTACATACTAGTTCGGTTGTTATACTCCGTTATACCGCATGACTGTGATATGCTATATGCCAGTATAAATCACTATTCTGACTTTCGAAACAAAGGTTTGGAACACGTATGAAGTATGAATTATGTGCCCTAAAATACTGCCCTGAGGCGCACCCACTTTTACTTGAATGAAACCCACACAGCTAATGCGTTCGACCTTTTACCTTCTGACCTTTGTTTTATATAAAATAAAATAAGAGTTTCCTCGATCGCTGAAACCATAATGATGTTATCGACGTATAAGTATGACATGATCAGCGGAGTCAAAAGCCTCGTAAAAAACCATAAATGCTGTTCTAATGACTCCACCCCATGTTTCTCAACAAACTTCTTATGATCGTCAATCAGCCTGTACTGTACCCTAGTTCTAGGCAGGGTAAGGTATAGGCCTCCTCCAATTTGTGTATGTTTTGTCTACTCTAAAATGTATTATAGAAGAAAAATGTCTTATAAAATCTTTTTTCGAGTCATTGGTTCTTTCATGGTCACCTGAGTTTGTCCTATACATATAACTGATAGTTTATCTGTTAAAGCACTATGTTGCCGCAATAATGTCCACAGCATTGCAATGTAGCGTGCAAAAACCCCAGTTATCGCACTGAAACGCACTGAACCGTTCTTCCGATACGATACATTCAGGTCGCCCACCGGATACCAATTAGGTTGCGTTGGTGTTTTATCGTAATCACCGATATTGTGTCATTTTCCATATGATACTTTTAAATCGTAAATGCTCTGTCTTTTAGTTTCTTGTTCTTGTATTAGGTCCGAGAACATATCTATGTCTTGTATGATGTTTGATCTTACGGCACTTCGGTAGGGTAGCGTTTGACTTTATTTTTATTTACTACTTTCTAAGTCGCTGTGGATTTACTGTGTCAAAATCAGTAGTATATTGAAATCACAAGGACAATTTAGATGGTTTCATTGAAAGTAATTGTTTACTAAATGTTCGCCAACTTGGTCATTACTAAAAGAATGTGGGAGTTATAGGAGCGGCAGGTAGGGCGTGGGTCGTCGTTGCAAATACGCAAACATTACGCAGCCTTGAACAACATAACCTTATCAATGCGGAGTTCTGCGAAGAAACAGCTTAACATAGCAAAGATAATAGTTGACTACTATCTAACGTGGACATAGTTTAGGTACATATATTATAAATAGTTATATTGATTGCTAAGATAAATTAATAATTATTTATTAATTATTAATAATTAATAAATTGATTGAAAAAAAACAACTTGCTTATATTTTCAAAACTTACTCAACGTCTGTTTTAGCTACGTTTTTACTTGATTCCAATTCCATGGATACAAAGAGATCACAAATTTTCAATACAGGGGTCCTACAAAAGGGGTATTTTAAATTTGTATCGGTCCGGCAACGCGCGATTTAGGCCTTATGTTTTACAAACAGCCAGCTATCTATAGTCACAGTTTTCAATCGGGAAGGTTTGTGGTATAAAAAATAATTCTACTAAAGATTCCGTAAAATAAACGGATGGGGTCGCAGATAATAGCTAGTCTTCTATAACAATAGAACAATGTGCATCTGTATGTTTGTTTAGCAAGTAGCGTGCTAATGATAGTCAGTTTGGTGAACTCCTACGCTAGTTTACTTGTGCAAAGTTACCAGAAGTTTTGTTGATGAATCATGAGGCGGTCGTCGGTCGGTCAGTGGCCAATATATTTTTTGTTGTTTTGGCCTGTATATTGAGAGAAACCACATGAACGAAGCCTATTTATGCTAGCTGCTAAAACCAGAAAATCTTAAACTTAACTGATTCTTTTATCTATACGAGGCATGCCTTTTAAGTTTTGTCGTTTGAAGAAAAAAACACATCTAGAACCTTATAGTACTTTTTATTGTTTTTCAAAGTATTCACAACGTAGCTTAAAACACTTTTCCATTCGCTCAAACCAGTTATTATAACATTTATTCCACTCTAAAGTGGGGTGTTCAAAATGGCTGTCTTGAAAGCGTCGACTGCTTCTTCACCGGACTGGAACCTTTGACCACGAAGACTTTTCTTAATTTTAGGAAATGTAAAGAAATCGTTAGGGCTTAGGTCAGGATTGTATGGAGGATGGTCAAGAATTTCTACTTTTTCCTGCTTCAAATACTCAATCGTTTGACGAGCGCTGTGTGAGCTTGCGTTGTCGTGGTGCAGGATGATGCGTCGCTTTGAGTTAGATTTTCGAAGTTCGGCGATGACTTGTGGTAAACAAACTGTAGTATACCACTCTGCGTTAACCGTTCTACGATCTTCAAGTGCAATAGTCGCAACATGGCCGGTTTTTCCAACGAACGTGGCCACCATCTTCTTTGAAGTGCTTCGAGAACGAACAACTTTAGTCGGCTTTGGCTCGTCTTGAAAGACCCAGATTGTAGATTGTTGTTTGGTATCAGGATCGTAGGCATAGATCCAAGATTCGTCACCACTTATGATGTCGTAGACGTGATTTGACTCCCCTCGGTTGAACCTTTGCAGAGTTTTCTTACACCATCTGACGCGGGCCGCCTTGTGATCGTCGGAAAGCAGATGCGGTATCCAACGGCAAACTAGCTTTCTCACACCAAGCGCTTCATGCAAGATCTTCTGAATGGTTGTCCCTGAGATGCCTAATAGAGCCTCTATCTCTCGATACGTCACATGACGATCTTCGAGAATTAGTTGTCTCACAGCAATGATGTTATCTTCAGTGAAGGCGGATTTTGGGCGTCCTTCGCGAAATCTGTCACTAACACTAGTATGTCCACGCTGGAATTCTAAATACCAGCGTTCGACAGTCCGCAGACATGGGGCTACATCACTGAACACAGATGTTAGCTCTTCTAAACACTGAAGCCGTGTCAGGCCTCTTCTAAAGTTGTAGAAAATTATTGCACGAACATTTTCCTTAGAAAGATTCATTTTCGTACGTGACCTGACCGATTCAAATCGAAACTGTGACTAAACAATAGCATTAATCCTAATACTTTCAACTGTTTTGAGATTCAAAATGTAAACACATTCGAATATAGAACAGTTCCAAATTCAAAATTGCCGGAAAATATGGAAACGACAGAACTTAAAAGGCATGCCTCGTACTTTTTAGACAACCAGGCGAGATCGTGGTCAAACGCGAATCTTTTTATACTTACTCATATTATACATTCGAAAATAACTCTGTCTAGTCTATATGTTTGTTTCATACTGTATAAATTAAATGCGTTGAAACTTAATAAATTGGGGTTTATTAGATATAATATAACAGAACACGAACGCAGTCACTTTACCAATCTCTATAGGTATCAGAGCCGAAGGCAGAAGAAGGAATTATTGCCAGAAAACAAAAATAGCTTCCAAGACACAAAATCTTGCGAGCGCGTTAAAAGAAAAATAACCTAAATAAGTGACTTCGACCATCAATCTTTGCGTTTATACTTAATAATGTCCTATACACTTAAGGTTTCACAAAAAACGGCTGGACTGATATCGATGAAAGGTATATAAATAGATTATAAATTTGATTGAGACATATTATTAACAAACCACGCGTGCGAAGCATCGAGTGGAAGTTTATAATTAAAAAAAAATCATTTATTTATATGTATTAAGGATTTTTATTAAACTTATATTAAAATATAATAAAAAAATAAAACAGACGTATATTAAAATAAAATAGATTAGACGCGCTCCCTGTGCTCACTCTGTGAAGGCAACCACAGCTAACGATCATTGGTCGTATCACAGAAACTATATCTTCAGGACCACTAACCCCAACAAGGACTTCACCCAGGGTGACTATGAAATAACCAGTCTCAGTACGAACAAACACCGTGCCTATATTTACTTCAAGCTTAACTTCAAGGGTATGTAGTATTATATAGTTAACTACTTTCCATCTGTCAGTTTCATACCGGTTATAACAAATCGACATTTCTAACAGTTTTGACGTTTCTGACAGAGAAATGTATCAGTCGACTTTCCTAAACTTTGACTTGATCCCGATAGCTCACATCTCACTTCCAGCGTCCATATCTATCCATCATGATAAATACCAAGGTAGGGTGGCCTGGTTGTCCGGCATGATATTTTGTCCGGCTATTCGTGGTCGCCGGACAGTTACCGCAGTACTAACATGATTATGTCCTTGATCTTGACGCTTTTCGGGATAAGTTTAAGGGAACCTTCAGAATTAAAAGAAACATCTATTGTGTAGTTGGACGCTAGGTGTATCTCGGTTATGATTCAAAGTAAACATTAAGTTTTCTAGCTTGTAAGGTATAATAATGAATTTTCATTCATTTATTTAAAGTGTAGGTAAGGTAGAGTTACAGTTTTACTCAATAGAATTAACTCAGTGACGAAATATTTAAAATATAACACTATCTAGGTGGGTCAAACGCTTGGAGAATATTAAATTAGAGCGGGAAAATTAATAAAAAAACAGATGTTTAAAACAAACATATCATAACTGGATCAATGGATACATTTTCATTCTCATTCGGTTTCTCTCTCTACTAAAACATACAACGTTTACTTACACTGTTTAGTATCCACTATACTGTAAAAAAGTAGTCGCTACGGCTATTCTCGCATCTGAATTATCCGGCTTTTCAGAAAACACTATTAAGAACTGCGTAATCGATCACAATCCGTTATTACACTGGATGAGGTAGCTAAGAGGCATATCTAGATCCAGATTATGACGGATACCAGCTCATTTGTTCGGTCTGAACTGGTCATGATCCATAGCTCCAGGATTTACTTGATATATGCTAGCCATTTTTCTGCTGGATAGGAAGATAAATGTATTTGGTATAACGAGACCTATTAATGTTGCTAATTGCTCAGCAACTAATCCAATGAATAAATCAAAATGTCTCATTATTTAGGTTTAAATCGTGTAGACTAGATCCTCATAATGGAAGATCTGTAAAACTAAGTCGTTATTCTATCGTGTCACTGGTAAGCTAAACTATTTGATGGATGATGAAATAGTACTTTGCCACTACAATATTGTTTATGTTTTTGTTGGTCGTGGCTCGTCGTAGAGGTCAGCCCTTGTGTAAGTCGTTATGGGGTTAATATATAGAACAGATTAGGGTTTAGATCAAACATTTATTGCCTAAATAATAAACGTACCTACTAAAATTTTCCATCTTGTGTCAAGTATCTATCTACGCTTTACTTTAGGATGACGTTTGTAATCCATAGTGCCGCCGCCGCGCCGTGCCGAGTGCTACGCTATTAGCATATTTATGTTAGAAAATTGTTTATTCTGAGACTGTCACCGCACGCGATAGGTAGGGCTGAGATATAAGTACTAGATAGACAGGGTGACCCTGGCCTCAAACTGTTTCATCTACATATTTTAACTAGCTTCTGTCTACAGCTTCACTCTACAAGCTAGATACAACAAATCAATAAGAATAATTGGCGGTCTTACAAATATAGTTTACAGTTAGACAATACTTTTTTTGTCCACTGCTAAACATATGCCTCCCCATAGATTTCCAGAGCGACCGATCTTGTTGGGTCTGCGCCTAACGGCTCCCAGAAACCTTTATTAGGTCTTTTTCTCTACCTAGTCGGGGACCACCATCATATATGACCAGCCCATTGCCACTTCAGCTTGCTAATCTCTTGGGCTATGTCAGATTATTATTTTCTCCAATTCATCTCTCGAATCAAAGTCAAAGTCAAATATTTTTAATAACAATATAAACGCTAAACCGCCATACCGTATTTTTAAGTAACAGAACAGTAGCTCTACATAAACCAACCCTATTTCAAATCAATAGAAAAAGAGCAAAATGGTTCAAAGCCTGAAATAGAGATCACAAATTTCCACGAACAATAAATCCAAACTATTCAGAGGCGATTTACGAAGTACCTACTAAACCCATTACCGGTAACTAGATCGTTTGATTTGTAACAGGCGAACCCGAGTGATAAAGTAGAGAGATTGTTTAATGTAGGCTACAGTAGGATAAATGAAGATTTATTGATGGTGTTTGGCTTATGGTTGCATTGCATTGTCTCTTTTGTGAGATATTAGATCGTAATTCTTCAAAAGGTCGTAAAGTGTATATTAACATAGTAATTCTGGTATTTCTATTTCTATATATTTGGAGTCATTTAAAATGTCAATGTTGTGTTCGCCTATAAGTAATTGGCAAAAGTATTAGAACAAAACCAAACCACATAATGTACCTACATTCTATGTATTGATACTTTATGATGTTAAAGCTATTTTAAATAAATAAAGACCAATAGAGTTAGGTCCCCCTCAAATAGTATTTGCCAAGTTAGTTCCTTGAATTAAATACTGATCTTATCTCTCCTTCTCCCTTCCACCACCGGATAAACAGACGTACTGAAAAGTACCACCCATAATACCTGGTCGGAATACCACCTTGCCATACCAAACGTCGCCGCAACAATCGCCGCTCTGTTGAGGCTGGACATGTGCCGAAATCATGGAAGCTGGCTAATGTGCAGCCTGTGCCCAAAAAAGGTAGTCGTGCTGACCCATCCAATTATAGGCCCATCTCGGTCGCGTCCATAATTTGTAAGACTATGGAACGTGTTGTGAACAACAGGCTCCTGGCACACCTAGAAGCTAATAACCTCCTCAGTGATCGCCAATACGGCTTCCGCCGAAACCGGTCAACTGGGGATCTTCTGGCGTATGCCACGCATTTATGGAGCGAGGCCATTGAGAAATACGGAGAAGCGCTTGCTGTTTCTCTCGACATCTCAAAGGCCTTTGACAGGGTCTGGCATGATAGCCTTATAAGTAAGCTTCCATCTTTCGGTCTACCCACTGGTCTTTGTGTTTGGATCTCGGACTTTTTGAGAGACCGATCGATACGAGTCGTCGTTGATGGCTGCTCGTCCGATCAATTGGCGATTAACGCCGGAGTCTCTCAAGGGTCGGTACTCTCTGCAACTCTCTTCCTGCTGCATATCAACGATCTGCTAAAGCCTGGAACCTTTGGGTATGCGGACGACAGCACAGTTGTGGAGAGTTACACATCCACTGCACGAGCCAGTGGGGCGCAGATTCAGTCACTCAGAGAGGCCATTGTTGAGCGCTTAAGCTTGTCCTTGAAGGCGGTCTCCGACTGGGGCGATGCCAACTTGGTTAAGTTTAATGCAAATAAAACCCAGGCGTGCCTGTTTTCCACGAAACGGAGCCCATTTCATCTGGCTCATACTTTCCGTAATGTACCCGTGCCGATTTCTGACCACCTCGAGCTTCTTGGTATCTCATTAACACCCACTCTCAATTTCGGCTCATACATTGAGTCGAAAGCCCAGCGGGCTGCTAAGAAGCTTGGAATACTTGCAAAGGTGAGGCAATACTTCACACCGGGACAGTTGCTCAACTTATACCAAGCACAAGTCCGATCATGTCTGGAGTACTGTTCTCACCTCTGGGACGGATCAGCGAAGTACCAGCTAGAGGCTCTAGATTCAATTGAGAGAAGAGCCAAGAAGCTCATTTGCAATGACGAGTTAGCAAATGCAAGGCTCCACAGCCTCGAACATCGTCGAAAGGTTGCAAGCCTCTCGGTTTTTTATCGGATACGTTTCGGAGAGTGTGCTGCGAAGCTTTTCAACCTGATCCCACCATCCCCATTCTATGATCGGACAACCAGACGCTCCGCGATGCGCCACCGCTACATGGTAGACATACCTCCCATACGCACCAAGCGGTACTCTTCCACCTTTATTATGCGCACCGCCAAGGAGTGGAACGCCTTGCCTGAGTCTGTGTTTCCTGATAAGTACAACCTAGGGATCTTCAAGTCACGAGTGAATAGGTTTCTTCTAGGCAAGCGTGTACCATCGTAGACTGCATCATCGCTTACCATCAGGCGAGATAGTGGTCAAACGCTAGCCTATAATTAAAAAAAAAATGTTTTACTTTAACTTTCATTGTTAGCATGAGTGGAAGGTTGAAACTGCGAAATGTATAACTGTGTTCACAGTATGACTAACTGGGATTATTGATCGAGCGACGCGAGATCTCCAAATCAACTTGGGAAAATCGGCGTTGTATGTATGTATGTTTGTTTGTCCGAGGATAACTTTCAAAGCGTGGTGTTGGCACAATTCTGTTGTGACTAAATGAGCCAAACATGTTGGTGGGTTGTTGAGATATTGGGGTTTGATAGGGGAAAAGTAAATAAAAATTATATTATTAGGTCAAATGGGACGTTTAATGAAAGGTCTTCATTAGTACATTTTGACCCTGTTTTTATTTTTACTTTATCCTGTAGTTTTTGAGTTATTAGCGATAATTAAAATTAAACTTTGAAGAAATTCACAGGGTACACCAGTGATCCCACAGTGCCGAAATTTGGTATTCGTATAGCTTTAGTAACACAATTATAGGGAAAAGTCTGAAATCCAGAATAACTGCAATATCTACCCCTAGAAAGAGTAACCAATTAACATGAACTTCGTTACTTGTAATTAGAATGAAACTTTAGGTCAAGTAAATTGGTTATTCATTTCGGGGCACTATTTTATTAGTCAAAGTTTATGAATGATATTTTTTTTTATGTTTTTAGAGACTCACGAGATCTTAGTTCGGGCCGAACCACTAGTTAATACATGATGTTTTCAGGATTTTGTATCCGATTTTATCTAGTAGGTGTAGGTACCTATGTATCGATTGGTTGGTTTTTATTTAGTGTCAGAGTGCAATAGCCTTGAAAGTTTATTTGGTCTGTCTACTGGAGAGCATGCTCAGAGGCGCCTTCCATGTTTATTTTGGTGGATGATCTGCTTTGCAGGGTAAATTTATCAGGACGTCAGAGCCCAAGATAGATCATTGATGCTTGAAGGCGCCAGACAGAGGTATTTCAAGATTCCTTAACTGAATTCGATGAAAAGGAGGGTTGAGAGGTTTACTTTTAATGTGAAATCATCTTAATTTATTAGCTTCGCGGTCTATTTTGAAATTCGCCTGATACGAAGCATAATCCTTTGCTGTTTTTATATACACAATGTACGACCCAAGACTTATGTCTTGGCCTCCGATCCGATAGAAGCAGTCGCCATTTTGGTTTATCCTGTGCAGTCCTATCAGTCGACAGTTACAATATTTTATCCATCTATGATAATCATTTTATGAATGGTAACGTGGTTATTAACATACTAATGATCAACCCCCTGCCCTGATGATTGGATTGAATTATGGATCGAATAGGTACCTACTCATCGTCATTAAAGTTTGTGTACAAGATCAGAAATGAGGAGATTCGTAGACAAACCAGAGTCACTGATAGATCCAGAGGATTAGCAGGCTAAATTGGCAGTGGGCGGGGCACATAGCTCAAAGAACTGGGGGAGTTGGCGCAGTTGAACTCCTTACTAATTAGGTAATAACTTATGGCGTGCCAGCGACATGTCAGGTTATATCCAAAATTGCCATAAATATATTTTTTGAGAATAGGGAATAGTCGACACCATAGTAACCGTAAAGTACAGAACCTATAGGTAGAGTTCTTGCAAAATGAGAACCCCCTAATCTAGATCATAATAAATAATGAACGTCTAAATACAAGCATTGTTCTAAGAGTCAGAATATATCAAAATCACTTTCTTAGAAAATATTTCAAAACCCTTTGAGTGCTCCGCCATTTCATTTGAAATTGGCAGTTCTTATACCTCTATTCAGAGTTATCAGTTCCGACAACACAATAGGACTGGTTACAATTCGCGTTTTAATATAGGGATCGGCGAAACTAGATAATATATCACACTCTATACGTATATCCAACGGAAGACCAGCGCTGTGTTACCAATTTACCATACTGTATTAATATTATTATGTTTATATTATTATTAATTATATAATTACCATACTGTGACAACAAAAAGCACAGGTCGAGCCGTTTTGTTTCGACTGCCAAATTATATCAACTGAACTCCATTTACTTACACGCATTGATCTTCTCTCGTATTTAAGAGCTTCACTCTTGCCGGTGCAACTAATGAAAATCTGTCAAACAACCATTTTCCCCCATTTCCACCTATTCTATATTTAATTCAACTGTAAAAAAAGTAACTTTGAGTTAGCGCCATACCATGATGTTGGGTGTTTTTAGACAGCCTGGCAAAGTAAAAAAAAATATTGAAAGAAAGATCATTTTGAATCGTCATTTAATATCAAAGTTAATGATTTTAACCCTTAAATGCATTTTGACGTAAAACTGCAACATACCACTAACACGGCTACCAAATCATTAATATGAGCGCAACGCATACTGTTATCATAAATCATATATTTATCATGAATTTAATCATGCATTTAAGGGTTAAGTTACATATGACTAATTTGTTACATTTTTATTAATTTTTATTGAGTTGGAGAAATTTGAATCCGAAGCATGTATATTATCCAAATAATCGTATAAGTTATAGTAAGATTTTTTATACAGCCAACGCTTTTCATTTTCGTAATGTGTTTTTTATCGTCAGATAATCAAATGATAAGATGACTTTTGAGTTATTTAAATTTCTTTGGAAAATAATGTTGACACGGCAATTGACATCGAATTTGATAATCTGTTTATGACAGAGCAACGCCATCTGTTAGCAGTTAAACATGGCCGTGAAAACCCCTCATTGTCTATTATGTTATATCGCTTGAGAGCGTTTACAAGGTTTATCAAGTCTAAAAGCCGAAGCTGACATCTTTATCAAACTGTGGCAGATAGATTGTGTGCCGAGGTGGGTGATGTGGCTGATGGGCAATTTTTGCTGCTGTTACCTACGATCAGGGAATCCTGGGCGGTCAGGGTTATGTATGTGATCATCATCAACCTTTGCAGTCCACTGCTGGACGTAGATCTCTCAAGGTGCGCCAATGAGTCCAATCTCCAGCGCTTCTCATCCAATCTCTCTCTCTTCTAACATACATGGTACGACTACGTTTTTAGATTGAACAAGCTTATGGTATGGCCCACCTGATGTTAACTGGTAACCATTACCTATAACAGACGTCACGCACGTTAGAAATGTGCCCTACGATGCACTTCCCTGCGTCCATCAACTTGAGGCATACAGATGTAAAGTCTCATGTGCCTGTAATTTCACCGGCAACCATACCCTTCAAACCGAAACCCAGCAATGCTGCTTAGCGGCAGAAATAGGTACGGTGGTAGTACTTCCCCGGGCGAGCCCTTACACAAGGAACTCTACTGCTCTTACGTGCGTTGTTATTTTCCCACTACGATTCACTATTTAGTACTTGTAGTACCGTTTTCGCTCATTGACCTCTTACATGGTATAAATTCTAGCCATTTGTTTTTGCTTTCGTATCTCTAGTCGATCTAACAGGTGGCTGCAAATAAACGTTGAACCCATTAAAGTATCGGGTATATCGGTCGGCGCCGGCGCATTCAGTAGCACGCGCAAATAGATTTGCTGTTTAATTTCAATGGTTTGTATATTATTATTGTAACTACAGGAAGTGGGTTGAGAAGCCCAAAGGTCGTTGGTTTTAATCCGGTAGTTGACGTAAAGTTAAACATTTGAGAAGATCTATAACTTTATGGGGGGTAAGGGGTTCAAAACAACAAATCTTTTTGAACCCAATCGTCAACCTCACCTGCACGCGTCGGTGGCTTTTGAGTGACCGCGGTGCCCCCTGCCAATTAGCGGAAGAGGCTCTGGCGACCGATCATGGCGGTATATCCAAAAAACCTAGTTAGCCAACTGACTAGAAGAGGCGTAGTCGGCGGCTGAGTGCGGGGGCTAAGTACCTCCTAAAAAGTACCTCCACCAACTCGAATTGGACAAGCGCGGTGGAACCCTATGTCTAAACCCCTTCCCTCATGATGACACAACACAAACCCACGCCCCAAGTGCCCGGGAGCTCCAGTAGGTGTGATGCCGATGACAGTAGGCAAACACACCCTGGGACTAGGGGTGGTAAGAATCTCCGGGTGAGGTCTCTCAACTGTCAAACGATCCAAGCTTGTAATATGGATGCCGAGAAATTAAATATTTTAACATTCAATGTAAGGACTCTCCGCACAGAGGAACGATTAGTAGAATTAGAAAATTCCCTTGAACATATAAACTGGGATATTGTAGGACTCGCAGAAGTTAGACGAGAAGGAGAGAATATGTTAGAGAGAAATGATAACATATTTTACCACATAGGAGAGGGAAGTCAATACGGAGTAGGATTTTTAGTTCCAAAGAAATGGAAAAATAATATCATGGAGTTTGTGGGCTACTCGGATAGGGTGGCAGTGCTCAAGTTTCGCATCGGCGATGGAAAGGTACTTACAGTAATACAAGTTTATGCACCCACATCAACGCACCCTGATGAGGAGGTCGAAGAGTGGTATGATGTTTTGAATAAAGCCTGTGACGAGCATAGGGGAACATGGACCTTGGTCATTGGTGACTTCAACGCCAAGGTTGGTCCACGAAACATCAAGGACAACCCTAATATCATGGGACCATACGGATTACGAGACAGAAATGTACGAGGCAGGCGCCTTTTAAAGTTCGCTTTTGGCCAAAATTTGGCTTTAAGCAACAGTTTCTTTTCTAAAAAGCCACAACGCCGTTGGACCTGGTTTTCCATGGATGGCGCTACCCGCAATGAAATTGATTTCTGTCTGTCCTCAAACAAACATACTGTTCAAAATGTCGAAACCCTCAATAGCTTAAAATTCAGCTCTGATCATCGCCCACTACGCACCACCATTAAAATTAACATGAAAATTCACCGGAACAAAATGGTTAAAGACACAATTAGAAAATTAGATAAATTTACCCTTATTGCAAATAAAGAACAGTTTAAATTAGAACTTAAGAATAGCTTTAGTCAATTAGATATGAGAAGTTGTGATAACGTAGACACTCAATATAAAAATATTAGAGATAGTATTAAGAAAGCTAGTCAACAAATCAAGTCATTAAAACTAAGAACCAAGAAACTTACAAACGAAACCTTAAAATTAATTGAAGAGAGACAAAAGTTTGTTCCTAATTCTAGTGAGCACACGGCGTCTGATAGAAAAGTTAAAAGGAGCATTCGAAGAGACATAAGAGCATTCAACACCAATCTAGTCCAATCTGCTCTAGATAAAAATAAATCGTTGAGGTCAGCCATGCGAGGAAGAGAACCTGGCAGATCCACAATCACCTGCTTAAAAGACCGTTACGGGGTGAAGCAAGGTGACAGAGATAAGATACTTGAGATATCTACCCAATTTTACATGGATCTGTACTCCGAAGACACACCTCATCAAACCATTCAAGAATACTCTTGGCCTGATACAATTGAACCAATAACAGGGTACTTGGTTCACAGAGCAATAACGAGTTTGAAGTACAATAGAAGTCCCGGAGAAGATAGTATAACTACAGAGGCCCTGAAAATTGGCGAACATGTTTTAAACCCACACATCACCAACCTATTTAACATCATACTAAAAACCGGATCCTTCCCTCGTATTTTTTGTCACTTTAATATAATTTTATTATATAAAAAAGGAGACAAGTCCGATATCGGCAACTATCGCCCCATCAGCCTCGTTTCCCACATCTACAAGACTTTTATTAAAATATTAGAATCTAGAATTTCCGGTCAACTAGATAAGAAACAACCTCCCGAACAGGCAGGCTTCCGTTGAGGCCTTTCTACCACAGATGGAAAGATAAGGGCATTGTCGTCGGTGATAAGAGATTGACTAATGTCCGATTTGCAGATGACATTGTCCTTTTCTCCACAACAGCAGCCGAACTAGAGACGATGCTCCAAGATCTGAGCAGAGCAAGCCTCTGGGTAGGACTTTCTATGAATATGACGAAAACGAAGGTGATGACGAACGGCACGCAGAGGAAAATAGAGGTTGAGGGTATGGGGATTGAATATGTCCATGAGTGCATATCCTTGGGCCAATTAGTTTCTTTCCAGGCAAGACAAGAACAAGAGATTGCAAGACGCACGGAAAACGCTTGGAAAAGCTATTGGTCCATGAAAGACCTAATGAAAGGACCGCTTCCACTTTCTCTAAAGCGGAAACTCATGGATATATGCATTCTCCCCATCCTCACCTATGGTGCGCAAATCTGGTCGCTAACCAATCGTCAAAAGTCCTCCCTTGGGGTATGCCAACGTGCAATGGAGCGCAGTATCCTGGGCGTAAAACTCACGGACCGAATCAGGAACTCGGTTATACGCTCCCGAACACAGGTGGCCGACGTCGCTCAAAAAGCTGGAAGACTCAAGTGGGACTGGGCCGGACACGTTTGCCGTATGCCAGACACAATGTGGGCGAAGACCACCACTGAATGGCTCCCAAACTACGGACGACGCCCGCGTGGAAGGCCCAGGCGAAGGTGGCGGGATGAGCTAAACTCCTACCTCAAGGATTGGCCCCTACTTGCAATTAACAGAGACGAGTGGAAAGAGGGAAGGGAGGCCTTTGCCCTGCAGTGGGACACAACAGGCTTATAATAATAATAATATAACTTTAAATAAATAATGCTCGGCATAATCCCGCTAATATTATAAACGCGAATGTTTGTATGTATGTATGTATGGATGTTTGTTATTCTTTCACGTTGGAACGGCTGAACCGATTTCGATGAAATTTGGTATGTACATAGATCATAACCTGGATTAACACATAGGCTATTTTTTATTGGCAAACCACGCGTGCGAAGCAGCGGGCGGGAGCTTGTAATTCATATTTTTTTATTTTGTGAAACATGGGTCTTAGAAAAATTACAAAAGGTATGTATCACCTACAGCCATTATGGAATTTTCTCATTTATTTTCTCCAAAAACCAACCCCCTTGTCCCCCCAACGCCGAAAAAAAACAACTCCCCCCATCTTCTGACTTTGACAGCCAGTACTACTTGACATTCATTTATTTGGCTTGGGTATAGGCCGATTGGCGACAGCCATGGTCTACTCTATAGCATCAAAATGTAACAAAAACACAAAAAATAAAAAGTTGAACAGTGATTATAAAAAAGTAATGCTAGTCAAAATAATATAGATTTAAATGTCAAATGTTACATAAATCCTACTATGAGACCCAGATAACTGATAGAATACTTATGTACTTTTTTCTTATAATTGTTATAAAAAACAGATCCGAAACAAATATCCGTAACATTTTATCCGAGGCGGTAATCATACCCGCAACTGCGGTCATCTAAACTTGGTCTCTGTAAAAAAAGTTCTCAGCATCGGCCAAAAGGTGAAATGCACATAATAATGATACCGTTGACCACATACCACATAGTTAAACATATTACACAACCACTAGTTTGTCTTATACGCTTTCCTCGGTTCGCTAGCCCTATGTATCAGATGTCATCTGTCCACTTTCCATATACAACTTTCTATATAGCAGCAAGGTCGGTTATAATAATGCTTATGTAATAATTATCTGGACATAATAATTTTTAATTTTAACTTTTCTTGTGAGCAAGTCTTCAAGTTGAAGACTTGCTTCAAATTTACATAATTGAAGATGATGTACAGTGACGGAATGAAAAGATTCCTCACCTGAGAGTCAGTTTTCGCTTGCACCAGTAATGCAAGAATCAATTAATTATTTTTGACAAGTCAAACAGTCAAACAACTTTGATCTGAATAATTTTGAACTTTATTAACGAACAGCTAAACATTATTTTCTCTATCTCAGCATATTCTGTAACAAAGTTTCAAAAAGTATTACGAGTACGTACTCGCGATACGTTGAACGAATCAATTTGAAAATTGACGAACTTTTTCATTCCGTCACTTACCTGGTGGCTCAAGTTGCAGCATTAGTTGGGTGGATACCATCCTCTTAGCTTTTCTTCTGGGCAGAGGGCACCTATTCAATTCCGTTTTCGGGCGACGATGAATGGATGAAATTGAAGTGTATTTAGTTTGGCCCACAATAGCCCAAAGTAGAGATGACTGGAGAGGGGGAAGGGAGGCTTTTGCCCTGCAGCGGAACACTACAGGATCCATCACACTCCTCTTTCGGTGTTGACCGCCAAAGCTTTCTCGGCCAACCTTGACGTCGCTATCCTTCTTTATATTTTCATTTTGGTTGGCAAAGCCAAAATGGTAGGTCAACATTTTAAAATAGGGATACTAAATGTCCTTACTAAGCCTCTCCCCCTTACCTGCGAAGTTTGCAAACCTAAATATCTGAAATAATTATAGTCATTAAATTTTACTAGAAAAAAAAGTCAAATAATTAGTCTCTGCTATGAGAATTTTTTTTTTGAAACCAGCCATTATAGTTTTTCTGAATATCTACTCACATAACTATATGCTGCAAAATAACATAAATCTAGGTAGGTACTGGTTTTTTTTAACCACCTAGAATTATGATAACGTACCTAGTTTTATAGAGAAGTTTCTGATATACTCACTCCAAATGCGATCAAGCGAATCATTACATTGTATTTCAAGGGGCGCTTATTTAAGTATTCTAATCAAAATCTTTATAAATATAGTTAGTTCAATTGTCTCTATTTTAATCTTTTTAACCGATTCCAAAAAAGAAGGAGGTTCTCAATTCGACTGTTTTATTTATTATTTTTTATGTTTGTTACCTCATAACTCCGTCATTTATCATCTGATTTGGAAAATTCTTTTATTATTTGAAAGGATATTTTTACAGATTGGTCCCATAGAAATTTCATCGAAATCGGTTTAGTAGTTTGTTTTTTCTGTTGTCTGAAGTCGGTTATATTTTTGTTAAAAAGTTACTTGTATTTAGTAGGTACACTAGGTATGTTATAGTAATCAAGCAGCTACTTTGCCGCTTTTGCCATGGTTTAGCATTAGGTACAATGTAGATTCAATTTGGTTTAAGTCCAGTGTTATATTCATTAGTTGATAATATACAGTAACGTAGCTATGAATCTAAGTTTTGATAGATCAAATAAAATATACAGAAAAACACATTTTTTCTTGACAATAAGTCAAAATACCTAAATACATTTATTTCTCAGCAAAAGTTAATCTGTCAAAACATTTGGTCTGGATCAAGCACTTCACAATATTTTGATTGCATAAGTGCTCCCATTATCGGTCGTTCATACTTTCTTGTGTGTACACTCAGCATCATCATTACGATCTAGTTTTTGAAGCCCAAATATTTCTGTAATTAAACGGTTTTATCAACATTTTTAAATCCCGTATTTACAATACATAGGTTTATATTTTTATTGTAATTATCTCAAGCTACTAAGCGAGATGGATATTTTATCTTAAGATACAAAATATATCGTAAGATTCTTTCACGAGAATGAAAGCCAGCGGGTTCGCACGCGTTGTTTGTCAACAAAAAGTACGAGGCATGCCTTTTAAGTTTTGTCGTTTGAAGAAAAAAACACATCTAGAACCTTATAGTACTTTTTATTGTTTTTCAAAGTATTCACAACGTAGCTTAAAACACTTTTCCATTCGCTCAAACCAGTTATTATAACATTTATTCCACTCTAAAGTGGGGTGTTCAAAATGGCTGTCTTGAAAGCGTCGACTGCTTCTTCACCGGACTGGAACCTTTGACCACGAAGACTTTTCTTAATTTTAGGAAATGTAAAGAAATCGTTAGGGCTTAGGTCAGGACTGTATGGAGGATGGTCAAGAATTTCTACTTTTTCCTGCTTCAAATACTCAATCGTTTGACGAGCGCTGTGTGAGCTTGCGTTGTCGTGGTGCAGGATGATGCGTCGCTTTGAGTTAGATTTTCGAAGTTCGGCGATGACTTGTGGTAAACAAACTGTAGTATACCACTCTGCGTTAACCGTTCTACGATCTTCAAGTGCAATAGTCGCAACATGGCCGGTTTTTCCAACGAACGTGGCCACCATCTTCTTTGAAGTGCTTCGAGAACGAACAACTTTAGTCGGCTTTGGCTCGTCTTGAAAGACCCAGATTGTAGATTGTTGTTTGGTATCAGGATCGTAGGCATAGATCCAAGATTCGTCACCACTTATGATGTCGTAGACGTGATTTGACTCCCCTCGGTTGAACCTTTGCAGAGTTTTCTTACACCATCTGACGCGGGCCGCCTTGTGATCGTCGGAAAGCAGATGCGGTATCCAACGGCAAACTAGCTTTCTCACACCAAGCGCTTCATGCAAGATCTTCTGAATGGTTGTCCCTGAGATGCCTAATAGAGCCTCTATCTCTCGATACGTCACATGACGATCTTCGAGAATTAGTTGTCTCACAGCAATGATGTTATCTTCAGTGAAGGCGGATTTTGGGCGTCCTTCGCGAAATCTGTCACTAACACTAGTATGTCCACGCTGGAATTCTAAATACCAGCGTTCGACAGTCCGCAGACATGGGGCTACATCACTGAACACAGATGTTAGCTCTTCTAAACACTGAAGCCGTGTCAGGCCTCTTCTAAAGTTGTAGAAAATTATTGCACGAACATTTTCCTTAGAAAGATTCATTTTCGTACGTGACCTGACAGATTCAAATCGAAACTGTGACTAAACAATAGCATTAATCCTAATACTTTCAACTGTTTTGAGATTCAAAATGTAAACACATTCGAATATAGAACAGTTCCAAATTCAAAATTGCCGGAAAATATGGAAACGACAGAACTTAAAAGGCATGCCTCGTACCTTATGCGTTAATCCAGGTAATAATCCACGTAATACCAAATTTCATAGAAATCGGTTCAGCCGTTACGACGTGATTGAGTAACTTCTTGAGTGATTGATTTAAGATATCGTACATAACAACGTATATATAGGTACGTATATTTTATACAGCATGTTCATCATGTGTGCTGCGCTACGTTGTTTTCCTTTACTAATACTACTAGTTAAAATTACACTAGTCTTCGTGCTCCATCTTAGACCACATATCTTTGTTTCGTGATTATGGCCTTACATTTTGTTTTTGAAACAGTTTTATTTAAAACTGTAATTGTGTGCGATGTTATGATTCTGACTGTACTGTAATGTTATTCATAAACATTGGTTTGCTTGTAATACCATTAAATTACCACAAACGGTGTCAGGTCGCATTGCTAGTGATTTCTTTCGTCTTTCCGTTATGACTCAAGAGTGTTCGGATGTTAATATTAATTCATTCTTCTTCTTTCGTGTCAATAGCAACGTATTTTAATTCGCAATTTTTTATATTAGCGTTGGGTAGAACCTGCCCACGTCTATTGCATTTATGGTAGCCCTATTAAGATCGTGCCTTCTATTTCTAATTCTAGGGCGGGCGAATAAAAGATCTGCACTGACGTCCCGCATTCAGGTGTATTGCGCATTACCCCCCTTCTAACCAGTTATCCTAACTCCTTAAAGTAACGGAGTAGGATTTTGGATTGGTGGCAGCAGCTTTCCAGGGTCCCCGTGGATGTTCATGTAGTAGCGGTGTTAGTGGAGAATGAGGATTTCGATGATCCCTTGTAAACCCGTTCTCAGTCTGGCGTCGTTTGTGGCAGTGCAGTGAAGTATCACGTGCTCCACAGTCTCTTCCTCCCGATCGTGCCTTGTGCAGGGCATAAAGGACAGTTGATCAGGTGGGACATAGTCTAGATGGGGTGCCCACAATCACTGCTGGTTAGCGAAGGCTCTCGCATTCCCCATCTACAGAGGGTTTTCCTACACCGCCCAACCTGAGTCAGGAGTCACCTTACTTAAAAAAACAAAATCTTCAAATAAAATACGAAATATACAAACACACAATACCTAATTATTATCTCATTCATAAATTATATTAAGTATATATTTGGAAAAATAAAAAACCAGACTGCGCACAAAAAAACTTTTGCTTTTAAAAATTAGGATCGTGAAGGAATATCTATAATGAAGATTTTTTTATTACCAACTGATACTTTTACATTCAAGAAAAATTGGCAAATTATTTTCATTTTTTATTAAAAAACTTATCGTTACAATTTTTGTGCTTTTGAATACTTTCATTTTATTACCCCACTCGAGAAGTTTTGATTTTTGTATCACTGAAATCCAATATGGCGGCTTGCAATCGTGAATAATGATGGTGACGATTTTATCTCTTATTTTATAGTTTCTCGAATGTCCCATTATGGAAATTTATCAAAATAGATAAAATCTTCATTAGCAATCTATTTTGTGTCGTGTCTATTTTATATCTTTACAACTTTTACTATAAATAGGTGTGTCTTTCTATAACACTAATATTATTTATGCGGAAGTTGGGATGTTGTTTATTACTCAATCACGTTGTAACGGCTGAACCGATTTCGATGAAATTTGGTGTGTTGATAGATTATGACCTGGAGTCAAACATAGGCTATTTTTAGTTGACAAAAAACGCTTGCGAAGTAGCTGGCGGAAGCTAGTCTACTATAAAGCTAACCGGTACATTAACACCATTTATAACTCTACCATATTAAGTACCGAAGTCTTCTAAGAATCATCTTAATTGCATAATACGTAACTTAAAGTCGTTAAACTTCTATTTTTTAGCGTTTTAATAACTTACTTTTATTGTGGAGTGTCATAATTCGTGTTATCTCGTTACCATTCCGTTTTGTCTTTTTGTTTTTGCTTTCTCGTAATTAATTTGGATTTAGCATAGACAAGAGCTTACAATCTGAATGGTATTTATTGCACTTGTTTTTTTTAATCTGTATTACGTAATTGGTTTTTGTATCGAAGTCTTACATTACAAAGTAGTCTTATCTTATATACGTATTTTGTGCCTAATATCTTAAATTTTAAATCTTAAACTTCATCATCATCATCACCACCAATGTATGTGCGCATATACATTGTGACAACCCCTGTGGCGTAGTGGGCGAATAGCTGGCTGAGACGCAGGAGGTAGCGGGTTCGATTCCCGCCGCGGAACAAATGTTTGCGATAATAGCGTCGGACATAACTTGGTATTTGTTTGTTCATACAACAGCTCTAATAAACTAGCTCGCAATGTTATAATATGTATGTAAGTATTTTATCAGTTATCTGTTTCCCATAGTACAAGTTTTTCTTAGTTTGGGGCTAGATAGCGCTGTGTGAAATTTCCAGCATTATTATTATTATTTATAGTGGTTCTGTGAGAACAGTAGACCTCGCGCGCTTCCCAAGTTCAAAATGTAATTTACTCAACAACTTGTCTATAAAATGTGAATCTGTTATTGGCATTAGGCATTAGCTATAAGAGTTTGTTTACATTGATATAAAGTGCTGTTGATTCTGTAATGATAAAAAAAAAGTAACGAGGAAAGTCCAATTTCAACTCGAATTTCAGATGCTTCAATTTTCCAATAGGCCTACATAAGTAGACTTTTGAGCAAAATATTGGTATAAGTATTAGCGATTATTCTCTTGGTATATGTAGACATAAATTTTCAGAAAAAAAAATGCAAAAATTTAAATTAGTCCTTATATAACGTTACAGCAATCTCCCTCCCCCCCCCCCCCGTCCACTCCTCCCTTTCCGTAATTTTTTCGCAACATCTTGTATAGAATGAAGACCTTAAAGTGCCTCTCAAATTTGATTGAAATCGTCGATAAATAACGCTACATCAAACTTCCTCCCATTCCCCCCCTATTTTCCCCAATTAAAAATCGCGAAAAATTAAACGAATAAATCAAAGAACTTGTGGAACTTGTGCGAACTGGGCCAATTTTCGTCAAAATCGGTTGAAAAATGCGACCTGTAGACGAGAACGGACATACAGACAGACAGCCGGACAAAAGCATTTTTAGCCAATCTCGAAACTGAGACGCTTCGCTCGCTCGGTCAATTATAATTATTTATTTCCTAACGTAAACAATATTAAGTACATACATATTTACATATAGATAAATAGTTTCCATTGCACATTGGTCGAAATTCGACCGTGTTTAAAAGGGGGGTACAAACAAACTACAAAGTTACTTCGTATATTTATATATTGATTGTATATCTACTCTTAATTAAACAGGTGTATTGATTGATTAATTCTCTGTTTCAGGTACGTTGACCGACCTCCACATTATATCAGATGGCGTTTATGAGGTATTTCATGTTTTAAACTATTTATTACTTACTAGTGACTAACAACGGTTTAGCCCGTGTGGTATCAGAAATAGCTATTTAATAAAATTATTTATATTTAAAACTAGAGTATTTTGTTTGCTTGTTTAATTCTTTATCGTACAAACAGAAAAATGTACAAATTTAGGACTTAATGCTAAAAGCATTTACTACCACTCATCCGTGACGAGTAAGTTACATTTATTTAAATAAGTTTATTCGTAAGTACAGCTTTAGCGTTCAAGATACACATCAATGAATATTAACAACTATTCGGAAAAAAATCACACTTGTACTAGTCCATTTGATATGTTTAAGTTCTTACTAACAAATATGGATCTTTGATATCTGAGAAATCAATATTAATTTATGTTATTTGTAATTTACTGTCTTACTGCTGGGCAAAGAGCTCCGTTCTACTTCAATCTATAGCGGGCGTGTGTGGTCTAGTCTTCTTTATCCTTAGTTTCTTATCGTATACAAGAAAATATATTCAAAACATACAGAAATACAACCAACTTGTATTATTCTATCAAAAATACTTTTGATAACTGGACTTTTTCAGTCAAAGTGTAATTTTAAAACACTTACTAAGTCTACGCTAATTTAAATAAAGATCTACTAGATAACCTCTTTATCTGATCTATTCAAAGCAAAGGCAATAATGCTTAGCACGGACAAACAAACGTACGCATAAACTTGTCTATGTAATAATCTAGATCCATGACCAAACAGCGACCAAGTCACGATTCATTTATTGGAACGTGTAGATTAATTGAAAGGATTTGTAATTGTATTTAAATTGATCGAGTAAACTAGATTAAGCAGCAACACCCAAATCAGTTTTCGAAAAATTATACCTATCTTCTTGTAACTACACTTAGCGGCACAATTAACCGCCCACCCTTTTAAAGTGGCAAATTTTGATGTTATCGCAGTTGTAAGTTATTGGGTATAAATAAGTCAAGTGTGAAAGAAATGTAGTGACGAAAAAATTACAAACTACCCACTTAACTTTGTTTTTTTTACGCATAAGTTGTGAATAGGATAAATATCGAACTTCGTCTCATTATCGTTATCGTTGCCATACTGCTTACATTGCTTCAGTGGCATTAAAAGTAAACAATTTGAGTTTGTTTTGGTTTCGTAACTTAAAGCTAGTGTTTGGACATCACAAACATGCCATTTGATGCTAATTCAGTGGCGAGAGCCGTCGCTCTTATCGACGAAGGGTTTAGTCAGCGTTACGTGGCGTGAAAGCTTGGTGTCGCACGTACCACCTTAAGGGATGCAGTGAAACGGTTTCGGGAAACTGGCTCTTATGAGCGAAGACCAGGACAGGGCCGAAAAAGATGCACCTCCGCTCGTGACGACCGATTTCTTGTGACCAATGTTCTAAGAAATCGGTTCACTACAGCTGTTGAGGCACGAAACCAACTTCGTGAGGTTCGCAATGTTCAAGTGAGTGAAAGAACAGTGAGAAGAAGACTAGGAGAGAATGCCCTTGGAGCTTTTCGACCATCTCGAGTGCCACAATTGCTCGTAGGCCACCGGAGAGAAAGACTTCGTTTTTCCCGAGAGCACGCCGAATGGAATATGGAACAATGGAAGAATGTTATGCTTACTGACGAGACAAGAATATGCTTGCACGGTCCTGACGGTCGCCAGCGTGTATACAGAAGCAAGAATGAAAGGTTTGCACCATGTACTATTGTGGAAACAGTAGGTTACCAAGGTGGCTCTATCATGATATGGGGCGGCATTACTTACGAAGCACGCACCGACTTGGTTATCTTCGAAAGAGGTGGAATAAATGCTCAGAGGTATGTAACAGAAGTGTTGGAACCTCATGTAATGCCATTTGCTCCATTTATTGGCGAAGATTTTTTATTAATGCAGGACAACGCTGGCCCCCACGTTGCTAGAGTTGTTACCGCGTACCTGGATACCGTCGGCATTCGAAAATTAACATGGCCATCCCGGAGCCCAGATTTAAATTCTATTGAACACATATGGGACAATTTAAAAAGACGTGTTCGAAGCCGCATACCAGCTCCAACCACCATAGATGAATTAAAACAAACCGTGATTGAGGAGTGGCAGAACATTCCACAACAACAGATCAAAGATGTCATCGACAACATGCCAAACCGTTTGATGGAAGTCATGAGGGCTAGAGGTGGAAATACGCACTATTAGAATTCATTTATTCAGCAGATTTTTTATTTTTAAGCCATTTCATCACATTTGTTAATTTACGGTCAAAGTGTTTTTCAAACTTTTTTATAAATAAACGTAATAATTAAAAACAATATTATCTTTCATTTTACTTCAATATACCTACGTTATAAAATAACATTCACAAGTAAGGCCACAATTTATTTTTTTTAACCAAAATCGTAAAAAATCAAGGTGGGCGGTTAATTGTGCCGCTGAGTGTATATTAACTCTGTAAATCTTAGATGAAACTTATGTAAAATGAATGGTTGTACGACATAAAAAAAAGTGGCACTCCGGAGTGCCGACAGAAGTGAAAACAAGAACAATTACGTGTGATTTTTTGAGTCATCAGGAACGGTGTCGATAACTATGTCGCGAGTTCAATGGTTTTTTCCCATCTCAAATTATATACAAAGGTGTTGGTAACGGTGTCGCAAGTTTAATGGTTTTTTCCCATCTCAAAAATGCCCAACGCGCCTAAAGAAGTTGTCACTTCAAATTAAAATTTAGATAATCTGTGTTTGTAAACAAACCGTTCAAGAAGGTAAAGATTTTGAAAAAGAATTTGCATTTGTTATTGAATTGTAATGACTCCATCATTAGGTATATCTATCATCTATCAATTCTGTCAAAAAAAAAACTATTTATTAATTACTTGTGAATGAATTTAATGTTAAGTATACAATGTATACATACATTATATTGTTTACAAACATTCTACATCTAGTTTGGCTGAGGAATAGGTAACCGTAAAAAGTTAGACAGGCACATTCAGGTCAGATTCATAGATTAAAAAAGGTCTTAAAAAATATCTGCAAAATGAACTTGTCCGACGTGTCCTTGATAAGTATGTAAATATTGATATCACAAAAACATTAAATCTAACATTTGCATACCTATCAAGACATGATCATATCAAAAGAATTTTAAACAGCTTTTTAGGAATCGGGCGTTACTGATAAAGAAATAAAATGCCAATAAACCCGAGCTTTCTTAGATCTGATTTCGATAAATCCAAAGGAAATGGCATAAAATCACGGTCAAAACTAATTAATTCAATCCAATTCCACAGAACCCAAACTAGTTTAAACATTTATGATTTAAACATCCTATTTGCCTATGTACAGTTATGAACTAAAGTCACTGACATAGAACAGAAAATTCAAAATGTTCTAATTCATTAAAATCAGAAGGATAACTTTGAAACGTCAATTTTACTGACTGTTCCTTCGCGACCAAGCCAGGAAAGAAATGCTAGAAATAGGACTGGTTGTTCTTTTTAATGATCCGCTTAGAATACATAACAATAAAGAAAATAAATTACGTCTAAATTGTAACATTTTTGAACCAGTTGAGCAAGGCACGGATCAATCGCAAGCAAGAGAATTAGCAAGGCACGGGGACATAGATCAAAGAACTGACGGCCGTTGGGGCAAGTTACCGAGTGGAAAGCGCAGCGTAGGACGGCCCCCGCTAGACAAAAAGATCACCTTATAAAAAGTTGCTGGGAGTCGCACAAGATAAATAAGCCATAGATTTATAGAGCGACCGCTATAAATCTATAGCATAGGCCCCTTTAAGATGAGGTCCTTGTATCTAATATGACGATGATGATGATGACAGTTATGAAATAAAATATTTGAATTCGACACAGTAAGTCAAGGTTTGTTACAGTGGAAGTGTACATTAATTTAAATTACTTACCAAGGTATTTTAATGTTATTTGTAAATTAGGTAATAGTGTCCATTACACTTTTGTAACGGCAATTGGGACAGTTACATACGTTATAAACTTTTTTTCTCACATTTGGGGAAAAGTTTAAAGCTTGCCGTTATACCTACAGTTTGTTATGCTGACAAATTACTCCAGATATCATAACAATTTTCCGTGCGCATTGACACTGTCAAAAGTGTGAATGATAACATCGTGTGGAAATCGGCATCCCTTAGATCCACGGGTAGTGTTCTTTATTCAATAACCGGCGATGGGCTTGCAACCTGTAATGCATAAAGTTCAAAAAAAAAAATTTATACTAGCTTGGGATTTTGAGATCAAACGTATATTTTTTTAAACACTTCTAACTGTTGCCCGCGACTTCGTACGCGTTACACTACTAAATGTGTAGGTAACCTAGAAATAAAGGTAAACTCACTGTTGCAACTTTACTTGACACTCCATTTTTATCCCATGGGAACTGATTTATGGGATAAAAGGCAGCCTATGTGGTAATCAACGTTATAATCTAAGTGTGTACCAAATTTCATCCAAATCGGTTCAGCCGTTACGACGTGATTGAGTAACAAACAAATAAATAAATAAACAAACATCCAAACTTTTACATTTATAATATTAGTGTGATAGGCTTGCGTTTGACCACGATCTCGCCTGATGATAAGCGATGATGCAGTCTACGATGAATCACGCTTGCCTAGAAGAAACTTATTCACTGGCGACTTGAAGACACCCAGGTTGTAGTTATCAGAAAACACAGACTCAGGCAAGGCGTTCTACTTTTTGGCGGTGCGCATAATAAAGGTCGAAGAGAACCGCTTTGTGCGAATGGGAGGTATTTCAACAATATAGCGCTGGCGCACCGCACCACCTTGGAATATGGCCAAACTTCTGTTAAGTGGTAACCATCGCCTATAGCAAAGTTTTGCCTCATAAGTCACACACCTTAGGAACGTGCTCTACGATGCACTGCCCTGCGTTCATTAACTTGAGGCATACAGGTGTAAAGCCTCATGTGCCTGTAATTTCACCGGAAACCATACCCTATGCTAATATAGCTATGGAATAGCTATGGTGGTAGTACTTCCCCGGATGAGCCATTTCACAAAGAATTCTACTACTCATAAAGTAAGTAAGTGGGCATGTACCAAACTTAATAACCTGTGACTAGTCCCTTGTGGTATCTTCAAGGGTATTTGTACTGAGTACGTGATCTAAAAATACCTATCATGGTGAATAATAAATTCGTGAACCTGTTTAGGGACGTTTTTTTGTACTCTTATTTGCATTGAACTCTAAAAATGTTGACGTTCACTGAACACGTGACGTCAGCGCGCGCTGTGATTGGGCGCCACTAGGCGCGGCAAGCGAAAGTACTAACGAAACAGAGGTGCCCAACCATTGTCCGCCGTCACGGTGGTTGATACCCAGCATCTGTGACGTGAATTTGATATGGTATTGTTGTTAGAGGTCACGTGGCTACAAAGCTACAATATAATTTTAGTTATGGAATAGTTTTTGGTTGTGAGGAAATGGATACGGTGAATTTAGGTGTTTACTTAACTCGTTTTTTGGTGTTGTGCATTTATCTGGCGTAGTGGACACACTGTAAATGTTATGAAATATGTTTCTGCTATTATGTCAAAGTCAACTTTGAACAGACTTTTTTACTTTAGTTTTAGTACTGCCATTTTTTTTATTTTGATTGTAATTTCTCTTATTATGTGTAGCTTTATTTTGAGTTGTCCACGATCTTCTAAATTTATAATATATTTAGGTACGATCTTAATGTAATAAACTTGTTTGTATAATGTATTATGGATCCTTTTTTACTAGTATTTATGTACTTTTAAGTACCTACAGATTTCATTAATTAATAAAATATAAGCTTTTGCCTAACGAGTGTAGAAAACACAAATGAAGAACTACTGTGTACTATATTCTAGCAAATAAACGTTATCTTACAAACTTCCGTGAAATATTAGTTTAATTAATAGATAAAACACCAAACGAAATTGATCTCTTTTTCAAATTAATTGGGTTTTAAATCGTTTGTTTCTGTCTTTTGATCAGGATCTCAACGAGTGTAAAAATTTCCAGGAATAAAGCAGTAAAAATTGCACAGAGCGGCAAGTTAATGGTCATTTATACTGGAAAATAGAGCTTTTAACATGTTTCCGTCTCGTTAATTGTTAGTGCCTATGTTTATTTATGTCAATAAAATGTTAATAGCTCTTAATGAACACTATGAACAATTATTGGCTTTTACAGAATCAGTAGCAAAGCCTATAAATTGCCGCCTCATATTTTTGCTGAACTCTTAGGATAATTTATAATTGACATTGTTTATTATTGCATACTGTAGCGTTACACCTCTCTCCTGTAAAAGAAGAGAGCTGTAAGCCAAGTTGAATTTAGAACTACCTAACGGTTTGAAAAGAAAGAGAGATTTTACAATGTATTATAATTTAATATAATGACTGACTATTAATACGATACTTATCAAAGACACTTATTGTCCCACTATGGTGCGCACAAACAATAAATCCGGGAGTCTGTAGGTCCGATAGAATGCGCGCTGGTTGAGGGCTAGTGGAGCCTCTAGCCTACGTCGACGAGAGGCCGAGAGGACGAAGTAGCTCCACCGTAATCTCCAGGTCTGTATAGAGCAAAGGTCTCCAGCCCCGAGGGTCCAAGAGGGAGACTTGAGGACTCCAACCTCGAGGGGGTCAGGCTCTTAGGCTCAAGCCGGTAAGGCTTCGCCGTCAAAAACAAACTGTTTCCGGGCTGCGCTGACTGATTGATAAAATGAGACTGTTTAAAGCGTTTCCGTCTGAGATCTCCGCAGTTCTCAAGTTCAGACTGTCTTTTTCAAGGATGCTCTCGATGTCATTCGGACCTGTTCCAAAATTAAATTACAAAATTATAATTAGCGGCCAGTACAACCTTAATTCAAATTCAGAGGTTCTATGTAAAATTTCAAGTAAAACCTTATAAGTAAAAATATATATATATGTCTTAAATGTCATGTCAGTACCCATGTCAGGGCCCGTAGCCAAATTACATTCGCCACGAATCTATTCGATTTCTACATACATTTGTTGTCGCTGAATCACATGGTATTTCTATAGCATGTGTCAAATCCCATACATTTTCGGACGTATCGACTAGCGCCATCGCTCATCGACTGTAACTTGGCTAAGCCCTCTGGTCTATTTATTTTTGTGTTTCTGTTCCTAAAAAGTTAAAATAAATATAGCATCATTTATACTCCTGTGACGAGAAAATTCTGCTCTTATATGGCCATTATTACATTTTTATATGGGTCCACCCATAAAATGTAATATAATAATATAATATAATCATATAATATAATCATATTAATATAATGTAATAAATGTAATAATGCATAAAAATGTAATAATGGGCATTTTAAAGTTTCGAGATTGAATTTAAGTGTTTTCTGACCAAAATAATGATGAAAATGTTAAAGTATGGTAAAAGGAAACACAGAATCTATCTCCCCATGTGAGTATGTACATTAGATCGTGAACATCATGATCAAAATCTAGATAAAAAAGTGAGTGATATTACATTGCGAATTATGGAGATTCTAAGTTTTATGTATATTAATCATCTGTTGCTATGTAACTCTACCCATTTTGCACGAAATAAATGAATTGAAATGAAACGAAAAATAATGCAATAATTTGTTCTCAGGCTCCCTTACAAGAACGCACTATTTTTGATTGAACTGCATCGCTGATCGCATCAACTAAAACACAATACTATTCAATCAGCATTATTCTCTCAGGTTCTTTTCAATCCAGTCCATCCAATGTTGACTTGGAAGATATTATCATTAGTGATAAAATCGATACACGACTACACTAAAATGGCAACTTAAAAACTTTATAACGGCCAAGCATAGTGGTCGAATGCGACAGTAATTCATAACTTTTTTTTGCCTTCATTTCGACAGCCTCCGTGGCGCAATGGGCGTATAACCGGCTGAGACGCAGGTGGTAGCGGGTTCAATTCCCGCCGCGGAACAAATGTTTGCATGATCTACAGATATTTGTTCCGTCCCAGACACGTTCAGACACGTGTTTTTCTATGTATGTATTTACAAAAAAAAGTATATACGTATTCTTTCAGTTATCTGGTTCCCATAGTACAAACTTTGCTTAGTTTGGGGCCTAGATAGCGCTGTGTGAAATGTCCAGCAATATTTATTTATTTATAATAGTTTAATCTGTCGACGAGGTCCGAAAGGTTATCGTATCGCTTATGGAAATGCAACCGAAGCCGGGGGCAAAATGTCAGCATTGCACAATTTCAATTTGTAAGTGTTTGATAGACCTTTCACACTTGTAGTAAAATAACTAAAGCCGAGTCTCCTGCAACCATTCTTTTTTAAATTCAATCCACAAAATCAATAGGACGACCTCCGTGGTGCAGTGGGCGAATAACCGGCTGAGACGCAGGAGGTAGCGGGTTCGATTCTCGCCGCGGAACAAATTTTTGCATTATCTACAGATATTTGTTCCGGATCTGGTTGTTTCTATATATATTATATGTATGTATTTACAAAAGAAATGTATATAACTGATATAATAATCAGTTACGTATCTGGTTCTCGTAGTACTATCTCTGCTTAGTTTGGGATTAGATAGCGCTGTGTGAAATGTCCAGCAATATTTATATTTATTTATTTAATATACCTCAATGTCTGTTACCCAGTTATAAGATTATGGTACAGAAACGTGGTCTTTCACTACGGACCTCGTAAGAAGGCGCTCAGAGTGTTATGGAGAAGGCTATGTTTCTCTACGAGATCTAATCAGAAATGACGAGATTCGCAGACGAACCAAAGTGACCGACATAGCATCCAAGATGTAGTGGGCAGGGCACATAGCTCGAAGAACCGACAGCCGTTGGGGTAGAAAGGTTCTCGAGTGGACACCGCGTACTGGAAAGCTCAGCGTAAGACGGCCCCCCACTAGATGGAGGGAGCTTTTGGCTGCAGGCCGCACAAGGTCGATCGCTCTGGAAATATGTATTCTTATGTTCAGCAGTGGACTTCCTGTGGCTGATATGATGATGATGAAACATTTTAACATAAATTCACAACCAGCTAAAAATTGATGTCACACAAAATGATTTACGTGTTCAAAAAGCGCGGCGCGGGCGTTCGACCAAATTTTACTTATTACGTAATTTTACTATTGTAATGAGAATAGCCTGTAAACTATTTAATATTATCCTATTAACAGTACCTATTGTGTGGCTTACCTTGCGTTTATTAATAACACTGTTGCAGCAAAGAATACTTACTATTTACTACGTTAAGTAGAGTGCCGGGGGTGGAAATCTCATCCCCCCGCCTTTCCATCGCTCCACGGAACGTAGCAGTAGGCCTGGTAGTATTTAGTGTGGGTCACATATAACTTTAAATCAATTTAGTTTTATGCGTAAAATAACATAAAATATAAAAAACCAGCTGACCCGCCCGCGGCTTTTCACACGTGGTTTATGAAAAAACATTACTTCCTTTTGCGCAGTCGGCTAAGAGGTAGCCTATGCCCTTCCCTAGGATATAATCTGTCTCCTTGCCAAATTTCATTACGATCCGTTCAGCCGTTTAGTCGTGAAAAGGTAACAAACAAACAGAGTTACTTGCGCATTCAAATTGTTAGTATGGATATACCTATCTTCCAAACTTAAGGTGATAAAAACATGAATATTATTTATTCACGAAATCAATATTCAAATTATCTCTAATGATAATTAGGGTTTCCATTGCTATTACATAATCAAATGAGTTTGACCTGTGACCCTTGTTTATAGATTCTATCGACTCTGTTCAATTTAATTAAACTGAATATTCGTTGATGCAATTTGTTACAGCCGTCAAGCTATATCGCAATATCAATATCTCAAATCGCCAATATCTCGTCAATTATGGATTAACTAGCTTTATTAATGTAGTCATCATCATCCTTTCTTTCCACCTTTCTTTCCTGGCTTGGTCGCGAAGAAACAAGCAGTAAAATTTACTTTGACTTTGGACATTATCAGCTATAGGATGTCCACTGCATAGGCCTCTTCAAGATGTCTTTCTATCTAGTGAGTGGCCGTCCTACACTGCGCTTTTCATTGCGTAGTCTCCACTCAAGAACCTTTCAGCCCCAACGGCTCTCAGTTCTTTGAGCTAATTAGATACCCTGTCAAAAGCGGTCTAATGTTAGATAGGATAGTGTTGTACATAATTATTGATTAAAACGGGTATTAACCACAACCCGTGACCACGCCTGTTGCAACACAGCCGAACGTCGGGATAATAAATAAATAAGGTACATACGCGATAAATACCCGTTTTAATCAATAATTATGTTGATAGGATTATAAGATCGATTACCCCCCCCCCCCCCCCAAAAGTAGCGATATGGTTTTAAAATTAATTATTAACCTTATTTCTATTTTAGTAGTTTAATTTTAGCATTCCCCCTTCCTTTTCCATATATGTAGACTTTATCTGCGCCAAATCTCACATCTGTAACTTTATAACAAAAATATAACCGACTTAACCAAACTACGGAACTGATTTTGATAAAATTTCTATGAGACCAATATGAAAGTACCTACTATATCCTTTCAACTAAAACAATATTTTTCCAAATCGGTTAATAAATGACGGAGTTCTGAGGTAAAAACATAAAACCGAATTGCGGCCCTATAAAATTTGAGAGTTGCCCTCGATTTTTTTGGGATCTCATCATCAGATCCTGACTTAGTGGCAATGGGACGACCGGGGAAGAATACACTTTTAAACAAAGCGAGTAAGCGGTGAACATACATAAAAAAAACAATGATTCCGACGACATGAGACCCTCCTCCTTTTTTTGAAGTCTGTTAAAAAGGAGTACAACGTTTTCTCTTCTTGTATTTTTATAATATCTTGATTTAGGCCCACATCCCTCCTCATCATCGGGCAGAGGTCCCTTTTCAGGGCCACCTTACCTGAACCAGGTCACTGACATGATGCAGGGTAAGAAAGACCTGAAGACACTACGTTCGAAAATTTATGATGTAAAAATTCATTTTTGCATTTTATAGATGAGACTTGACCGTGAAAGTATTATTTATAACATCTGAGTCGTATCCGGCTTTTGAAGACGTCCGGTCAAACCGGTGTGTTTCCGGTCTTTTGTTTCCAACAACACTGGTTTTTTATGCCATCATCATCATAGTAGCCATAGGACGTATACTGAATATAGGCCGGGGAGGCATATATTCAGCAGTGGACGTCCTAGTCATATGTAGATCTCCAGAGTAACCGATCTTGTGCGGCCTTCACCCAACGGCCCCCAGCAGCCTTAAAAGAATATAATAATTTATTTCACACAATGTCCATAGAATATACAAAACATAAAAGTAATAATTACAAATACAATCAATTAATCAGGTCATCTTTCCATCTAGTGGAGACCCGTCCTACGCTGCGCTTTGCAGTGCGTATGTTTTATAACATAATAAAAAAAAAATTGCTAGTCAATTCACACAGCGCCATCTAGCCCCAAACTAAACAGATCTTGTACTATGGGAACCAGATAACTGACAGATGATACTTATATACTTGTTTTGTAAATGCATACTTGTAATATATAGAAAAACATCTAGACCCAGAACAAATATCTGTAGGCAGGAATCGAACCCGCTACCTCCTGCGTCTCCGCTGGCTTTTCGACCACTGCGCCACGGAGGTCGTCAATAATAATAATATTTTCAAACTGCTGGGTAAAGGCCTCCCTTCCTGATTAAATTTAACTATTACCTAAACTTTGACTACTTCAAAATATCGTAGATCATTCCTTCAATATTTTATAATCTGTGGTGTTATGGCGCCACGCACATTGCATAATACAAACTAATCACACTGTCAAATTAATTAATTTATTTTAATTATGAAGCGTTTCATTTAAAACGATTGACCTTTTAGATAAAAATTTAGCCCAAAATTTCCCAAGACATTTGCAAGATTTGAATTTTAAGAAAATATTTTATGCGTTAAACTGTCACTGCTCAGTAGGTCATTTAATAAAAATATTATTCTAGATCATAAAACATAAAACAGCTCGCAGTTCCATTTCAGCTTACTAAATTAAATACTAACCGAGAGGATTAGCATGCTGAAGTGGAAGAAATGTTCTATATTGAGTCAGGAAGTTTCATATTTTTAATTTCGATTGAAAAACATTTTGCAACTATTAGGCTAGAATTTGCTTAGGTATCAATATCGCAAGATCATAAGATAACAAAGAAATTCCGTCGATTCTTCGAACTGGGTCACTTCGGCTGCTGCCCAAATTGCAACACACAAACAGACAATAGAGCTGTAAATTAGAAACAATTGTACTGTTAATGCGAATGCTGTCATTAGGACCTAGTACCAGAGAATGGCAGGTTGCAAGATTCGGGTTTCTATTAAACTGTGACACACAGTAAAGTTACACGGATTATTGTACCCTCTATTGGGTTAGTACAACTTTTGACGAGTCATTTCTACTATTTTAAGAGTAGTAGAGTTCCCTGTGAGAGTTCGGGGAAGTACTACCACCATACTAATTTCTGCAGCCGAGTAGCATTGCTGTGCTTCGGTATGAAAGGTATGGTTTCCGGTGAAATTACAGGCATATGAGGCTTTACACCTGTATGCGTTAAGTTGACGGATGCAGGGCACGTTTCTAACTTTGTTATAGGCGGTGGTTACAACTTTTTATCAGGTGGGCCATATGCTTGTTGCATCTCCAAGTAGTATAAAAGAACTTACTGCGACTATTTTTCCGGCCCACTAAAGTCTCGGAATCATCAAATCCAGAGTGAACAGGTTCTTTCTATGTAAGCATGCTCCATCTTCGATCACACCATCACTTACCATCAGCTGAGGTTTGAGCTGAGCATTGTAGTGGTCAAGAGCTTAACTACAACTAACAATGCAAAGTTATTTTGGCAAAAAGAAAATTAATATGTGTTTCAAGATTTTATGAAATACGCGTATAATGATGATTATGTAAGTATGTAATCCAAACCATTATACTGATTCTCACGATCGGTCTACTCGCATTAAGATCTGTTGTCTCATCAGACCAGATCAATAGATTGCAATTGATTAGACTAGTGGTTCGCCCCGAACTGAGATCTCGCAAAATCTCACAAAACAAGTATTTTTCATAGGGCGATTTGCACAGCGATACCTAAACGTATTTAGTGGCTAAATGTGATTTAAGGAGTTGTCATATCATACAAATACGTCAAATTTAAACATGTTTAGTCGCTAAATACGTTTAGTGATCTATGTGCATTCCGGCCTTAATCTTTAACTAATAAATTAGTGCCACAAAATGAATAACCAACCTACTTGGTCTACAGTTTAATTCAAATTAGAGGTACCTAACGGGGGTTTTTGTTAATTGGTTATTGTTTTTTGGGGTAGAAATTGCAGTTTTTCTAGATTTCAGACTTTTGCCTATATTTGTCTTACAATAATTTTGATTTAGTTTTAAATTAACTTTAATTTTAATATCATTATAATTTAATGTAATTTTTCACTTTATTTTACTAACATAGTTTATAAGAACCTTTATACTATTAACATATGGATCATGGATATCTGAAATAAATGACTATTTAATTTAATTTAATTTAAAGCTACACGAATACGAAATTTCAGCATTGTGGGGTCACCGGTGTACCCTGTGAATTTTGTCAAAGTTTTGTTTTTATTATGGCTAAAAACTCAAAAACTACAAAGACAAAACTAAAAATAAAAACGGGGCTTAAATGTCCTAATGAAGACCTTTCATTTGACGTCCTATTTGACCTAATAGCCTTTTTTTAATTTTTTTTACCCCCCTTGAACCCCAATATCTCAATAACCCCCCCAACATTTGTAGCTCATTTAGTCACACCAAAATTGTGCCATCACTACCTACCTGTGTATCAAATTTCATGATGAATCAACGCTTCGAAAGTTATCCTCAGACAAACAAACATACATACATACATACTTACATACAATGCCGATTTGCCCAAGTTGATTTGGAGATATCTCTACGCTCGATCAAAAAACAGGTACTTCTCTAAAACTATGTTCTTACATTCTTAAACATAAAATTTCTAAAAGTCCTGAAAACTCCTACGTAAGTAGATGATTTATGAAAAATACTAACACATGCATGATGCCCATTTTGTTGTGTTCAGTACAATTTGTTTGTGAAAGAGCAGTATTATAAATATACATAATGCGTTTAGAAATCCAAATATAAACTAACAATATACAAACATCATGCACAGCTTCTCGCTCGTCAGCAAAATGTTGCAAGACGTGACATTTGCTCAAATTAACAATACTCTGTGACCAGCTGATGACCGATTGATGGTTGGCTGTGGATAATTTTTAATGAGCGCGTGCAAGCGCATAGATATGCGAGCATTGCTCAAATAGTTTATAAGTGGTTACGTTAATTCTCTTTATGATATCATCATCATCATCAACCTATAACAGTCCACTGCTGGACGTAGGTCTCTCCCAGGGTGCGCCATTGAGCCGGACCCTCAGCTCTTCTCAGCCAATCTTTAGCAGCCAGTCACTATCCGGCTAAGTGGCAGGAAGAGACGGAGGCTCGAGATAGTTGGAGGAAAACATTTCTGATTGCGTGCCCATGACTGAGCTTGGCTCAAAGTTATGTCGTTTTTTTATTTGTCATATCTCGTAGATGTTAAGAGGCCAATGATAGTGATGACTGTCTCTGACCTAATAATCCAAAAACTTCCAGAGTAACAGTAGCCTGCAATATGTCGAGTCAACAGTCTTAATACTACTTCCTGTGGGCGGAAGGTAACCGTTATACCTAACCTAACACACAGCTTACGATAAATTGTATTGGTAACCATTAATCGTAACGTGTGTGCCGAAAATCGATACAGTTTTTTTACTGTTCGAACTGTATTTCATTAATTTTCTGAAGTTGGTTACATTTTTGTCAAAAAATTACGTGACAATTTGATTGATCTGTGACCATTTTTGCAGTTTTTTATTTAAAATAACAACAGCTCTTGAAAGATGGGTTAAAATTGAAAGTTAAACATCGGTCTCAAATAAATAATATAAAAATAAATTTAACACAATCAAAGTGAATGTTAAGAGAAACCATATATGGAAAATCATTAATGAAAAACGATTAAGAATCCCATTAAATTGCTTTATAGTTATTTTCCAACATAAAAACAAATACATCAATGTCGCTGTAAAATGGCGCAGTTTACGTAACAGCATTCGATGGAAATTAATCATAATCACGCATATTATTAACAGCTGTTTATAGTTAGCATAACTATACTAAAACATAGTAGCATAATGTTTCAATCAGCATATCAATCTGCGGTGCACCACCGCTATATGGTTGAAATGCCTCCCATACGCACCGTACATTCTCCCAGTGCTTCTGTTCCACCTTTATTATGCGCACCGCCAAAGAATGGAACGCCTTGCCCGGTGTTTCCTGATAACTACAACCAAGTCGCGAGTGAACAGGTTTCTTCTAAGCAAGCGTGATCCATCGTGGACTGCATCATCGCTTACCACCAGGCAACCATCGTGGTCAAAAGCAAGCAAGCAATCAGGTAATATTAAAAACCAAAATTAAAAAAACTTGAATATAAACCATAAGCTAACCCGCCCTGGCGTTGCGCAGATATTTTATCAAAAGAAAATATAGCCTTTAGCTTTCAGGGATAGTGTAGCTTTTATTTTCTATCAATAAAATATTGTCTTTAATCGTTTTAATAGTTTCCGTGATTATTCTCTACAAACATTTGGAAATGCTTGTATGGAGGCGGGTATTTGAAAAAAAATGGCGGATCATGGCTATGCCAAAAGTTTTCCAACCCCTTTGAAGATTTATAAAAACATCTGAAAATTTTTATCCTTGCTAAGTGTTGAAATATTTCCGATTAAGCATTATTCAAAATAAGGATTAGCAATACGACAATTCCGACATCCTCATTGCAAAACCGAGGAATTCGCCGTGTCTCAATATAATGTTCACATGGTCCAAACATCTTACTCAACAAGGTATCGCGTTGCGTCCATTCATGTGAACGTGGGGAAATCACTCATTATACTAATTAATTGTTTGATTTGAATACTAAATTCTAATTTAATATTCAAATCAAACAATTAATAAAAGAGGTGGGACGCCTACTACTTCAGTTTGCCAATCCTCTGGGCTATGTATGTATGTTAGGTACTTTAGTTCGTGTCTTCGCAGTTTGCTAGTCCTCTGGGCTATGGGATTAGTCCCATCTGGCCCCGGTACCGGTAAAAATCGTGCCAACGGGCCCTTACCGGGCCTGTTGGCACTCTTTTCGTGTCATCGGACGCGGTGATATTAATAAAAAATAGGCAACAATATTATGTACCTACTTTAGTTTATTTTTTCTGTTTGCTAATCCTCTGGCTATGTATGTACATATACGTCCATGGCTATGCAACTTTGATTTGTTTACTGATATCCTCATTTCTCCTCATCCTGTACAGCGAATGTGCCTCTTTCTGAATAATTATAAACTTCTTAGGTCTGTTCTTGGTTACTTTGACTTTATTAGATAGATAGCGTTGATTTGCAACATCGAACACACCCATACATACTATTTACAAAAATACTTATTAACAAACAATTTATACATATACAAAGAAAGCACGAAACAGACAAATGATATAAAAATGAACTATTATTAATTATTTTACTTCTTTACTGATTCTAGTTACAATCAGTTACGGGAAATAACATGGAAACCATAACCTTCAAATGGAAACACAGCAATGCTGCTAGGTATAGGTATGGACTATGGTGGTGGTGCGTCCCCGGGCGTGCTGTGTCACAAGGTACGTCCGGGGTAGTACTACTCTACAACTCTTGTAACTCTACAATGTTGTCATGCTAATAAAATACCTATTCACAGACAAGAGAGAAAGAAAGAACTAAACAATCTCATTTCGATCAAAATTTTTATGAACTACCAGTGTCTTCATCAGCATCATAAGCAGCCCAAAATTAGTTCACTACTGGAAATAGGCATCATATATTTATTATTTTAGATGGAAAAACGACCTGATAGAGGTTGCTGGGAGCCGTTGGGCGCAGGTCGCACTGGAAATCAATTGGGTTCAGCAGTGGACTGTGGCTGATAGGATGATGATGAAATCTATGTGATACAATTAGCGGTTTTACCGCTAAATAAACACCTCTACCAGACAACTTTTGGATGGAATGGACTTGGTGAATTTACCTCCTTTATTGTGGTGAAAACTTGATTTTAATGACCACTAAGAACATACTTACAAATTATAAACAGTAATCATTTTGAAATGGAAAATTTAACCAACAATCTCATTTGCAACGTCATCGTTAATAAACCAATCGGATACCTCAGTTACAAAACTCATCAGGCATGCAAGAATGAAGGTTTCATAATATGAGACAGCTTCTTGTCTTACGCTGCATATAACTATAATGTATTCTAATGTGCATTCCTTGTAGTTGTGGCGTCGTTTAGAATTCAATTTTGATTCATAAAACAAGATGCTTGTATAATAAAGTAGTTGTAGAAACTTCTAGTAGTAATGTTTATAAATCGCTCCTTCCTAACCAGCTAGGCGAACGCAACGTTCCACGCAATCGCTTCTTGGATTGGTGACCAACTAATTGCTTATCTACTTCGGAGCGCATGTTAAGTCATGCCGTCACGCCATTTTCCACCATTAATTTGGTCAGTAGCTATAACGAACTTACTTTTTTATCACCTTAATAGTACCAGAAATGGTATTTGAAGACAAGACAACAAGTGAAAATAATGCTTCTAATACGGACGTGCAAACATTCTGGATGGACCGACGCCATTATTGTTAACTGATGCTCACATCAATTGATGTGTGCGTGATGTGATAATCGGCTCTGCTGCGCAATGACGCCGATCAGCACGAGTGGTGCTGTGTGCGTGATGTTACGTATTACGAGAGAATCGGCACACACGAAGTATATTATTTTCTGGTTTTAACATTTACTACTTAACTTTACAAAGCTCGTAAAAAGCTTCAAGTCTTATCTCCTTGAAGTAATAACCTATTATCAAATGAGCTCCCGTTGGGAAGAAGTATAAAGTTCCGTTACTTATATTACTTTGTCAGCTTAGATATTATTATGTTATCTCGTAAGTACTTTATAGTAAGAAGGTGAAGGTATCTGATTATGCTGTGACCTAGTTATTATTATTTTATAGAACCAGTGCCGTATGTACAGAAGATTATGTAGCTACCGGTTAATAAGTTTCACTCAGACTACACCAAGGCTAGATTGCTAGATTTGATCTTTTGACTGTTTTGAGTTTGGTAGTATATGAATGGCAAACTACAATAAATATTAAATAAATAAATAAATATGGCTTGAAATTTCATACAGCGCTATCTGACCCTAAACTAAGCAGAGCTTGTACTTTGGGAACCAGATAACTGATAGAATATTTGTATACTTTTTTTGTAAATACAACTTATAATATATAGAAAAACATCCAGACCTGGAACAAGTATCTGTAAATCATACAAACATTTGTTCCGCGGTGGGAATCGAACCCGCTACCTCCTGCGTCTCAGCCGGCTATTCTCCCACTGCGCCACGGAGGTCGTCAATGGCAATGAGCGGCTTTAGCTTCGACATAATAGATGGCGCTAAAAACTAGAAACAAATCACATCCTTCAAGGTTTGCCCCAAGCTAAGTTCATCTATGTCTATGTATGACCGACCATTAATTATATAAATGACTGGTTTGCGATGGTTATGCTTATTTTCTCTTTATGTTGTTTTAACTAAACCTATACTCTCCCATTGCTGGGTAAAGGCCTTCCACTTATCTCGGTCCTGTGCCAAATCCTGCCAATATTTTTGAAACTTCTTTGGCCTTCAGTCTTTTATAGTTTTTTTTCTAACGTGTCGTCTGAGTCATGATAAAGGATTTAAAAGCAGAGGGCTAGAGTGTATTTTACACTGAAGGTTTGGGTGAGTGACATATGCAATGAGCCTGTATGTAGTAACTTGTGTTGTATAGATGCACTTTGAATCGAAATGGTCTGAGGTTGGGTTAGGTATGCGCTGTTTACTTCATCAAGGAATGTTAACCGCAATGCAATGATAGAGTTTTGGATTTGCTGCTCAAATTATGATCTGTTTTTTAATTTCAGTTTTCAGATTTTGCAGCAACATTAACCTGCAAGTCAAGCGATATTTGACAGTTCTTTCAGTTCAAGTCAAAAAGTGAACTCGAAGAAAATGTTTATTATTTTACGTTTTGTTTTGGCTTTTGTATTTTAGATACACACGTAACTTTTAACAAAACATATAAAGACTTCAGATAAAAAAACAAACTACTGAACTGGTTTTGATGCAATTTTTATAGGACCAATTTTAAAATAGATTCTTTCAAATACAAAAGGAATTTTCCAAATCGGTTGATAAATGACAGAGTTCTGAGGTAACAAACATGAAAAAAATACAACTGAATTGAGAACCTCCCCCTTTTTTTGAAATAAGTTAAAATATGTTCTAATTTTGTTGCCGAAAATTAAGTCTGCTCAAATTTACTCAAAATCATACCTATACAGGTTTCTGATAAACACGTACAGTTATTTCTCAAATTTCAAAATCACTTTGATAAGGTAAAATCCTTGCTGGAACTAGGAACAGTAATGGTAAAATTGTTGCTATATTAAGTTGTGCATAAAGATGTTTATTTATATTCTCAGATTACAATATCAGTGTCCTATAATCTTCTCAGTTTAATAGTTACTTCAGCAACGGTGCTCGAATGTCCTTGCGTACAAACATCTTGTTTTCAAATCTTTTGAGTACCTACCTATTTAAGTCTCATTTGATATTATATTATTTTAGTTTTTAGTTACACTTTTAGTTAATATTTGGTTAGGTGTCTTGCTTTTAGATAATGGTTATTGACGAATATTGTAAATTATTCGCTGGCTCATGCGAACTCACCAAACAAATCTGTGACTTTTAAAGAAAGAGAATTTATTCATTTGACAAATACGGGACATAGTTCTTAATACATTAATTATGACCACAAAAAGGACAACGCAATATAGTACAGGAACAAGAGATTATTACTTGTCCATAATAGAGCAGATATTTAAGTAGTCCTTCTTTATTATTTTTTGTTTGGAAATATATTACAAAATACAGAAATATAGGTACAAATGGTCTTTGTGCTGAGAGACACAAACAGGCCCGTCTCAGCGTTTTGCTTTCTTAATTATAGTTTTTTTATTGCAAATTCACATATTTCCTGTATGTATGATGTACCCAATGCATGTTAAACATGACACTTTATGGCATACAAAACGTAACCTTCCGCCGTTGTAATGTATGTCAGACCCTTGCTATATTTCATACATATGTGGGTGTTTAGATACATGTTAATGCATTCGGAGTCCCACGCTTGCTTTTAACGAGGATACGTATGGATGTCTCCTACTACGGCATTGCCGGATCTAGAGATTTCTGTTTTAACAATATTGTGTTTTGCTAGCATTGTTTATAGACATAGACAATCATTTTTATAAGCTTTAATAACTTTTATTATCACTATTTGAATTTTGTTTGTTTAATTATGCCTATGCTTTGTACTAGCCCATGTTTGAATTAAGTTTTTTTACTATCAAATATGGATCTTTCACATTTGAAAATTTAATAAATGAATTTAATTTAATTGGATAGATCCATGCTACGTATATTCTTACTGATAATATCTTGGTGTTTCACGAAATGTATGCTATGGTATTTCTATTACATAAATTTACGTAGAGCACTAAATATTAGGTCTTTACCTATGAAATTGCCGTTTTGTATGGAATAAGTGAAAATACTTATTTTTTTAAACTTTTTTATTTCTGTTATTCAAAGTAATCACCCATGCAATTGACGCATCTTTGCCAACGCAATGGCAGTTTATTAATGCCCTTCTTGTAAAAATCAGCTGGACGGGAGGCAACAAACTCTACAAAGGCATTTTGTACTGCCTCTCGGGAATTGAATTTGTTACCCACTAAAAAGTTGTCTAAATTTTGGAAAAAGTAATAGTCGGTAGGTGCAAGGTCTGGTGAGTGTGGCGGATGAGGGGGAGAGCTTCCAACCCCAGCTCTTGCAGCTTGGAGACTGTCTGTTGTGCAGTATGGGGTCGCGCGTTGTCGTGAAGGAGCAGTGAATACGACCGATTGACCAAAGCTGGTTGCCGATGTGCAATCTTCTCCATCATTGTCTCCAGTTCTTCACAGTACAGATCTGCAGTAATGCTCATGCCGTTTTGTAAAAAGCTGTAGTGAATCGCACCCGCAGTAGACCACCAAACAGTGACCATCACCTTTTAGGGGTAATTTTTGGTTTAGGGCATTGCTTTGGTGCTGAACCAGGATCTAACCAATTTGCTGAGCGCTTTCGATTGTCGAACAGAATCCATTTTTCATCGCACTTGACAATTCGGTTCAAAATTCCTTCATTTCTTTGCCTATTGAGCAGCGCGAGGCAGGTCTCGACGCGTACGTTGCGCTGGCGATCGTTAAGTTCGTGGGGCACCCATCTATCAAGTTTTTTACCTTGCCTATTTGTCGCAAATGGATCAAAATTGTTTTGATCCTAACATCAAAAGCTGCTGCTAGCTTAACTGTAGATTGAGTTTCGTCAGCTTCCACAATCGCCTTTAATTCATCATTGTTGACCAAAGTCTTCGGACGACCACGAGCTTCATTTTTCAAGTCAAAATTTCCAGAACGGAACCGGGAAAACCAATAACGGGTTGTGCGTTCGTTTGTACAGTTCTCTCCGTAAACGTATTTTGATGTTACGTGCCGTTTGTGTCGCGTTGGTGCCACGACGGAACTCATATTCCATAATTACACGAATTTTTAAAGTATCCATTATGACGAAAAATGTTCAAATGTAATGAAAATACAACGCTAATCAATAAACAAAAGACTGAGTTTGTAAAAAGAATGTCATGTTTTTAAAACAAAATTAATTTGAATTTAGAATACGAAGCCATTCCAAACTTTTTTTCTATTTGAAATGACCAGTACTGAAGAACGGCAATTTCATAGGTACACCTATTATCTGCCAGTAGTTTTTGTTAGCATCTGATGGGTGAATATCTTCCGTTCTATTCATCCCGATCATTGGCGGTCTTCCACTGCCCTTCAAATATATTGTAAGCGATTGATCGTTTTATATTCAGTTAAGAAAGAAAATAACCTCTTTTTCTTTCTTATTACAAAATATAAAGCTATATTAATATTACTACCTGTTGCCCGCGAACTCGTACGTGTTACATTACTAAATGTGTAGGTAACCTAAAAATAAAGCTAAACTCGCGGTTGCAACTTGACTTTACACCCCATTTTTATCCCATGGGACCTGATATATGGGATAAAAAGTAACATATGTGTTCATCCAGATTATAATCTACGTAAATACTAACTTTCGTCGAAATCGACTCAGCCGTTACAACATGATTAAGTAACAAACAAATAAATAAACAAACATCCAAACTTTCGCAGTTATAATATTAGTGTGATAGTGTGATTAAAAGGTACTGAACTTGCAAATGAAGCAAAATGAGAGAATTCCGAATTTTATATCGACTTTCAACAACGGATGTAATAAAATGTTTAATTGATGCCCTTACAAAGCAATAAGAATAAATTAATTTCCACTATTATGGTTTCTCATAATGGCTTGTCAACGCAAAATGTGTTGTAAGTTAATCTTGTGAATTAAAAGATCCTTTCCTGGGTCACAAGTTATAGACAGATTAATGAATTGATGTGTAACCTTTGGGTAAATGTAGGAGAACATGAAAAAAATATATGAAATTCGTGAAATTTATCCTCATAAACATTGCCCCAAGAGTTGTTACTATCACACTAAAAATTCTTGAATGGTCTATTTTATTTATATCAACTGCAGGTCGTCCACTGGAATATAGTCCACCCAAAATATTTTCAGAGCGTCGGCTCTTTTACGGCACCCAACCGCTACCAGTAATATTTATTAGGTCATCCTTTTATCTAGTGGAGGGTCGTCCCACGCTGCACTTTCCAATCATTATTTCCTAAAGCACAACCTGAACTAACATAGTCAACCGTCGAAGACAATCTTTATCCAAATCTCCCTTTAAATCAGCCGGCTGTCTAAAAATAACTAACTGATTAGTCTACAAATCCACTTCAGGCCAAAGCCTTTACAAATCTTGGCCTATATCAAAATTTCTCCTTGTAATTGTAAGAAAGCTCTCCCTCGTTAACAATGCTGACAAATACGGTGTACCACGTATGGTCGAGAAACTAATGAAAAGCGAATTAGCTGGGACGTATATGGTCCCCTGGCCTACGTCGCCTACAGGCAACAGAACCTAACGAGGTTATGTAAGTGATAAGTTTTAGAAATCTAGAAGGCAGTTTGAAAGAGCTAGCGGTCAGCTCCGTTGTTGGAGTTAATAGGCCGCTCGAAGGCCTTCGACAGGGTGTAATGACTAAATTAAATAGTAAAGCTTGGTTTTGATTGCTCTTGTTTGTTATCATCTTGTGGTTTGACTAATTAGAACATTATCTCTTATTTATTATTGAACACAGCAATTATTTTACAACATAATAGTGCCCAATCATTCCAGAAGTCGTTTTACCTTTTGTATCAATTTAGTGTTTCAAATTCAAACACAGAATTCTTTAAACGATTGCTCGTAAATCGAGCAAATCGCAACGTAAATCGCTTAAAAACCGTAGATGCAAATAAAAACCTGTGATGCGTCACAAAACGGACAAATAGCCAAATGGGAGGGTTTTGTAGTTTTTGGTCATGCTCTGTTAACGCTCCATAGTCTATGGTCAAATATGGCGGACGCAGGTCGACGAACTCTTTGGAGGCGAAAACTAACATTCACTATGGCTATTCTAACGTCATTAACTGGATCAAATTGTCGACAATTATAATACAGTTGAATTTGGAACTGCGTTGTTATTTTTACAAACATTTACTATAAAATTAAAAAAATTACCATGTACTTTTAACTACGAGAAACATTTTTTTTAAAGTTATTCATTGGTTAGGTTAGCTTTATTTATTCATTAAGTAATCAATGTAAAGTGAATACTTCAACACACAGATGTACTATACAGACATTTTAAGACACTTGATAAAGCATGCACGTTGCAATGATCAGAGAGACAGCAATTTCAATAGTATGAAGACTACACTGATCCTTGTCAGAATATTCTTAATGAGGCAGCTTAACTTTCAAAACCCGTAACAAACTTGCAACAATCGCAAATCTGAGAACTCCAGACGATGCCATAATCTGACGGAAAACAGGAAATTTTTGAAACACACAAGTTTTAGCTCATGACATGATCGTAGTTGTACTCATAAGATTAACATCTCGTAGGGTTAGAAAACTAGAATGCAAGGCTGTGGGCATTTTGCCATTTTAAGCGTATTTCGTCACAGATCGTACCCTGAATACTAATAAAAACAATTGAATATTGCATGAAATATCTCTCAAGTGACTTGTTCGGGCTGTATTATGCAATTTACGAAATTCGTGAGGAATTGTAACTAGAGATCAGTCAAAAACTTAAATTGCAGTCATTGAATACGAAAACTACTAAAATTATTAGTTATTCTACTACCAATTTGTTACCAAAAAAACTTATTGCGTTGAAGTTTATGTATATCTTCCAGGATTTCTAAAACTACTTATATCTTTGTCCCAATATTTCCCTTCGTAATTACGGCGAGAAAGTATGACAAACATCTATTCACCCAAACTTTCGTAAGATAATGTCAGTGTGATTTCAAAACCTTTTACACAGAAGTTCACAGAACCAATTTAATAGCAATGCAGTCTGTGAGAAAGTATGAGAATAAAAATATTCAACTAACGGATAGAAAATAGGGATTAACCGATTCCAACGGTTACAAACTGAACCATAACTCAAAACACAACTTGTTGGTAAAAATACGATCTATTTGCTTTATCATTACGGTAGCAACTAGCAAGTAACGGATCTTATTTTTTGTAAGATTAAAATTGTACTTACAAATACAATGCATCATGATTATAGGCTGTCAGGCGTTGTAAATTAAACCAGAAATCTACCACTTCTACTGTAGCTAGATACCGCCATAGGATTCTGAACCCTATTCCGTTCTAATAAACCAGTAGTTGAAAAAACATCGTTAGGTTAAGCCAAATTGGATTTGAATGATTCTTATGTATTGGTCTGATTTAACAGGTTTACGAAATTGAAGCTGCTACTGTTGGATATAATGTGGTGTTGCAAGTTACAGTGAAGGGTAACAAATGTTGACAGGTGTATAATTAATATTTAGGTAATAAAATATGCATAGAAGTAATAGTCTAATCGAAATGTTTTAAAAAGGCTAGAGGCGCCACTGTAGAGATTAATATTTGTAAGTTTTTTATGGAGAAATTTTAAGTCATATCACGTTTCTGGAACTTTATTTATCAATACTGTTTATTATCTATTTAATCTTTGTTTCGGAAGTGGATGCTGGGAAGTTCAGGTGAACTGTTTAAGATTAACTTACTTAAAAAAATGTTTTTTAAACATTAACAAATACTTACTCAATATTTAATCGTTTATTGTATTCCACAAAGTAATAATAGGTGGTAAATAGGTAATGATCATTATGGACTCTGTCCAAACCCCCTGTACTGACCAAATAATTTAAAAACATATATGCTGCATACATATTTGTCTGTTTTCTAACAAGATAAAAATCAAGTATGTGTAAAAAATAAGCTTTTTGCTCAGATACGTGATAAACAGCACGGGATAGAAAGATAATTATCATAAAGATAAAAGATAAAAATAAAGATTTATTTATTTGCCAAAAACATGGGTAAAATTATACAGATGTTACAAAATTAAATGGTTTCACCATATTCAACCACAGTGGCGTGCAAATTACATGTCACCTAAAATTAACAAGAAAATAACTAAGAAATACAAGTACAGTACAGTAAGAAATACAATACTTAATATAATACCAGCACATATTAATTAAATAATTTGATTCAATTTTAAACTATAAATGTCATTGTGTATCATTTAAATATTCATTGATTGTGTAATATGCTTTTTGGGTCAGGTAATTTTTTAGTTTTATCTTAAATAGATGTGAACTGTGTATAGATTTTATATAAATAGGAAGCTTATTATATATCTTCACTCCCATACAAAACACACTCTTATTAAACAAAGCTGTCCTAGACGTTATTGCTCGAAGGTGGCCTTTATGCCTGTTGCTGTTCAAGGTTTCGTAGTTTTTGGTATTATTTCTAACATGTAAAGCCGATTCGTAGATGTAAAGTGAAGGTAGGGTAAGAATGTTTAACGTCTGGAAATGGAGCTTACACGAATCAGTTCTCCTCAAGTTACAAATAGACCTTATACACTTCTTCTGAGCTACAAACACGGTATCTTTATCTGTTGAATTTCCCCAGAAAATAATCCCATATTTAAGTATGGAACCTGCATACGCATGATAGGCATTTAAAAGAGCATTTTGACTGACGATTTTTTTAAGCATGTATAGTGCATATGAGCATTGGCTGATTTTGGTAGAGATTTCAGCGATATGCTGTTTCCATGTCAGATTTCATTCATGAACTATTAATACTTAATTGGGGCTATGCCAATCTTGTCAAATTCAATGCTTCAAAAACGCAAGCATGTCTCTTCTCGGCGAAAAAGAGTCAGTTTACCCAAGTTCCAATTTTCCAAAATGTACCGTTATCTGTAAAAGATCACCTCGAGCTCCTAGGGGTTTCGCTCACGCCTACTCTCAACTTTAGATCATACATCGAGTCTAAGGCTAAAACAGCTGCCATGAAGCTGGGCATCCTCAACAAGGTCAGGAGATACTTCACACCAGGACAGATAGATAGATAGATAGATAATTTCTTTATTGCACACCATTTAAATACATACATTTATAAGAAAATACACTTAAATAATAGGTACAATGGGCGGCCTTATCGCTAAAAGCGATCTCTTCCAGGCAACCTTTGGATGGACAGGATCTATGTGAACAAAATAAAGACGGCGGCGTAAATCCGATATAGTACACGTATATTTATTAAAAATATAGATAATATAAAATAAAATGCATAATTATAATGTATAATATATAATCATAAAATTACATAAATATTAATATTATAATACATAAAATATATATTGTCATACTTACATATATAAATTATAAAAATGTAGTAATTAATAAGTGGCCTAGTGAGCGATGGATGACAGATAGTGTTGTCTGACCAAGTTTTTAAAGATAGGGAGAGATTTAGCGTGACGAATTGAGACAGGTAGGGCATTCCAGAGCCTGGTAGCCTGCAAAGTAAAAGAGGAACTATAAAATACTGAGGTATGATGGGGAGTTTTTAATTGAAGGGTTTCAGAGGAACGTAAGGGTCGAGAGTTGGAAAGGTGAAGAAAGTCAAAGCGTTCTTTGAGGTAGGACGGAGTAGAAGGGATGAAAAGGATGCTGTGAAGGAGGGAAAGGATGTGCGCATTCCGGCGAAGGCAGATAGGTAACCACTTAAGTCTGTGGAACTCTGAAATGTGATCGTACTTGCGCAAGCCAAATATGAATCTAATAGAGAAATTCTGGAGACGCTCAAGCTTGTTGAGTTGATCTTCAGTTAAATCAAGATAGCTGGCGTCAGCATAGTCGAGAATAGGATGCAATAATGATTGTGCAAGTGCAATTTTGGTGGAAGTCGGAAGGAAGTTTCGCAGCCGTTTAAGAGAGGCAGCTGCAGCAAAGGTTTTTCGGCTTACCGCTGCTAGTTGAGGTCCCCAAGATAGGTGACTATACATGAGTACCCCCAGATTTTTGACTACCTTGCTGATTTCTATTGAAGTACTGTCAAATTTTACCTTTGGGAGATCAAGCCAATCGATTTGAGTAATCATCCGCGAGCTTCCTATTACTATTACTTGGGTTTTTGATGGATTGACTTTAAGCCCATATGAGTTGTTCCATTGTAATATATTCTGCAAATCATTGTTTATGCCATTAATGGCTTCACCTAACCACCCAACAGGAGCTTGGGTATAAATTTGCAAATCATCTGCATAGAGGTGGTAGGACGAAGTGAGTTGTTCGGAGATAGAATTTATAAAAATAGCAAAAAGAAGCTGCTGGCGGACATATTAATGATTGTATAAGGAATATGAGAGCGGAGGTATATAGCTACACCGCCGCCCCTCGCTCCAGTGCGGTCGTTGCGAATGAGTTGGAATCCTGGCAGTGAATAGGGAATAGAGGGCAAACAAGGTTTCAACCAGGACTCTGACACAAGAATAGCGTGAATAGTTTTTAAACTGAATGACGCCAGCATTTCAGAGAAGTGAGCCGGAATGCTCTGTGCATTTATATGCACTACATTGAAGTTCTTTGGGACATCGGTAAAGGTTGATTCCAGGGTATCATGGAGAGTCGGAATGCTCCTGAAACTATCATCAGAGCAGTTCCCAGCAGAAGAGGAGCAAGACATAAATTCATCACTATCACTCATTAAGATCAAATTGATATACTAAATAAACTAGATAATATATACCTATAAATAAATAAATAAATAAATAAGATAAAGTTACTTCTAAACAGAATGCTACACAAACAATGTTTATATTTTGCTATGTCCGTGTCCACCCGCCAGCCAACTGTTTACTGTAGTGTAGACTACACGAACAAGGAAAGGAAGTATACAAAGTAAGAAATAAAATTTAAAGTATACGATAAAAGAAAAAAAAAAGAAAATTTCCAAAATATTAAAAGTAATCCGACCGGACCTGTTTAATATTCATGCAAAACAATCTCTTCGTGGAATGAAACGTACTATGGAAAGAAATTGACATTAGGATTAGTTTGATAATAGTGACGTGACATTGACATTCTACAACTTTGATAGTACCATTCATTCGTAGATAGCTGTATAGTGTACTATAGTACAAAATAAAAATAAAAATTGAAGGTTGAAAATTAAATTAATTAGAGAAATAAAGTGAATAGACGGTACATACAACATCAAAATAAAATGAGCCGGGGTCCGTTCGATCGGATTCAACTTCGTATGAAAAACACAACGATACACTATTTCCGAAGAGCTGCCGCACGTCGAACCTTCGACGGAGCCGCTATCTCCTTCACAACCGGCGTCGTTTTAGCTGCCACCGGAGCCGGCGCTGGTGCCTCCGCCCGCTGTGGGAACTTGTTCAGATCCTCAATGCTGGAGACACGGTGCCGAGCTCCATCAGGCCCGAGCACGAAAACAGAACCCTGACTGGTCCAGCATTTTGTGACGCCAAAACGCTTTCGTGCTGCCATGAACGTTTCATGGCGTGCCTTGGTTAAAAACTCTGATAACGTTACTCCAGTGTCCTTCAAGGCAGTCTTGGACGACCACATCTTGTCTCGAATAGTAACGTCTCGCAGCTTGCATAGAATAGGCCGCGGCTTGTCAGATGTACCGCGCCCCATGCGATGGCATCGGCTAATGCAGGCTTTTGAGAAGCCAGGTTGCTTCAACTTCCCGGACACAGTGCTCACCACTACTTCTGCGGTGTCTTCTTGGTTCACCTCTGGTACACCATGAAAGAGCAGGATTTTTCTTCGACTACGCATCTCAAGATTGTCTATTTGACCGCCAAGCATACTAATCTGGTTTTGTAGAGTGCAGAGAGATTTGACCACATAAGTCTTAAAAATGGCAAACTCATTTGCCAAGGCTGGTATGTCTGCAGCTGGCGATTTCCTTCTGAGGAGCTTTCCTTCAAATTCCTCCATAGTTGCGTGGAACATTAGCCCATTTCAGATAGGGAGTTTTGGAAAATTGTAGTATCCATTTCCAACTTGTATGTTATGGCAGTGCAGTGATGTGATGTGAATTAACTGGTGTGTTGTTGTTGGAATGCAAGGAGAACAGTGGATGGCAGGTAGAGTTGACTATTTATTGATTTAACACATACATATTAAAACTTTTTGCGCTATTACTATTTATTTTTGATAAATTACATAGAAGATGTTACAAAAAACGTGTTTACTTTCTCACGCCTACCGCCCAAAAAAAAGCTTCTTAGTCTTTATAAAGCTCAAGTCCGGTCTGGTATGGAGTACTGCTGCCACCTTTGGGATGGTTCGGCCAAATACCAGCTCGCTACTTTAGACTCGATAGAACGTAGGGCTTTTAGGCTTATAGGTGAGCAATATATGGCGGTGACTAAGATCCAAAGTCTCGAACACCGCCGTAAAGTTGCAAGCCTATCGATCTTTTACAGAATACATTTTGGGGAATGTGCCCAGGAACTATACGATCTGATCCCGCCATCTCCTTTCCATCAAAGGACTAGCAGGCGCACGGCTCAGTACCACCCGTACCTAGTCAATATACCACCCATTCGCACACACCGTTTTGGTTCTACGTTCTTGATGCGTACAGCTAAGGTATGGAACACTTTGCCGTCGTCTGTTTTTCCTAAAGAATACAATCCGGGCCTCTTTAAGGTGAGAGTAAATAGGTTTCTTCTAGATCTTCGTGCTACATCTTAGACCACATCATCACTTACCATCAGGTGAGATTGTGGTCAAACGAAGTTCTATCCAAACTAAAAAAAAAAAAAAACTTGTCGTTGTTTTCTAGTTCTAATAATCTTTATATACTCTACTCACATGAGATCAGTTCAACCTCATGCCCTTCACATATGGTAGCACTTGGTGTGCTATCTACGTTCCCCATCATCCATCCATCCGCCCTTTTCGTGTACCTATTTGAAATGTGTCTGTCGTACATTTATTTATTGAAAAAACAGTTGCTGCATGCGCATGATCAGAATGATTTACATGCTCAATAGTGTTCTTATTTATCGTGCACTCGGTCTGAATTTTAATTTCTCTGTTAGTCATGTAACTATGACTACTGGTCTATTTACTCTTAAGTTGGTATTTTCAAGTGTAAAGGCGTTATTTCCTGGCTTAACTTTATTCAGTGTTTCTAAAGTTGTTGGTTTATATTTATCAGGTTTACCACTATTTTTATGATCTAATACAGTTTCTATTACCATATACATCAGCATTCATACATCACAAAATTATCTCAACATAACACTTTGTATCTGGAGCACTTAGGTATCAATTATGTATGTTCATGCTCTAATTATAATAATTGCAACAATTATACAATTTCGGTGAGAGGCTTGAAATCACTGTTGTGTAGCTATCTAATAGTCGCTCAATAACTGTAAATTATTCTGAATGCCGATGTAATAGTAGAGGACCTAATGTATGGCCCTGGAAATTTGCAAAAGAAATACAGGGGGCCACTAGGGTTGCCAACTCTCCCGGAATTCCGGGATTCTCCCGTAAAAAGGCAATACGTTTTTAAAATCTCCCGGCTCCAGGAACGCAGCTGAAATCTCCCGGATATTTTCATCGCTTCAGTCCGCCACGGACTGACCGGAATGAGTTAAAAGATCTGGGTGAAATGAGGATAAATTGTATGATAACTTCAGTTTACTGCGAGAAGTTCGTGAAGCTATGGCAAGTACAACAAAGAGGGTAGACTTGCGGTAAGTAGCGCTGGGTAATTTTTTTTGAAAAATGTATAGGTGAATCGGGTAAAGAAATAAAAAAGCTTGTTACATTCACTCTATCAATCCCTATCGCAAACGCCGCATCTGAACGTGTTTTCAGCGTAGTAAACGAATTGTGGTCCAACAGTCGTAATCGGTTGAATGAAAGTCACGTAAAATCTGAAATACAGGTGTGCACAAACATTAAGTACCTACACCTGTAAAGAATTTGATGATTTTATTATATCGAATCAAAAGGCACTGCAAGCTGTGCGCAGCGTAAAAAAAATACTCTTTTAAATTAAAAAAAAATTAATTTCATTGATTTTTTTTATTTCACCTCCCGGATTTCTGATCCATACAGTTGGCAACCCTAGGGGCCACCCATGACAGACGCTAGTTTGTTTTTTAATTTTCGTGTTGATCCATCGACTTAAAGCGGTGCCTTTTCTTAGGAATCCTAGCTACACAATCATCGCAATAAACAACAAACCCTACCATTAGAATGACATGCGCGAACTCACGTTTAAAACATAGAAAGATACTTATCGGTTTAAAAATTTCACTACGAGTGCCCACGATCCCGGAACTTTCTCCCATCATAAATATTTAAAAATAAACAGCAAAAGTAAAAGTTAATAATTGTCCACGTCTGCCAATCTGCACATAGGCGCGGCACGGATCTCAAAAGCGATATACTCAAAATGTATTTGCACTGTTACGAGTACTTTATGTATGCCTACCCATAAAATGATTTTAAGTCGCGTGTTCTGATTTTTCGAATGCAGTTGAACCAAATGACATTAAAATTACAATGTAAACATCAAAATATTTGCGTGTTTTTTATAACCGTATAAAATTTCAATAACATTGCGTTCGGCTTCGGACCACTTCAAATCGAGGGTCCCAAAATCCATCCATCAAAACACTCTGCCCAAAAAGTGGTTCTAAAAACCGGCTACACATACCTCTGTCTGTAGGAGCAACAGCCGGCATGTGGCCTACAGTATAACCCAAGGTCGTTGTTGTACCGCTTTACAATTTTATTCCTCTCTTTTTGTATTACCTTTCTTCCTTCCACAATCATCAATGTTGCAACCGCCGTCATCTGTGCTTTCAACCTTATATTCATCAAAATTAGGTTCACTTTCTTCGGCTATATCGAACGGATCCGCTCGGAATTCCAAAGGTCGCGCGGGCCATGTGTTGTGTTCTTTTTTGCGAATGCTTTTTTTCCGCCGAATGATAGGTTCAACTCGTTTCGTATTCCTGGAAGCGAATCTGGTTTTCATTCTGCCTCGATTGTTATCTTCGTAAAATTAGCCCCGTTATTACTAAATTAAATCTCAGCGTTACTTGCTTCGTTAACTTTACTGCCATCTGCTGGTGGATCTAATTTCGTCACTAGATACTGGAGTTACCGGATAAGAGGACATGTGTCAGCTATATAAGGTGGTTAAAATGCGACATGTTTATTCTGTTTGGCAAGTCGAGGCACGGCTGGAATGTGGGCAAACGCTTTATTTGGCACGTTTTTTAGGTCGTCTAGAGTCGCTACTGGACTTAGTTTTAAGGTTTTAAGTTTACCGTTGTCCCTCATTGTCGATATTTTTATGTTCCCGGTTTAAGACCAAAACAGCTTTTTAAAACCTTCAGCCACATTCAAATATATAAGAATTCGTTGTTTACGATTTTCTAACGTTAGATTCTTATGCTAATATTTTTTCGAAATCCACTATTGTGTTCATTCACCAAAGAGTTGTGTATATCTTCACATTTTATGACTTCATGCCACGAGATAAAATTTACGATTCCTGGCCATAACCACATACTTTTACTCCATTTTGTAATCTATTTCCAAGTTTTTTATAGGTGTCTTAAAATACCTGCTAAGTTTTTACATTTACAAGATAAATGAATATTAAGTAGTCTTCTAATTAAGGGCCAAAATCGAAAGTTATTAAAGTTATTCTTCTAATTAATACGAATTCTTTATTTTTGATTTGGATTAACGTGGGTTATTTTATATGTAAGCTCTTAAAATCTTTGCTTATTGTAAATTAAAATTTTTCTCTAACACTCTTCTACAAGTTATGGTCTGTTAACATCCCACTGATGGGCTAAAGGTCTTATGGTAACCATAATCTTGATAAATAAATGCTCTGACGTCACATTTTTGTGAATAGTTATCATTATTTCGTTTGTAATATCTGATATAATAGCATCTGCATTATGTTAATTTGTGTGGGATTGTCATATCAAAATATTCAATATTAAGCTGATTAAAATTAGTGATAATGTAATTAAAATTTAAATCCATTAATTAATTGAAGATGGAGAGACTACCTGGATGCATTCAAACCAGATTGGTTAAAATTGGGCAAAACTGTCCCCATATCCTCTCCATCCAGGAGAGGATATGGGGATACCTTTACCCAGTAGTGGGACAACGTAGGTATATAAAAAAATATATACGAAGTTTACTAACTGTATACGATGTTTTCTCAACCATCTCAGAGTTGATAGAAAGTACCGTGCAAACTACTGTCTCGATCGCAAAAAGTCATTTGCCACTATCAGGACTTTAAACAGCAACCTCAGGATCAGAAGTCGAGGTCACTAGCCGCTCCACCAACAGATGCACTTTTAAACCCAATATAGTACGCCTAACGTTATGTTACCAACAGTTTACCGCGGTTTCTCTCACGTTTTCCACATAACATTGTGGATAATTAGCCCTGTAAATGCTTGGATTCTTGATAGTGGGTTCGGTGCCCGTTTCACTTTCAATGCTATTTCTTTTCCGACTTATCGAAGGTTTTTGAAACTGCCTTGTTCAAATCGAATCTTACCTTTGTGATATTTTATACGTAGATGATGTAAGTATCAAAAATAAGTCTCAGAGTGACTCAAAGTACGAGTTCGAAGCACGAGGCAAATCAGATTAATTGCATATGGAAATCCGTAGTAGATACTAGGAAGGCCTTCTTCCCCTGGAATGAATGTATTGAGAGTTTGTTCATTAACTGATATCGTCTTGTCTATGTTTGTCAATAAAACATGATCCTCTTGCTGTTCAGTTGTAAAACGTAGCTGTTGTCTCAATTCCGCTCATAATCTATCTATTTACTTATAGGTGATTAAAATCTATCCAGCCGTTAAGTCGAGAAAACGTAACAAACAGACAGAGTTACTTTCGAATTTGAATTTGAAAATGAAAATATTTATTTGACACGACATAACGTACACATACTAATTCTAAGTTTGTTTATGTATTTGTAATCATTTATATTTGTATTCTATTATTTATCTATTTATGTATATCTTTAAATCTGTCCAATAATTATGTATATTCCTGTTTATTAATTCTTACTAAAAAAGCTAAATTTTATGTTTATAAAGATCACCGTAGAAAAGAGGCGACTCCTCTGATACAGGTTATTGCAACTTAACAGAGGAGATCCCAACCCATGTAACACACAGTTCTTGAAGAATTTTTGATTTGATTTGATACACAGCAAACACAATAACAGATGGTGGGATAGCTAGACTTCAGGCTAATTACGTTAATTTGTACATAAAATAAGACAAAATGCCAGAAGTCAAAAAATTCTGATAATGTAAAAAATACTTAGATTTTTTATTTATAATACCTTCATAATAATAACTAATGTATATTCATAATAATTATGAATATACCTACATTAGTTATAATTATTATACTATTAGTTTGGATAAGATCATATCAGACGTTCAAAGTTGAACATTTGGACACGTTCACAGTGTGTGGACTCGTAAACCTTTCTGCCCCAACGACCGTCAGTTTGGCGAGCTAGGTGACCGTAAAATAAGTATATTGAGCTGATTTCCGTGTAAACGTACAAGTTATTTTATTGTTTTACACTGATCTGACGTTCGAAATCGGGCGGTAGCTGGTAGCTAATAGTGGAAAGATGTGTCATGCGTGGCGTAGGTGGATTATTTTTGCACATACCGCCATTTCCTGTTCTATAACTAACCTAAACAACTTCGCTTTATGATTTAAAATAGATTACCTTCGAACAAATATTACTCATTAGGTACTGGTAAACCTTAAAAAATAATGCTGGATATTTCACGCAGCACTATCTAGCTAAACTCAGCAAAGCAAAGCAACTCTATACTAATAGAGTGAACACGTTCTTTGCAGGCAAGCGTACTTCATCCTCGACTACACCATCACTTACGGTCAGGTGAGTCAGTGGTCAAATGCTTGACCATCACCAATTAAAATACCAAACATCTTGTACATATTTAACGCCGGCAGCTCTCAGTTACGTACGCCCAACGTTGTGTTGTTATTTTACTGACTTCAAGTTTTTTTTGACCATGGTCTCGCCTGATGCCTAGCGATGATGGATCACGCTTACCTAGAAGATTTTAATCAACTCCTGATTTTTACTATTGAAATACGGAAATTGGCCTTAAAGCATATTTAGAACCTAAAAATAACCAGTGATATAACAAACGACCAAGCCCTTAAAAAGGAAACGATTCGGATCAAACATCAATAATTCGCATTGTGACAATTATTTTTTCTCACTCATCGCATACCGATACAAGTGAATAATGGTGGTCTAAGAGCCCATGACCGGCTACCTGTATGTATTTGACCAGACCTGAGTTTTTGTACATTAAGGCCCCTATACCTACCATACATAAGTAGGGGACTCACTAAGCTCAAAGTGGTGGACGCGTCGAGCGCTCAGGTAAGACAGGTATCGATTTTTGACTAATTTTAAATCCATTTGACCACGTCTGCCGTTTTAAAATTTGAAAATATATTATAATTACTATCGGAAAATAAGAATGGCAGACCATTATCGCGCATTTTATTTTGTGGCAGACAATTTTGAAAATGCTAAAAAAATAAAACTTTGAAAGTATTTGACCAAATCTGCCATTGATATATTTTATTTATTATAGTCTTAAAAACTTATATTGAACACGGCAGACGTCTACATTGCGTACACACATCAACAAATAATAAAATCTTAGCTACTATCCGGCCAGATGTATATGTATTCCGTTCGCTGTTTTACATCAATGTAATTTACTTTATCACTGTATTTAGATAAATTAATTTTTTTTCGTATTCTATATACTAAACTTCATTAGTTAGATGAGAAATAAGTAGATTTTTTATGGAATCATAAATAATATGGTATAATGCTTTTAAAAAGATAATTCGATTACTCATTTAAATTTTTTTCTTTTTATTTGTTAAGAAAAAATTGAAAAGTGTTAAATGAGTTAAAAAAATATATCATGCATGCATTACAATATATATATATCTGTAGCGGACGCCGAGCTATAGATTAAGTTAGGAAAATGTTACGTTTAATTGCCCTGTATAGTATAGAGATTAGAGGCGAACGATGATCCTGGCTTCGGCAACCTCTTGAGGTCATCTAAGGCTCGGTCGATGATGGCCTCAGGTCGCCCGAAGCATTGTTCGAGCGTCTTCAGGATGATGTCCGGGTTGCTTGCAGTGCACAGCAGGGCAGACACCAGTTCCCTGGCTTCTCCTCTCAGGCAGCTTCTTAGCCGCTGCAGATTTTCTGCCGGTGTCAGCCGGTATATTGTTGTTGAATCTTGAAAAGCGGCCTTAAATGCCAACCACTCATTCGAAGCTCCGGAGAATGGTTGCAAGTCAGGAAACTTGATCCTGGGTCTGGCCAGCTTTTCCATGACCTCGGTCAAGGCGTCAACATTACTTCTTGGTCTGACGGGAGTGGTTGATCTGTCCGTCACGTTGAACCTTAGGTATCGGTCGTCCTTGGTTCCGGACTTCGGCACGTCCCGTCGTTCTCTTCGCGCATCAAGGGTGTTCGATTGGAGCCAGGCGTCAACCTTCTGATGATGATCGGTTCCGTTATCACCGTGAAGGCTTTCCTGGTCATCCTGAATGACTGCTAGGCTCACAGACAACCGCTTCCTAATAAGGTCTGCCTCGATCTGAAGCTCCTTTCTTCGCAGGGCGGCTAACTTTTCTTCAGCCTCCAGCTCCACCATCCGTGTCCTCGTGGTAGTGCTTGTGGTCGATCGTACCGATTGTGCGGGGAACCGGGGTCTGGCACCCCCAGCACAGTCATCGGTGGCCACGTTCGTAGGCCTTGGTTCGATCGCGACACCGCCTCGTGGGTTTGGTGACGCAGGTGGATCCAGCGATAGCCTTCGCCTTCGTTCTTGTTCGATGGCTTGAAGATCGGCTCCGGCTTCTCCCTACGGCTCGCGTTCCAGTTCGCGACGTTCCGTGTCGCGACGCTCCTGATCTGCGGCGTCCGCTTGGCTCCGGGTTACCACCATGGTAACGTCGTCGATTTTTCAATTCTTCAATCCGTCGAAATATTCCTGTTCTGATCCAGGTTCTGATTCGGGTTCTGATCCAGGTTCTGATCCGGGTTCGTAGGACCAAACTGTTCTGATCCGGGTTCGAAGGACTAAACTGTTGTGGACTGTATGTTGTTGAAAGTAAACCTTCGATCACTGTTAATTAATATTTATTTCTTTGAACTGTTCTAGACGAAGTCTTAATGCTGAATAATTTTGAGGGCGGGCGCCGCTGCCTTTATAGGCCGGTATCTGCAATATAATATTGCTGATCCGATAGTGTGGGAGAGGGACGGGTCGCGCCCTCTCGCTCGCACACTATAAATATTATACTGCCGATCCGATAAGTGTGGGAGAGGGACGGGTTGCGCCCTCTCGCTCGCACACTATAAATATACAAAACGGCGGTGCCCGGCTGCCGTTTCGCTGGGCCCCATCAGCCAAATACCTGGGTGTCATCCTCGATAGGCGTCTTTCCTTTAGGTTGCACATCACTAAGAGGTGCAACCAAGCAAAGTTCACCCTAGGACGATTGTCCTCACTTCTAGGCGCGAAAAGTAAAATGTCCCTTAAAAATAAGGTGACTTTTTACAAAGCGTGCATTCGCCCCATTATGACATACTCATCTGTTGTATTTGCCCACTCTCCTAAAGTTGGTGCCATTCAGGTTATTCAAAATCGCTTCTTGCGAAAAGCCTCAGGCTCGCCCTGGTACTTTCGCAATAACGACCTACATCGCGATATGAAATTAGAATCAATAGCCAGGTTCATGAAGCTCGCTTCCAAGCGGTTTTATGAACATGCCTCTATTCATCCGAACCCTTTGGTACACACCATTCCGGTCTACCCGTTGGATCCGCCCGCCAACAAAATCCTCCGTCGTCCGAGACACGTTCTCGGAGACCCGGATGACGAAATCACCTCCGCTAATGCGGAAGGTGAGTCATCTATTTCAGACATAGCAAACACTTCACAGACACACCGACCTCGCCGGCGAGGTCGACGAATCCCTTCAGTCGCCGCCTATACGAGGTACAGACATGTACCCGGGCGTTTCTCTCCTATCCCCACCCCGGCAACAGCCCAAGCCGAGGCTCGTACCTAAGTGGTGCCCTTGCGCTAGTTGCCTAAAAAACTTACTGGGCTGAGCGCCATCTGCGCTCGCCAAAAGTTCGGTTAAGCTGTCACGGCCTCAGAGGCCAACAGCGAGATTAGTCCATTCGAAAAAAAAAAAACCCGGCTGCCGCGTCCAGTTCGGCGGCAGCAACCCTATCGTTCGCCTCTAATCTCTATACTATACAGGGCAATTAAACGTAACATTTTCCTAACTTAATCTATAGCTCGGCGTCCGCTACAGATATATATATATATATATATATATTGTAATGCATGCATGATATATTTTTTTAACTCATTTAACACTTATAAATTTTTTCTTAACAAATAAAAAGAAAAAAATTTAAATGAGTAATCGAATTATCTTTTTAAAAGCATTATACCATATTATTTATGATTCCATAAAAAATCTACTTATTTCTCATCTAACTAATGAAGTTTAGTATATAGAATACGAAAAAAAATTAATTTATCTAAATACAGTGATAAAGTAAATTACATTGATGTAAAACAGTAAACGGAATACATATACATCTGGCCGGATAGTAGCTAAGATTTTATTATTTGTTGATGTGTGTACGCAATGTAGACGTCTGCCGTGTTCAATATAAGTTTTTAAGACTATAATAAATAAAATATATCAATGGCAGATTTGGTCAAATACTTTCAAAATTTTATTTTTTTAGCATTTTCAAAATTGTCTGCCACAAAATAAAATGCGCGATAATGGTCTGCCATTATTATTTTCCGTTAGTAATAATAATATATTTTCAAATTTTAAAACGGCAGACGTGGTCAAATGGATTTAAAATTAGTCAAAAATCGATACCTGTCTTACCTGAGCGCTCGACGCGTCCACCACTTTGAGCTTAGTGAGTCCCCTACTTATGTATGGTAGGTATAGGGGCCTTAATGTACAAAAACTCAGGTCTGGTCAAATACATACAGGTAGCCGGTCATGGGCTCTTAGACCATGGGTGCAGATAAATGAACACGGATTTGACATTTGTGCAGCACATTTCCTGACCTTGGTGACTCATTTGCAATGTGACTTAAGAAGTGCATACATATATAGACATAATATATACACGGCTACTTATTCCTTCAACTATTCAATCTTATTAGCGCAGTTTCTGCTTGTTTTAATTTATTATTTTACATTGAAGTTTTTTGTTTGTGTTAATTTTAAGGCAGTTTGCGCTTTGGTTAAAACTGTAAGCAACTGTTTGATTTAATAAAGGAATCTTAAAACTATTATAAAAAATGTAATAAATTTAAAAACGTAATTAAACTAAATCTTTATAAAAAAGCCTACTATAAAATATCGGATTATTTAGATGATAGAGAAGCTTGGGATTGAAATTGCTCCAACTCGTTCAAAATGTTACAATTTAGACGTAATTTATTTTTTGTATTATGTATTGTAAAAGGATCATTAAAAAAACAACCAGCCTTGTTTCTTGCCTTTCTTTTCTGGCTTGGTCGCGAAGGTACTGGTAAAAAGTAAAATTGACGTTTCAAAGTGATCCTTGTGATTTTAATGAATAAAAATATTTGACTTTGACTTATTGATCCCCGCTGTGAAAGATAACATTTCAATTCCAATTCCTTATGACTTTACAATCAAAGGATAATTTTAAACTGTGAGTATGAATACTGCGGGTCGCCCTTCCACAACGTCAAGTAGACGTACCTACGTGACGTATTAGTATTAGTGATATACCGAGCTAAAATGTGGCGCCCTCAACTACGCGCTATATCAATAATACTACTTAACGAGAAATATTGGCTACGACACCCACTTGGTGTATTAACTCTGATCTCTAACAGTTTTTTTCGTACGATCAGATATCACACTAATATTATAAATGTGAAAGTTTGGATGTTTGTTTATTCGTTACTTAATCACGTCGTATAATAAGTTTTGAGAAGCGCTTTAGCTTAATTAACGTTGTAAATTATGATTGTTAATTCTAGGATTTAATTCACACTGGAATTGTACTAGCTAAGCTTTTATAATCTAATAAAGAACTTTTAAAATTGAAAAATTGAATCACGTCGTAATGGCCGATTTCGATGAAATTTGGTGTGTTGATAGAGTATGACCTGGATTCAAACATAGGCTACTTTTTGTTGACAAACAACGCGTGCGAAGCCGCTGGCGAAAGCCAGTATTATAAATTTGAAAGTTTGGATGTTTGTTTGTTTGTTACTCAATCACATCGTAATGACTGGAACGAAATCGATAAAATTTAGTGTGTTGATAACCAGCCGCTGGCGGAAGCTAGTATATAATGTTGGACATTTCACGTCTACAAACTTACAAACGCCTTGAACAAAATTTAAAAATTCATGAGCCTTCAGTAAAAACCGTCATTTCTTGTAAAAATAAAAATCTTGATTTAATTTGATTTAAATACTTTGTGTAGGTTTATAAAAGAATACATTATGACAATAATGATGCGCTCTCAACGGTGATCGTGTAAAAATGTTAGACGTGGGTAGGATTCTATATAAAAAGACGTTTGATGTGACTAGATTGTATACATTTTTTTTTTAAATAAAATACCTACTTATGATATCGTGAAATACCTAGACCCGGAATAAATCTGTAGCTCACACAAACATTAAATTAATTCCGCGGGGGGAATCAAACCCGCAGCTTCTGTTAAAATATTTATAAAATTCCGCATCGCCCGTCAGATTTAATTACAATTACAAAAATTCCGCGTGTTAATGCAAGAGATTGGATGCATAAATCCGAATAATTACCGCGGTTGACATTTCATCTGTAGGAAGAGCGGAGGTCGACTACTGACATTCAGTCTCAAAGATGCCGTCAATATGTACCAATATCATGTGTGGTTTATGACGGACAGCTTTTCCTATATTTTCCATTATTTAATACTAGCTGTTGCCCGCGACTTCGTACGCGTTATACTACTAAATGTGTAGGTAACCTAGAAATAAAGCTAAACTCGCTGTTGCAACTTGACACCCCATTTTTATCCCATGGGACCTGATTTATGGGATAAAAGGTAGCCTATGTGGTAATCCAGGTTATAATCTACATGTATACAAAATTTCATCGAAATCAGTTTAACCGTTACGACGTCATTGAGTAAGAAACAAATAAATAAACAAACATCCAAACTTTTACATTTATAATATTAGTGTGATGAGTGAAAGAGCTGGAGGAGGCCTTTACCAAGTATTATTTAGAATGTATCTTTAACATTTTGTTACGGAATAAATAGGTTTTTTTTATGTTATTTATTTAGCACTAGCTGACCCACCAGCGGTTTCGCACGCGCAAAGCCCAAAATCATTTTACTATAGAAACTTTGACACCCCTTTATTACCCCATGGGACCTAATTTAGGGTATTAAAAGTAGCCTATGTGGTAATGCAGGTCTACGTAAATTCTAAATTTCATCGAAATCGATTTCGACAGTAAATACAACAAACAAATAAATAAACTAACATCCAAACTTTTGCATTTATAATATTAGTGTGATGATGGGTATGGGGAATTAACTAGCTAAAGTGGCGGTGGGCGGGGCACATAGCTCTAGAAGAACTGACGGTAGTTGGTGCAGAAAGTTTCTAGACTAGAGACCACGCACTGAAAAGTTTAGCGTTGGGACGGCTCCCCCCTAGACGGAAAGACGATCTGATAAAGGGTCCTGGAAGCCGTTGGGTGCAGGCCGCTCTGGAGATATATGGGAGATACCTGTGTTCAGATGCGGTCACTCTATGGCAGATAGATGAAAATTATTATATTCAGCTAACACAATTATGTTATTTAACATGTGCTCTATATATATAATTACTCCAAATATTCCAATATGATGTTGACCTACTGCTAGAGCCGTGGGGACCTAGTACCACGATTTCTGATTCAGATGTTCTGGCTTCACATTTACACGTGCTGAAAACGAACGGTGAAGGAAAACGTCATGAGAAAATCGATGTGCTAGAATCAAATATTCGAAGGCTTATCTTACGTTTTAGGTACATCATATGTAGGTACATCACACTAAAATAATTAAACTAATACTATACACGCGGAAATACAAGTGGCGGTTTCATCGCAAAGCGATCTCGTCCAGACAACCTTTGGCTGGCATGGATGGTATTGAATCCCCAAATATATTCATGTAAAGCCGTCGCGGACAGCTAGTCATAAAGCTTTTACCGACATTGTTATTACAATCAGATAAGCACTGAATAAAAATATCGTTCATTGTCATACAAATTTTACATGCTACTGTGTGTATCGCCCTTAATACAGACACGATGGTGCAAACTTGAACCTTGTGGCTATTGAAATAAGGGTGTTAAATTCTATTGTAGTCGACTTGCTGATTCCGTTATCTGTGCGTAGAAAGTGTCCCGTTGTAGGGTGACTATGATTTAGGAATAAGTTAGACATATTTGAAAAATTTATAAAAAGTAGTTGCCAGTGCTCAGTAAAATATTATGTACTTAAAGATCAATTGAAAATCAGAAAATGCTGACGTGATGGCCGGCTTAAGATCGTTTTTTTTTTTTCATAAATAATTATTGTTTATTAGTATTTAAACTAGTCATAACTTAAACTTATTTTAACCGTCATTAAAAAGGATGTTATTTGACGTATGATATGTTAGTTCGTCGTCATAGCGAGAGTTTTTTCGCAGATGATTATCTGCTGTCAAGAGTAAATATTGACTTCATCAATCTGTTTAACCTTGATATTGTACCACGACTATCAATCCTATAACATTAGCAATATGGTTTAAATTCATTCGCATGTAGGAAATCACATTTTAGCCATGATTCATACAAATTACGTAATAAAAATGCCATGATATAAAAACTTGTTTTGTTTGGAGACATTTCAAGACAAAATGTCATGAACTTATGACTATTTTAAGTACAAACGTTTAAGGAGTTAGTTAAGATTTAACTGTAGTTTCTTAGAAAATTTACCGTTATGTTTTAAATTTTAAAATGAAACTAGAATGCATAAACAGACGACCCAATTTGGCAGACCGACACAAAATGCAATTTGGTTGTACGTGACGTCACATCGGGCGGTTAGATCCAGCCAAACTGGGTCGTCAGAATGAAACATAATTTGCCGCAATATGTATTTATAGAAGGTTAATGCTAGAAAGTAAAGAAAAACTTATTATTCAACATTTTCAACACATTTCTTTATAGCTTTTTTGGCGTTGCATCTCAAAGAGCCAATGCAAGACACCGCAAGAGTTGTCTCTTTTTTTGACAATTTTGATGAATATAATAACTTTACTATCATATTGACATTACAGTAGATAGGATCTACGCTACTTTTAAACCCATCATTATCATCCGCAGTCCGACTTCACCCACTGTTGGAAAAATGCCTCCCTAAGTTAGTGCCATCTATTAATATTCTGCGTTAGTCTCACCCATCCACATAGATAGAACTTATTAACCCCTATTTTTAAGTCAGCAAAATCGGGGTGCTATAATGTTATCGTGCAAACGTTAGTGTTGCAAACGTAGTGATCTGCAGATATTTGTTACAAAAACACAAGTTATAAAAAGTTTTTACAAAAAAAAGTATGTAAGTATTCTACAAGCTCTGCTTAGTTTGGGGGCTACATAGCGCTGTGTGAAATGTTCAGCAATATTAATTTATTTTATAAGTTTGATGCCTATGTCTGTCAGTGGCATCGTAGTTCCCATATGGATAGATCCGTGAAGCTTGCGCAGGCCCCAGGAAACTCCTGCGCTTCTGGTCGGTGTCAGATTCCTTACCCTTAGAGTCAACTCTCTCACGCATAATGGCAATATATATATAATATACCTGAGACATTTAAAACTAAACTAAAATTATATTTATAGTTGTCCTCAATCATTTAAACAGTTAGCCACATGGTCTACAACAATGCGGCCATTTCTCTGCGCGTGCGCAGTGATAGCGACCAGGCCTATATCACTCTAAATTCGTATTCAATGTAAACTGAGCTTTCATTTAATATTACATTTTTTATGGTGTTATGCAATTCTAATTCTAAAAAAGTCGGGTCAATGGTGCAATTTTGATTTGTTTAGTTTCCTAATCTGAATTCTTTTAATCACTTTATAAGCGAATTTTTTGTTTTAGAGTTGGTTTGTTAAAATCACGTCCTCAAATCAGAATCTGTCCTAATCCTAACCTATGGACCTTGTTAGACCCCTTGGAAGACCATCGTGGGTCGTTATAATGACAAACCGCTATTTGTTTTATATTTACTAATTCTCAGGGGTCAAAACAGTGGTCTAAATGTGACAGTCTTTTTTTTTTGCTTAATTTTAGCATCCTTTTCTTTCCATATAATTTTTAACTATGCAATATCTCATTAACCCCGTGCGTGCAATAAGCTTAAAAGGGGTGGGCACTTTTCTGACAAAGTTTTCTCTTGACCTCTAATCTGTGCACTAGCTACTAGTAATAACTAATAATCTATATTTATAAAACAAAGTCGGGTTAGACACACACTAAGAACAGCTGTACCGATTGTTACGATCTTTGATTTGTTGAATTTATCTCCGTCCCGAATAGCAGAATAACTATTAAAATATCGAAAAAATTCACGCAAAAAGAAATTATGAAGAAAAATCATTTTCTCATATATAGATGCAGTTAATGATAGCCGATTGACAATTCTACCGGGGCGACGCATTGGCAGCCCGCCTCATATGCATTTCAAGGCGGTACAAAATTCGGCGGGTCAGCTAGTGAATAATAAACTGGAATGTTTAATAATACCTATTATATCTTCCGTGCATTGTATTATAGGGTTAAGCGTGTCATATTGTAATTGATTACTGCAAGTATAAACTGGGTCTGATCGTAGATACGTATGTAGGACATGGAGTGTTGAATTTGGTGTTGTGATGACTGATGATGGGGTTATGTAGTAAATTCGTAGGAAACGAAAGAGAGCAGCAATGAAAAACTATTGTCATTCATTTATCTAATTATTCGGAAGATGATACCTGCTATCCCAAAACACTAAGGTCTCAGGCAGATAGATAATGGATAGATATTTTCATTTGGTACACATAACAGGTCAGACGATAGAGGTATACAAGAGACAAAAATTAAAAAAAGAACACATTAGCCGAAGATTAGGTTAAGCATAAACTAAGACAAAAGATTTGTAAGACAAGGAACAATATCAAAAACTATGTAAATAACTAATATGTAAAATTAGTAAATTACATTTCAAAGAGAACTGTTACTTTGTTAATCTTTTCTACGAGTTAATATGCGTGATACGGATACAATGATCTGCATTCGTCGTTCAATAGTATACAGATAATCGCAGATAAACTTTTTGCTATTCCGTTAAATGTAAATGTATTTATTTTAGTCCTAATTGGATAAGACTTAAACGACCTCTAAAACAAACTGAATCATAAAAAGCTTATCGTAAAATATATTTATCCGCGTTTATCGATAAAATCCGATCAAATTACAACATAGCATAATACACAGTGTCAGCTATATAGGTAATAATAAATCAAAAACGACACTTCATTACTAACATATGGATCATGGATATCTGAAATAAATGACTATTTAATTTAATTTATTACCCAATATTAAACTAAAGTTGGTGAGGGAGGATGTTTGTAACAGCAGAAGCGGTTAGTACGAGAACTACAATATCCCAATTTATATAAACTAATTTATAGACAAATTTTGTAGACCATCAAGTGAAGCCATGAGTAGAAGCTAGTATAAAAAGTAGTCTTGTGCAAAACAACTGGTTATCGATTAAGAAATGATATTTTATCTGACGCGCGGGAAACGGAGTGAAGTGAGCGAAGTGAAGTCAGTTTCGACCGCGGTCTTGCCCCGTACGAACGTGTTACAACCACGGCTATTCCTCAATACCCGAGCGATTGTAAACTTTATTTCAATAGTGTTATTGTCGGAAATCGCGCGTTCTGTGCACAGGTAATTAGCAGACCCCATTGTTATGTCCATGCGAAAATTAGCTATCATTACGAAATAGTTGTTTTTGTTGACTACCTAACTGCAATTGTATTTCACAATCTTTGTTTGACTTTATCATACTTTTATCTGGTTGATAAAATATTTCTGATACATTTGCAATCGGCAAAATGCATGACATGACATGTGTTATCTTTTCTAACGCAATAGCTACCTGGCTCCGTAAGAGATAGTAAAAAAAGATCATCCGAGCCTATAATTTACGAAACCAGCTTTACCTGCTGCGGAGATTGTGATTTGAGCGGGGCTTTGAATTAGATGTGTTTGAAAAGTTTTGTTGTCTAAAGTTTGCTACAGTTTGCTAAATTAGTTATCTTTGGTAAAGTTCACTACAGTTTTCTCTGTTAAGGTTTGAGCACTCGTAAAATTTCTAGTATTTTACCTATTATCTTTTTGAAATATTTTGTTCTGTTTAGGATAACAATTACTTACCGTGTCTTCGGAGTACGGATTCATTCCAATCAGTTTACTATCGATATCTTTGATTACCTAAGTAATCGGGACCAAGGAAGTGAAATATTGGACCCGAATCAAAATGATAGTTACTTCAGATTACAGAGAGTGATACACCTACATGTATAGATAGAAAATATATAAAAACCAAATTAGGACAGTGTAAATATATGTGATACATACAAAGAACCGATATCGTAATTATGGTTTTGTGTATAGAACGTGTTATATAAACCAATTTCTTTTTTTACAGGTAAATGGGACAGGACAATGGACCGGCCACAGTGAACAGTGACAGAGTGATAGTGTTGTGCTCGTGTTGCAAGGATATGATGTGAACAGTGGTACGCGATGCCGTCAGACAGTGGTTCGGCGTGGTCGCCGCCCGCGTCCACCAGCGAGAGGAGGCTCAGCAACTCTTCAGATGGCAGCGCCGGGAGTGGATATTCTAAAGCTGTAAGTACACAACAATATACAACGCCCAATCAAAATATCAGAGACCCAACGGATTTAGTATTTTTCATACTTTTGCGATCACTGTACCTACGTAGTTACTAATATAAACGGGTATTTATCGCGTATGTACCTTTTTATTTGTTATCCCAACGTTTCGACTATGTTGCAACAGCCGTGGTCGCGGACATACACCCGTACCCACGACCACAGCTGTTGCAACATAAAAAACAAATAAAAAGGTACATGCGCGATAAATATCCGTTTAAATCAGTAATTAGTAACAGATTTTTATTATGATCTTCTTATTAATGCATAATACCTACAAACCAGAAGTAAAATTCGTCTTGCTATTCAAATGAAACATTAATTTATTTTAATGCTAATGATAATTTTGTAACGTAAATTTTACTTTTTCCTCCACAAATTCATCGGAGGCCTTCGGAAAACTCCGGCCTGGCCATTAGGTCATACGAGCTTACTTTATTAGTAGGAAATATACTAGAGATTAAGTATATAATTAAGGTTAATATAACGATTTTATGTCTTATTTTCCGATCATAGACACAGCCTTTTAACTAACTAAACTACTGCTTTTTAGATTTTTACAATGACCACTTTTTGCTGAACACATAACATACTCTCGTAGGGCCCAACCTTGGACATTAATATTCAAAACACAATCTCAGTGCCATGGGAATGTTTTGTTTAAAACACTTGAAATAGCCTTAGAACTCTGTATAATTACTAAGGTTAGTCTGTTCCGCCTTTATTTAGAAAATAGTTTGAGCTAGCTGCTTCTGATGTGTGCAGTCCATCATCATCCTACTCTATCTACTTATTGTACTTAATTAAGTTATATCACACTTGCTAAATATATCTCTGGCAAATACATAACCGGGTCTGGTTGTTTCTCTATATATTATAATTATGTATTTGCAAAAAAAATGTATATAAGTATTATATCAGTTATTTGGTTCCCATAGTACAAGCTCTGCTTAGTTTGGGGCTAGATAGCGCTGTGTGAAATGTCCAGCAATATTTATTTATTTATTTAAAAGTAAAAACAACCCTCAAGTCATATGCATAAAACCTTTTTCTATATCGACCTGGAGATGGAACAAGCATATACTGCGGCACACGCAGTCAAAAAGATCCGTCTTTTTACAGACGTAGACACAGCTAGACTAGTTTACTTCAGCTACTTCCACAGCATTATGTCATACGGTATACTGCTGTGGGGGAGTCCTGCAGATATAAACACCGTTTTTGTGCTGCAGAAGAGGGCTGTTCATGCAATTTATAATATGGGCCCCAGAGAATCATTACGCAATAAGTTTAAAGAAATAAATGTTATGAAATTCTCTTGTCAATACATCTATGAAAATCTGATGTATGTTCACAGGAATATTAATTTGTTTAAGAAAAATAGCGATAATTATAATTTGAATACTAGAAATAAAGATAAACTCGCGGTTGCCACTTGTATACTCCATAAAGTTAGTAAATCGTTTAAAGGGCAAGGTGTACGCTTTAATAACAAACTCCCAAGGGATATACAAAAATTGATAATTAATAAATTTAAAAACGTAATTAAACTAAATCTTTATAAAAAAGCCTACTATGAAATATTGGGTTATTTAGATGATAGAGAAGCTTGGGATTGAAATTGCTCCAACTCGTTCAAAATGTTACAGTTTAGACGTAATTTATTTTCTGTATTATGTGTTGTAAAAGGATCATTAAAAAAAAACAACCAGACTTGTTTCTTGCCTTTCTTTCCTGGCTTGGTCCCGAAGGAACAGGCAGTAAAATTGACGTTTCAAAGTGATCCTTGTGATTTTAATGAATAAAAATCTTTGACGCGCTGCCCTGCGTACATCAACATGAGGCATGCAGGTGTAAAGCCTTAGGTGCCTGTAATTTCCCTGCTAACCATATACCCTTCAAACCGAAACGCAATGCTGCTTGACGGCAAAAATAGGTGGTGGTATGGTATGGACTTAATAGACAGGCGTTCATTTTATTATACGAGTAAGTATTATGGATATTAAAACTCATTACTAATAACCACGAAGTAGACGATGACAAACTAGATGCATCATTCCAAGAGCAAGATTAATAGACTCACAAATTCACAATAAAGTATGCGGAAATATCATACAATAAAACAATGGTGACATTATATTGAATCAGAACAATTAGATGACTGTTTAATGATTTATCTGATATCGACGATAATAAATGAGATACAACGAGCAGGAGACATAAATGACAACGCGAAAACTATATATGAAAAATCTATAGCAGCTGGGAAACTATACTTCGCTTGCTGTTTTCGATTGTAAAGCAGTGTTCTGCTATTCTAAAACATTTCAAGATAAGCGGATCATTCATATTAGATCATTCGAAGTAAATCCCTTATCAATTATCCAATTTTAGATATATTTATCTTTCAGATATATTGTTTCACTTTTGTATTGGATCAACAAAAAACGTGATATAAGTATACACATTAAAAGCAGTCTCCTTTCACCATCTGTCACGAGGTCCTTTTCAGGGCCACAACACCTCATCCTGGTCACTGAACTAAGGGTAGCAAATAAAGAATGTGACTAAAAAACAAGTATTGAGGCTTGCAATCGAATATTCGACAGATTTTTGTATGCGAATATTTATAATAGTGTTATTCGAATAAGTTTTAAGTGTGAGAGTCAGCGCGTATATTCGAATACCCCCCAAATTGATCGAATAGTATGGTTTCGAATAGGTATTAGATACTGCACAAACATAAAATGGAAATGCTAAGTGACCATGAGAGTTAGATTCGGCATCCATGACTAAAAGCATTGCAAAACTGCATCGATTCTTGAAAAACTGTATTACTCATAAGGTTGCAACAGTTTTATAACAGAATCTCAAGGTAATTTATCCACAAAGGCTACAAAAGATAAGTTTTATGATTTATGAAAATAACATACTTTAAAACGTCGTTATTGACAATGTTAAAAGTGAAAGCATGTTCTTAACGCCTGACTAGCTGCTTGCTTACACTTCAATTTAAGTTTATATTCAAATTAAATATTGGTTTACTTGTTTTTTTAGGGCAAAATGTCTTTAATAAAACAAATAATATACAACTATTTACAATAAAATACTGAAGAAACAGTTGAATCATCTTAAGAACGTTGCAAACGATCGATAGATAGCTTAACTTCTCCAGATCACTACTAGGAAGAAGTGTCCACAAGACACTGGCTGCATTACCTCGCTGAATTGCAATTTAGTTTACTTGTAAGGACGGTTTCGCGCATGTTTAAGTGTATTTAATTGAAATAATAAAAAAAAAATAACATTAATTATTTTTCTTATAAATTAATGAATTATTAAATTTATAATTTCATAAACTAAGACATTAGATTTTCGAAACCGCAACCAAGAAAAGTTCAATCATCACTGGTTATTGCGTGGTCACTCACCTTTAGGTCAATGATCTCCTACTACTGTGGCCTTTATACATCTATCAATTGAAGTTTATGTTTTTGAAGTTGCAGCATTAGTATAGTTTAAAGGGCAAGGTGATAAACAAAAATTAACAATTAACAAATTTAAAAACGTTATTATACAAAATCTTTATAAAAAAGCCTACTATAAAATATCGGATTATTTAGATGATAGAGAAGCTTGGGATTGAAATTGCTCCAACTCTGTCAAAAATGTTACAATTTAGACGTAACTAATTTTCTTTAGTTTTTTGTTTTCTAAAAGGATCATTAAAAATAACAACCAGCCTTGCCTTTCTTTCCTGGCTTAGTCGCGAAGGAACAGGCAGTAAAATGGACGTTTCAAAGTGATCCTTGTGATTTTAATGAATAAAAAATTTTTTTTTTTTATTTTGATCTCAGTAACACATGCAAACGCTGTAGTGATGTAGGATGGAGTAGGTATGGCCAGCACTTTAACCATCCTCTTAGCAAAGTCCGTCAAATATTAGGTTTAACCCCTACATCTTCATATAATTTAATATCAATTTCAAAAGCCTTTATTTAACAATCTTAATACTAAGTTTAATTTTTTTAGGATTTTAATACCTCTCATAAACTTTCAAGCTGACGGTACATGTAAAAATCGTAAGAAAGAGAAACGTTTTCACGACAAACGGCTCTACCAATTTAATACAATTTGATATTATTTGATATACAGATACATTATGACCGGGGATAGGACATGTGCTACCTTTTACCCGACTGCGCAGAAGGAGAGTAATGTTTTTATTGGCAAACCACGCGTGTGAAGCCGCTGGTGGATCAGCTTATATCGCATAAAAATCAAATTATTGCTAGACCTTACCCTATTGACCAGAAAAACGTGGTTATTCTATTTTTTTGGTTGTGTCAAAAACTGTACATTCTTGGCATTCAATGTCAAATGCTAATTCGCCGTTGACTCATCAAACAGTTATCAGGAGTCAAATGAATTATTCATATCAGATAGACCAGACTAATTTACCTATATTATTAGATCTACGAGCTAAACAGTCGATATCTTCCGATAAGGTCACTAGTTAATTTGACAAGATTATACAGCTACTATTGATTAAATTTCGTAATGTGTCTTTAAATTGAATATTATTTCTAGCAGGTTCCAAATTATTCACCTAATAACTAAAAAAAATTTTTGTTCAATTCAAAATTAAGTTCAAAAACTTTAGTATCATACTTAGATGGTCACCGTCATCATATGATCCAAAGGACATCCACTGCTGAACATAGGGCTCCCCCATAGATTTACAGAGCGACCGACCTTGAGTCCGCTACTGCACCACAGAGGTCGTCATAATGTACCTATAGCTTTACAACATATGGGCAACCTAGCTTTACAGCTTTAACATATTAAGTTAAAGCTATAAATTTGTCCAGGGTAAAGGAAATCACAGGCGCCAAACATCTTTAATCCTGTCCACAGTTGATGCATTTTATTGAGACTAGTTTTGCACGCCTAACAGTACTGTATCATTGACCAGTAATGGCGGATGCAGCCGATCAATCACAATTAGCATACCCCTCACTTCTCACGGCGCAAGTGCAGGCACAGAATCAGTCTTAGTATGTTCGTACTGCTTCATTCTTACATTTAGATCATTATTATAAATACGGGATTTATCACGTACCGTTTTATCGGTGTTTCGACCGGACAATGTGTGGTTCAATTCTAACCTTCATCTCGCCTCGCACTACGCGCCGCAGCCCTCTGCGCGCAAGTAGGGCGCGGTGGTGGGAGTTGCGCCATTGGTGGTCATCATCATTCACAGCCCGACTTCACTCGCTGCTGGGTTATAGGCTATTCAAATATTTTAATTTGTAAGTGATTTCGGAAATGTCTTAATTAATCAGAATGTCTGGCCACCCTACAGCTCAGTGAAGTATGTGAGGTCGCCAAGTCAATAATACCAAATACACGTAACAGATTCCGAGTCCCTTTCGCTACAAAACTGGCAAGGGCAACGGCTTAATGAATGTTTTTTTTTTTTATTTTATAATATTTTAAGCAATATCCGTGTTTTTGACCAAAATCCTACTAGTCCTTATTATGCTTCCCTATTATGAAAAAAAATATGTGTAGGTGGACTGAAATGTTGGTATTATTTGAGAAAGCCAAAAGATATCGAACGCCTTACCTTCTTTTAGCACTACCAGGATGACTGGTAGATAATGCTATTACCATTAAAAATAGTGCTATATTCTGTTTTGAGTGAAAGTATAAAATAAATAATTATTTTTTTCTAATTAACTAATAATATTATAAACAGAAAGATTTGAATGTTTGTATGTTTGTAACGAATAAATTCAAAAACTACTGGCCCGATTTCAAAAACGCTTTTACCATTAGAATGCTATATTATCCCGGAGTAACATAGGCTACTTTACAACTGCGCAGGAGGAGAGTAATGTTTTTGTCGAAAAATTACGAGTGCGAAGCTGCGGATTGGTCAGATAGTAATATTATAAATTCGAAAGTAACTCTGTCCCTGTGTCTGTTTGTTACGTTTTTACGACTGAACGGCTGGAACGATTTCAATAAAATTTGCTATATAAATAGATTTTGACCGGGATTGGGACATATGCTACTTTTTACCAGACTGCGCAGAAGGAGAGTAATGTTTTTACTGACAAACCATGCGAGCAAAGCCGCGGGCGGGCTAGCTATTCCATTATTAAAATAAAAAAAAAACATTAGGACTTTAAAAGCAATTGTCAAAAGCCAAGCAACAACCGAAGTATTCCAAAGTGAACCTAACAAATAAATAATGAATACAGACAATTATTAAACCTCTTAATGGAATTAATCATAATGTAAATAATCAGCATAATTATCATTCGTGAGAACTGCGTCTATTAGGCGTGTTCTCACCACGCCTAGAATCTGGTATGCACCTGATATCCTGACATTTGTGATGACCTTCGGACGTGGAAAGATACCACGAAAGGTAAGCGAATATGGAATTAAGAGTGCCGAGAGACAAAGACTACAGTCTCCGAGGACTACCGAAGAGAATAGCTGTGATGATAATGATGACGATGCAGCCTGTCAACGCGATGGGCGACCATTGACGCAACCCCCACCACCGCGCCCGTCTACTCGCGCGGTCGGCTGCGGCGCGTAGGGTGAGGCGAGACGCAGTTCGGAGCGGATCGCACGGATCGCACTCACCCTGATGAAGGTTCACGAACTGAACCGAAATATCGTCGGTCGAAACACCGATAAAACGGTTCGTGATAAATCCCGTATTTATAAAAATGGAAGGTGAATGAATGGTCATTAAAAAAGGGTTTTTTTTAAGTTTCAGTAGGAGGGGTTTTAGTGCCATGTTTTTAGAACTGCTAAATTAACAGATGGCGCTGCTCTGTTATAAGCTGTTATTAATAAATGTCAATGTCAATTAGCCGTGTGATCATTATTTTACGAGGAACCTGAAAACTTGAAAAAAATAATTTGTATTAACAAAATGAGATTATTTTAGATATTGTGAATATCAGCCTTTGCCAGTTTGGCATTTACTATACCATCTGTTTTCGCGGCTTATCTTTAGAAAGCGCCATCTACGAGTATTACGCTAGTTGGAACTATGTAGTTTTATTTTCAATTGAAAAGCTCTCTGCGCGATTGATGCTCTTTGGTGTTACAAACGTTCATAATTTAAATCAATGTTTTTATTCATTAAAATCACAAGGATCACTTTAACACGTCATAAGCTACGGTAACTGATTACCATCTAGCGGGCATTACGCTTGGCTCACAAGACGGTGTGCCCTACAAGTAATATAATATTTACTTAAAATAAAACATACCTACATAATTTAAAATACCCGAAATGTAAATTATACTTTTTACCACAGATACGAATTTAAAATGTAATTTTGTTACAAAAACGTTGCTTTGGTATTTTAAGTCGAGTAGATGTTATTTTTTAAATAAGTCTCAAAAGGATTCTGACACAAATGAGCCAAAACATTTAAAATGCATTTAATTTTTTAACTTATTTTGATTTATTCTTGCCTAGACTATTCAATTATTGTTATTCAAATCAATACCTGAATTAATCAGCATTGACCCACAGCGAGTGACCCCTAGCATTTAGCAGTCGATATATGACAGAACCTGTCTATAAGGTGCCGATGAAGGTCACTGCAAATGCCAGCATCAGGTGCATTCCTAGACCGAGTTATGATCTTGTTAGACCTGGTTTTAGGTGTCTTAAATATCTAGAAAATAAATAAGACTTAGGTCATTGAAGAATATTTTGATAATATTTTAACCAAATGGAATTTTCCGAAACGGGAAATTATAAGGTTCGGACTATATGGCATCCGGGCTTGTTAGGGGCCGTTTTTTAACGGCCTCTGACCAATCCGTCGCACAACCAAACATTGAATTTTTCCTGCATCGACTACACACGATCCGAGGTCATCCGACTCCGATTTTTAAGCAACCGGGACATGTTCCGGATTCGCAGAATCGGGGAGACCCGGATGCCATATAGTCCGAGCCTAATGCCTAAATGCTACATTTCCTTTGTCAAATTGTAAACTACTTCTTCCTGCCTTTTTCCCACATTACGTGGGGTCAGCACAACATGTATTTTTCCTTCATACCTTTCTAAAGTTCGGACTATATGGCATCCGGGTCTCCCCGATCCTGTGAATCCGGAGCATGTCACGGTTACTTCCAGGTAAAAATCGGAGTCGGATGGCCTCGGATCATGTGTAGTCGATGCAGGAAAAATTCAAATGTTTGGTTGTGCGCCAGATTGTTCAGGGGCCGTTAAAAAACGGTCCCTTACAAGCCCGGATGCCATATAGTCCGAGCCCAACAGCCGTCATCTCCGTTTGGTGTCTTGGTATCAGCAATCTTGGAACCCCCTTGGGCCTTCGCTGGCTTATCCATATTAAAATTATTTTAGTAGTTTTTACAAGTAGTTTGTAATGTAAAGTAAAATGATATATTCGAAAGTAACTCTATCCCTCTCTGTCTCTCGGTCTGCTTGTTACGTTTTCACGACTAAACAGCTGGACCGATTTTACGAAATTTGGTAAACAGATAGATTATGACCGGATTTAGGACATGGCTACTTTTCAGCCGACTGCGCAAAAAGAAGGTAATGTTTTATTGACAAATCACGCGTGCGAAGTTGCGGGGGGCAGCTATGATTTATATTAAGAAGTGGTGGAAAAAGATCTGCCTTTTATATATATCTACCGCTAAATTGTAAACAAGCGTACCGTCCACTTGTATCGATAGTAAGCGGTTACCCTATGGACGTTTGTAACACCAAAAGTGTCACGCGCGTAACCTTCAGTCGTACAAGTGAAAAGTCTACGTATTTACAACGCAATTTTGAATTTCCGATTTAAAGCCTTTACTTAATATAACTACAGTATTAAGTTCGAATAATACTTTAAGTAATTAATTAATCAAATGTTTATTCAAACTCATTAATTATACAAATATCTATACACACAACGTTAACACAGCGCTTATGATATTAAGTTACTCCAAACATTATGCAAAGTTTCTTTTCGACAAACTGAAGAAAGTCAGTTACGTCATAATCAAATGCGTATACGAAATTGATTAAACCTTATATCATTGCTGTAGGGGTTATATTTGTATAGCAAAGGTTGTTTTGTTAGATAACCAACTTCGAAATGGTGATTCTTAATTGGGCATCGGGCAACACGCATTCAAAAGCACGAACATTAATGCATTTTTGCTTCTAAATGAACAGATGTTTTACCAAATTTTGTATTTGCCACTAAAATGAGCGGTTAGTGGCAAAACTGGCAAACACAGTATTATTTTAAAGACAACTAAATTAAAAAAAAAATTAAATGCCCCCAATACTTGGGACGATACTGAGGGACTTGGGGAGATCTTTGCCCAGCAGTGGGACAAGATAGGCTAAAGAAAAAAAAATGCCCGCAGCCCTAGAGCCGCATGCGCATGTAATTTCAACCGGCAACCATATTCTTCAAACAGAAACACAGCAATGCTGCTTAGCGGCAGAAATAAGTATGGTGGTACCCCTTTGACAAGGAACTTTTTTTTCTCTTAACATCAGATTACCCGTGGCCAAACTGTCATCTCATCATATATCATAAATTAATCAAGCATTTATATTGGTCTATCCGTGTATTCAATGTCCCATACAAAAAGCTTTAAACCAACAACACATCTATCCTTCTTACGCTAAGATGTTGCCTATTATTAACTTGACTTTGCCATGGTGTCAGTCAAAACCCGTTTATTAAATTACATTACCGATCAATCAATGATCAATTTAAGTCTCAAAAACCAAGCGACTCTTTCCATTCAGGAATTGAATGTACGACCTAACTTGGCATATACGACAAAGGTCGCCAAGAATATAAAGGTCTAAGTACACTTCTCTAGAACGTCTGACCTCTTTACAGCATTCAAAGCCTATCTCGATACTAAAGAACAATTAAATCTATTTCCGTGCCAGTTATCAAAACCAGGTGACTTGATATCTATACCAGGAAATAGCCTAAACCTACAAGCGCAACTAAACCCTATCCCAAATCCTTAAAGTCTAATTTGTTCTGCATCAATAAGTGGTTTTACAAAGGAAATTGTCACACTTGACCTCGAATTTGGACCAGTACTGCAGAATAAATACCAGTAAGTACTGCGCTAAGGTACGGTTGACAAGCGAAAGTGACAGTTATTGTCAGCGCAATATGTTTCACAGTTAATGATCGTACTGACAATATTAGCATACAATTTATTGGATTATCTTCGAATTAAATCGGTTTCAGTGTGAAATTGCGAGATTTAAGATGCATGAGTAAGAATGTTTATGTGCGATTAGCATTTAAAGATATGTGTCAAATTAAAGAATGTTAGAAAATGAAAGGGGAAAACCTTTGAAACGTTTCATCATCTTCCATCATGCGTCCTTATCGTTAATTCATCGTTATACCTAAAATACTCTACAACATTTTCGAGTCTTTCTTTAGCTCTTTAGAATACCACAAAAGACCGACCTATAAAACCTTTTCAAGCACTACCATCTTTCAGCTGGGCAATCCCTTAAAATGTCCATCCAGGTCAGCACATAGCTAACGGCAATCCCATAATCTAGGACACATTTTGTCTTATTTTGTCCATCTTCCTTTAGAATGTCGAAACAGGGTCGACCTAAAACGCTTTAAAAGCCTCATCCTTTAAAATGGTTCAGGTCTTACATTCGTCCTGAGGCGAGTACTCATCTTTAACTAGGGCACTTGTTTTGTTCTTTTCGTAAGTGGAGCATGTGGACTTGGCTTAGTTCTAGCTTTGCTTTGACTCACTGGTGTGAATGTACTTTTGGTAAATATTGAATATTCTGAGTGAGATTTTGTGATAATTGAGTTACAGGCAGCATTGTCGAAGTAAGATTATAGTTTGTAATTTGAGATTTTATCAAATTGGTTCGGTGACTCTGTGTTAATGATGTATACTGAGTAAGCGAACATTGATAGTAATGGAATTCTGGTGTTTCCGAATGACCTCAAACTAAATATAACTATGTTTCAAAGAACCTTTTATCTAAATTCGTAGTAAGTTGGTTGGTACTTGACTTGCTGACCGCAATGTGAAATCGGAAAGATGGCTGATTGTTACGCACGAATTGAGTGATTTCTTTGTATACGTGGTACATTGAGGTCCAATTTTAAGGTTTGTGGTTGGACTTGATCCTAATAAAATAAAACTAGGCAATCTTGTTAGCAGAATTAGTATATTTGTGTGAGTGGTATCGAAGGCTTTGATTTGTTGTAGCCTTGAGATTGGCTTAGCTTATTTTGCTTTCTTTTTTTGTGATCAGCATCATCAGCATGGGTTATTTCTAGGAATGTTATCGCTAACTTAATTTATTAAGAAAAATACAAAATAAATAAAACTCTTATATCTAGTGGTTCGCCCCGAACTGAGATCTCGCGAGTATCCAATAAAAACAAAAAAATATTCGTAATCTTTGACTACCAAAATAGTGCCACTAAATGCCTAACCACTTAACTTGACCTACAGTTTCATTCAAATTACAGGTAACGGGAGCTCATGTTAATTGATTTCCTTTTTTTGGTGTAGAAATTGCAGTTATTCTGGATGTCAGACTTTTGCCTATATTTGTGTTACTAAAGCTACACGCATTCCAAATTTCAGCACTGTGGGGTCACTGCTGTACCCTGTGAATTTTGTCAAAGTTTAGTTTTTATTATGGCTAATAACTTAAAAACTACAAAGTTTAAACTAAAAATAAAAACGGGGTCGAAATGTAGTCACAAAGACCTTTTAATAGACTTGCGACCTGACCAGATAGTCCTATTTTAATTTTTTTTTTACCCCTCTTAAACCCCAATATCTCAACAACCCCCCAACATTTTTAGCTCATTGAGTCACACCAAAATTGTGCCATCACTACCTACCCTATATACCAAATTTCACGATGATCGGATAAACGCTTCGAAAGTTATCCTCGGACAAACAAACATACAACGCCGATTTGCCCAAGCTGATTTGGAGATCTTGCTTCGCTCGATCAATTATGTTATAACTATGAATGTTGCTTACTTCAAGCTAAAGTTTATCTCTCCTTTGACTTGTAAAAGCAAATGTACTTTGTCAAGACATACAACCTACTATCTGTCTCCAAGAATCTGGGGCGTAATAAAGATTTGCAGTACAAACAGATGCCTACAGAACTGTTAGCTGACTTACTCCAATTAACACAAGGAAGTACAAAAGCTATCTTGCAATAACTTGTAATGGAGTGACTGGCGAGGGACATTCGAATGAGTAGCATTGACTAAGGTAATACTCATAATAGTAAATTTAAAAGGTGCTCGAAGTTAGAATGTAATGTTTTGTTTTTAAATAGGCTTTAGGGTCTATTGCTGACGATTCAGCACATTTATGGTGAATAGGCCCATCGATTAACGGCCCATTTATATTCAATTAAATGTATTTTTATCACTGAGTGCAAGAGCTATGATTTGATGAAGCATGGCTAATTTTGTAAAAACTTTGGGTGTTCCCCAGGGATCGTGCCTTGGTCCAATTCTTTATAAGATATTTCTACTATACTTTACCTTTTCTTTCCTTCTAATTAATGCTTTAATCTCTTAAGCACAAAACTTTATCTGATGTTTTACATGCATTTTACTAGGATGTGTACTTGCTAACAATTACAAACCATATCTAATAAAGTACCTTTTACCTTCTCTTCAAGTGTGCTAGTATGTTTCTATACCAGAACATACATTAATAAGATTAAATTGTTTGTAGAGTTGCCTTCGAGCTAAAGTGCTAACAATCTCTTGTCAGTATGCTCCATTATAACAAACAGTGTCATAAAACTTTACGATCACATGATAACACACAGTTATTTGCTCAAGCGATGATTGATTCAGTCATTATCATTTGTTAATTAATTAGTGTAAGATAATTAAACGTGTCTATAACACATTGCACCATATATTTTAAAAACAAAGAACAGGGAAATAACAATCATTCCCTTATGTTATCATTTAGGGCTTTTAGACAAGGAAGTGATTTGATTAGGTTAGGTTGGGGTATCTCTCCTCTCATTTTACTTGTTATAAGTATTTTAGTAACAGACTCACCCACCACATCTAAGATAGGGTGATTCATACCTTTGTTAGTTCTGAACTGTTTGAATCCAGATGAGAGAATTCAAATATTGGATTCTTATTGGTCGTTCCAATCCCATTATTTTCTTTTTTATTTTATTTTCAATTCTTCTCTTTGTTTTAGTGAAAGGATTGTAAAAACCTTGTTGTTTTCTAGAATCAATCGCAATTGCTTTTGATTTCATTACTCACTTCTTAGAAAATAATAATAATGCGTTTACGTGCCATTGTGCAACTCGTGAGATCACGATTGCATCATTTTGTCATGTCTAATATTAATTATAACTAGAAAAACTAGTTATCAGGGTAGAATAAAAATGTTCGTAACATTTTTTCTATTAACTCTGATTAGGCTAGTTTTTCTAGGTAAAATGAATACAGAATACTTTATAAATATTTTTCCAAAAAGTATGGAGGCTTTTCTTATTCTTAATAGAAAAAATATTTATCTTAACTACTCAAAAATAGTAATTCATGGTTCATGTATGTATTATGTGCGTGAGTTTTGTTTTATCAAAACACGTCATTGCAGTCTAAAAATATTATTATGACGTCAGACTCAATTTTGATGGTAAAAGTACCAAGGTCCACTAGGGTTATAATTTTTGTTCATAATTGAATACTTGCAAGTAATTATGAGGTAATTTTTTTGCTTCTTCACGGAATTCCTGTTAGAATTAATCCAGTTTTACTTCCGGATGCCTAATTACTATGAAATAACCAATATATATTTTTAATTGCCTTGTCAATTTTGACGGACAATCACCATACAACATCTAACTTATTTCCAACCGTAGTTCTCTAGTTATAAAGTTTAAAATTTAAAAGAATAAACAATTAAAAACTACCAAAACAAGAAATTCCTCAAGCGACTCGAATACTTGAATGAAACACGCACGACATAGAATAGACAATACATTGTATGAAAAAGACATTAATGTAACCAAAATTGCGTGAATTTGCTAACACTACGAATTCGTGACAGACTGTTCGTGACGACCTGTTCCTATAATTACAAGTAATTATACTATAGGACCATGATTAGGTCAATTAGCAACAATGGCAGACAAATTGGCGGCAAAACAAGACTGTAATGAGCCATTGTACTGCATTTAGGTTACTGTTACCGATGACAATTTGAGTGTTGTAAATATTGGTACAAGTTTAGAAAAAATACTGAGAATAATTATTTATCAAAGTTATTTCAGGATAATACTTTTGGAAAGACAATTTTGGACAGACATGGTAAGCGATGTTATTGAGAACAAAACATTTAAGAAAAAAAAAACGAACTGGTTATTGACTAAGAAATCATGAGACAATATTCCAAATTTTGCTATTAATACTAATCTTTTTACCTATCTAACTAATCTAATAGCATAATTTAAAATTAAAAGCATAATTTAATTTAAGGTGGGAATTTGTATAACAAGTAACAACGTATGTTAAGTTGGAATGAAATTAATACGCAATCTACAGAACACGAACTAGCTTAATACATGACTAACCAGAGCTTAATGTAATACGATGTCTCTTTGTCTGGCAATTATAGCTGATTGTGTTGTCTGAGCAATGAGCATGTAAATGAATTATGTGCATTTTGCATGACCACTTTCATTGGCTAGTGAAGAGTAAGATATAGCGTGGACAGTATGTACTGCGAATAGCGGACATTAAAATAAGTTTATAATCATTTTTATACGGCATTAATCACGTACCGTTTTTTCGGTGTCACGTACGATCAACTATGTTTCGAGACCGGCTCAGAGCGGCTCGCACTCATCCACGAAAGTTTTCTAAAGTTATAACCTCGGAATCTTGCAAGTTCAGGGTAAGCAGGTTATTTCTAGGCAAGCGTGCTTCATCTTCTAGCACACCATCACTTACCATCAGGTGAGGTAGTGATCAAGCGCTTGATTATCACAAATATTAAAAAAGTTATTAGAAGCTGAGTAGTCGACTGAGTGTCGATTGTGTGTTCCATTTCACCTCCAAATATTGGTTTAGGTGTTGTGGTACCTACTATTATATTACTCGTAGTTTCTGGAACCAACGATACAGGAAATGCTAGTGTGGGGGCAGGACTATAATGTGATGTCATCACCATCATATCAGCCATAAGGAATCCACTGCAGAACATAAGCCTCCCCCTTAGATTTCCAAAGTAACCGATATTGTGCGGCCTGCACCCAATAGCAGCCAGCAACCTTTATTAGGTCGTCTTTCCCTCATTTTTATATGACTCGGTGTTAAGTTTTTTTCACTAATAACCTAAACAAACTAAAAATATTTCGTTCCTAAGAAAAAAAGTCCAGAATCCTGATTCGATTGACAGCCAGCTAGATAAAAGTGAGGGCTCCGTCCGTGTCTTCATTCTGGATAACGAAACTCAAAAAATAAACCTAGATGTGCTTTTAAGAAAAACACATCAATACATTTCTCAACTAGAACAACAAACAATATTGTGAATAACGTAATGTTGATGTCAGTTTACTAGATTTTATTTAGTACGAGTAACTAATTAACAATGGAATTCTTGATTGTCTATAAATTTACCTTTTCACATCTTTCTCACTGCACCTCGTCAATGAAAACTCACAACATAAAAAGCAACAAAAACATCGCGATTATCTTAAAATTATTTCTCGTAGTTTTCAGTTTCTATCTCAAGGCATTGCATCAGAGGCTGTTAAATCTGTTAACGCTGTTGCATCGCAATGTTTATAATTAAAACTTCCATCATCATGTTGTAACCTTCTTGTCTATACATCTTATCTGTCAGTAAGGTCTCTACATCTGAGACCATGTCTTGTGTGTTTGTCACTAACACTATAATTAAGTTATTTTTCGGGCATTTAATGTTTTCTCTGATTTTCTGTTGGCAATAAGATTAGCAAACATCTTTATTTCTGAAATTTTGATCGAATCCATTTGGTTGTCGGTCGCTAAAGTTACAAACACGTAATTAACCGATCTGCTGTTTCATCACTACAGTAACTATGAAATCATCTTTTTTATTTACTAAACATCCAAAACATACAGTTCTAACTCAAGTGCTGTCAGTCAGTACAAGATTAATCATCACTACTTGAATGGATTGTATTGATTATATATTATTGTTTAAGTGAATAGTTAATTTCGTGTCTTTGTTTTCATTCATATCAGCTTTGGCACTAGACATTTGTTGTGTTTGATTATTAAGTTTATGTTTATAACCCACCTTTACTCACGAGTACATTATTTTAGCTGAAAAAGTTATCACCGTGTTTTTTGATGTTTTTGTAAGTTAAGTAGGTATAGCAGAAAATTAAACTTCACAGCTAAGTATTTCAACAGTTGGGTAGACATTAAAATTAAACAAAAAACTTCAAGGAAACTGTTGTTTTTATAATACAATTCAATCTGTTGATCGATATCTGGTATCAGGGCGGCATTGTGTTTTTTTTTTTGCATTGTGTGTGGGCAATTTGAAGGTACCTAGATTACCTTACCTACCTGCGCAATGAGGAGTTATTTAGGGTTTTTCAAGATCAGAGTTTGACATCATTGTACTTAGTCTATTGTTTATATTCTCTCAGGCATTGTTTGTTTAATTATTACTTCGAATACGAAGCTCCATAACTTAATTTAGTTCATAAAAATTCGTTGGTTTTATTAAAGGCATACCGAGTGAATAATATGGCTATTAAATATTTTGATTAGGAGTCGCTGGTGCTGATTCTCTCTTTTGGATTTTTTATATATGTTGTAGAATTTCACTAACCGTTTTTAGTACTCAATTTATTTTGATAGTCAGGATCTTGTCTCAAAGTAATTGGTTGCGCTTCATAATTTATAATTATTATATTTTATTATATATTGAGAGGCATTGATTTAATAGTCTTAATTTATTACATAAATGCTATCATATCGTTGGTTGAGTGATGTTCTGCGAGTTTTCGCCGCTGTCAGCGTTTTAGAACCGTTGATAATTGCCGGCGTGAGTCTCATCTATGTCGTTGGATCGTGCGCACGCGCTTTCGCACTGTGTTGATCCATACTTTCGCTCGGACGCACATCGTCTTAAAAAACCCTGAACTGAACCTGCATCAAGTGTGGTCCGTATTCTGGACTGTGTTGTGTTACCGCTGGCCAGCAGAGTGTACCTAGACTGAGCTTTAAGCTAGAACGCGGCATTGCCCTATATCTACGTGGAGATTGCTGGGTCAAAGGTATGTGGCATGTCGCTAATGAATTGGACTTTAATTCGTTGCCTACTCGCATCTTTTGTTTCTTTCGCCTTAAAGTTAGCACCGCTGAATCAGCAATTATAGCCTAGATTGCTCTAATAATCTAGGTTGACGCGCGTGTGAATTTACTAGTAATTTTCGAGTCAATATGTTCAAATTATAGAGTTTATACGCACCATTTTGGTCCTTCGAGCCGGATAAATTAATTTTGGGCCTATTCATGGTCCTGTTTTTGAGTTCTAAAAGCCTAACTTTAAGCAAAAAGTTCGAGTATTTTCCATATCAGTTGCATATCATCACACAACTCTCACCTCTATTGCATTAGAAATAAGGGTCAGACTACCTTGCATTCAATTGTTACCGGCAAATTAATTGTTAATTTAAATCTTAAGTTTCGCTAATTAAACATCTGTAATATACATATAATTGAATATCAACGTTGATTCATATCGCTAAATAAGTTAATTTAATAAATCAATTGATTTTCGGCGTAATTTCATTTTTTTTTTGTTCGTATATGAAAATTGTGGGTAGTTGTATGACTTTGAGTTGGCCTTCGTGACGTGTGGAATATTCCAGGTCATTGTTCTCGTACGGCAAATTTTTATTTACGCATTAGAAGCTTTTGTAGTTTTTGTTCCTAATCGAGATTTGCTGACTAAATGATATCGATTGTTATTGTATGATACACTTTGTACTGTGGGTTCCTTAGGTATATGCCTACAATATTCGTATTGCACGAGTAGGTATTTTTTTTTAATATTGAGACTCCATTTGTTTAATTATTGCAATTAATCATCTTACATCGCATTTGTTTAATTATTGCAATTAAACATCTTATACCGCGTCGCTTGTTATTTTATTTGAAAAGAAGCTGGATCTTTGGATCTTTTCTTCACGTAAAATAACAGATGTGTAAAAGCTTTAAGTGTTTGTTCGCCTGATAGGAAATAGCCGTATAATTATACATATCACCTCCGCACCTAACTTGGTAAACGTAGCACTTACTAGATAAGTTATTTCGAATGGTCGTCTACGCATTACATACTTGTTGGGTATTTTATTATTTTGTACGAAAGGATTTCGTTATAAATATAATCGCATCGCTTACGTAATAAGTGTCTATACTTATTTGTAGTGTTCGCACTTACGCATTTTAGGGTTCCGTAGAAATAATTTAGAATTCGGCTGATTATTTTTTGTCGGTTTTAACTTCTGTTCACAATGAGTGACAAGGTTAAACTTAGATTGTTCGAAAGTAAACGCGACTCGTATTTCGCACGGGTTCAAAGTATTTTTGATTCAACAAAATCTTTAACAACCGAAAGATTACGTAAGACCTTTATTGCTCAGGCTAAACAAATTGATCCATTACGTAGCGAATTCAATGAGATTATGGACGAGATAAATATGTTAAATTTGACTTTAGATCCTACGTGCGAAGTAAGCTATAGTGCTTTAACTTCCTTTGATGAATTGGTCTGCGAGATAAAAAATATTTTGGCTTCATTGACTGAATCCAATACATCCAAGGAACCCGCTCCTGCGGCTTCGACTAGCACGAAATCGAGCCCTAATGCCTATCATATTAAGGTACCTAAAATCGAGTTGCCCACCTTTGACGGTGATATCCAGAACTTTCCGTTCTTTTATGAAACTTTCAAACGTGTTATACATACTAACTCAGATTTATCAGATTCTGATCGCATTCATTATTTGCTGAGTTGTTTAAAGGGAAAGGCTGGGAATGTGGCAGTAGGTATTGTACCGTCTGGCGATAATTACCGCGTGGTCTGGGATGCGCTTATCGCAAAGTACCTGGATACTCGCGCGCTCGCCACTAATTATCTAAATCAGCTGTTCTCTATGAAATCGTTCGGGTCAACGCCCGCTAACATTGAAAAGGGTTTCGATAAGTTAACTGCTACGGTTGCGGGACTCAAACAATTGAAAATAGATAACTTGGCTGATTTTATATTTATTCATTTGGGTCTTAAGTTAATAGACTCAGATATCGCAAAACAGTTTGAAATGTCGCTTCGTAATCAACAAGAGTTAGATTATGATTATTTCGTAAAGTTTGTTCGTGAACAAGTCAAAATCTTGTTTCGCACCTCTCCTGCTGCAACTAAGCCCTCCCCCGCAGGTGGCTCCAGCACCTCATCTAAGGTATCGCAGGTGTTTGTAGCTACTGAATCTGAATGCTCACTTTGTCATTCCACGCATAAAAACTTGTTTACGTGCAATGCGTTTCAAAAGTTGAGCGTAAATGATAGATTTAAGTTCGTAAAAGACAATAAAAGATGTGGTAACTGCCTAAGCAGCCAACATACCGTATCTAAGTGTCTATCTAAGTCCACATGTAGGAAATGCAACGGCAAACATCATTCTTTATTGCATTTTGAGCAATCGACGCAAGCCACGGCGCATGCCCCCACGTTCGCCCCCCCCTCAACTTCGGCGGCTGACCCGGCTACTCCTGATCGTGTGGCTTTGTGTACGCATTCTTCTGCCCAAGTTCAGGCCACACGCAGTACCGAAGTGCTGGCGACGGCCAAGGTTTTAGTGGCAGGTAGGAAGGGTAAGGACGTGGTGATTAGATGTCTCTTGGACCCTGGGTCACAAAAGAATTATATTACAACGCGTTGCTGCCGTATGCTCGGTCTTACTATACAGGCGGACTCGATAAATACCGTTCGTGGTATTGGTGGCACGTCGCAGCCTGTTCGCGGCTCGGTGAACCTTACGTTCGGCTCACGGCTTCGCCCGCAGCCTAGGTATGAAATTGACGCTTTAGTTTTGGATCAAATAACCGGCCAGCTTCCTCTGTGTGCTATAAATATTGCCGAATTGAATCATATTGATCCTCAACTACTCGCGGATGACACCTGGGGTGTGCCAGGTAATATTGGCATGTTACTTGGGGTCAAGTTGTTCGCTAAGTTATTGCGATCAGGTCACGTGACCAGCGTACCCGGCTGCCCCGATACATTGGAGACTGTGCTCGGCTACATACTTCTAGGAGAAGCACCTATTGTCGAACCTCCAACTGACACTCTGTCTTTCTTTGCGAGTTCGTTCGATAACTTCGATCTTCGTAAGTTTTGGGAGATTGAAGATGTTACTGCTCCGTCCAATGATAGTGTCGATGATAAACACTGTGAACAGTTTTATTGCACCACAATTACCCGCGCTCAAAATGGCAAGTATGTGGCAGCTTTACCACTGAAAACAGACGCGTCAGCGTTAGGAAATTCTTTTGATATAGCTCGCAAGAGATTTTTTAGCCTCGAACGTAAACTTAAATCGCTTCCTAACGTCAAGCTTCTTTATGATGACGTCATACGGGATTATCTACAGAATAATTACATTTCTTTGGTGCAGAATATCGTACCTGAATGTGTGTTGCCCAAACGAAATTGTAAAGAGCGAGAAATGGAATACTATATTCCTCACCATGCTGTTATTCGAGAGGATAAAGTGACCACTAAGTTGCGCGTGGTCCTAGATGCCAGTGCATGTACAGACAATGGTACCTCACTCAATGATATCCTGTACGCAGGTCCAGTCCTTCAGGCTGACCTTTTTAACATCTTGGTAAATTTTAGGCTTTTCAGTGTCGCTATTTCCGCCGATGTTAAATCTATGTACCTACGTATAGGTATACGCCCACAAGATCGTTCGCTTCAACGAATCTTATATCGGGTTAATGAAGAAGAAGAACTTAAAATCTATCAGTTTTCAGTGCTTCCATTTGGATTAAAGTGTAGTCCTTTTATAGCTATTCGCACTATCCAACAGCTATGTCAGGATGAAGGAACACAGTTACCTCTCGCCAGGGACATTTTACAACGAGATATTTACATGGACGACATAGTGAGTTCTATACCTAGCACTGCGCTAGCTATCGACTCGGCTCGTGAACTGATAAAAATATTCTCTCTCGGTGATTTTCAGCTGACGAAGTGGTCTAGCAACAGTGTGGATGTTCTTCAGACTATCCCAGAGTCATTACGACTTTCACAGAGCGTGGACTTAAGTAAAGATCCAACACAGAAAATACTAGGACTTCGTTGGTTTCCTGATGAGGATTGTTTTGCTTTCCAGGTTAATCCTAATGATCGCCCTTGCACGAAACGGAATATTCTTTCCTCCATCGCACGTCTGTTCGACGTTCTAGGCCTCGTGGCACCGATGATTTTATACGCCAAGCTTCTTATCAAAGAGCTTTGGCTGGTCAAACTTGGATGGGATGACGTCCCCCCACCTCGCATTGTGCGTCTGTGGGATCAATTTCAAGCTGAACTGCCACTTATCTCTGAATTGAGATTTTTGCGACATGTTGGCGTCGTGGAACGCTGTAAGCTCTCACTCGTCGGTTTCGCCGACGCTAGTGAGAAGGCTTACGGTGGTTCGGTCTACGCCCACGTTGTCAAACTCGACGGTAGTATCGTCGTTTCGCTGGTGTGTGCGAAATCTAAAGTCGCACCACTGAAAGTCGTTTCTCTAGCTCGTCTCGAGCTATGCGCGGCACTCCTATTATCAACTGTGATAAAGCGAGTATATAATCTTTTTGCAGCTCGTCACGCCATTGAGGTAGTAGTAGCTTTTTCGGATTCAACTGTAACTTTGAGTTGGATTCACTCCGCACCGCATCGCTGGCACACCTTCGTAGCCAATCGTATTGCGAAGATTCAAGAGAATCTTTCGGCAGATCACTTCTTCCACGTGAAAGGGTCTGAAAATCCTAGTGATTGTCTCTCTCGCGGCTTAACGCCTGCCCAATTAGTTCATCATCCACTATGGCTAAATGGACCGCCATGGCTTAAGCTTCCCCGCTCTGAATGGCCAATAAAACCATTCGTTTCAGGCGAGTCGCAAGAGCTTCCGGAAATGAAGCCCGTGGCTCTTCCTGTGATCTCGCACGAATGCTCGGACGGAAGTCCTCCTTCCGACGACATTTTATACGCTCGTTCTACCAGGTTCTCGTCCTGGCTGAAATACTTAAAAACGATTTGCTTCGTTTATAAGTTCATCAAACGGCTCCCTAGAGGGCCCGTTACCGCGTCCGACCTAGAGTTTGCTGAATTCATTGTGCTACGATCGGTGCAGAGGATTCATTTTGAAGCTGATCTCGATCGCTTAGCCCGCAATGAATTGTGCTCTAAGCCAGTACAGCGGCTAAGTCCCTTTCTTCACAAAGGACTTCTCCACGTTGGAGGTCGTCTAGCAAACTCTGAGCTAGATTTTGACTCGCGTCATCCGATCCTCCTTCCGCGTCAAGATCATATAGTGGAACTTTTAGTTTCCCATTATCATGAGAAAAATTTCCACACAGGACCAAACTTGCTCGTATCTCTCTTACGACAGAAGTTTTGGATCCTGTCTGCGCGACGTATTGCACGTCACATTACCTTTAATTGTAACATTTGCTTTCGAGCAAAACCGCGACCTACATTTCCTATAATGGCGGATTTGCCACGTTCTCGCGTTGAGTCTGCTCCTAAGGCTTTCTCTGAAACAGGTTGCGACTATGCGGGACCTCTCTTGATCACGTCGGTACGTGCTCGAGGCCAAAAAACTAGGAAAGCGTACATCTGTCTTTTTACATGCCTGACAACTCGTGCTCTGCATCTTGAAATTGCTTCAGATCTTAGCACTGCAAGCTTTCTGTCAGCTTTTAAACGCTTCCTGGCGCGTCGAGGTCCGGTTCAGTGTCTTTACACAGATAACGCTACCAATTTTATTGGGGCCAAGTCCTATCTCAGAGACCTCTACCAATTCTTGGCTATAGAGTATCACCCCTTATGGGAAAGAGAACTTGCAGAGCATCGAATCACACTTAAAAACATCCCCTGTAGAGCTCCACATTTTGGTGGTTGTTGGGAAAGTGAAGTTAAAAGTGTCAAAACGCATCTCTTCAAGGTCATCGGTCAGCAAATTCTTAGTTTTGATGAGCTTAACACTATCCTCACTCAAGTAGAAGCTTTATTAAACTCGAGGCCTCTGTATGCGATCAGCTCGGATCCGTCAGAGCCTGCTTCGTTATCGCCGGCGCATTTCTTGCATACGAAACCTCTTTTATTTCTTCCCGCTCGCGAAGTCAATGAAACGCGGTTACATCTTATTTCGCGATATGAATTGACTGATAAACTGGTCCAATCTTTCTGGAAGCGGTGGCGCCAAGAGTACTTGCATACCCTACAATCCAAACAGAAATGGAACACCCCTGCCAATCCAGTACGGGTCGGTATGGTTGTCGTCTCCATGCAGGACAATGTGATGCCTCTGCATTGGCCGTTAGGAGTAATCACCGAAATATTTCCAGATAAAAACGGAGTTTGTAGAGTCGCATCCGTAAAGACTAAAGGCGGGATCTATCAGAGTCGCCCGGTGGTAAAGTTGTGCCCTTTACCAACTCAATAAGTTTTCGTTTCATTAGACTAAGTTGTATCGTGCACCAATGTGCAGTATTAGATTTAGTTACCGCGTAGAATAATTAATTAAGTATTCTTAATTGTAATATAGAGTCGTAACTTTAGAGTTCTTATAACTTTTGGTAGAGTTGTGATGATATGCAATTTTATTTACTTTTCCTTTATGTTTCGAAAGTAGGAACTTTCAAGCCGGGGAAAATGGTTGCGCTTCATAATTTATAATTATTATATTTTATTATATATTGAGAGGCATTGATTTAATAGTCTTAATTTATTACATAAATGCTATCATATCGTTGGTTGAGTGATGTTCTGCGAGTTTTCGCCGCTGTCAGCGTTTTAGAACCGTTGATAATTGCCGGCGTGAGTCTCATCTATGTCGTTGGATCGTGCGCACGCGCTTTCGCACTGTGTTGATCCATACTTTCGCTCGGACGCACATCGTCTTAAAAAACCCTGAACTGAACCTGCATCAAGTGTGGTCCGTATTCTGGACTGTGTTGTGTTACCGCTGGCCAGCAGAGTGTACCTAGACTGAGCTTTAAGCTAGAACGCGGCATTGCCCTATATCTACGTGGAGATTGCTGGGTCAAAGGTATGTGGCATGTCGCTAATGAATTGGACTTTAATTCGTTGCCTACTCGCATCTTTTGTTTCTTTCGCCTTAAAGTTAGCACCGCTGAATCAGCAATTATAGCCTAGATTGCTCTAATAATCTAGGTTGACGCGCGTGTGAATTTACTAGTAATTTTCGAGTCAATATGTTCAAATTATAGAGTTTATACGCACCAGTAATAATTGGAATTATTATTGATTATAATATAAATTTAAGTTTTAATTTAATTATCCTCAGCTTTTTTGATAATTGATTAGATTAGATAAAGAATTTAATAAAGCAACATAGATTATAACTTTATTAAAATTCAATCAGAAGACAGCTAATTTAAAAATAAAAACCTCCAAACGCTTGAAGCCATCAGAGATTGCCAGTTGACAAGGACCAAGGTTAAAAAAGCCATTTACTAAAAGAATGGATCTCGTGGCCAAACAATGAGACGGACATATTGAGGTGAAGGCCCCTGTTATAATCGGGAACTAACTATAGGTTTATATAGTTTTATGGGAAATAAACGAACTTTAGATTACTTTTTCACAATAAGAATTAGTTCCATGAGACCATAACGAAAGAGACGGATTGTATTTGATTGCCACAATGTAATTTAAAATTGCGATTATCAATTTTGGAGCAGTTTGTGAAATCCACTAGACAGAAAGACGGCCTAATAAAGCTTGCTAGCAGCCGTTGGATGCAGACCGTAGTGACTACTAAAAAAGATTCAGAGCATCTCGTCTCTGTTCATGCAGTTACCATTAAAATCACCAATCATTACCTACATCATATAGTCCCATGTTTGGTGACAAGCAACAGCTGGAAGGAAGCGGCTAATTCTTCCAATTGACTTCAAAGCATGCGTCTTTATTCCCTTTTTTTTTGCACTTCAGGACACGCGAGTAAAACGAGAGGCAGATAGATTCGCGAGGCAAATATAAAATAAGTCCAAATGATGAAGTTAATGAAAAAATGTTGTATCATTAAAATAACATTACCGGTACCTGATAGCCCACCAATACTCATTAAAAAGTAAAAACACTCCATCGATATTTCGGAAATAAAAAAATTAAACTCTCTTTCATATGAAAATTTTGAAAGTGAAATGCATTCTCAAAACCCGTTTTAAGAATTGCATGTCCAAATCGAGAGCTAGGTCGAAGGAACAGTATGTCACTTATTTAATCAATGCATTTTCAGCCAATTAAGTACGTTGTTCTTAATAAATTTATGTATTCTGATAACATACTTAATTTGCTGATAAACTAATTAAAAAAATACTTGTTTTATTATACTTATACCTAGTCTAGATTTTTGTTCATTTTTTGTTGTATTTGAGTTTTGAACGTCATAAAAATAAGGTGGTATGTGTGGTGGTTTATTAAGGTCGCCCAAAGGAGTGAAAAAAATTAAAGTTTATGGTTACTGTTATAGTTGATGTTATGTGGTCGCTCAACTACAAAGCCCTTTTTTATGTTCCGAATAAAAAATACAAATAAATTGTAACTGTACTATAATTTTGTGGTCAACTTTGATTCTTGGTCCAATTTTGAGGTGACACAAAAGACTGTGGCAGATCATCAGATGGACAACTTAGACGCCGTTGGGGGAAATACCTAGATGCGAGTAACACAGGGTCGGTTAGAAGTAAGCTTATACCCAACAGTGGGATGTTACTTGAGATACCAATGTAAAGTTTAAAAGTCTTTTGAGTGGCTGTAAAAAGTAAGTTTCAGAAATAACAAGAACATAAAGAAAAACAGGGAATGCAACAACTGTCATTAATTGAAGGATGTTAAAGGTCGAAAAGGAATTCCTTAATTGCTTCACCTTTGCATCCCTTAGAACAGACAGGAAATAGCAAAATTTTACAAAAAACCAATTGTGTAGCACAATGAATATTTTAAGCACAGTGTTACTAATATTTTGATATTCATTATCTGTAAAAAACATTCAAGATAATTTATTTTATCACTGGATATTTCTTTGTCGCCCTTATTTAACGATGATACCTATATCATTAGCAGTCATATAGGTACATAATTATGTGCCTCAGTTTTTTGACATACACACTATTTAACTCTCACTCCAATGACAGTTTAACATCCTCACCAAACATTTCTTCATCAAACAAAACATGATCAAACATAGAACTTCTGATCAAATACAGAAGCGGCTTCCTTGACATATTGAACCAATTCACCTGTTGGAACAGATGGTAACAATTTAATGTAATTATCTGGTTGCTCAGGTCATTGTGACTGCGCGAAGACAAAGTAGGTGGTTGATTATTGAGAAACGTCAGTAATCGATTTGAATATTGAAATTGAGAGTTCTATTCCTTTTAAATATAGTTAAAATGGTGAAACAGTAAGACTGGCAAGGTCGTAGAGTTTTTTGCCAATCTGGCAATTGAAGTACGGAACTTGTCGATCATTAAAATATGGATTAAAATCCACGACTTTTTTTAATTCACTGACTTGTTCGAGGGATTTTTAGAATTTTGTCAATTTTAAACGATAATTTGACCGCCCAAAGACTTCCATCCGACAGAGCTTAACGACTGATTTATACCTAAAACCTTTACGTACCCGGAAATTCTCAGTTTTAAATGCCAACCAATCTTTAGTTTGATTGATTGACTATGCTAAACTTTTAATGTTTAAACTAGTATCATTAGTCCTCTTTCTCACAAATCGCTCCTTAAACGGACCAGTTTTGCTTCATAAAATGTCTCCATTCATTAAGTCAGACTGATGGATGGTACTTTACTGCGCATGATGAAAACTAATATTGTCGTTGCTTGCTGTCAAAAGTGTATTTTGTATAACTGACGTGACGATGTAAAAGTGTTTCCAGTGACATTCGCTGCTGAACACAGGTCTCCTCCATAGCCTCCTTCCCCGCCCGATCTTCGATAGGGCGTCGTCTAGTGAAGTTTCCACTTTTTATCTAATTTAGAACCTTCTGTCCCAACTGCCTTCAATTCTTCACAAGGAGTGTAAAGCTCTTGCGTCATGACTAATCATATTGTCAATAGTAATCATATTTGACAAATTAGACACTATTATCATGATCAAAATTTACCATGCGCTAAATCTAATCGCGATACAATCGACATTGATTTGGCAACAAAACGTGCTGTTCTGAGTTAAACAGATTAGTTATTTATTACTATAGTCACCTGACCTTTGGATCAGTCTGACCGCATTGGAATCTAATCAGATTGAAGTGGAATTTTAGAATAATCATAACTTTACGTCAATGAGGTGCTTATTGTTTTTATCTAGAGGATTAATGCATAAATGCATCTGCGTAAACTAGATAAAGGCATATTCTGATAGATTTTATACAAGCAGCAACGAATATATAGTCTTAATCTAGCCATCTTTAATCCTTCCTAGCATGACCAGTATGACGTTGAGGCTCGGACTACATGGCATCCGGGCATGTCACGGACCGTTTTTTAACGGCCCCTGACGAATCCGTCGCACAACCAAACATTTGAATTTTTCCTGCATCGACTATACACGATCCGACTCCGATTTTTACCTGGAAGCAACCGGGACATGCTCCGGATTCGCAGAATCGGGGAGACCCGAATGCCATATAGTCCGAGCCTAAATGAGAATTTATATTGACGTGGGTCGCTTAATTTCTAAATTATCGAGATATACCCTTTTTTAGCATTGCTTAGTAGTATAGTTTGCCCCAAAGGCCTAGGTATAATTGACCAGTCTCTACGCCTTGATCCATCCAGAAGACCATCAAGACATATCAGTCAAACTTACATCAGCCTAATACACTTTGTACCCTATATTAACTACGATAAGGTTCCCCTTGTCGTGACTCTTCAGACCCTTATAAAAGTACAAAACTGATGCACTATTTATCAAGAAACTATTCAACCTTGCTATAGGTTAAGGTTATCACTTGTTATAATGCTTTCAACCTTTTGTTATGCAAAGGCCATTTTAAATCCAGTCATAGATATGATCGTTTGCTAGTGTCACTCGTTCTTTTATGGTAACATTTTGCTAGATCAGTGCAGTGACCAGTGCATGACTATTTTATCATTGGCCACAAAGCCCTTTTCAAGGTCAGCTACCACTGCAGTGGCAAGACAAATTCCTAAAATAAAATCTAGTTAAAGTTAAATTACGCTATAATGTCAATACCTAGCAATGCGACGCTTACGGTAAAAAGGCGATGATGCCAGATGTAGACCGAAAATTGCCTCAACCTAAAATTGCGAGAATTGGGTTACTATATCCAAACTCACGACTTAAGGATGTAATTAATAATTTGGGGTCACTAGCCGTTTCACCGAGTGCTGATGAGTTCTTTCAAAAGAAACCAAGTTGCCTTATCATTTTCCTTCATTTGACGAAAACGCATTGTCTGACTTTCACCGTCCAAGGTCGTCTAGTTCAATTGTTCATTGTCCTATTGTGCATAACTATGAGAAGTTTCCAAGCGAATGCGTCTGTAGGCGACGACTATAATTTGATGTTAATACCGTTTAGAGAGCATCGATATCAAAGTGGCCACGAGAAGAGCGCATGAATTAAGTTCGACGGGAAACAATAGTACAAAAATACAATTTTACAAATGATGTTGAGCTGAAACACCAGCGTTCATGTCTCAAATTCTAATAACATCAGAGTTTTAGCCAACTACATCACTTCGGTCCTGTCCATCCAAAGGTTGCCTAGAAGAGATCGCGTTTAGCGTTAGCAATAAGGTCGCCCATTGTACTCTGGGCATAGGAGTAGTTTTGAAGAAATTTTCTATAACAAAGGAAAGAAGAAAACAAAGAGGTAGGGTAGGGTGTTTATGAGTATTAGAGAATCATAATATTTGTTCCTCGCGTTGACATTGCATTTTTGGAGGCTGATATCATTACTGATATTATTCAAAATTCACGATTCTCAAATCTAAAAATATAAACGCAGCATTTAAAAGGAGTGGCGCCCTCCTTCACCTTTGCTCCTTTTTGCATATTTCACCAATGCATTATACCTGTGGCTTTAAATTTATTCGAAATGTGACACTAATGGCTTGGTCATAGAATTGCAAATTTCTTTTTTAGTATTTTAATTGACAATGGGTATAGAAAATCGAGATTTATTTTACTAAAGTTAAAAAAGGATTTAATAAAAATGTTCTCACATTTAAAACATGGGCAGTCCGGGCACTTGGGCTCAATTTACAATAAAAAATTACACATATTGACAACCTTCGTGGCGCAGTGGGCGAATAGCCAGCTGAGACGCAGAAGGTTGCGGGCTCGATTCCTACCGCTACACAAATGTTTGCATGATCTACAGATATTTGTTCTGGGTCTGGATGTTTTTCTATATATTAGAGGTATAAGTGTTATAAGTTGTGTGTTCGAGTGTTTTTCTATATATTTACAAATCTATAATCCAATGGTTCCTATAGTACAGGCTCTGCTTAGTTTGGGGCTAGATAGCGGTGTGTGAAGTGTCTAGCAATATCTATTTATTTATCTATCTCTTGCGATCAAACTAACAGGGGTCGTTAAATACAAGTAACTTTTTGTTTGTCAGGTTAAATCGGATCCTATTGTTCAGCCTTGTGAGAACCAATGTCACAGCAGCCCCAATAGGTACGATATTTCCCATTTGCGTGTCAACTGCCAACGTCCCAAAATCTCTCACGACTCCACAGAACTTGCGCAAGTTAACTGTATCTCGCGCGTACACGCATAAGAATGCTCTACTTTTGACAGCTATGTCACGTATCACTTCAGATAGGCTTTTATTTTGACTAGAACTTTATGGCGTTAACTTTAGATTCAAATTGCAAATAAGTACATACCCAAAAAAAAATTTGGTTGTATTGTCATTGTGGATAAAGATAAAGATAATACCGTTTATTTTGTCACCAATGTACACAAAAGTGAAATCTTAAAACTAGGCGTAGACTTAAAGATACCTACATAGGGACAAAAATGACCACCACTCAGCATGTGCTATGGCAGATTCGCTCTGCCAAAACGCTGGTCTTCCGTGGTTACCGTGGCTGCGGATAATTTACTCCATCGTGTCTGTTTGTTCGTTTAATTTTTATGATTTTGTGTTCTATTGTTGTCTTCTTGATTACTATAATTGGTATAATTGCCGTTCTACTTGAATAAATAACTAAATATAAATATAGTGGCTACTGCGATACACAGACACAACATCGAAACTATAACTTTCTATAACTTTTTTAGTATTTGAGTGGAGACCACGCACTGGATAGCTTGCGCATGGAAACCAATTTCAATTTGAGGGTCGAGCAGTTGGAATCCCGCCACAGGGTTCATTTTAATTCATTCGTGGTGAGAGTGCCGGCCAACATCTGTCGAACTTCATGAAGGAATTTTATTGGCCGAAGTGTGTCGTATTTCGTCGTTTCCGAGGGCGGATACGGAACACCGAGAACTCTGTGTTTATGTAGTGTAAAGAAATATAAGTTTTTATTAAAATATGTTTTTTAGGCTAAGGTACATATATATACAGGTTGTTTGGTAATATACTGACGATATTCAAGTGACGGTTTCTCAAAACATAAAAAAAGACTTCTCGAAAAAAAAAACAATTAATTATATTATCAAATTTGAAAGAAAATCGACTAAGTTATGGTGATTAATTTGATATGAAACTAACTGCCTACTCTTGCAATCGACATCCAAAAATAAAGGCCGATTTGATATCGCTTTGGGAAATGGCTGCGGGTTTGGGGTTAGAAAGGGACAACAAGAGATATCTCGAGACGCATGACAGTATGCGGTTAGATTGCAAGCATTATGCAATAGCACAAGTTAAGTTTAAAGTGTTTGTTTTTACATGCCAAAAGAAATTTTTATGGTAAACATTTCACAAATTTATTTATTATGCTCAACAAAATAACCCTATTAATTTTTGTGCGTATATTATCAAACAGCCTATATATAACATATACTATATTATATGTATATAACCTACATATACTATATATAACCTATTTGCCGTAGAATAAGTTAATTAAATATTTTAACTGTAACTTTTTTTGTTGCCTGAAATAAATGATTTATTATTATTATAGCGCAGCAAAGGACGACCCTCAATTAAATGGAAAGACCATAATAAAGGTTGCTGGAAGCCGTTGGGTATAGGCCGTACAAGATCAGTCGCTTTGAAAAACTATGAGTTGCGCCCGTGAATGTTATATGTGGCTTAAGAGAAGATAAATTAAATGAAATCAATTTATTAAGCTTTTTATTAACTTGCAATGTATGTATGTTTGTCCGGGTGGAATCTTGCAACTGAATTATAAACCCGTTCTCCTCAACCGAATGAGCTGAAATTTGGAATGCATATGTAACTTCGGTGACAATGCAATAATATGGTACCATAGAGGTGGTCTCATGATGGAGACGGATGCTAGACAACGGAACTTCTGAATGGATTATAGTAGTGTTTGGGCTTATTTGAATCTGCTTGCGGTTCCGATTATGTTCTGAAAAAATATTTTTTCAACAAAAAACTTTTAATTGCTAAAACACGGTAGAATAAATTGTAGTGTTATGTATAAGTGAGGAGTACATGTTTCTGCTTCGTGAGCTTTCAAATGTATTATAAGTAATAGGTGTGTGTACATAAATTAGTTAAAGATCTGCATAGAACATTAATTAGGTATGTCATATAACATTATAAATTAACAATTAAACATATGGCACAATATAAAAATAAAATAGAAATTTACATTGATAGTGTCATTTTAACAATATAAAAATTCCTTTACCGAATAAAAACATTTGTCCATTAACCACTTGTGCAGTTTTATTCTAAATAGATTGTCAGATAACTCCTTGAGACCTTCAGGGAGTTTATTATAGACTAGCTGACCCGCCCGCGTCTTCGCACGGATGGTTTTTCAATAAAACATCACCCTCATTTTGTGCAGTTGGCTAAAAAGTAGCCTATGTCCTTTCCAAGGATATAATCTATCTCCTTGCAAAATTTCATTCATATCCGTTGAGCCGTTTAGGCGTGTAAAGGTAACAAACAAACTAACAAACAAACATTATGTATGTATGTTTATGTTTATGTATGTTATATTACATATATGCTATATACAGAGTTATTATACGTATAAACCTTCCTCTTGTATAACTCTATTGCTGAAAACTACATTAAAATCCGTTGAGTAGTTTAAAAGATCTAAACGAACAGACAGCGTAAGCGACTTCATTTTATACTATGTAAAGATTATATTGTGTATTGTATGCTTCTGTAGTAAATTAATTAATGTCTCTGTGTGTCAACTTTTATAGTCTGGGTGGTCCTGGTACTTCACTATAGCTGTTCTATGGCAATTACCCATGGCTCATTCACAACTGTCAAATAGCACACTTTCTCAGAGCTTTATGGGATTTGGAGCTCCCATGCTCCACAGAGAAACCTCAGAGGAAATGAGTGAAACTATGAATTGCATGGTGTCGCAACGTATTGTTACACAACCTTATGTGTGGTACATGTGTTACAAAATGTTGATTTTGCTGGTTAAGAGTAGAAATTCAAAGCAATTTTACTTTAAAACTAGTTGTAAGTATAATTTTGTATGAGATAATGGTCAACTCTAATTTCGAAGTGTTTTATAGGTAGCTTTCGCCTTTGGCACACTGGGTTGTCAATAAGAACCGCTTCGAAAACGGAACCAATTGTAAAAAGTAGCCTTTGTCTTAGTCCAGGTTGTTTATACATAAACCAAAGGGGGTAGCGGGTTAAGGCGGGTCTGGCGGCCCCCACCGAATCTGGTAAAATCGTTCCAAAAATCTTGAAGAGGGTCGAAAAACAAGCAGTATAAGCTTTTTACCGACATTACAACCCCAAACGAAAACACAGTAATGGCGAAAAATATGATTTTTTGTGATTTTTTTTTTCAAGCAGTTTAATTTAGTTTTAAATGGTTTAAATGCAATTAAAAATTTGTTTTGGATGTATGGAAGTCCCCTGAATTTTTTCAGATTTTTTGGTCAAGTAAAAACATGTGAATTTTAGGTTTAAATGCGAAAAAATCGTGAAAACGCGTCATTTTCAAGATTCAACCCTCTAAGTTTTAGGGTTGTTTTCATTTTCCCGAGAGGTGCTGTATAGTATAGATAGCGGCAATCGTCCTCTTTTAAATGCAGGCAACTGGACTCAATTTGGTCAATTCTGGTGAGCGAGGCGATTTTTTGAAAAAAACTCGAATTTTCAACTCTCGGTAAATTACGGCGCGTACTTGGTATAATGCGTCTTTGCTATAAAAAATACATCTCTATAGGGGTTTTTGAGGTCGCTGATCACGAATTTGATGTCAAAAAAATTTTTTTACAACAAATTCACCCATAAATATTTATTAACACAGGTTTGATAATGTTATTTTTATTATGTTAATGATAATTTTTTTGACATCAAATTCGTGATCAGCGACCTCAAAAACCGCTATAGAGATGTATTTTTTATAGCAAAGACGCATTATACCAAGTACGCACCATAATTTACCGAAAGTTAAAAATTCGAGTTTTTTTTCAAAAAATCGCCTCGCTCACCAGAATTGACCAAATTGAGTCCAGTTGCCTGCATTCAAAAGAGGACGATTGCCGCTATCTATACTATACAGCACCTCTCGGGAAAATGAAAACAACCCTAAAAATTAGAGGGTTGAATCTTGAAAATGACGCGTTTTCACGATTTTTTCGCATTTAAACCTAAAATTCACATGTTTTTACTTGACCAAAAAATCTGAAAAAATTCAGGGGACTTCCATACATCCAAAACAAATTTTTAATTGCGTTTAAACCATTTAAAAATAAATTAACCTGCTTGAAAAAAAAATAACAAAAAATCATATTTTTCGCCATTACTGTGTTTTCGTTTGGGGTTGTAATGTCGGTAAAAAGCTTATACTGCTTGTTTTTCGACCCTCTTCAAGGTTTTTGGAACGATTTTACCAGATTCGGTGGGGGCCGCCAGACCCGCCTTAACCCGCTACCCCCTTTCATCGAAATCGGTTCAGCCGTTTAGTAGTAAAACGTAACAAACTTATGTGAAGATTTAGCCAGCTCCAATTATGATTACAACAGAATAATCATTTATGCATAACCAAATTGCATCAAAATAGTTTCAGCCGTTTAGTCGTGAAAACGTAAGAAACTCGTGATGAGAGATCCAGCCAGCTTCAATTATGACAACAGAATAATCAAAACAATCAATTTATTGATAAAATAAGTTTACAAGTCCGTGTTAATTAGCTGACCGTCACGCGGTCAATCCATAGAACTGCATAAGTCTATAACTGGCTTATCACGGTCGACGGCGACGGTCACCCGCTCCGCTACCGTTTAACTGTCACCATTGGACTGTAACAGTACTGTACTCAGAACTTAACTTGCTTTTCTAGGAAGCGGAGGATGTTATATTACGGAAAGCGGAAGAGCTGGAAATATTGACGCTCCCGTCTATCGTCATATTCCAGGTTGCGGTCTACGAGTATGTGCGGTCTAACCAACAACTGTTCAGTAGGAACAGGGATAGGCATCAGTACAACACTCGGCGAGCTGACAGGCTTGCTATCGTGTCCCGTACCTTGGCGAAGTCGGATAAGCTAACGCATGTAATGGGACCGACGGTATATACCAGAGACTACCCTGTACTGTAACTGAGGCAACCAGTTACAATACATTTAAACTCAAACTGAAGCGCTGGCTCCTGAGTAACACCTTCTATAGTTATGAGCAGTTTATTGACATGACAAATTAATATAATAATTTTATTGGACTCTTTTTATTTAATATTTTATTGACTTTTTATATTTATATTGACTTGTGTAATTCCATATTGATATCCAATTTTGTTTTGTTTTTTATTACTTTAAATAACTTTTATTATTATTATTGTCTTCTTTTGTTGCTTATAGTGACCATGTGTGTACGTACAGTGTGTACCAACACGAGGTACCAATAAGAAGTATGACGTGTAATATTCTTACCAAATAAATGACTATGATTATGACTACCGTCGGTAAACGCGCCAAATTTGTCCTATTGAACATTTCTATGGTGTCATTCGTCATTTAGATATACGTTGTTTCCTATTATTATCTTTTCGCTTTGTATGTTTTAACAGAGCTATATATAATACAATTAGATAATTGAAAAACCATCCCTATGTGATAGTTTTGGTGACTTTAGTGATTGGATTGAATTTGACACTTATCCATGCGCTGTTTTTTGTAGGATTTTTATTCTAAGTTGATTTTAAGCACTAGGCTACTAGCTAACCCGCGCAGGATTTGCACGGATATTCAAAATATTTTTTTGGGAATAGGGTTATTTTATCAATGAAAAAATATTTAATGGCTCGGTAGTTTCTGAGATGACCCCCTACAAACATACGTATAAACTAACAAACGTTACCTCTCTATAATATTAGTATAGATACGTATTAGTTCCATGTGTTAAAGTTTCCACTCTTTTTATGACGGTGACCGCTTATTAAGAATCATAGCTTTAGTGCATAATAGTGCACCTGTAGCTTGCATATTATTAACAGTCTTCATCGTTGTATCCTATAGTGCACTAGTGCGACTTATAACGTCCATTTTTTTTTTATTTGTGATTGTCAAACCTCATCTGTTGGTAAGTGAAGTTGTGGTTTAAAATGGAGCATACTTGCCTAGAAATCACTTGTTCTCTCTAGACTTGAAGACTCCGGGATTTTAATGGTCCAGAAAAATACCGGAAGTGAGTTCCACTCCTTACTCGTTATCTTGTACTAACAATGAAAGTTGGAAACCGGCAACCGACAGCAATGCTGCTTAGCGCCAGCAATAGGTATGGTGGGAGTAGTTCCCCAGGCGAGTCCTTTTACAAGGAACTCTACTACTCTGAGCAGACAAAAATATTATATAATACTTACATGGTAATCATGTGTCGCCGACATACCGTATCAAATACAACTACCATTCACAAACAAGTTATATTAAAAACACATCATAAACATTACAGACATCTTATTAAGAAAGTTTTGTCAAAAGATGTTCGGTCCGATTTCTAGTGTTCATTCATAAGGTTAGATATTGCTTGTATGACGGTGTGTGAGTGTGTGTATGTATGAAGAATAAGCTTGTTGTTTGGAAACTTGTGTGTTATTGATAATGACGTTGTTTATTAGTTTAGGTTTAGTGGTCGTACCAGACATAGATAATGTTTAACCAACTACAAAAAAAAAGAGAAGGTTCTCAATTCGGGTATATTTTTTTTATTTACTCTGTCATTTATCAACCGATTTCGATAATTATTTTTTATTTAAAGTATTCAGATTGGTCTCATAGAAATATCATCAAAATCGGTTCGGTAGTTTGGTTTTTTCTGTTTCTGAAGTTGTTATTTATTCTTATAAAGTTAATTGTTATTAATGTGTAATTCAGTTCGGTTGAACTGAATTTTTACATAATTTTATATTACGCTCACGTTAACCTGTTTAATATTAGATAACTCCTAGATAGCTAGATCCTAGACACAAACAAAATATTGAACTGAATAATTACAAATTAAAATAGTTAATAATACATTTTTTTGTCATATTTAGGTATAAGTACATTTTGTTTTGTTTTATTTTATTTTATTATTTTTGACTGTTTTATTTTTTTATGTATGTGATAACTTTAAATATTGTAATTTGTAAATATGATGTAATTTCAAACACAATTACCTGATTGTCACTGAATAAATAAATGAAATGAAAATGAAATAGTACAAGGAGCGGTATTCAATGAATCACAAGACAAGACAGCCTGTTTTGTCTTTTTCTATTAATAATAAATAATATAACGTTTATTTTAGGCAACATGTGCATACACGAAATCTGATAACAAGGTCCATATCTATAAATACCTTAAAAACGAAAATATATAAAACAATAAACTTAAAAACAAATACTTATTTATTTGGGGTATTTTGATTCGTAGCCGCTTCCCTGTAGCGCCTGTAAACGATGCCGACACTGGCCAGTGGCCTGAAATCCGATCAGATTTCTATTGGATTTAAAACATAACCTAAACAAAACTAATATTTAACACTAATGGTAATACGATTGCCACTGGTCACCATAACCAGTCCGCCTACAGACGGTGAACTGTATTCTACAAATATTGCATAAGCGCTGGATGTTAGTGCCAATGACATTTGACAATGACCAGTGCTCAAACCAACAAACAGGCATTGACAGGTTATTACACATTATTTTTAACCCCCGAAGCAAAATGAGGAGTGTCATAAATTTGCCGCCTCTGTGTGTCTGTCTGTGGCGCAGTAATTCCCAAGCGGATGGACCGATTCGGACTCTGTTTTAATCGTTTTATTTTAAAGTTTTAGTTCTAGTTTAAAGGGGGTGGTTCTTAGTTATGTCAGTATTTACCCCTGACGCGTAAAGAGGGGGTTGGGGTTTTTTAAATTTAAAATATATACTTGTCTCTACTCTGAGCGGATCGCATCCAGCCAGGCTAGTATGACCGGCCTATAAACATTTATACATATCTACATTTCCAGGGCGGTCATGCCTGGCAATTTCTCACAAGAATTTATTTGTAAAGTTTTGTTATACACCCTCATTGGTCTTTGGCACCATAAACATCGTTAAAATATGCTTTCAATCACTTTCAAAGTGAATGGGAGCAAAACCTACATTCTTTATTATGAGTGACATCCATTATCAGCTATTTACCGAGCCTATAGGCTTCGTAGTTCATGTTCGACCAAGCAATGAGCTGATCAAATGTCATTGGCATCGCAATGGTTATGCAATGATCATATACATTTCGTTGCAGTCAGCTGTCATATATACGAGTATGATCGTGATGATACTACTTGTCTGTCTTTTTATATACCTGTTTTTACACACAATCAGAATCGTATTAACTAATTTTAAAGGTGGGTTTAATACCGGTAGCTTGAATATTCATCCAGTAATCTATACATTTCCATTTAACACAACCAAAATCGCATTCAAATCCAGGTTATCACGTCAACTGTTTCAACAGACATCGCTGGGCAGACCGATAAATAGAAAGGAAAGACAATAAAGAAAAGGAAAAAAATAAATATAACAAATTACAATTACTAAACCTGGAAAACTTAACTTTTTATGAACATTAACTTTGACATTTCAACACCAGTTTTTTTAAATTCTTCATAGGGGGATCCAACTGCACTTTAGTAAACTACCTTCTTGTTGTTGCAATTCCTAAATGAATTGATAAATTAACATTTTAAAGCGAAGGTGATTACAAATTGGGCATAAGTTGAAGGATACCTATACCCAGTTGGTTGAAATGGAATATGGACTCACAATTTTAGTCCATAATCTTCCAAAAATGCTTTCATTGTTTTATTATTTTTGCTGTAGTCATGACTTTAGAAGGTACTTTCTTCTAAGTAAGTCTAATTCTAAGTATTAGGTCCAGGGTTGGTAGCCTGTCCTTATTAGGTGACAGTTCCTAGCACCTGCCTCATGTGGGTACATAACTCGACCTTACCGTTCGCTGTGCCCTGTTACAGTACTGTAGCACTGCCACAGCTTATTGTTGGAACCACTGGGTTACTTTATTGTATTTATCCGTCTATTTCCCACTTAAGTACTTAAGTTATTTGGATGTTACTCGTAAAGAGGGTTCAATAGAACGTCTAGTAATGCTAGGGAGAGTGGAGGGCAAGAAACCGCGTGGTCGCTCTGCAACGAGATGGTCTGGCCTCAACAGGTCCATCACACACTACCATGACTGAATGTTCTCGCAATACCTTCAATAGAGCTGAATGGAGACGCATCGCTAGAGCCGCTACTCATGAGCCAAGACCTGACATAACCACGACCACTCTGCCAAGAGTGCCCGACTAAGAAGAAGATGAACGTCCCACAATTAGGCAAATGCATCCACCCATTTTTAGCCGAACCCTTGCAAAACGTGTTAAAGTACACACGAAGTAGGTCGAACCACTCTGTTCTTCTTCTTTCGTTTCAAGGGCTATAGAATATAACTAGCTGACCCGCCCGTGGCTTAGCATTCGTGGTTTGTCAATAAAAACACTACCCTAGTAAGAAAAACCAAGGAAGCTACGGCAAAGGCGATTATACTATACTAGTGATAACCAGTTACGGTGACTTGTAAAAGTAAATTTGTATTGTTTGTGGTAGATACCCAGTTATTCTCTCAAGCTGTGGTTGTTACCACACACCGAGGTCGCTGACCCCGGCTATCGGTCACTCGCTCGTGTTTGATTGTCTGATAACCGACGTGGCTATTGTTTGCTACTTTCTAATATTTCTCTAAGGTGTTGAGAGTCACTTTCAAGTGTTAACATATTTCGTTAGAAGAATGTTCTTTGAACCGTATTTTTAACCTATTTTGTTTTTTTAAACTTTATAGATCTTCGTTTGACCTCAATCTCACCTGATGGTAAGTGATGATGTGGTCTAAGATGAAGCACGAAGATCTAGAAGAAACCTATTCACTCTTACCATAAAGAGACCCGGATTGTATTCTTTACAAAAAACTGATGACGGCAAATTATTCCATACCTTAGCTGTACGCATCAAGAACGTACAACCAAAACGGTGTGTGCGAATGGATGGTATATCAACTAGGTACGGATGGTACTGAGCCGTGTGCCTGCTAGTCCTTTGGTGGAAAGGAGATGGCCTCGAGGGAAAAAGAGGAGTTATGAGTTTAGTTATGCTTCATCTATCTGTCTGGCCAGAAGTTAGTTCTGGTAGTTCCCAGAAGTCTTATTAGTAGGACTAATTTTGGTAACTGTCAAATTGACATATATGCTGTCATAGTTCATAAAAGGATTTTTTTTATAAGGCTGGTTATTACGCAAATTAATACCTATCCCCAAACTAAGCAAAGCTATGGGAACTAGATAACCACAGAATACAGAAAGATAACTGATAGACTACTTAGGTATATACTTTTTTTATAAAAACATATATACTGAAACAACCAGACCCGGAACAAATATCTGTAGATCATGCAAACATTTGTTCCGCGGCTCGCAACCAACCGAACCCTGAACCTCCTGCGTCGAAGCCGGCTATTCGCCCACTGCGCCACGGAGGTCGTCATCTTTCTTGATACAATTTTTTGTCTTTGACTTGAGGGTAACCAATTAGCCCTTATAACACTTCAAAGTTATAACACCCTTTTTTCGTTGGGGGTTAATTTTATGCATACACAGCACAGAAAAATACCCTGCTATAAACACAGTTTTAAATAGCACGGGGGGTAAAGTTTCATAACTTAGGTCGGCATGCACAGCAATCCCTAAATGTATTTAGCAACTAAACATGTTTAAATTTGACGTATTTGTATGATTTGACAGCTCCTTTAATTATATTTAGCCACTAAATACGTTTAGGCATCATCGTTACGCATGTTGCCCTTACCTTACTGCCAGCCAGTTTTCTTCTTTGGTATAGAATGTTGTAGTTGTATAAAGTAAGTGCTACCATCTTTATCTTAAGAAGGATGTAAAATATGGCAACATTATTGGAATTCATAAATATTACCTTAATTATTTTAAAATACTATTTAAATCGAGTCAATCGCCAAGCCGCACGATCAGGCGAGATAGCGATTTCCAGAAAAAATATTATTTTTGATCGTACACTCGCCCGATTATTTTTTCGCTTCGAATTTATGCCGCAATTGACGTCAACTATGTACCTTCAGCGAAAAAAGTGTTAAGTTTACATTTAAATAAAACTGCTTTACATACCTACGACCTATTGCTGTATTTTTTCTAATGCTCCATGTAAAACTTTAATTTTCTTACCTACTCAAAAAAGTCCTTTCAAACCCAAAATTAACCTAACAACCTACTGCCAGCTAGATACACTGTTTGGCAGTAGATCGATAATTTATATATAATTCTATATCAAATCCTAGTCTTTCATTTATTTCTCATTTTTAGTTGACAATTTTGTCTGCCACTGTGCGGATTCTTCATAATAGTACTAGTAAAGGCAGGATATTACATAAAGCACTAAAATAATCGTAAATACTAAAGCTTCCTAAAACCCAGCGAGTAATTAACAAAGCGAATCATTAAAACGCGAGTTCAAGTAACCTTTGTTTATTTTTAGAAATATCGACATTCCCTCTCTGTAACACATGTTTACAAAGTCGCGTGTCTGTCAGTGTTGTACTGTTTATACTGTGGTATCGGTGAGAGTTACCTGTGCCATAGTGGAGATAGAACAGTGTCTCATCTCACACACGCATAGCATCATGCTGAGTTGAATGCCATTTCATTCCCACACAGAGCTCTTAATTCTTTTTACATAGTAATTCAAGTTGTAAGTGCACATGTGAGACGTATTTTTTTACCTATTTGTGTGTGGTTTGAATAAAAGGCTTTCTTTATAGTTCCACGCATTCACTCACACAGAGCGCAGATAGAAATATCTATAAAAATAAATAAATCAATATTACTGGACATTTCACACAGCGCCAAACTAAGCAGAGCTTGTACTATGAGAACCAGATAACTGATAGAATACTTATGTACTTTTTTTGTAATACTTACTTATAATATATAGAAAAACATCCAGATCTGGAACAAATATCTGTAGATCATGCAAAACTTGTTCGAACCCGCTACCTCCTGCGTCTCAGCCGGCTATTCGCTCACTGCGCCACGGAGGTCGTCATCTATAGATCGCAGTTAGAATAATAATGCTTAGAAGCTGTTGGGTGACGCAAAATATTGGTCAGATTGGAAATGTATGATATATAGACATATAGAAATACTCTTTATTGCACACCAAATAAAAATTCAGTATCAAAGGAAATAAGCAATAAATAACGGTACAATGGGCGGTCTTATCGCTAAAAGCTATCTCTTCCAGAACCTTATACTATATACTCTCGCTGGTAGGATTATGACTCACACAGGCACACACCACCGACAACTTTGTCTAATCCGTACGTTCATTCTACTTAACACTTAGATACTCGTACGTGACTGGGGTATCTGAATTGCAGCTTCATATGCTGAATACATTTTATTATATTCTGATTTTAAAACTGTCCATGCTTTCCAATTCTGTGGTTATAAACTCATAATATAAAATAAATAAATATATATTGCTGGACATTTCACACAGCTCTATCTAGCCCCAAACTAATCAGAGAACTATAACTAACCAGATAATTAATAGAATACATAAATACTTTTTTTTGTAAATACATACTTATAATATATAGAAAAACATCCAGACCCGGAACAAATATCTGTTGATCATGCAAACAGTTCTGTGGCGGAAATCGAACCCGCTACCTCCTGCGTCTTAGCCCTGTGGCATTCGTCCACTGCGCCATGGAGGTCGTCATATGGATGTGTGGCACTTGTTCGTTTTACTATGTATGAGGTTATCGCGCTTTGAAGCATTCGTATGCAATGCAACTATTTGTGGTATATGAATTATGTACCGCGCGAATGATAGACTTGGACATTATTAAAAGGTTACAGAAAGAAAAGTAATATGCATTATTAACCTTAACCGCGTTACTATAAAGCAAGACAGACAGACAGGCCCATCGCATAGTCTGCCAGGAGTATTGGCGTGAAGTATAAAAAATCCATCCAATAGTCATTCATAAACACAGTCTCGACCCTACACTAAGCTTTTCTGTGTCTTGGTATTCGACGTATATTTGCAGGTCATGCAAACATTTTTCCTCTGGTCTGATACTCTGGGGTTCGAGATAAAAATAGTAGATTATTAAATGAGGGGATAAAGCTGTCTTGCGTCACGGGCGCTTTATTGAATCCCGAACGTAACGAAGGATTTTAAGAGTTACTAGAATCATGAGTGCAGAGAGGGATATAAGTACGCCCAAGATGCTTTAAACACGAGGAGAATACTCTACTTTTCACACTTTCTGCGAGACAATAAAACCAAATCTAGGTTGATGCAGAGGTTAGTTCGATTTACGAATAGGTTCTTATTGTGTGGGTCTCTTTGGTTCAAATTTTAATACAGATTCCAAATTCAAATCACATAATACATAGGGTATAATGAAATTCAGTCCAACTTTACTCCCGGCCCAGCCGTAGGGATTTAATCACCTGCTTTCGGTGAGGTCTACATAGTGTTACGCCGAGGCTGTTAAACTATGAGTAATAATCGAACCTTCTCGAACGCTTTTGTCTTGCTGTGTTATTGTTGCTATTGTTTGTGGTTTCGCAGAATGGGGAGTGGCCATTGTGTCGAGGGACCGACCCTTTCCTGGAAGGATCGACATCGTTCTCGAACAATCGAAATGTGTGCGATATAAATAGGCCGGAGAGATGGCCGGACAGTCAGTTGAGTGAGTCAGTCTCAGCGAGGCCCTGGAGGACTGACGTGGAGAAGGGTCTCGCGTGAACAGTAGTTGCTCGCGAGTCAGTCTGGATTTGGCTATACGTGCGATCATTTCGGTGACTTTAAGTGGTGCAACAGTGGTGTGAATTAGTGTGTTGTGATACGTGTGACCAAGTTCGTGAATTCATCGTTCTAGTGTTGAATAAAAGTGTTATTTTGGTTGAATAGATTCCCATTATTTTATCCCGAACCCTCAGCTCGTAACAATATGTATTATATAATTTGACATTGTCGAGCAGGTGCTTTGAAAAAAATACATCTATTTTTATACACCAAATAAATATAATATATCGGTGTGAAACCTTTCAGTTTATCGTTTATAATATGCATAATTTCAAAAGAAGTAAGAACATAGGACTAACCCATAGGTTCCCAGAGCGTCCGATCTTGTGCGGCCCTACGACTCCCAGCAACCTAATTAATTTTGGAGTTTTAAGGTCGGCCGTATGCCTGCGACACGGCTACCCGTTGGTAGTCCTAATTTATTTGTTAGGATGATGTGAAGATAAATCTAAATTGAAATACCATGTGTGCCGCTTATAAATAACTAATGTATGTTTACATTTCGTTTTATTGATGTATGTGCGTCGTAGTTCCGTTATTAATGAATGAAACAGATCAAACTAGTTTTATGATTCAAAACTCACACGTTACTTATTTTGAAGTCTGTTTAATATACTTAAAACTTAACATCTAAAAGTGTCAAAATATACAGCATTATGATGTCCAACATGACTCGAACTTTGTAAAACCAAATTATCCAGGCACTTAAATTGTTAAGGTTCAAAGGATTATACAAATTTACTAGCTGACTCGCCCACGGAATCGCACGCTTGATATTTCCCGTTCCCTTGGGAACTTCGGGATAAAAAAATATATAAAACACTTGTCAAAGTGACGCGCCACTTCATGTAAATGACTTCACGTCAATGAACGACGGTTAAATTATATAGATAGGTATTATTTATACAAAAATACATAAATCACAATAACAAAATGAGGGGTAGGGGTAGGAGGGTTAAACATACTTTACGACCTATTCTCATACCTACGAAATATACAAAATAATCATTAAATTCGGTTGACCCGTTTCTGAGAAGTGCGACCACTAAAACCGTGACACGAGATTTTTATATATTAGAATTAGAATATTTAACTCGAACGACGTTTATTTCTCCATACTAATAATACAATTTGAAAGAAACTTAATGAAATTTAATGTATAGATAGATGATGACCTGGACTATGACATAGGCTACATTTTATTGACAACCACACGTGTGAAGCCACTAGCGGACACTACTGAAATAAAATCATTTTTTTATCACCTGCATCTAACCTAGTTTGTCTCACCATCCTGCACCAATGTTGACTCGCGATTTTGATTTTGACTATATCGATCGTTGATCCACTTCGCCAATAATCAACACACACAATCAATCGATTAAAGAGGATGAGGCTTAACACCTACAATTGTAGGTATGCCTCAAGTTGATGGACGCAGGGCAGTGCATCGTAGGGCACATTCTAACATGCATGACCCACGAGGCAGTTCTCTGTTATAGGCAATGGTTACCACCTAACATCAGGTGGGCCATAAGCTTGTTCCATGGTAGTATAAAAAAAAACAATCACGTTCACAACAAAAATCTATATCACACATGCGATTGAATTCAAACACGTAGTTGCATCACGATCGAATTGGCATTCAATCGATGCGATCGTCCGCATAACACGGTATAAGGTGATTACGAGGGTAGTTGGCAAAATTCTCACGTTTTAGGTGAAAGTCGCGCTGGTTTGACTCCGCGGTCGGCGGCCGGTCGCGCAGTGTGTGTTGGACCTTTGAGCTTGACGAAGGACAATAGTGCTTTAGTTTGGTGGTATTTTCCCCGGTTTGTTTATTCGGTGAGTGATTTAAAATCTGTATGCTAGCAACTTCAAAACAAAAGCGAGATTCATAGATTTATAATAGTTATTTTTATTCCAATGAAAAAATCACTAATTAACTATAGCCCCTGTCAGTAAAAGTAGTAGAGTTCCTTGTGAAAGGGCTCGTCCGTGAAAGTACTTCCACTATATCTGCCCCCAAGCAGCATTGCTGTGTTTCGGTTTGGGTACTGTTGACGGTGAAAGTGCAGGCTTTACACCTGTATGCCTCAAGTTGATGAACGCAGGGCAGTGCATCGTAGGGCACGTTGCTAAGGTGCGTAGCCGACGAGGCAATACTTTGTTATAGGCAATGATTACCACTCAACATCAGGTGGGCCATAAGCTTGTCCTATCTCCAGGAAGTATAAAAAAAAGGTCAGTCACGCTAGAGAACACAAGCTTGCAAGATTTCCTCCTACAAACATACAAACAACACACTTTAAATATCTATAATATTAGTATAGATACCACCAATTACACAACGAAACACAAAAAATAAGATACCTACTTTTAAACTAAAAACCACAAAATGCAAGGTGTAAAAAGGTATTAATATTTACTGTTGAATTGCTTTCTAGGTCTAAAATCCATACCACCGCGGCACCGTTACACCTACCTCTGAGTATAAGGTTAGAGGTATTAAATTACAGGCTTGAGGTACTAAATCTGCATAAAGAGAGCAAGGCGCAAACGGTAGTCCGACCACAGAATAATCAGAACTTATTACGCAAAGTTCATTAAACTTGTAAATCATAATCTTTATGATGGCGCGTGCGCAGGCGAAATGTGGAATGTTATACTTATTGCTCGGTTTCGACAATCACGATCTGTAATTGTTTTCCGTGTTTATTTGGCTTTCCATTACAGCCGATTCGGGATGTTGATTTGAATTACTTCATGTTTACTTATCGCACTAATATTATGAATGCGAAAGTTTGGATGTTTGTTTATTTATTTGTGCGTTTGTTTGTTACTCAATCACGTCGTAACGGCTTAACCGATTTCGATAAAATTTAGTATGTACGTAGATTATAGCCTGTATTAACACACGTGCATTACTTTTTATCCCATAAATTAAGTCCCATGGGATAAAAATGGAGTGTCAAGTAAAGTTGCAACAGGGAGTTTAGTTTTATTTCTAAGTTACCCACACATTTAGTAGTGTAACGCGTACGAAGCCGCGGGCAACAGCTAGTAGTATAAAACTAAACTCGACGTTGCAACTTGACTTGACACCCCATCACATAGCATTTTTATCTCATGGGATCTGATTTATAATAAGGTAAAGTTTAGTTTGTATGTTTGTAGGTTAATCTCAGAAACGACTAAATTGATTTTGAAAATGATTTCACCGATAGATTGCTACACTATTTCTAATTATGTACATACCATGTTTTAAAAATATCGTTGGGCGAGTCAATATGTTGTTATAAATGTCGTTGGGCCATATCGGCGACTTTCCTCCCAAAACTATCGATAGCATGCCCACTCATTTGTACTAAGTTACGTGTGAATCAAAGTGGATTAATAAATTGAAGAGTCATCAAAAGAGACATTACATTACCACGTCCAAAGATGCAGTATGCAACTCGTGACAATGATATAAGGTTCTAAGTGAAGTAACTCAATTCTACTTCCTGAATGAAAGGGCGAAGAAAAGAGTAAACTGCTACAAGGTAAAACTAAGTTAAGATAATCGCTTAACTGAACATAGTTACTTCTGAGATTATTATCTGGCAAGTTTGTGTTTTCCACCGTGACTGACTAGTGGATTAACACCTTGAGTTCGCTTTATAACGAAATGTATAGCTATTAGTAGGATTAGGATTAAGTTTTATATTTATGTACCTATATGACATGAAAGCGATCTTCTCCTTTATCTGACTCATGTAGCTTATTTGCGGCCTTCCTGTTCCCCGTTTTCTTTCTATTTTAACTGACTTTAAATAAAGGAGGTTTTCAATTAGGTTGTAATTTTTTTTTGTCAAACCTCTGAACTCTTGTCATTTATCAGTCGATTTGGAAAATGTTTTTTTTATTTTAAAGAGTATATTTTCAGATTGGTCCAATCCACAATTATATTTTAAAGCTAATCCTTCTATCTCTAAAAAAACTAATTAATTTACCAAAAACGGCTTTATGCCTGTAGATATCGCTATATAAACATTACCATCATACTTCATACACAATTTTTGACAATGACAATCACCAAACAAAGAAATACGTAATTTAACAACTTAGCCAAGTGATGTAATTGACATATTATGACATTTAGCTTTAATGTCGAAGTATTGTGAAGTCGTGATGAGAACTGACATAAAGATGTAATTAGAAAGGTAACATTTGACTAAGTTATATTAATTGTGAGGTTTATGAGTGTTTTGTAATGTTTATGATATTATGGTATTGTTGAAAACGTATGTGTCTAACTCTAAGGTCAGTTTTGCAAAAATGATAGTTATCGGGAGTAGAAGTAGATGCAGCTCAAATGGAATTAAGCAGGACTCCTCCGCGGTGATGGCAGGCGGAGCAAAGTCTTGACGGAATGGCCAAGAACTGGTCGTCCGTCTGCTGGTCGACAGTCACCTGGATCATAGAAGCTCAAGATCGATGGCAATGGCAGAAGCTAAATGAGGCTTATACTCGGCAGTGGATACCTATGGGGTGATGATGATACCATCTATTCAGTTTAGTTAGCTACACAGAAAGAACATGGTCAAGCATATATTCCTAAGACAGAGTCAAAAAGTAGAAGAAACCCAGGACATTCATCTAAAAATTAGTAATTTCTTCTATTCCTTTAATGTTAAAGTGAATTCAGAATTACGTTTCAATCAAAAACACTCTTACAGTTGTTAAGCAATAAAAAAAAAGACAAACGGAATTTTGTTGCAAAACAGACCATACGTCAACAATGTGTCAAAATATCTGAGCAAAAAAGTCCAGACATGCAAGGAAAATCAATTGATAGACCATTTGAAAGAAAACTGTTTATCTGTATTTAATTATATGCTTCGGGTATCCACCGCTAAAATAATGCATTAATTATACCAACACGCTACTTTCCCCTCTCTTAAAGACTTGGACCTGTGGAAAACCGCGAAAGTTAACTCGACAGTTTACTCGCGCGCGCCAATCTACCATCTTGTCTGCGTGAAACGAAACGTGAAAACTCCTAACCGAAACATTTTCAAATATAGAACGAGCGTGTGACAAACGACAGTGTCGAACGGTGAACTAAGTCGAGTTCTAAATATAAACTCGCATACCGTAGGGAAATTTAGAACGCCCAACGGATTGCACGTTCTATTTTTAATTTCGAGTGCAGCTGCCAGTGTGATGTGAACTTTGTCCGTAGGGATTCCGCTTTCTTTTTTTAAAGCGTTCCGTTTTACGGACTGTTTGTTGATAGTGAGGTATCTACTTTTAGTAAAAGTACGCATACGTTATTTCGATCGTGATCTCAGGGCGTGGTCGCGATTGTTGTAATTGGCATTGACAGTGAAAGTGACGATTGTCGCATCTCAGGTAAATATTTTGGAGATATGTCGGGGCCACTATACCCTTTAATTTGTCATTACTTTCACCATTACGAATATATTATAGATGGATGATCGGAACCGGTCTCAATGTCGCTTAGCATTGATTACGTCTTATGCGCCAAGATTATCGGTATTATCCAACGTGAAAATACTTTTGTCAATAATTACCGATTAACCGATTTAAACGGGTACATATTTTACGTATATTCACCTATAGAAATATGACTAAGTCCTTTTTTAAGAACAGAAACAGGTGGTAAAAAAGACGTTAGTAAAAAAAAATCATAATAAAAATGACAATATAACTACGAGTATACATAAACAATATAACCATGATCGAACACAATTTTCATTACGAACAAGATACCTATTTATCATGATTTGTGAGAATTTATTAGAAAACTCTTAAAAATACAGCCAAAAAAACCAATAATAATGATCAGTTATCGAAATAATTATATCGCGAAGTACATCAGTGTGAGTGGAGTTTTTAACTAAAAAAGTGAATACAACAATTTTATTTGTTTTATTGATTCGTTTTCGAAAGTCTTGAAATATTCTAGCCATAGCCTTTCCAGTGCTAAGATAACTACCATAAAGTTATGAAACGTCGACGTAACTGTGCGACACCGGTTGTAGTAAACCAACAATCACATCTCGATTGGCTGAATGTATCCATTGTTCCACGGAACTTGTGATTAGGAGGAAAGTGGGATAAACACCTGTACTAATGATAGGTCCAAGGGCTGTAGCGAAAGAGTATTGCAACCACAACATACACACAGAATTTAAGTTTAGGTGCGTGATCTACGGGCCAATACTTTGTTATAGACGATGGTTACCGCTTAATATCCAGGGGCCCAATTCTGCTAATTTATAAGAACAACGATTATGGAGCCATACCATTATTTAACCATTATGATTGTTTTTCCTGTCATACGGATACCATTGTCATAGTGAAGCGATTGGTTTATAAGAAATGGGTCCCTGGGTAGAGTAAAACTCAACGAGCGATACAGGTGCACGCACGCACACATAGACGCGCGCGTGCGTAGATTTCGGATCAAGTGAGCCAGCTGCGAGTCCCGCGCTTTGGCGGAATGTAAATCATGTTTTGTGTGGTATCATGTCGTAATTGTGAATTTATATGGCTTCCGCCAGCGGGTTCGCACGCGTTGTTTGTCAACAAAAAGTAGTCTATCTTTGAATCCAGGTCATAATGAAAATCCGAAATAATAAATCAAAAACATAACCTAAGAATACAATCCGGGCCTCTTTAAGATAGATAGATAGATAGATAATTTCTTTATTGCACACCATTTAAATACAATCATTTATAAGAAAATACACTCTTATACAATAGGTACAATGGGCGGCCTTATCGCTAAAAGCGATCTCTTCCAGGCAACCTTTGGATGGACAGGATCTATGTGAACAAAATAAGGACGGCGGCGTAAATCCGATATTAATAGTACACGTATATTTATAAAAAATATAGATAATATAAAATAAAATGCATAATTATAATGTATAATATAATCATAAAATTACATAAATATTAATATTATAATACATAAAAATATATATTGTCATACCTACATTTATAAATTATAAAAATGTAAAATTAATAAGTGGTCTAGTGAGCGATGGATGACATATAGTGTTGTCTGACCAAGTTTTTAAAGATAGGGAGAGATTTAGCGTGACGAATTGAGACGGGTAGGGCATTCCAGAGCCTGGTAGCCTGCAAAGTAAAAGAGGAACTATAAAATACTGAGGTATGATGAGGAGTTTTTAATTGAAGGGTTTCAGAGGAACGTAAGGGTCGAGAGTTGGAAAGGTGAAGAAAGTCAAAGCGTTCTTTGAGGTAGGACGGAGTAGAAGGGATGAAAAGGATGCTGTAAAGGAGGGAAAGGATGTGCGCATTCCGGCGAAGACGGATAGGTAACCACTTAAGTCTGTGGCGATACTCTGAAATGTGATCGTACTTGCGCAAGCCAAATATGAATCTAATAGAGAAATTCTGGAGACGCTCAAGCTTGTTGAGTTGATCTTCAGTTAAATCAAGATAGCTGGCGTCAGCATAGTCGAGAATAGGATGCAACAATGATTGTGCAAGTGCAATTTTGGTGGAAGTCGGAAGGAAGTTTCGCAGCCGTTTAAGAGAGGCAGCTGCAGCAAAGGTTTTTCGGCTTACCGCTGCTAGTTGAGGTCCCCAAGATAGGTGACTATCCATGAGTACCCCCAGATTTTTGACTACCTTGCTGATTTCTATTGAAGTACCGTCAAATTTTACCTTTGGGAGATCAAGCCAATCGATTTGAGTAATCATCCGCGAGCTTCCTATTACTATTACTTGGGTTTTTGATGGATTGACTTTAAGCCCGTATGAATTGCTCCATTGTAGTATATTCTGCAAATCATTGTTTATGCCATTAATGGCTTCACCTAACCACCCAACAGGAGCTTGGGTATAAATTTGCAAATCATCTGCATAGAGGTGGTAGGACGAAGTGAGTTGTTCGGAGATAGAATTTATAAAAATAGCAAAAAGAAGAGGAGATAACACGCCGCCCTGAGGTACACCGGAACTCAATTGACACCAAGAAGAATATGTATCGTCAATACGGATACGTTGCCGGCGTCCAAACAGGTAACTACGAAACCATTCAATTACTGTTGGAGATATGTTAAGAGAGCGAAGAAAAGCTAAGAGAATATCAAAATCAACGTTATTGAACGCATTGCTGAAATCCAGGAGGGAAAGGACAGTGACCAGTCCGTTTTCCATACCATGCCTGATGTCATCAGTGATTTTGATGAGAGCAGACACGGTGCTATGGCCTGGACGAAAACCGGATTGAAAAGGGTTAAGGAGGCTGTTTGTGTTAAGGAAACGGCTAAGTTGCTGGTGTACAAGACGTTCTAGGACTTTAGATAGGAACGGGAGGATGGATATGGGACGGTATTCAGAAAAGGACAAGAGTGAATAGGTTTCTTCTAGATCTTCGTGCTTCATCTTAGACCACATCATCGCTTACTATCAGGTGAGATTGTGGTCAAACGACGATCTATAAAGTTAAAAAAACAAAAATCTATCAACACACCAAATTTCATCGAAATCGGTTCAGCCATTGCGACGTGATTGCGTAACAAACAAATGAACAAACATATAAACTTCCACATCTATAATATTAGTGTGATCGTTTACTCGCTCTTATCAAAATTCCTGTGTATTCGGTTGTAGAATAATGTAGTTACCTTAGCGCTCGCTACGCTCGAGGGCAGGGTATTAAAATCAAAATCGGCCCGAACTTTACTTCTGTACATATTTATTTTGTAATTGCAACGATAGAGACAATGAGTATAGCAGGTACTTTGATAAATATACCTATTATCACCGGTGCAACCTTTGTTTCCCAAGCTCTCTTGATAGCACAGAATAGAATATAAGTTAAGTGTAGTATCATCATCATCATCATCTCAGTCCACATCCACATCCGACCACTGCTGGGTATATGCCTCCTCCTTATCACGCCACTCTCTCCGGTCCTGTGTCAAGCGCATTCATTGCCTTCCCATTGCCATTGACTGCCTCCGTAGCGCAGTGGGCGTATATCCGGCTGAGACGCAGGAGGTAGCGGGTTCGATTCCCGCCGCGGAACAATGTTTGCATGATCTACAGATATTTGTTTCGTGTCTGGGTGTTTTTCTATGTATTATAAGTATGTATTTACAAAAAAAAAGTATATAAATATTCTATCAGTTATCTGGTTCCCATAGTACAAGCTCTGCTTAGTTTGGGGCTAGATAACGCTGTGTGAAATGCCCAGCAATATTTATTTATTTAACTCTCGCGATGTCGTCCGACCACCAGGCTGGTTAGTAGGTATAACGAGCGAAAATAGCCGCACGTACACAAAGACGCGCGCCTACGAGTTTCGCTCGTTGTACTAAACTTCAAATATCAAATCAAACTATCTAATCTAAAAAACTATCAAATTAATGAATTTATTAATTTAAATCACAAGTATCACTTTGAAACGTCACTTTTTCTGCCTGTTCCTTCGCGACCAAGCCATGATGCCGCATTAGCTTCTTAATGAAACAAAATTAAATAAATGAATAATGCTGGACATTTCACACAGCGCAGCGCACCCTAAACTTGGCAAAACCTATTCTATATACCGGGAGCAGTCTATCAATAAAATAATTTCCAGAATCGGTTCGGTACAAATACACTTTACCACTGACTTTACCTCGTGATTATACTCGTATTAGTTATCCACACTAATATTATACATTTGAAAGTCATTTTGTCTCTCTGTCTGTTTGTTACGTTTTCACGACTAAACGGCTGGACCGATTTCGATGAAACTTGGTATATAAATAGATTATGACCGGGATTGGGACATAAGCACCTTTTTACTCGACTGTGTAGAAGGTGGGTTATGTTTTTATTGACAAACGACCCGTGCGAAGCCGCGGGCGGTTCAGCTAGTCACATCACACTAATATTATAAATATAAAAGTTTGGATGTTTGTTTATTGATCGAGCGAAGCGAGATCTCCAAATCAACTTGGGCAAATCGGCGTTGTATGTATGTATGTATGTTTGTTTATCCGAGAATAACTTCCGTAGCGTTTATCCGATCATCATGAAATTTGGTATATAGGTAGGTAGTGATGGCACAATTTTGGTGTGACTCAATGAGCCAAAAATATTGGGGGGTTGTTGAGATATTGGGGTTCAAGAGGGGTAAAAAAAATGAAAATGAAACTATTAGGTCAAGTGGGACGTCAAATGAAAGGTCTTCATTAGTATATTTGAACCCCGTTTTTATTTTTAGTTTTAATTTTGTAGTTTTTGAGCTATTAGCCATAATAAAAACAAAACTTTGGCAAAATTCACAGGGTACACGAGTGACCCCACAATGCTGAAATTTGGTATTCGTGTAGCTTTAGTGACACAAATATAGGCAAAAATCTGAAATCCAGATTAATTGACATGTGTACCGTAAAAAATTAACCAATTAACATGAACCCCCGTTACATCAAATTTGAATGAAACTGTAGGTAAAGTAGATTGGTTATGCATTCCGTGACACCAATTTATTAGTCAAAGATTAATGCCGGCATGCACAAAGATCACTAAACATATTTAGCGACTAAACATGTTTACACTTGAAGTACTATTTGTATGATTTGACAATTCCTTAAATCATATTTAGCCACTAAATACGTTTAGGCATCGTTGTACAAGTCGCCTTAAGAATAATATTTATTTTGGGAGATTCGGGAGATCTCAGTTCGGGGCGAACCACTAGTTTATTTGTTTGTTACTCACTCACGTCGTAACTGCTCAACCGATTTCCATGAAATTTGGTATGTACGTAGATTATAACCTGGATTAACACAAGTCTACTTTTTGTTGCAAATAACGCGTGCGAAGCCGCTGGCGGAAGCTAGTAGTTTATAAAATAAACAACAACATTTTTTTACGTCACCGCATCATACTGACCACGCAACCGAGTGATGATGCTTATGAAATATCAAAGTGCTATATGTATGTATGTATGTATTACAGGGTGATATATAAAACATAGATTAGATTTAGGCTGCCAATTCACTATAAAAGCTTATCGACAGTTGACCCAAATGAGATGCTGCACTAATATTACAATATTAGCTTGATATAAACAAAGTGTATAATCGCATGCCAGTTAACTTATACCATTGTATTGTCAGTTAGGACATTTTATCATTACGAGACTAGATCGATACTCGAATTTTACTATTTTATATGTTACGTGAATTGACCCCCAGATGGAGAGCAAGGTAAATGAATCAATAAATTATTAATTCGCAAAAAAGGGTATGTACAATAGTGTGTTTAGTGTTACATATATAAGTGCATCCATATTCAGCGTTTAACGCATTCAATGTAGAGTTTAATTAGTAGGTACCATTTTATTGTAATAACAATGTCATTTTAGAGTTATAAGTTATAACTATAAAAAGATTCTTGGTATCTAAATATTCCTTAGAACTATATATATAATATTATAAGCTTTTTCTGCGAGTAATTTTTTCAGTTTTTCACTAATTCAACCAATAAAATTCCAAAAATATGTTTAACCATGTTTATATATTCTTATCTTTTATTAGAACATCTTTGCCCAGCAGCAGAGGAAACCACGGGTTGAGTAAAAAAAATTGCATTGTACTTACTTGCTAGCATTAGTCCACGTCCACTGAATCGCCCTGTATCACAATAGTAAGTGCTAGTATTCTGTGGCAGCAGTTAAAATGCAATAAGTTACGCGCATCCGGTGGAAGAAAGATCTTTGTGTATATTACGTATGACCTGAATACGTCTAAGAGTCACCTTTTTAACCCCTAACGCAAAGAGATGGGAGTTATAAGTTTGACGCCTATGTCTGTCTGTCTGTCCGTGGCATCTTAGCTCCATAAGGTATGGATTCAGACGCGGTTTTATAATACAAGTTAGTTTAACGTTTAAATTATGGATATAGACACTATTTTGACAAAAAAATATATTTACCATGATTTGTGAGTTTTTGAGTACCAGTTGAGTAGTAATATCAGTGAATTCATTCCTAGCAAGAGGCTGAAAGAGGGTAGATCGATATATCTTCCAATCACTATCCACTCGCAAACTTCAGTGCCCCATTCCCGTGATCATGGCGCTTGCAACTCGAAATATCTGGATACTCAAAAGTTCGCAAATCATGGTAAATATCCTGTTTTTAGTGAAAACGATAGTAGCTAGTTTTTATTATAAATACGGGATTTATCACGTACCGTTTTATCAGTGTTTCGTCCGACAATGCTACGTGGTACGTGATGAATCCCGTATTTGATCGAGCGAAGCAAGATCTCCAAATCCACTTGGGCAAATTCGCATTGTATGTATGTATGTAAGTACGTATGTATGTTTGTTTGTCCGAGGATAACTTTCGAAGCGTTGATCCAATCAACGTGAAATTTGATACATAGGTAGGTAGTGATGGCACAAATTTGGTGTGACTAAATGAGCTAAAACTGTTAGGGGGTTGTTGAGATATTGGTGTTTAAGAGCTGTAAAAAAAATTAAAATGAGACTATTAGGTCAAGTGGGACGTCAAATGAAAGGTTTTCATCAGTACATTTCAACCCGTTTTTATTTTTAGTCTATTCTTTGTAGTTTTTGAGTTATTAGCCATAATAAAAACAAAACTTTAACATCAGTGCCCCACAATGATGAAATTTGGTATTCTTGTAGCTTTAATGATACAAATATAGGCAAAATTCTGAAAAATCTTAGATCTGTCAGATAACAACGTTAAAATAAAAATTACTAATCATATTCCCCTGTAATGTCATAAGAAATAATCTGCCATTATCTGACCGGAAACCATATAATAATACTGCTATTTTCTACAACTCCAACTAAAACATACGACAGCCATATTATCATGAGAGTCGATTACTTTGATTTATTGGACACATCCATGATAGCACTGCCTTTTGCCACTTTCAGTTTCGTGATCTTCACGAGAGAATCTGATGTACTTCTTGTAGGCAAAGAGAACATTGCAGGTAACCCCACCTAATCAGGTACTACAACATACATGTGTTGTAAAAAAGTTATAAGTGAGAAGTAAGCCTCAATGCTTAGTTCAGGTCCATTCACTGTCCGAACTTCACCATTAATTCATTGATCTAAAGCAGGATAACAGATCCATCTCAAAAAGCAAAATGCGCTTTTATAACACCCAAATGATATACCAAAGTTGACAAGGAACTAATTTAAAAATGTGATTAAAACTGCTTTATAAATAGGTTTTTATAAAATATTGGATTATTTAGATGACCGAAAATCTTGTTCGAACTCTGTCAAAACCAAACCAATGTAGCAATATAGACATTACACACATCCCTTTGAAAGCCAGCCGGATTTGTTGCCTGAGTCTACCCGGTGATTGGTCGCGAGGAAAAGGCATTAATTGGTGATTACAAATGATCTAAAAGATTAAGGTAGGTAATTAAATAAACAAATTTTGGTTTTTGAATGATGTGATACGATTTACTTGCATGTCGCTGTAGGAAAAACCAATATTGTCTTCACAAAGGAACATTTTGTCGTGTTGGGAATACTTACTGTGCCCAGATCTCCCTAGTCATTACGTATTTTCTGGTACACGATGAGGTATAGGGATAATACCCTCCCGAGACTATAAGTGCATAATGTAAATGTTACTTGCAATGTTATGATACAAAGTTGAAACTAAGTCGGTTCACGTTGATTACAAACTTTCAATTTCTCGAATACATTGCAATATGTATCTCCGGTGATTACTTTGATTTTCACTTACATGTAGAAAATGATAGTCCGCGCATGTTAAGTCTGCGTAGCGGTAGATATAGGATTTAAGATTTTTTCAATTGAATTATTATAAATCCCTCAACTTTTATTTTAGGTGATCGTTACCACTTCACATCAGAGGGCTTAGCCAAGTTACATTCGCTTCGAATCGATTCGTTTTCTACATAGGTTTGTTGTCGATATATCACGTGATATTTCCATAGCATGTGTCAATCCCATACATTTTCGGACTTATGGACTAGCTTCATTGCTAATCAAATGTAACTTGGTTAAACCCTCATGTGGGCCATTTGCTTATTCCATCACAAAGTTATAAAAAAGGGTAATAAATACACATAAGTACACTTATGTAAAAATAACTTAGTAAATAAAAATAACCCGTTTAATAGGTATTTATTAGAGGTTTTCCACAATATGGGGTCCTTCAAAAAGTTTACTCCCAAACTTGTGAAAAACGGGTTCTGTTTCTAACAAAACGAGCATCGGGTAGGTAAAAATAAGTCATCAGCTGTTATTTATGTAAGTAGAAAGCTAGGAGACAACACCTTGATCAAATTGAATAATGCACGGTTCCTACAATTAACAATTTAATTTATTCAAACCTGCGACCGTGACAACCAATCTATGTTTTAAACGCAGTCTAGAGAGGATGGCTAGTTAACTTACTAATTAGTCCTGATATCTTTCTATGAAAATTAAAATGAATAAAAAATATTTGCAACCAAAAACTTATTAAACTTACATAATATTAATTATGAGACAATTCTTTCAAATAACTATAATACCTGTTATTTTGGCAACGTACATGGTTATAATTTGAGTCTATTTCTGTTAAAAATTTAAATGTGTTAATTTATTTTATTATCTCGATGATGTTTGAGTACGTTATCTACAATAAATCGAAATAAATTTTCGGCGAAAAAGTTTGGGTGGGCGGGTAACCAACCAACATGTACCTACTCATTAGTTTTTTATATTTTTGTACTACCTGACCATATACATACACCTTCGGTGGGAGCAAATAAATGTATTTTCTTTATTTCTTTCTCCTTTCAAATAAAATAAATTTGACATTAAATAAATAAAATAAATCAATATTGCTGGACATTTTACACAGCGCTATCTAGCCCCAAACTAAGCAGAGCTTGTACTATGAGAACCAGAAAACTGATAGAATATTTATATACTTTTTTTTGTAAATACATACTTATTATATATAGAAAAACATCCAGACCCGGAACAAATATCTGTAGAGCATGCAAACATTTGTTCCGCGGTGGGAATCGAAACCGCTACCTCCTGCGTCTCAGCCGGCTATTCGCCCACTGCGCCATGGAGGTCGTTAAACATTACTCATAGACTTATCAGAATTAATAAAAAATTTGATTATTTAGGTTTTTATCTAATCAAAAAACTATGACTAGATTTATAATTCGTATTATCTGTGAAATATATCGATCATACTCGTAGATAGATAACTGTTTATTGTAATAACATCATATAATACAGGATAATAAAAAAAAAAACTAAGTTGACAGTAGGCGGCCTTAGCCCTGCCTGACAGATCATGATCATGGACTCTACCAAAAATTCTCTAAAAAACTTCATAATGGACCAAATAAGTATTACAAATTTTATATATTAAGTACCTATATTGTTAATTTTTTATGAATATTAATACTTCTAAAACGGTTCATATACTTAATTATAACTAGAATTAGAAATATCTTGTTTGTTTTGCTTAAAAAACTTTTGTGATTTATTTCAATGAATAAGTAACACCGATAAAACGATACGTAATAAATCCCGTATTTATAATAATGCTCCTATTTTTGTGCTAGAATGAACCAGCTTTTCTGAGAATACTATGCCTAATTTGTCCAACTAATTTCTTTTATGCTTTAATGAGTTTCTTAATTTTAGCAAACAGATAGTTAACTATAGTTCGTCGCTGATTATCTTTGGTTTGCTAATTATTGTTTCAATTAACTTCTGCGAACTTTCTTTACCTAACTATGAAGCTTAAAATAAACTGTATCTCTTTAAAAATAAGGTTTATTTTCCATCGTCAAAGTTGAAGATAATCTTTGAAATTCATACTATCCATCCATACTAACATTTTAAATTCGAAAGTAACTTTGTCTGTTTGCTACGTTTTCACGACTAAACTCTGGACTGATTTCGATGAGTATATAAATAGACTGTGACAGGGATTGAGACAAAGGCTACTTTTTACCCGACTGCGCGGAAGTAAATTAATATTTTTATTAACAAACCACGCGTGCGACATGTGCGAGGCCGCGTGCGCCCGCTAGTAATTCATAATAAAACAACAGTGATACGAAAAAAGCCTTAAACAATAATGATATGCAAGGTGGTCGAAATTATCATCAGTTTTTGATTTTCGTGTTGAAATGACACTGCTAAAATAGATCAAATAAATCGATAATCATTATAATGAAGTCTAATTTACCTTATTTGTTTGGAATTATGTCATCAACGCCTTTTACTAAATGGTATCAGAAGAAGTGTCTCTGATGATGAAATACAACCTTTGGTAGCGTCTGATTTGAAATTAGCAAGGCTTTTGAGAGATATTCCTAAAATATTATCTAAATCTACTCGGACTACCGTTTACTTAACCATCATCGTTGTAATTTTTTTAAAGGTGGGGTAACTACCGATGCATGACACCAGCATGACAGCATAAGGCTTATATCGAGTTAAATGAGGATTGGAAATAACTTAATTACATAATATTAAGTACATAGGACGTCCCCGCTGAACATAGACCTCCGCCATAGATTTCCAAGGCGGCCGATCCTATGCATTTAAAGGTTATCAGTAACATTTATTAGTCATCCTTCAACCTAGCTTTTTACAGTGTCTCAGTCTTCTAGTGGTCTCTGCTTCCTTTTCTGCCCCAGCGGCCGTCGGTGTTCGAGCTATGGCCCGCCCACTGCCACTTCAGTTTGCTGACCCTCTAAGGTGTAACCTTAGGTCTATCTATGTACCTACATTATCCACCAGTTTACAGCTACCTACGACTGTAAGACACCATCTAACAGCACCCTCCTCTTGTTACAGACATCAGACAGCGCGGACTTCCTCGGTGTCCGTTCACACACAGCAGCAGTGCTGCCCGGCAAGCCGGCCGGGAACCCCCTGCAGTTCGTGCGGGTCGGCCCTGCTGACCTTGGCAGCCGCGCGCGGGAGCAGCTGCGCCGAGCTGAGCTAGCCAAGCGCACAGAGCCGGCGCGGGTCGAGAGACAAGAGGACTGGCAGTCGGTGAGTGTTTTACACCCTTGGAGGTCTCAAGAACCTACTGCAATTGTGAGTGTCGGCCCTGGTTACCTTGGTAGCGTGTGAGTAATTGCGCCAAGCGTGATCCAAAGATCAACGATCATGGCTGACGTAGACTTAAATTTTTATAAAGTCACTATAAGATAATTCGCATAAGAACCTACTATATTTAAGAGATTAAATAAATTTATCTTTATCATTTATTAAAGATAATAACCAAGACAAGACCTGTCGCAGGATAATCTTCACAAGAGTCGCCATTAGTATGATCAGAGAAAATGGCACTAAAGCATTCCCTAGCGAATGTTATTAATGAGTGATTTCCCAATTCTCCTCGATCTCAAAGCAAGGAATGCGAGTGTCATAAATTTACTAAATACCACCTGCAAACGATGCAATCAGAACTGAAACGAGGAGTATAAAAATTCCAGAGATGTTATTTTCGAATGAGGAAGTATTAAGGAAGTTACAAACAGACATCATATTAAAAATTGTAAAATGGTGGTAGAATCTGTGGATATAGAATGACAATTCTCCTTGTATGCCCCCCCCCCCTTGGGAATTGTCAGACAGCTGCTAAAAACTTTTGATTTTTTTCATATTAATTATACATTGTTTAGTTCGTTCTTCTTTATTTTTTAGGGTTCTGCACCTCAAATACCTGTATCCCTTATAGTCACATCCGTCCGTCTGTCTGTCTGTCTGTCAATACTCTTTTTCTCAAGAACGTGTGTAGGTATCATGTTGTAAAAATACCTTTGGAGCTGTAAAAATATCAAGCTTCTAAGTCAACGCAGCAGTCAAAAAATACGGCCATTTATGTCGCATATTTTGCTCGCAAATAAATCCAAACCTATAAGATACTTCCCGTTGACCTAGAGTCATGAAATTTGGCAAGAAGTTAGGTCTTACAGTCACAGCACAGGTAAAACAAAAAAACCGTATATCGTTAATTTGCAGTCATATCGCTTTGTTTTCTTTGTGGCAATATTCTAGTCATATAATTCAAGAAATAAATTAAAAACATACTATTCCACTCACCCAATACTAGATTTACGACGCATAAATCTATAACCCACACTTACTAGGCAACTCCAGTAAGTTGCAGTGATTTATTTCACATGTGCTTATGTCATTCTATTTACGAGTAGCGCACTAGAAACGGAAATGCAAACGCAAAATGTCCTGTCAATACATTATAATGACAGTAAGTTTTCAGTTAGTAGGTAGACTCGATGAATTGGCGGCCGTTGGGGCAGAATTATTCTCAAGTGGAGACCACGCAATAGAAACTGCGGCTTAGGATGATCCCCACTAGATGTAAATACACTAATAAAGGTTAATAAAGGTTGCTGGGAACCGTTGGGTGCAGGCCGCACAAGATGAATCGCTCATGAAATCTATGAGGGAGGTCTATGTTTAGCAGTGGACGTCCTATGGATGTCATGATGATAACGATGAATTGGTCAGTTGGTTGTAAACTGGAATGACGGCCACTGATCTTTACTAAAAGTAAATGTTCAGTCTCCAACTGTTTAATTAACGATATAAGTTCACATAAAGCGGGCCACCACAACAAGAATCGCTCTCTTTGACAATCGAAATCGCAGATAAATCAGATAGGCAGTAAAAGGAATTTATATGGAAAAAGTCTAGAAAACATCTGCCAATTAACCTGGTTCTAGGCCAATCAGTATCTGAGGCATCCAGTAATTTGGGTTGCGGTGACACTATGGTGGTACGTGGAAGAATACTGTGACATATGACGACAGATTGTGCCAATTGCTGAACTCCATTACCATATCTCACTATTATCAAGTATAATAATAATAACGCTGGACATGTCACATAGCGATATCTAGCCCCAAACTAAAAAAATAAAAAAATAAAAGGGCATTTATTTACACACACACCTCTTATGCTAACAGAAGTTTGTAGGTACAATAAGTACTAAATAAAGCTAGGTAAGTTTAATAGTAGGCCTAATTCTATAACTAAGTCAAGTTTGTATTATAGGAACCAGATAACTGATACCATACTTATAAGCATACTTTTTTTTAAACATACTTTTAATTATAGAGAAACAACCAGACCCAGAACAAATATCTGTAGAACATGCAAATATTTGTTCCGCGGCGGAAATCGTATCCGCAACGTCCTGCGTCATCCATTGCGCCACGGAGGTCGTCGAGTATAAATTACAAATTTTAAAACCTCCCTGACCTGTGAAACCACGTAAAACTGACATTAGCTAAGAACGCTGCGCTTTCCAGTGCGTGGTCTACACTCAAGAACCTTTCTGCCCGAACGACCGTCAGTTCTTCGAGCTATGTGCCCCGCCCACTGCTACTTCAGCTCGCTTATCCTCTGGGATATGTCAGTAACCTTGGTTTCTTTACGAAACTCTTCATTTCTAAATCGATTTCGCAGGATAATTATATAACGAGTAAATCGCTATGTTACAACAAGCTACACGTTCAGTAAACGAAAATACTTTAACGAAAACCTAACAGCTTTGGTTATACCTCTCATCACGCACCATTTCAAAGCATTTCTCCCAATGCCGCTATAAATATCCTAAACGAGCCGTTGTAAACAAAAACCTTGTTATTCCTGCCGCCGGAAGCTGGCTCGAAGCTCCAAGAATGCCCCAGCTTCCGGTATCCAGGTGATTCTATAAACAACGCCGGGTGGTTCTGGTAATTGTTTTAAATGGAATTCTGAGGAAACGGGCAACGGTAAACACTTTGGACGGTACATTACAATCCCCAATCGTTTTTATGAAGTCTTGAAAATAAGATCAAGGGGTTAAAGGTGCCTGGCAATACAATATCTTACCTAAAACTATGCACCACATTCCTAGTTTTAAAGAAGATACCAGGATCTACTTTTTTAGCATCATTCTAGCTTTTTACAACACTCTTTGTTGGATTTTTTTGTATCTTTTATTTAATTGTGTATTTTTTTTATGTTTTATATTTTAATGGTGTGCAATAAATAAGTTATCTATCTATAAGTACCAGTTTCTGACATAATGGGCAAGCCTTCACAATCCTGCTATTCTGACAGCAGTCGCAGCAAACTGGCAACATTAACGTCCTTTTATGATCGCTCAACCTGAATCCTACAACTCTAAGGGTGACATGTGCAACGATGCCTAATCGTATTTAGTGCCAAATATGTATAAGAGAGATGTCAAATCATACAAATACGTCAAATTAAAATGTTTAATCGCCAAATGCGTTTAGGGATCATTGTGCAAGTCGCCCTGAACCATTAATCAGCTGTGATATAAAGTCGGCAATTAAAAGGCGGATCCAGCCTCAAGGCTGTCATTACTTCATAAATACCATTACTCCTTGACGTCCGCGGATTAATCATTATAATTGTCGCCAATGAAAAATAGTTAAGCCTTAACAAGCGGATGGGCAAACAATTATAAGCAATTAAAAAAACCCGTGACAATATTTACAATCTATTGCTTGTTGCTATGTAGCAGATATCTATTAGAGAAACATTTAAGAGCATAGGGGCCGGTATCTGATCGAAAAATAGATTTGTAAAAGGTCATTTACTGTATGAAAGCGACTAGGCTTTTTAAAGCTACCTTAACTGGTGTAAACTGATTCTCACGTAGCCAGTAAGTAATTAAAAAGTACTAAAGTAAACAGTTTTTTTATTTCTCAAAAAAAAAATATACGCTTGCAATCAACTCGAGCTATATAGATAAGAGATAATTAGGTATTAGGTTATGAGCAAACATAATGGCCGGAGGAAGCATTATGCTTCATCATCAATATAGAATAATCTACCTGCCGAATGTTTTACCTCCTTCAGGAGTCAAACTCCATTTAATATATAGACAAATCACTCAACAACAATGTCAATAATTTTACATAATATATTCATCTAAAAGAGACTTTAATGACATGAGAGAGAAAAATCTGTAGCACACCCTGATACTTAAGTTTCTTCAGAACACTCATTACGTCATAAAAAATGTCTAGAAAAGATCCAAAAGCCAATTCTAAACTTCATTTATCCATTTTCTTTGGTTTATGGCCAGCTATTAAAGAAATTAGCCGTCATTACAACTGAAGTTGCGCAATCGAAGTGTTTGTAGAATTGGTATTTGTAATACGACTCAATGGACCTATTAAGTCAAGTCTGCTTTGTTTGGTCTAAAATATGAGAGAAAAGCTGCGACGCGACGCATTTATGTTTGTTAAACCTTTGTTTCTGAAGAATTTATTGGTAGAAAACGGCGCTGTAAATGATTTTCTGCCTCCAGAACTTAGTCTGTCATAAAGTCGTAAAACATATCAAAAAGGTTAGGACAATACAGACAATAATAACAACCCTTTGTAAACTAGCCTGAGTCTTCCTGGTAATGGGTCGCTAGGAACAGGCTTATATTGACGATTAAAATTATCTAAAGATTTTAAAAGATTTGATTTAATACAGCAATTTTGACTTAGACATCAGGATTGACCAATATGAACAAGTTTTGTTGACTTTTGTCGGTTTCAGAAAAAAAACCTGTAGTATTTCAAAACTTAACTCCAAAGTAAATTAAGACGTCCATTTTCCAGTTTAAACCATGTCCTAATGGCACAAACTTAGGGAGGATCAATGCGTGAAGGCTGTATGATGAGTGACCTCGTGGTCTTTCATTCATCACTTGAACCAAACGAAATAGCGGCACTTATCTCATTGCGAATGCGAGCGAAATTGCGAAAAAACCTCTTGTTTCGCAGCACGCGAGTCATGCGTGTGGTCACACCGCTCGCCAGAGAATAAACATTGCATCTGGGCTGTCTGCTATCTACAGATCTCTTTTCTAAAGGAACTATTCTTCGTCGGCTAGGACACTGAAGCCGTGAATCTAAGACACATTCATAATCCTAGTTACATATTAAGGGTGACTTGCGCAACGTTGCCTAAATTAGTGGCTCAATAAGATTTAATGAGTTCTCAAATCATTAAAATACGTCAAATTAAACATGTTTAGTGGCTAAATAAGTTTAGAGATCGTTGTGCAAGCTTAAATGTTGTAGTTTTCTTCTTCCTACCCTTTACCCACATTACGCGGGGTCACACAACATGTATTCCTCCTCCACATCTCTCTATCAGCCGTCATATCCGTTGTACCCATATCATTCTTCACACAGTCCACCCATCTCTTCTTCGGCCTTCCTCTACTTCTACATACATCCACATTCATATCTGTAACACTCTTTTAATCACATGATTTTCTTTTGGGCTAAATGTTGTAAAGTATCTGGGTGAAAGTTATGGAGTTGTAAGTTATGATGAAAAGAAATAAATGGCCAGTAAGCTTAGTATCATAACAATCATAATAATAAGACGGCGGCTTTACTATCAAAAGTCTAGGATGTAGACAACAGTGTCTTCTGAAGTTGGGGGAGATCTGTTCGACTACTACAATTATATTTTGATCATCATAACAGAATGATGCAAATTGCTTACGTTCTCTGTAATCACACTAATATTATAAGTGTGAAAGTTTGGATTATAGATTATGACCTGGATTGACCCACAGGCTAGTTTTTGTGACTAAAAAGTTTAAAACTATAAAGTACTAGATTCATAGTACTTTATAGTTTCTATAGAATGCTAACTACCGAAAAGGATGTAATGATTGTTAGACTGACCTTTAACTCCCCAACTTATATCTTTGAGATTCTGTGTACAAAATACAAAGCAAGAGATCTTAGCACTGTCCATTTTGAGAATAATTGTGTATCGTAATCTTTCCATCAAATAATAAGTGGGTCAGTACAATCCATACGTAATATACCTACCACCCAATCGCACTCACTGTTTCGGTTCCACGTTCTTAATACACGCTGTTAAGGTATGGACTCTACCTTCGTCCGTCGTCTTTCTTTCCTGGAAACTACAATCTGGGTCTCTTTAAGATTAAGTTGAATAGAACCTTCTAGATTTTCATGCTACATCTAAGACCGCATCGCTTAGATTCTGGTTAAATCTATCAAAAGAAGACCTATGTTAAAAAATCCTTTCTAGTCAATTTTTGCCTTGTTGCTCTGGACTATGTAAATAGTCAAGTGTGACTCAGGCAGTCAGGCTACTGAGTGGTAACCTCATCAGCAGTCCGCGCCTCGTCCCGCGATGCGAATCGGTCCACCATTGTCATGTTTATTGCAGCTACAATTGCTGAATAGGTCAGGGCTTGGTTCGTGCAAGTGCCAGATATTAAACGCAGTTTAGCGTTCATGTTTTCCAATTTGAACAGTCGTGCTGGTAATCTGTGAGGTATGCTGTGCCACAGATTTGTGTTCATTCTGTAATTACTAATATTAAACGGGTATTTATCGCATATATAATATGTAGCTTTTGTGAGTGACGATTGTGTGCAACAATCGTAGTCACAGGCACAGTGGAGTCCAGAAAGGGTGGCAAATGGCAATTACAACAACGACCCTTCTTCCGAATTAGTAATGTCCCCCATTTAACGATACATGCACTAACCTTACTAATACGAGTACTACGCACTGAGATGAAATATCGCGACGCACACCTAGTAATAAGTTGATTTCATGCTGTGGATTTTTTATAGAATTTTTATGGAATTATTGGATGATTAATTCGATAAGTTGTCAACTATAGGTAGATTATCTTCATCTCTTTTATTTGTAGAATTTGGACAATTGGAAGTCTTCGCGACGGAAGCGCGTGGAGCCGATCATCGAGCGCTGTGTGGAACTCCGCAAGATGGAGCAAGAGCCCAGCCAGCCTCGTGCCAAGTCTAAGACCTTCAACGAGATGCTGGAGGAACGGTGAGCATTATGCTATAGCAGAATTTCTAATCACACAACTGTGTGGCTAGGTTACGTTCTCTGTGTGTTTACGTTACGTCTTAGTCTTTTAGGCACAGGGCAAAGAATTGTCTTGAAAGTGTGAACATGCTTTGGAGATGATGGAACTCTTAATTTCTTTGATTCTCCGTTAATATTATATGTCAATACATACAATTAACATTTGAACGGTTGATTGTTAGTACTATTCAATTATATCTGGGGATTTGGAAAGTATATTAAACTGTAGGTTTTCAGGCGGCCCTTAAACTGTGAGACCAGTTTTAAGAGGCAGTCAGTAGTCTCTTATGACTTCAGTTAGTATCACATGATCTTATATTTTTATCTGCAACATTTACTTTATAATAAATTTAAGTAAGAGATGAGGAGATAAGCTTAGTACTACGAAAAGTGAAAACACGATTCCTTAAAAAATATACAGGGTTACAGGAAAAATCGTGCTAGATCCGTTAAGGGCGTGGAGTACCCATCATTTCTGACTTATTTCACTATGAAACACCCTACCCTAAACTTAACCCTTTTCGAGATATTCGACTTTTAATTTTTTTATTGAAAATTGCCGATTTTTAGGCTACTAAATTTATTTTTGTTTATTTTGTGTATCGTATTATTATTATTATTGCATTTTTACATGTGTAATAAGATGCTTTAGGACGTCTATCATTAAAATAGTGCATAAGTTAATTGAATAGACCGTAGTAGACAAGTGAAAGTTAAGAAATAAAAAAAAATATTAGAAAGTTTATTTTTCTCTAAGGGATATCTAAAAAAATATTATGGCAATGGTTCGGCAGATGTTTTTTAAAATATCTACGTTTCATCAGCTATCTAACGAGGTATAATAATCTAGGGTTTTATTCAAATGCATTGAAAAAAATTTAGTTTTATAGGCGACAGTGGAGAAGAAAATCTATACTTAGCCCTAAAAAGTAAAATAAAATAATAGGTAAGCATGAAATGTCATTTATTAAAGATTTTCACACAACTTTTTCTTATTCTACAGTTCATGTTCAACATGGCCGCCTCTATTTCTGATACATTGTCGCATCCTTCTACGGAGATCAGTCTTTACTACTCCAGTGGTTAACGTGGTCCTCATTTTATTGGCTGCATCCACAATCCTTTCTCGTAAGTCTTCCACAGACGAAACTGGATTCGGCTCGCTGTACACAAGACTTTTCATGCACCCCCACACGTGAAAATCCATGGGGGTTAGGTCCGGACTTCTTGCTGGCCATGGCAACGGTCCACCTCGTCCTATCCATTTGTTTGGATAATTTGTGTCCAGCCAGTCTCTGACACTTCTCCTGAAATGGGCAGGGCAGCCATCGTGTTGGAACCACATGTCCCTGATCAGGTTGAGTGGCAGATCATCCAGCAAATCACTTAAGTCTGCTCTCAGGAAATTTTCGTAGCTTTCCCCATTTAGATTATCCGGGAGAAAGTAAGGTCCAATCAAATGATTGGAGATAATGCCCATCCACACATTCACGCTGAATCTTCGTTGGGACCCCTTCACTCTTTTCTTATTGGGATTCCTTAGCTCTTTTGGGGCCCAGTAATGGGCGTTGTGATAGTTAGTTATGCCATCTTTATCAAATTTGGACTCATCCGTCCACAAGATATTTCTTAGAAAATCTGGGTCTTCTACGTCAGCATTTAGCATAAATCTGCAAAAGTCCAATCTTCTCGCGGGGTCTCCTTCTTCAATAACGTGTACCGGCGTGTAATGGTACGGGTATAGGCCAGCAGTATGCACTGTAAACCACACTCTCCATTGCGAAAGTCCCAGATCACGGGCAACAATATTAGTGGAAGTAGTCGGATCCGCTCGAAAGCGTTGCACTATCTCATTGTCCTGTTCTTCGTCATCAATTCGTGGTCTTCCCATGTCTGTATTTCGTCTCAAAACAGAGCCAGTTTCTCGAAGTCTTCGATAGACTCTGTCAAAAACGGCCACATCCGGCACTCGACGACCGGGGTAGCGAGTTATGTATTCGTTGCGAGCTTGCGCAGACACACAATCGCAGTATCCGTAACAAATAAGCATATCAGCATATTCCTCAGGTGTGTAGGACGTCATCTTCAACACTTCCGTATCACAGGTACAAATCAGAGTCCGGTTAACAAGCACAGTAGTCACAAATCAGAAGAAATAGTCCAGAATCACAGCCAAGTCGAGAAAAAGAGCAAAACGATATCACATCTACTATGTACGAAGCACAAAAGCAGACTGACAACCAAAACTGTTGTACCCCCTGTTGTATCCCAGCCCTAACCGGTCTCTACACATTTTTTCTTTCATTCGCACTTACATAAATCGTCACTTGTCTCGCAAACCCTAGATTGTTATACCTCGTTAGATAGCTGATGAAACGTAGATATTTTAAAAAACATCTGCCGAACCATTGCCATAATATTTTTTTTAGATATCCCTTAGAGAAAAATAAACTTTCTAATATTTTTTTTTATTTCTTAACTTTCACTTGTCTACTACGGTCTATTCAATTAACTTATGCACTATTTTAATGATTGACGTCCTAAAGCATCTTATTACACATGTAAAAATGCAATAATAATAATAATAATATACACAAAATAAACAAAAATAAATTTAGTAGCCTAAAAATCGGCAATTTTCAATAAAAAAATTAAAAGTCGAATATCTCGAAAAGGGTTAAGTTGAAATAAGTCAGAAATGATGGGTACTCCACGCCCTTAACGGATCTAGCACGATTTTTCCTGGAACCCTGTATAGACAATAATTCGATAGTAACGTCACGCTCAAAACTTACAATAAGCTCGTAGTATTCAAAAAGTACTATAAATGAAATCGTGAAACTTTGTAAAGTTATTGATATTTATATGACGCAAGTGGTATGGGCATGTCATGCGGAGGGAATAAAATCATGTGCCTAAAAGAGTGTTAGATATGAGTGTGGATGGATATAGAAGTAGAGGAAGGCCGAAGAAGAAATGGAAGGACTGTGTAAAGAATGATATGGGTAGGAAAGAGGTGGCAACGGGGATGACGGCTGATAGAGGGAAGCAAAATACATGTTGTGCCGACCCCGCCTAATCTTTGAAAAGGGCAGGAAGAAGAAGTAGTAAGTGATATGTGTTTACGATTTTTCACATTAACCAATAGTGTTGCTATAAAACATGATTTTATACATTTTATTTGGTTTTTGGTGTAGCGCTTCGAATTAGCCTTTCTCGCACTTTACGTATTTTCATGGAGTGACAGAGACAATTGCACAAGGTAGTAGACAAGTAGACGTGGTCGATGATATTGACTCTAGAAGATAAATATTCACTTAGGACTTGAACGATTTATAATCGTATAAGCAAATCAAATTCGTTACAACATCTTTCAAATTCTTTGTTTTATTTCGAGCCGAGTTTCTTCTATATTAGGATTCAAATTCGAACTGATGCAATTTTTTACATATGGTAATAATTACTTGCACGGAAACCAATGCATTGATATGAACTATCAACCTTTCGTTATTAACTTTAAGGGCTATTTTGCAATTTATTGAGTTCGCATCCGGAATCATTGAACTTTGAACTTCTGTTCAATAACTTTAAGGGTTAATTTCTGTTTGTTTAGGTTCTCTTGTGAGTGCATTACATCGATTTGAACTTTCAACTCTATGACTATAATATATAAGGAGTAAATCAGTATACAGAAGTCCATATGTGTTGGTTTACTTGTGGTGGAGTGGTCAGGTTATCGATTCGAGGCGCCCGCGCCGGTAACACTATATTGATGTCATTGACTTTGGTCAGAGAACAAACAATAGTTTTACGTGCAGAAGTCTCACACCGATGAGATTATACTCGTGAGAATATAATAGGTCGGATTTGACAGGTGTCAAAACACTAGCAACGGACGGCAAAACTAAGTGATATAACATTGGAATATTGTCCTGTCGAAATATTTACCCAGGATTAACTACCTAATGTTTCTATTATCACACTAATATAATAATAAATGCGAAAGTTTGTATGTTTGTTTATTTGTTACTCAATCACGTCGAAACGGCTTAACCGATTTCGATGAAATTTGGTATGCACGTAGATTAACACCTAGGACCTGGATTAACACATAGGCTACTTTTATTCCCATAAATCAGTTACCATGGAATAAAAATGGGGTGTCAAAATTTTTATATGTATTTTTGCACCCAGAAGAACACGGGCGAAGCCGCTGGTAACAGCCTCGTGAAGTTGGTACTTATTAATTTTACTCATTGTTATTGTTCTTCTTTCGTGTCAATTAAAAAAACTATTTTAGAGTAGTACTTTGCCATTTCTATAGCGTTGGGCGTGGCTTTGTTGAGGTCATCCCTTGTGCAGATGGTAGGGCACAAGGGACACGAGAGCAGATGAGACATGGACTGAATGGGTGCTCCGCAGTCGCATTCAGTCCGGGAGGAGTCTCTTATACCCCATTTACACAGGCTTTGTATTGGCAGCGGCCAATTTTGGTCCGGAGTCTGTTCATTGACTTTTAGACTGGCCAAGGCAGATCATGACCTGGGGGGAGGTGTTTTTTTTTATGTATATTAAACTTGTAGACACACAAGCTGACGGGCCTCCTGATGTTAAGTGGTCACCGCCGCCTATAAACTCCTGCAGCACTCGAGGTACTGCAGTCGCGTTGCCTAGCACTTAAAACCCTATTTACACTTCTCTTGAAGGCGTTCATTTTGAAGCCCGGAGCCGGAACCTCCGGAGGAAGGTCATTCCACATCTTGCAGGTGCGTGGAAGAAACAAGCAGGTAAAACGCACCGTGTGAGACTTCCATGCATCTACAATATGTGGGTGAACTCGTTGCCGGTTGCGGGAGGTTCGATGGTAGAAGTGGGAAGTAGGGATTAAATTGAACAGCTCTTCAGAATATTCGCCGTTATATATTTTATAGAAAACGTTGAGTGCTCGGCGGATGTCACGGCGCAAACTCAGCGGCTCCAAATCCTTAGATACTACTGGGTCGTCGACGATACGAGCGGCTCTGCGTTGCGGAGTCTAGGGACTGCAGTTGCTATTTCGGCAGGTGTTCCTGCAGAGTAACAAAATCAGACGGTGGTGGCGGTGTCTCTTTCCATGCGTTGATTTCAGTGCCAACGGCCCCCTTATTACCTAAACCAAATTGCTCTCGCGTCGCTATAGCTAGTCAGGCCATTCCTTTCACACGTGCAGTACGTACCTCACGTGTGAAAGGGAGGGCTTGACTAGCGATAGCGACGCGAGAGCAATTTGGCTTAGGTAATAAGGGGGCGGGTGGTCTTGTGCGGCTAGGGTGGTGCGTATGAAGCTCTTGCGACTTTTCAAATGGGCTGCTGGAATTTGGTGGCCAAAAAGGGGGTGTCGGTGGTCGGTTGCCTGAGTAGCCTTCTCTGTAGCACAAGCAACATCCCGCCTGACGATAACTGACAATAACATGCTAGCATGTTATTATGTAAGGATAACGTATTAATTAAAGGGACAATATTATTTGATCCTCAAGAATCTAATTCATCTATTAAAAAATTAAAAATAAATTTTTATAATCATGATTACGTCTATATCAGTTAATCAACAGATAAATTATGAATAAACATTCAAATATGCATTCAAGGTGATTATCAAGTTATATTTAAGCATACACAATTAATATTTGGTATTCAAAAATAATATTTGATCCTATTTTTTAATTATTGGTCTAGACGAGTGGGAGAACTGACACTGTCCACCCCGACTATAGGTAGTCTTGTGCGTGACACCCCTAGAGTGTTATTAAAAAGCGCAGAGCCAGAAGCTCGCGCAAAAGGTCCTGAGTGATCGAAACTTTATTATTAAATGTTTATTTCTCTTAGTTTTGGGACCCAACATGTATCTATCAAGTTTAATGTCTACATGTCAAACATTTTTTGCGTGGCTCCACACAGATTAAAGTATCGTTTGTTTCATTTATTTTATGTCTCACTAAAAGAGGATCAATCATTAAAAAATAATACGTTAATATTTTTTTTAGGCGAACATACAGAAGAACGTGATGATAACATATTCTTTAACTTCGGTGAAACTAGTGGACATCACGGTGTGGGGTTCCTGGTGGCAAAGAAGTGGAAGGATAATATTATCGAATTTAAGGGCTATTCCGAACGAATTGCTATACTGAGATTTCGAGTGACCCCCAAAACTACATTGACAGTTGTTCAAGTCTATGCACCAACTTCTGCACACTCGATCGAAGATCTTGAATCTTTCTTTGACTTGGTTTACATAGCCTGTGAAGAAAATCGAGGTACATGGAATATTGTCCTCGGTGACTTCAATGCAAAACTAGGTATAACACAAGCAACAGATAGCGACGCCATACTCGGCCAATTTGGCTTAGGAGACCGCAATGAGCGAGGTACAAGACTGATCCAATTTGCTTTAGGACAGAATATGAGCGTTGCTAATAGTTTCTATGAGAAAAAACCACAAAGAAGGTGGACATGGGTATCTCCTGGTGGAAACACGCGTAACGAGATAGATTTTGTGCTTACTTCGGATTTACATATAGTTAAAGATGTCAACGTAATCAATAAAATAAAATATAGTTCTGATCACCGACCTATCCGCGCAAAAATTAAATTTAACTTCAAAATCTACCGAAACAAATTATTTAGAAATAAAATTAGACAACATTCAAACAAATCCTTATTCAAAATTCAGAAAACTTCAACGTTGCACTCTCAAACCAATTTTCTATATTGGGAATAAATGAAATAGAAGACGTTAATGATCAGTACAAAGTGATAATAAAGGGCATAGAGTTAGGCAGCAAGACTATCCAAAACACTGTTAAAAATAAAGCAAAACTCTCAAAAGACACCCGGGAACTTATTTCTCAACGAGAGAAAATGAAAATAGCCACTGAAGAGTATAATAAATTTGACAGAAAAGTAAAACGTAGTATTAGAAAAGATATTAGATTATTAAACTTATACTTAATTCAAACAGCAATTGAGAAACATACCTCATTAAGAACCGCTAAACAAGGAATTTTCAGAAGTAAACATTGGATTAACTGTCTTCAGGATCCAAACAAAATCAAACACAACAGCCGCGATAAAATTATGGAAGTGTGTACAGATTTCTACAAAAAGCTATACTCCGACAACACTAAGACAACTGAAATGTAGACTATAGTAAACCTGATATCATACCATTTATAACGGGTAAAGAGGTTCATAATGTTTTAAAAACGATGAAATATGACAGAAGTCCGGGAGAAGATGGAGTAACATCCGAGGCATTGAAAATCGGCGCGCCCACCCTACTTCCGCATATCACCAACCTGTTCAACACCATTTTGCAAACTGGCCAAATACCGAAACAAATGTGTCACTCGAACATTGTCCTCCTACACAAAAAGGGAGACAAAACAAATATAGGCAACTATAGACCAATAAGCCTGATCTCGCATTTGTATAAGGCGTTTATAAAAGTTGTGCAAAACCGCATTAGCTTCTCCACAACAGATCATCTACGCACACTAAACCAGATAATTGAAAAGTATACAGAGTTTCATAAACCACTTTACATAGCCTTTGTGGACTACACAAAGGCTTTTGATAGCCTTCAGCACTCAGCAATATTCAAATCACTAGAAAACCAGCAAATTCACAAAACATACATTGATCTTATTAAAATCATTTACCGCCAAAGCACAGCCAATATAAAACTCCAGTCCACTGGTCCAGCATTTCACATACAGAAAGGAGTCAAGCAGGGTGATCCACTCTCTCCCATTCTGTTTACAAGCACCCTCGAGGAGGTATTCACAACATTATCTTGGGCAACAAGGGGCATAAACATCGGTGGCAAGCGCCTAACTAACTTGCGTTTTGCGGATGACATTGTCCTTTTTGCCCAAACAGCACATGACTTACAAGGAATGCTCCAAGAACTGAGCGCGGCAAGTCTTGAGGTTGGACTGCAAATGAATCGGTCGAAGACGCAAATAATGACCAATGCCACGAAACGTAGGGTCGAGGTAGATGGGCAGGAAATACTATATGTCGATGAATACATTTACTTGGGCCAGTTAGCAAGCTTCGAAAACAGGCATGATAAGGAAATCGATCGCCGCATCGAAAATGCCTGGAAGAGCTACTGGTCCATGAAGGCGCACATGAAGGGTGACCTTCCTCTGAATCTGAAGCGCAAACTCATCGACATGTGTATCCTGCCTGTCCTAACCTACGGTGCGCAAACATGGTCATTGACCGAGCTGCAGACGTCCAAGCTCAAGATTTGCCAAAGGGCAATGGAACGCAGCGTTCTAGGATTCCGGAGAGCCGATCGGGTGAGGAATACCACGCTTCGTTCATTGACTGGCATTGCCGATGTGGGAGCCAAAACCGCGAAGCTCAAGTGGGATTGGGCCGGGCACGTGAGTCGAATGCTTCCGGAGAAATGGGCCAACATTGTAACAGATTGGGTACCAGAAGATGGACAGCGACGTCGGGGTCGGCTGCGAAAGCGTTGGCGTGACGACATCAATAGATTCGAGTGAGATTCGAGGTGGGAATTTGCAAAATTAAAATGATCATTTAAATACATGCCATAATAAAATGGCATTATTATATGGTTGATTTTTCGATTTCTTGTGTAAACTGAGGTGTAGGCGTTCGTACAAAGTTATCATAGCATGCCAAATGATAGACGTCAAATCGAACCTATTAAATTTCCCTAACTTTAAATCTGTGGTGCATAAGAAAGATCTTCTATCAATAGTGAAACTTAAAGTCAACGTGGGACAGTTCAAATTACACGAACCTGCATGGCTTCACTGCTCAATTTTACTTATAAAATTCTAACATCTATCACTGTATTGAATCTTATTTCAGCGCAATAAAGCACATTTTCCATTACAAGTTAGCTAAAAGCGGCGCCTGCGTCGATATCGAGACACGGTTGGTATACAGCGTGTTGAGTGACAGTCTCAGCTCATACATAAAACATTGAAGCCGCAAGAAAGTTAAAGTTATTATTGTTTGCTTGAGTGGTTTTAGAATTCATATTTAAACTAGCTGATCCGCCCGCGGCTTTGCACGCGTGGTATCTCATAAAAACATTAAAAACATAAAAACCCGGTCATAATATATCTATATACCAAAATCGATCCATCAGTTTAAGTAACAAACAGACAGAGAGTTGCTTTCGAATTGATAACTTTAGTGACGATAGTAATACTAGAATGCAGGGTGCGTGTACCTACTTAAGCTTTAGTAAGACCTAAAAGCTGTAATGAATGTACATGTAGACAATAAATGAAATATGAAATAACGAAGAATCAAAGAAAAAAGCAGTCGAACGCAATTTTTTTTATCATATTTTTTTTTAGTTTTTACACACTGTATACTTTAACTTGGAGAGCCGGCCTCTACAATAGAGGTCGATTTCGTAATTAGATTGTGCTTGGTAGTTACAAACAATCACACAAATGTTGTACGAATGTTTAACACTTTTTACGCTTAGGTATGTGGGAATATCCATTATTTGAATATCACACCTTGAAATTGTGCGTGAGTAATAAAGATACTATTACTAAATTACTTTAAAATATTTATCGTGTACAAAATATGTACCTACCTTAATATTCGAATGTGCGTATTTAAAATATAAAAAATAATATGCCTACATACATACATGATACCTTAAGTTATACCAATCAATTAAAAAATCATCAAAATTCGTTCAACCAGTAAAAAGTTAGGCGTGATACATCTAAAAAATCCTTATTTGAAAACCTCCTCCTTTTTTTGATGTCGGTTAAAAAGTGGTGCTATATTGGGTAGCTTTATTTTACTCTCTAGTTAACCTAAAGGTCTAAGCTCCTTACAGCAAATACTAAAATTGAGTCATAAACATAGTCCTTAAAAAGACACTTTCTTAGGTACTTGTATCAACAGGTCGTAAACACAGGATTACCTCCCTATTACAGACACGAGTAGGAGTATAAATAGAAAATGTGATCGCAATTTTATCGTTGTACTAATAATATCAAGACAGGTAATATTCTTGTGGGTCTTCTATAAGCAGGTTCATTTATGTCATATTTTAAATAAATTAAACTGGGACGATTATGTCTAAATCTAGGCTAAAGTTCTTGGATAATCTTAGAATTAAAATACGTCTTTTGACAGACATAGTCGGATATTACGAAATAACGAATTATATGTCCAGCAATATTTATTATGAGGGTTCCGAGTTCGACTGCTGGACTGGCCATATTTTACTAATAAACTGATTATGTAAGTAATCGATCATGTTTCCTAAGTACTTTCTCAGCTCTCCCCAACTTTCGTGCGTCACGAGCTGCGGTGTCGGTTACGTCCGTCTCTCGCGGCGGATGGACATCGACTGGTGAAGTTTCAATGCACTTGCGCGTGAATTGATTTCAATTTTGATTGGTGTTGGATATCTTTTTGAGATAACTTTGATTTATTTAGGACCACTATAGTATTGGAGTCTTCAAGTCTAGAATATTCATCTTAGACCACTCCATCACTTACCATCAGGTGAGGTAGCGGTCAAGCGCTTGATATTTCTGAATATTTTATTTGCTCGACTATTGTTTTAACTTTTTTCTCCATTCAATTACATTCTCAAAATCTATGTTACGTAAAGAAATATCTTTAACTATAATTTATATATACATTGTAATATCTAGATTTGGCATAGTTAGAGTTTATATAAAGAAGTAGGGGAAAAGCTAATTTATAGATTATAAAAAACTGTCCTGTATTGCTTACTTGCACTTGCTTGGCTACTAGTAGATATTAAGACAAAAATTGCGTCACATTTAGGTTGGTCCGACTTCATTTATAATTTCCTCCCAAACACAAATACCAATCTTTTATTTCTTTCAACAATTAAAGCTATAAATTATGTTTTGATCTAATCTAGACACCTCAAGGCTGACGGATATCCGCCTAAATAAATTGCATACCTCTAAGCCTATTGTCACTGCGAATTGGCTATTAAACGAAAATGAGCCTTATATCATTGAATTAAGCAGTAAAGATCGTACTACACTACCCGGGGTGCTGAGTGGCGGCATACTGCGAGATGAATGAAGGAAAACACTTTAATGCCATAACAAAATAGAATGTCCGGTCTTATCGCTTTGAATGGATGGGTTCGAGACAAACTTTGAATTGAGAAGATTTTGTTAAAGGATAATGGTGGGGTTGGGATATTTGATCGAGCGAAGCGATATCTCTAAATCAACTTGGGCAAATCGGCGTTGTATGTATATTATATAACTAACGAACGATCTACCTGAATGCGTTAATTGAGTACCTACCTACATATCTACCATGACTCGAACGAATTACAATATATATTCTATGTGTACTGATTCTCATGTAAGTGATACTTGTTATCTTTTTGAGAATACATGATTATTAAACCTAAACCTATGATGTATTTAAGTATGTTTGTTTGTCCGAGGATAACTCGGAGAATCATTACGCAATAAGTTTAAAGAAATAAATATTATGACATTCCCTTGTCAATACATCTATGAAAATCTAATGTATGTTCACAAAAATATTAATTTGTTAAAGAAAAATAGCGATAATCATAATTTTAATACTAGAAATAAAGATAAACTCGGTGGTGCCACTTGTAGACTCCATAAAGTTGGTAAATCGTTTAAAGGGCAAGGTGTACGCTTTTATAACAAACTCCCAAGGGATGTCCAAAAATTGACAATTAATAAATTTAAAAACGTAATTAAACAAAATCTTTATAAAAGAGCCCACTATAAAATATCGGATTATTTAGATGATAGAGAAGCTTGGGATTGAAATTGCTCCAACTCGTTCAAAATGTTACAATTTAGACGTAATTTATTTTGTGTATTATGTATTGTAAAAGGATAATTAAAAAAAACAACCAGCCTTGTTTCTTGCCTGTCTTTCCTGGCTTGGTCGCGAAGGAACAGGCCGTAAAATTGACGTTTCAAAATGATCCTTGTGATTTTAATGAATAAAAATATTTGACTTTTCACTTTTCTGACTTTTAACTTTCGAAGCGTTGATCCGATCATCGTGTAATTTGATACATAGGTTCAAAGTGATGGCACAATTTTGGTGTGACTAAATGAGCTGAAAATGTAGGGGGTTGTTGAGATATTGGAGTTCAAGAGGAGTAAAAAAATGAGACTATTAGATCAAGTGGGAAGTCAAATGAAGGGTCTTTATGAGTATACATTTAGACTCCGTTTTTATTTAGTTATTAGCCATTATAAAAACTGAACTTTGACAAAATTCACAGGGTACACCAGTAACCCCACAGTGCTGAAATTTGGTATAGAAAAGTCTGAAATCCAGAAATCTGCAATTTCTACCCCAAAAAATAGGAACCAATTCACATGAACTCCCGTTACGTGTAATTTGAATGAAACTGTAGATCAAGTCATGTGGTTATGCATTCCGTGGCACTATTTTGATGATCAAATATTAGGTACAAACAATATTGTTTTTGTTTTTATGGGAGACTCGCAAGATCTCAGTTCGAGGCGAACCACTAGTAATATACATATGCTCGTAGGTACTTACTCGTTAAACAGATATGTGCGCGAGTATTTTGACACAGCTTCGCGAGTATTTAGACGTCGTACTTTGTGAAGACGAGATAATAGGAATAACAAAATCTAGTTATATATTTTATTTTATCGTAGCTACTTATTTTAATACCGCCTCCTCAATCCAAAGTTTGCCTGGAAGAGATCACTTTAAGCGATAGGGCCGGCCATTGTACCACCGTTTTTTTCGATAAGTACTTGTAACAAAGAGATCTATTGTATGAAAGTCTGAATTGATTTCATTATGCAATACAATCGGAACAATGTCGTCAGTCGCATTAATTGGACCAGAGACGTATTTTGCAGTTAATTAAGATGATATAATATCGGACGATTGTGATTGTGATGTTTTACAAGAAACAAAGATCTTAGTTTCGCATGACATAACTCTATGAGCTACCTAATGTGTGTCATCCATCGCTGCTGAATATAAACCTTCCCCATTGATCTCCTGTGCGACCGATCTTCTGCGGCCTGCGCCTAACAGCTCCCAGCAACCTTTATCTGGTCAATGCGTGTGACATCTTAGGTAGGTGGATACAATTAGTTGGGCAGGCAACTTGTAATTATTCTATTACTAAGTAATTTTTTTGTTATTTTTTTCATACACTTATAAGTTTTAACTTTTGACTGACGTCCGTGACGCCAATGCAGGTTTAATGGCTGCAAACCAGCACTGAGCAATAAGTTTATTGTTCAGCATAATGCTGACCTATTCCCCTTTTTCGGGACAGGGCTCATAGTGACTGGGTACGTATCTTTAGTATTATTTACTATTTTTTATTTAAGTAACGTGTTTTAATTGTCTGTATTTCATTGTCTTTATTTAATTGTCGGTCTTTACTTATCCACTGTATGTAGTTTCTGTTTGTTTGTTACTTGTGTCGAAATAAATGTCTATATCTATCTATCTATTACAAAATTGCATCCAACAGTCACTTAAAAGCCATAACTAGTTGCCCGTGCAGTGGTCGAAATTAGACCGTTTTTTAAAGCATGGTTTTAGCTTTCTGCACTCATTCTCCATATAATCTTTAACTCCGGCAAATCTCACACCAGGAATTGAACTCGCAAACTCTAACTAATATTTCACTTACCTATACTTGTCCAAATATATTGAAATCAATGGATTATAGTTATGTTTGTTTGGACTAGAGTAAAATAATACAAGAAACTATAATACTAGATAGGCTCATTTCCTTTCCAAGAGGAAAACCTATTTCATTTCTCCGTGTCATGTCAACTGATAGTCGAGACTCGCCACAGATTGTGTAACACAATACCGACGCTTTCTTGTTTTATACTAAACCACATCCTTTGTCTCTATTTTGTTATACAATGTCCCGGGGAACCAGTGTGTAGACAAACTAAAATACATATCATAATATTTACTCGTTACGAAAGAATAATATTAAAAATGCGAAAGTTTACACACAAGTAGATGTTTGTTACTGTTCTAAACGGTTAAAATACAAAAAACCCAGATAACGTCCGAACAAACCGGGTGTAGAAATGAGTAATATTGCGTTCGTTAATTATTTTATTGTTGTTAATAAATTAAGCTTTGTACAACAATAAAATAACAAAGAAAAATATAAATTTTAGTAAGTGAGATACCAACGAGCTAATATTTTTTTTATAATATTTCATTGTAAATATTGATGTTAATTGGTATTTTTCTGTTTTTTTTAATGTTTAAAATGTTACTCGCTCGCCATCTTTTTGCATACTGTCTTCACCTATAATTGTAATGTCATTTGATAATTATTCATTGAGTAAGTAGGTACCTAACTATTTAATATTGTTGTGTTTTTTGGGAACAAAATATCATCATCTTTTTAAAATAAACATGCGTCATCCATCTATTAAATAAACATCATTGCCCATTACGAGAGCAGATGCAATCAATACATCGATACGAATGGATGACCCAGTTGTGACCACATACAGACCACAGTTACCGTGGACAGACAGACGGACGGCCGTGGCCCACGTGTTGTACGTGGGCCGTGGGCTGGTGGGGTGACCGGTAGACCGAGTCGGAACGAACTCTGAACTAAAAAGTTTAGACAGACAAACAGCAAACTAAATATTAGCTTCTACTAAAAGTAATAAGGGTTGCTGGGAGCCTTTGGGTGTAGGCCGCACAAGATCTGTCTTTTTGGAAATACAGGGTGTTTGGTAATATACGAGTACTAACGATATTCAAGTGACGGTTTTACAAAACATAAAAAAAACTTCATGTAAAAAAATTAGTAGTTATATTATTAAATTTTAAAGAAAATCGACTTAGTTTAGGTGATTAATTCGATATAAAACTTACTGCCTACTCTTACAATCGACATCCAAAAATAAAGGCCGATTTGACATCTCTTTTGGAAATGGCTGCGGGTTTTGGGTTAGAAAGGGACAACAAGAGATATTTCGAGACGTCACCAATACAGTATCTGTGGTTAGATGGCAAGCATTATGCAATAGCACAACATAAGTTGAATAAAGTGTTTGTTTTTACATACCAAAATAAATTTTACATTTCTGTGATAACATTTCACAAATTTATTTATTATGCTCATCAAAATAACCCCTTTCATTTTTGTGCATATATTATCAAACAACCTATATTATATCGGGAAGAATTATGTTCAGGTGATGTCCTGTGGCTGATAATTACGTGGATGAGTTTGATGAGGAAACCTGCACATTGTGAGGTGTCGGTAATAGTCGATACGCTAGAATCAATAATAAATTTGAAAACAAAGTGGTTTTATCTACTTAAAACACGAGCTTTGACGAGCTCCATGGCGCAGTGGGCGAACACCTGGCTGAACGGAAGAGGTTCCGCGTTCGATTCCCGCTGTGGAACAAATGTTTGCATGATCTACAGATTATTGTTTCAGGTCTGGGTGTTTCACTATGTATTCTATGTTCTCATATATTTACAAAAATAAAGTATATAAATACTATTCCATCAGTTTTCTTGTTCCCATAGTACAAGCTTTGCTTAGCTAAAAGCTAGATGTGTGTCACAAAGCTAAGAGCTATGTGTTAAACAATGTCCTTCATTATTTATTTTATTTCTTAACTGCCCTTTATATGCGTGGGGTTAATATATATGGAACCTAAGGAAATTACTTACATAGATCTAAGCGCCAATTTTCTCTTACGACAACTTTGCAACCAAATTACAGCCTACAAGCTTCGTAATAACATAATCAAATTCTCTTATTAAATTACCATGAATAAGATGTGATGCAAGCGCTCAAGAGCCAAAGATTATTACGTTTATCGTTATTAATAATAATGCTACTCTTATTTCGCCATTTTACAAACACAAAATATTAAGCTGTGCAACCAGAATAACACAATACGAAAGTTTGGACGGCCATAATTATTAAAAGTAATTTGAAACATATTGAAGTATTGCATTTTCAATCTATCAATTGGTGGTAAGTTATCACACTAATAGTATAAATGCGAAAGTTTGGAGTTTTGTTTATTTATTTATTTGTTTGTTTGTTACTCAATTACGTCGTAACGGCTGAATCGATTTCGATGAAATTTAGGATGTACGTAGATTATAACCTGGATTAACACGTAGGCTACTTTTTATCCCATAAATCAGGCCCCATGGGATAAAAAAGGGGTGTAAGTTCGGTTGCAACAGCGAATTTAGCTTTACTTCTAGGTTACCTACACATTTAGTAGTGTAACGCATACGAAGTCGCGGGCAACAGCTGGTAGAGTTATTTAGCTGATTGTAGGACCAGCCAATTTCCGCGAAAATGCAAATACGTGCTAAGATTTCTTCCTCACGATGTTTTGAGCAAGTGTAAATGCGCATATATATTTAGAATAACACAGGATATGGATTTCCTAAAGGATCTGGATTCTTATTTTTTTGTATTGATGATGGTCAAGCGCTTGACCACTAACTCACCTGATGGTAAGCGATGGTGTGATCGAAGATGTAGCACGCTTGCCTAGAAATAACCCATTCACTCTGGACGTGAAAACTCCGTTAATAGATCTATGTGTCCATCGTATTATTATTCGATTCCTAGACGAACCTAAGTCACCGACATAGCACAAAAGATTAGCAAGCTATGTGTAACTGACGGCCGTTGGGGCAGAAAGATTCTCGAGTGGAGACCACGCACTGGAAAGCGCAATATGGTTGGCCTCCCACTAGATAGAAAGAAGACCTGATAAAGGTTGCTGGAAGCCGTTGGGTGCCGCACAAGATTGGTTGCTCTGGAAATCTATGAGAAAGCCTATGTTTAGTGGACATCCTTTGGCTGATTTGATGATATGTCCACCGATGAGATTAAAATCTGGCTGCCCCTGTATATTCGTCTCATGCTTTTTTTTTAAGTTTCGGCAATAGACGAAATAAATTCCATTAATTAATTTTCAATATAATTTGTACTCATTCAACAAACATGTTCAGTTCATACTATCGTAACCTCTATCTCGTTTATACTCTGAAGTTATTAAAGTTATGAAATTGAATCGAGTCGTGATCGAGATGGCATGATTCGATTTATCAAGATGGTCCAGTAAACGAGGCATATTATCATCGTAATCTGAATTGTAATAAAATATTGTACAATGTTACGGCTCATTGGTATTACCTAGTCAATTGAATGGGTGGTATTTGGCAAAGTGTTGCCGTTTATTCTGCTATGTTTTGTACAAAGAGTTTAGTAAAACTAAATTTTGATATGACAGATTATTTTTTTGTTTGGACACCATTCAAAATAAACAGATATAAGAGAATACACATTTAAATCATAGTTCCAATGGGCGGCCTTATCGCTAAAATCAAACTATTTATCTCCATGTTAGAATTCATTTTACATTTCAGATTTAGTCTGACCTAGCTTCTGTGTACTGTTTTACTTACATGTACCCGGATATAAACCACCCATCATGTTCTTAACTAATTAAACTCCAATCTTCATCCAGTATGTTCAATCGTTACTGCGCTTTTAACTACAATCATCAACACAAACTCTGCATTTATACTATCAGTAGGGACATCAGGAATATTATAAAGCACGTATAACTCATAATTTTGATTACCATTTTAAATACATAAGTAGGTTACATTTAATATAACATGACATTCTAGTAATAAACCCTTTTGATATAACAGTCTAGTCCCGTTAGATGCCTATATAACTAAACGTCTGACTATAACTTGATAACTACACTTAACAGGTATAGATAATGCAATCTCAGCTGCATAGAGGAAATTAAAGAGTACCAGCTTCCTGTATTATAATATAATGTGTCAAAGTTATATCGTTAATGGTTCAGCAATCTAGGAGGTAAGTGTTTTAATTAACTGTTTATATAGATCTAACTGAATGCGTTAATTGACGAACTACAATAGTTTTTCGATGTCTACTGATTCTCATGTAAGTGATAACTATATCTTTTTGAGAATAAATGATTATTAAATTTATATAATTAGCTAGTTTATTTGAGTTAGTAGCTGTAACAAACGAGGACCTAGACAACGTTAGATAGAGGTAACTATTTTGATAAGATTTATTATATACATCTACTAGCTGACCCCGCGAACTTCGTACCGCCTTAGAATCAATCAATTTTGTGTTGCTAAGCTGAGTTATATTCTTTTTTCAATGCACGTATGTACCGACTATAATCAACTATCTCTATATTCAAACTAGAAAATTATTAAACTACTAATGTAAAAAAAATTATAGTATGGTTGTATGTATTTTTATTGCCAAATCATATAAAAAAACTAAAATAAAATGTTTAGTCCAAAAAATAAAAATAAAAATTTGGGGTGGACCATCCTTATCACATAGGGGTATGAAAAATAGTTCACGCCCTATTCTCAGACCTACCAAATATATACAAAAAATTTCATAAGAATCGGTGAAGCCGTTTCGGAGGAGTTTTGTTACAAACACTGTGACACGAGAATTTTATATTCATTTATTTATTCTCTTGTCCATGACAAACATGGTTTTCAGTGTTCTTCATGGGCAAGAGGAATCATAGAAATCATATGAAACTGTTAGCAGTATCTGGCTATATATCTGGCCAAACATTGTGAAATACGAATTAGGCAAAACGAATTACGTAGTATTATGCCAACGGAGAAAGATATATTTGAACGGTAAACACCTGAAAGGTGAGCTTAATAAGTTTCCAGTCTAAAACACATTAAATATATATATATATATATATATATATATATATATGAACACAAAGATGTATTATATATTATACTACTTGTATGCCCACGACTTCGTCTGCAATTTTCTGGATCTCGACAACAGCGCCACCTACCGGGTCCAATTGTGAATCTAAACTATCCAGGGACCCACACAAACACATTTAAAAAAATCATTCTAATCGGTCCAGCCGTTTAGGAGGAGTTCAGTGACATACACACGTACTGTAGAATTATATATATATATATATATATATATAAAGATATTAAAAATAGTAATTAATAAAAAAGTAATTCGTAGAAATGAAACTCGGATGTAATATATTTGTCATTAATATGTTTTGAGTTTTGAAGTAAGAGAATAAAACAACATTATGTTTATCTGCGAAAAAACAAAACATAAAACTATGTATACGAGGCATGCCTTTTAAGTTTTGTCGTTTGAAGAAAAAAACACAACTAGAACCTTATAGTACTTTTTATTGTTTTTCAAAGTATTCACCGCGTAGCTTAATACACTTTTCCATTCGCTCAAACCAGTTATTATAACATTTATTCCACTCTAAAGTGGGGGTGTTCAAAATGGCTGACTTGAAAGCGTCGACTGCTTCTTCACCGGACTGGAACCTTTGACCACGAAGACTTTTCTTAATTTTAGGAAATGTAAAGAAATCGTTAGGGCTTAGGTCAGGACTGTATGGAGGATGGTCAAGAATTTCTACTTTTTCCTGCTTCAAATACTCAATCGTTTGACGAGCGCTGTGTGAGCTTGCGTTGTCGTGGTGCAGGATGATGCGTCGCTTTGAGTTAGATTTTCGAAGTTCGGCGATGACTTGTGGTAAACAAACTGTAGTATACCACTCTGCGTTAACCGTTCTACGATCTTCAAGTGCAATAGTCGCAACATGGCCGGTTTTTCCAACGAACGTGGCCACCATCTTCTTTGAAGTGCTTCGAGAACGAACAACTTTAGTCGGCTTTGGCTCGTCTTGAAAGACCCAGATTGTAGATTGTTGTTTGGAATCAGGATCGTAGGCATAGATCCAAGATTCGTCACCACTTATGATGTCGTAGACGTGATTTGACTCCCCTCGGTTGAACCTTTGCAGAGTTTTCTTACACCATCTGACGCGGGCCGCCTTGTGATCGTCGGAAAGCAGATGCGGTATCCAACGGCAAACTAGCTTTCTCACACCAAGCGCTTCATGCAAGATCTTCTGAATGGTTGTCCCTGAGATGCCTAATAGAGCCTCTATCTCTCGATACGTCACATGACGATCTTCGAGAATTAGTTGTCTCACAGCAATGATGTTATCTTCAGTGAAGGCGGATTTTGGGCGTCCTTCGCGAAATCTGTCACTAACACTAGTATGTCCACGCTGGAATTCTAAATACCAGCGTTCGACAGTCCGCAGACATGGGGCTACATCACTGAACACAGATGTTAGCTCTTCTAAACACTGAAGCCGTGTCAGGCCTCTTCTAAAGTTGTAGAAAATTATTGCACGAACATTTTCCTTAGAAAGATTCATTTTCGTACGTGACCTGACAGATTCAAATCGAAACTGTGACTAAACAATAGCATTAATCCTAATACTTTCAACTGTTTTGAGATTCAAAATGTAAACACATTCGAATATAGAACAGTTCCAAATTCAAAATTGCCGGAAAATATGGAAACGACAGAACTTAAAAGGCATGCCTCGTACGTTTTAACGATAATTGATATACTTCCGAATACAAAATCATCCATGTAAATGACTATCACTCTTAGTAACAAACTCTTCTTCAATTAATACGTAATTGAAGGGTTAAAACACAAACACACAATCAAATAGAAAGCCGTGATCACTTGACAGTTTAATGTCTGCCCATCTGCCTGTCTGTCTGTCTGATTGATCGGTAAACTGTTGTAATTTGCACGAAGCTTCCAGGAAAGTCATTAGATTGTAGACGACTCTGTTACAAAGTTGAATTACCCTTTCTATCTAGTATTCAATTCATTATCTTTATTTGTGAAACATAATTATGTTATTACAGATGTATTAATAGTCCATTTGAATGAAGTATTTTTGATGATTTTTTTTATACTACCGAGACATGGAGTATGAGGACCCACCTGATGTTAAGTGGTAACCATCGCCTATAACAGAGGATTGCTTCGTAGGTCACGCACGTTAGAAACGTCCATCAACTTGAGGCATACAGATGTAAAGCCTCATGTGGCTGTAATTTCATCGGAAACCATACCCTTCAAACCGAAATACAGCAATGCTGCTTGGCGGCAGGAATAGGTATGGTGATAGTAACACTATCTATGTGTTCTAATTAATCATTTTGAGATTTGTCCGTTTCCATACTCTATTTGAGAGCGGGCTGAAAATAAATATAAATAAATAAATCGATAGATACTTGAAGTTCCAAGGCTTTTGCGTGGGTTTTAAGACACTTAGCTGTGTAGGATTAACACTAGGATTAAGAAGTATAAATAATAAACCTAGGATTAGGAGTAATGAGGACGCATTAAAACCTTACCAATGACGCGTTGGTATAAAAATCCGTAAATCGAGCTCTCTAAGATTGCTTTCTACCAACACAGCACTATCATTACTGCTGACATAGAAGAAATAAGAGCACAAGTGAAGATATTCCACTCGTATCAAAACGGACTGTATTTGGTTGGAGCTAGAAATATGTAATATCGATATTAAAAACCAAGACGAAAACTCAATTTAATTTCTTGTGAGTATTCAAGCGCTTGGCCATTATCTCTCCTAAAGGTAAGTGAAGATTTGTGGTCAGGATTAATAACGTTCAAAGTAAATCGGTGCCAATATCCTGTGGGGTCCCACAAGGATCAATTGTAGGCCCATTATTATTTTTAATCTACATAAATAACATGCTTCAGTTAGATCTACATGGACACATCACGTTGTACGCGGATGATACATGTTATAGAAAAACATCCAGCCCCGGAACAAATATCTGTAGATCATGCAAACATTTGTTCGGCGGTGGGAATTGTACCCGCTGCTACCTCCTGCGACTCAGCCGGCTATTCGCCCATAGCACTACAGAGGTCGTCAAACAATGAAAGTTGAAGCGAATCGGTATGGCACCAAAGCTCAATTTTTGAGAAACAATACCCTAACATCCTTGTACTCTGGTACCCATCCTATAACCTAAAGTCATCGCGATAAAGTTCATTTCACATTAAAAGCAGACTTGAAGTGACGTTGCTTTGTGGTAGCCACTGCCTTCCCTGTAATCATGATGTCTGATAAGTGATAACACAAGACACCCACTTTCACTATACCCTGTTTCCTGCTTGTCATTAGTTGAAACAGATTTGTGCTTATTTCTCCGTTGACGACTTTATTTTACCCACTGGTTTTCCTTTGATTAAGTTTTTAAATTATTTATGCAGTCTCGAAAAACCGATTTTTGTGACCTTTGACCTTAAATAACTTCGACGCAGACACGAAATTTTATGAGACTTTTGAGACAACCTTTAGAACTCCAAAATGAGGATGTATACGAGTTTCCAGCTTATTATCTCTCATTCCGAGGTGACCCCTGACTGGACTATCTCTTTATATTTGTTTTTATGTCTTTAGATGGGACTTTATAACTAATCTTCTTGTCAATATATTAGTTACTAGCTGTTGGCCGCGACTTCGTACGCGTTACACTACTAAATGTGTAGGTAACCAAGAAATAAAGCTTAACTCGCTGTTGCAACTTGACCCACTCTGTTTTTATCCCATGGGAACTTATTTATGGGATAAAAGGTAGCCTACATATGTGGTAATCCAGGTTATAATCTACGTATATACCTAATTTCATCCAAAGGTTGTCTGGATGAGATCGCTTTGTTAAGCGATAAGACCGCCCATTATGCTTACATTTATTTGTTTGATTTTTTATTTTTATATCTGTTGTGACTAACTTGTAAGGAAAAATAAAATGTATAAAGAATTTTCATTCATTCATTCATTCATCGAAATCGGTTTAACCGTTACGACGTGATTGAGTAACAAACAATCAATCAAACAAATAAATAAACAAACATCCAAACTTTCGCATTTATAATATTATTGTGATTTTTAAGGTCAGTGGCTTTCTGATAAGCTTGAGGGATACCATCCATGAAAAAGCCAGTTTGATTGTATCCAATGGAAAAAGCCTTGATAATATTTTTTTGGTATGTTTGTCTTTTTTGATGACCATAGTATGAAGTGCACAAATTTATATAAGATAATATCATCGTTGATCAACGATAAACCAACTTCTTCTAATCATTAATATTACCATTCAATAGAGTATACAGATTACTAGCTTCAGATCACACCGTACAGAATAGTACAGTAGGTGGTTACGTAGTTTTTCCCCACGTATGCCACATTACATAATAGCCCCACATCACGTACTTACAATTTATGGGTTAAAGCTTTATTGCAGTTCTTACGTGTCATTCCTGTTGTCAATCTGTGCCAGATTACGTAGAATCGCTAGATCACTCTACTTTCAACACGACACATGATTGTAGATATGTATTTCATTAATATTTTTACAGACTATTAACCTGCACTTTGACTCTTACTTTACTAATATTTAGGAAAGAAGCAACGATTTTTAAGATTAATACTTACGGAGTATGAATAAATGAAAATTCTTTATTATACCTTACAAACTAGACACAACAGCTAAACCGAAATAAAAAACAAATAAATGTGAGTATAATGGGCGGTCTTATCGCGAAACAAAGCGATCTCATCCAGACAATCTTGGGATGGAGAGGATTATTGGATAATGGAAGATTGGAGTAATTACACTTGAGCTCTGATAATCACAACTTTGGCTATATTTCGATTTTTTTAATCTGTGTAATAATTTGAACAATTGTCAACAAGTCAGGGAATACATTTCTATTATAACAATGGCTGCATTAGATTTCTTTTTAGAAATTACATAGGGGCAATTTTAGTGCATCTGTAATCTAGTGTAGTATTGAATGAACTAGCCACCACCTTCTAAGCTTTGCCAGTGCTATCATACCATTATGATTGTTGACCATATACGAAGGGCCATGCCTTTATAAAGACAGTAGTTAGAGACAAGAACTGAGCTATGGCGAATTCAAGAAATACTTTAGTTGTAAATTTTGAGTTTTTGAGTTTCATCATTGCTGTCTGGTTCTCATGGTTACTTAATGATTTTGTAATTGACTTCATTAATCGTGATCTAAGTCAGTAACAAGATGGTATTTTCATTTCTTCTGCAACTTTATAAGATTTCTCAATGTTAACATAACTGTCTTCTTTATCTTCTTTGGTTTTATTAATTAATCTATTTTGTACCTAATCTGTTATTTGTTTACTTGATATGATTATGATATACATGTCTTGTTTGTAACAAGACATGTATAACTTTATTAAGAATTCATTATTAACTTGAACACTATCTATACAATATATACATATATTAATAATACTATTTTTGTAGTTTGTCTCGATTTAAAACTGCTATGTATTTCTTGAAATTTTATGTTTTAATTCCACTTGCTCAAAAACCAGTTTCTCTATCAGTCCAAATAACTTCCACCCGACAATTTATCTATATAACATTTAAACGGTTGCAGTTTATACTTTTCTCGTGTTAGAAACTATTAGTGGCCAAACTATTATGTGCACTTAATATTACTACTTTTCTCGGAATGTTACTACCGTGCGTAATAATTACAATTTGCTTTGCAATGTTTTACCCAGAAATTATTTCCAATAACGGACAGATATGATCCAATGCTGGTTATGTGTAACGCGTCGAGCACGTTAAGGATCTTAGCGAGCAATGGTTGGGGAACCAGAATGGAAAATATGTAGTTTCCGGGTGATTATTAGCTGCAAATAGTAGTACGTTATGTGGTGAGCCTGAAGTAATTATAATACGAAAGGTAGAGGAAAAAGAAAGGCAGGTAGACGTAATACAGCATACTCTAAAATAGCTCCTCAGTGGTATCAATTTTCGAATACAACTTTTTAAGAATATGTTTTTAGCTAGTTCGTATATTGAATAGCCCCAGGCTAAACCCATAAACTCAAAAGCATAAACCACAAATTGCTAATAATATAAAATGTTGACCTTCACCTTTCATAAGTGGCCACTTACAACTAAAATACTTTCGGTGTGGGTGTTAATACTTGCACTGTTTGATCGTTGGAAAATTACATCACTTTTACATCTTTAAATATTATTTTTATCCACTCATGCTAAAATATTTCAGTTGTATAATCGCTTACACTTTATATGTAATATATTTTGTTTTATCTAGAATCTAAGATGAATGACATATTCGACAAGATCGAATATTATTTATATATATAATATATATTATTTATACTGTTTAAGCTCCTATTGTTTAACCTCGGTTCACTTCTAGATATATTATCTCTACAGTCTACAGTGCGTTAGTATTCATTGCTTAACCATTTGCCCACATACCCATTAATGTTTTACATTTTCTTTTTATCCACTATTTTATTACCGCAATAAAATAAAAGTTATCATGCGCTTGTGTTCTTGTTACCGTTATCTAGACTTGAAGTGCTTTGTCGTCAATCAAATATTGTCAAAGCATCGTCTATTGTTATCTATGAAAGAATTACCACATTCTAGATTCACAGCAATCTTATCATCGTGTTCATCAGCTAGGAATTCGTGTATTTTGAAATCAGTAGGTATACCTTCACCAGTGGGTACCTACATATTAGCGTTATCAGAATGAATAATAGCTACATGAAGAATACGTATTGTGTCATCATGAGTTAAACTAAAGTTTACGTCGGCGTGGGCTTGATGTACGATCGGGTTTATGTTCTACCACGTGCGACTCCTACGGTCTACTACATTGTGTATATTATGTGAAATCTCTTTATAGCGTTGGTTTGCTAATAAACGGTGACTGTTATTAGGTGGTCGAAATAATATAATAATAACAATTCATAATTTTACAAGTCCATTTGTCGGGGCGTCCTACGCTGCGCTTTAGTGAGTTTATAGGTATATAATGTGACCCAATGGTATGGTGGATGCGAATTTGAATCCTGATCAAATAGTGTAATGACTATAGAGTCATTAGACTATTTGATCAGGATCCGAATGAAAGATTTAATGACAGGCAGGTCATAACTATCAGGTAGGACCTGGAGCTGGCCCGTAAACTGTTTAGCAATGAGGCCGTTTTCTTACGGATGCCATACATGGAAATTAGAAAAACCAAAATATTTATCGTGTGTATTAATGGAAATGGAATTCGGATATATGTCACCTTTGTAAGTGTGAAAACTACTTATTATAACGCTGATGATTTCTTTGATTAATAAATAAAATTCAATATCGATGTTTGGGATGTTACGTCCATCATAAATCGTCGACTGTAAGTTTGAAGACCGTTACATTGTGAAATACTTATAATTAAACGAACTCCCATGCTATTACAAAAACCCGCATTACGTCCAAGGTTGTTGCAATTTGCTTTATACAGAATCGATTGTAGCATCACTTTTAAATTGGTCTTGAATCGATACAATATGTCCATTATTTAAAATCGTTTTTATTGGTCATTATTTACGTTTGGTAGGTCACAATTGGTTTTGTATTGTGGGCATTCGTTCGGCCTTTAAATAGATTAATTGAGTGATTTGTACTCAAGGTATTGAAATTATATTTTAACCGTAGCACTGTCTTATATGATTCCCTATTAGATCGATTTTTAGTTCAATTCTTGTTAATATTACAATTGTAATTAGGATAGATAGTTAACACTTTATTGTACAACAAACTTAAATTAACAAACAATATTAAACAAATAACAAGATACGCGGAAATACACGTGGCGGTAAAAGCGATCTCTTCTAAACAACGTTCGGATAGACACCAATTTACGACTAGTCAAACGAGATGAAGTCGGATTGTGGATGATGAGAAACAAACTGCAATATGTTCTGCAAATATCCATTTCATCGTCACCTATTTCTGGAGCAACGTGTAGCCCCCAGCTTACGGTGTCGCCTTACAACCTGTACAACTAGACTAGATACAAAACTTCATACGATACTCTCGCAGTTGTGTAATAACCTTTCAAGTTATCAGGTATCGGCTTGTGATCGTGAATATTATTTATTGGAGTCTTATTTGAGAGACTATCATTTTGTTAATCTAGTGACTTACTTTATAAAGAATGTTTATGAATATAACCGGTTGTCATCGGGATCGATTCTGTTATTTACTGAGTAACTAAAATTTCGTGAGAATTTCACAAGATTTAGTGAATGAACTTCATTATAGCCTATGTCACTATCGCGATTATGACGATTCCAACGATATCTCTTGTCAAAATCCTTCAAGCCGTTTAGCCAACACAATGCGCCAAATTAATATACATGTACCCTAAAAACTGTCAGTTGAGTAAAATCAAAATAAAACTAATTGAAGCAGAAGTAAACTCATGGCTTTCATAACCGGGGAGATATCAAAGTTAGCCATTAGACAGCGCTAATTCGAATTACTTTAGGTTTCTAGTTTGTTGTTCCCTCAGTAAGTTTCTCCTTACTATCAGTGGGATAAGATCCAGAGGAATAACTCCTCTGGTAATTAAAAGCACTTGTTCCGTCCATTAGCGACATGAATAATGTAATAGTCGACAAGAAACAAAGATGTTAGTTGCAGGACGGATCGGTCCAGGTCAAGACTTTCAACTGGTTTGCATAGAGATTGCAGTCTCTTGAGTGTGGGACACCGAGTCGATACATTTAGGAAGAAAGTGCGATATTGTTGGGTTAGTAACAGGTTAGTGATACAGTTTGAGTTCGTCCTTATTCAGCGTTTATCGCATGCAATTTTCATCAGCGTCCTATCATAGAAAAATTAAACTTTGTAATAAACAAATATAAAAATAATAAAATAAAAGTTACTTAGTTAAGTTTGACACAGTAATTTTGAATCCAAAATTTTGAATCCGGGTGCCAGTGGCTTCTCTCGTCATATGAATTAGTTGAATTATGTTTAGCAAAATAGGGTTCGAGAAATAATTGAACAAAAATAATATAGCAGATAATAAGAAAAATATATAAGAAACACTATAGCTCTCTCTTAATCAAGTTTATTATACATTTTCTAGTGTTGCCTGTGTCAGTTTTCAGGATAAATTGATTCAAAAGTGGTCCAGTTGACCGTTTAATAGTGCATAGTGTTCGGAACAAAAGTGCGCTGGATTCAGAAAACATACAATAGCTGAGAGTGAAATTTTGCACTAAAAATAAAAATTTCTTGATTTATTTCGATCACAATCGTATTTATAAATACGGGATTTATCACGTGCGTTTTAGGTGCTGCGACAGACAATCTTTCGGTTCAATTTCCACACACAACTGATAAAACCGTAGTGTTAAATCCCGTATTCATAATAATGATCGATATATTTATATTTATATCGATCGAACCTTATAACCTTTTCAGGAATCTTGTAAAATACCGTTTGCTCTGGTTATTTGTCCCATCACTAAGCTTCTATAGATATTTAGCTTTCAAACGGCTCCAGCGCTCCCGCCGACGTAATAGGCAACATGCCACGGAACCCGCAACACGGGAAGCGACCGTTTTTGCGCACATTTCCACTAAAGCACTGGACGGCTAGTTCGGAGAAGCATCGATAGTTCATCCATCGATAAAGCTCTGGTTATCAAAAAGGCGGTGACCGTTGACGACCGCAATCAAGCGGTGTTGACTGACGATAATAATAACTATTTAGAAAACTTTCGTGATTTATTACAATCTTTATTAACATTGTCGGTTATAACACCAATAAAACGGTACGTGATAAATCCCGTATTTATAATAATGATAATAATTATTATTGGTGGGCTTAGCGCCTTGTTTTTAGACTGATTCTCGGTAACGGTAAGCAAAAAGTATAATGGGATGGGCTTGGAAACTATACCTATGCAACCGTTGGATGGTTATATTAAAATGATGAACTTTGAAAATCTAGTTGTATTATGCGTAAACCACGCATTTATTTTCTCAAAAGAATTATAAATTCTCAAACGCACAATACTATCGAGAACAAGTAACTATATAAAACACATTAAGTATGCGTCCCTATTAAATTTGAGGATTGCCCTTGTTTTTTTTGGGATAAAACAAAAAAAAAATCTCGAATCGGTCGAGGCAAAAAGATGCGACTAATTGAAAACCTCCTTCTTTTTTGAAATCGGTTAAAAATACAAATTATCTTAAAAATAATGAGGGTAGCAAACTAATTTATACACTTTACTGTTTGTAAATTAATACGATATTCCTAAAATATTTATGTTACTATTTTACAATAATAATAATATGGGGGTAGTTCTGTATTTGAACAAACAAGAATATTATAGACAGGCAAGACCGTCATTGACGGTAGTCGGTGCTTAGAAGACCAGAGCTTAACAGTCGATAATACAGTTGTTTAGACGTAACTGCAATTTTGCAGTTTGTATTTATGGTCAAGGCAGCTCTGAATCTTCTTGGGTCAAGTGCAAGGGAGTTTCTGTGTTTTATAAATAAAGACTAGAATTCATATTGGATGATGGATTAACTTCACAATTGCGGTAACAAAATGTTAACGAATTGACTGAAAAGTAATTTAGTATTGCAACTTCGGTGGCGCAGTTGGCAAATAGCCGACTGAAACGCAGGAGGTTGCGGGTTCGATTCCCGCTGTAGGAAAAATGTTTGCATGGTCTACAGATATTTGTTCCGGGTTTGGGAATTTTTCTATATATTGTACATAGTTATGTAGTTTATAAGTACTTACCTACATGTTAATAAGATCATCAATCATTTGGATCATATAAATCCAAATTAACCAAATTATTGACAAACAAATCTTATTAAAGTATCTAGGAGTATCTGACAGGCTAAAAAATTGACTTCTATTTATATAATTATTTGACATCGTTTGATTGAATTTATTTTTTATTAGACATAGACAATCATTTGTTTGCTAAATAGCACACATAATACATTTACCTAATATGATTTAATATAATACAATAATTAATTGTGTTTTAACATTTTAAACGTGAGGCAGGTATGTTGTGTGGTATAGCAGCAAAAGGGCCTCGACTCGGCATTATGTCAACCGGGTCAGCAGTTGTTATAATTAGTTATTGTAATTGATTACTAACTAGCTGACCAAACCGCAGCTTCGCACGCGTAGTTCTTCAATAAAAACATTACCCCCCTGCGCAGGAATAATGTAGCATTCTGATGGTGAAATATTTTTTGAAATCGGACCAGTAATTTATGAGTTTATTCGTTACTAATATACAAATCTTTCCTCTTTATGATATTACTAGCTGTTGCCCGCGACTTAGTACGCGTTACACTACTAAATGTGTACGTAACCTATAAATAAAGCTAAACTCGCTGTTGCAACTTGACTTGACACCCCATTTTTATCCCATGGGACCTGATTTATGGGATAAAAGGTAGCCTATGTGGTAATCCAGGTTATAATCTACGTATATACCAAATTTCATCGAAATCAGTTCAGCCGTTACGACGTGATTGAGTAACAAACAAACAAATAAATAAACAAACATTCAAACTTTCGCATTTATAATATTAGTTAGATATAAGTATTAATATAGATTTGAATATATACATTTGTATGCCTGCTCAAAGGCGAAACATAGCCATACCATAACCTGTTGTGAACATGTTTCAAACAAATAAAAAAAATTGTATTGTTATTTTACGTTTTTGTGATTAAAAAAGAATACATCTACAATCTTTCGTTAAATAGTCAGTTGACTAGAAGCCATGTGCACCTGCCCACCCTTATGTTGAAAATGACAATGCAACGTGTAGGTCGTCACTCCACATGAAGTTCCCAGCAGGCACGTAAACGAAGTAATAGCACGCACGCGAACAATGCGCAAGCGCATACAACACTTGCGTCCTTTCCCACCGAGTACTTGACATGGTGGTATAAAGTGACTAAGCCTTGTTGTCGTTGCTGATAAAATTAAGTAAATAAATATTTATTTATTTATTTAAGGAAAAACATGTTAAACACTATAGTGACAGTAAATAGTAATAATCAGGCCATTTAAAGGTCTCCACTGATAGTTGCTGGACATTTCACACAGCGCTATCTAGCCCCAAACTAAGCAGAGCTTGTACTATTTGACTTAAAACACTTTCGTGGTTTATTTCAATCATTATTATAAATACTCGTACGGGATTGCGTGCGAGGCGAGACGTAGTTCGGAGCGGATCGCTCTCACCCTAAGGTTCACGAATAGAACCGAAACATTGTCGGTCGAAACTCCGATAAAACGGTACGCGATAAATCCCGTATTTATATTAATGAGAGCTTGTACCTACTATGGTAACCATATAATGATAGAATACTTATATACGTTTTTTTGTAAATACACACTTATAATAACCTATAACATCTAAGCCCTGAACAAATATCTATAGATTATGCAAGCATTAGTGCCCAGGCGGCACTTGAACCCGCTACCTTCTGCGTCTCCGCCGGCTATACGCCCACTGCGCCACGGAGGTCGTGAAAATTACAAAGAAACAGAAGATAACTATTTTAGAACTAATTTTCGCATCAAATAAATTCATGATAATAATGAATTCTTATTTGTATCTAATTTGTCGTGTAGGTACAATTTAACATTTAACTAACGCATAAATTACAGAAATCTTGAAGAAAACTTTTTTCAATACCACTGGTCATTTGATTCTTTTACTGTACAAAATACATAGACCACTAATTCTCGAAATTAAAATTTTCCAATCGAGTAGGTATTCATTATAGCATCAAGTACAAGGTAAATTCTGATAAACATCTTGTTCCAATTTTAATTTCAAAAGCCTTTATTCAACAATCAAAATACTAAGTTTACAAAATTATTTATTATACTAGCTGTTGTCCGCGACTTCGTACGCGTTATACTACTAGATTTGTAGGTAACCTATGAATAAAAACGTTTATTTCAGACCAAATTCATAATTTTTGTTAGTAGGTAAACACAGAAAAAATATTACTTAAAAATAATAATAAATAAATAATAAATAAATATTGGTGGACATTTCACACAGCGCTATCTAGCCCCAAATTAAGCAGAGCTTGTACTATGGGATCCAAATAACTGATAGAATACTTATATACATTTTTTTTTCTAAATACATACTTATAATATATAGAGAAACAACCAGACCCGGAACAAATATCTGTAAATCATGCAAACATTTTGTTCCGCGGTGGGAATCGAACCCGCTACCTCCTGCGTCTCAGCCGGCTATTAGCCCACTGCACCACGGAGGTCGTCAGATATCAATGTCGTCATAAATATGCATCGCTAATGAAGGGCTTATTAGCCAAGGCCAAGAACAGTACAGTTAGTTGGCAGTTTAAATAAAATAATGAATATCTACAATTTAACCCATTGAAACTTTTGTTCCATTTTATAGCCACTTTTCTGAGAATAGTAATATTTGTGATCCCCCCCTCACCCTCTCTTGTGCATTGTACCTCTACCCCTTAGGACTAGGATTTCCAGTATCTATTGTTGGTTGGTATTAGGCACTAAGACCTCGGTTTATTAATATACCCGGAACAATATTAATATACATCAGGTGGACCATAAAATTGTTCCAACTCCAGGTAATATAAAATAAAAATTGCGGGTCATGCAAACTTCAAATACCAGAGACTTACTATTAGTCCCCACGTGCGAACATGCTCGATGTTCTTGCGGTCCAATCGAGCAAGATAGAACGTATACCTAGACAGATAAAACTTGAACGTACGTGTAGCGGCACCTTTATAGTCAGAAGCTCCCATTAAATGGTATTTTATTGCGAGTCCACGTCCCATTGGCCTCGAAGTCTATGATTGCCCATCTATTGGCACTAATAGCCATTTTCTATGGAAACTCCATTGGAGTGCTAACGTGTTATTTTGTTGCCTCCTAAACTCATTTTTAGGTTCCCTTACCTTAAAAGAAAAAAAGGAACCCTTATAGGATCACTAGGTAGTCTGTCTGTGTGTCTGTCAAAACCCTTTTTCTCAGGGACGCGTGGAGGTATCGTTGAAATTAATATAAAATACGTATACGGTCCCTTGTAGGTGTAAAAAATCAAGATTCTCAAAGCAATCAAAAAATACGGCCATTTTTGCCGCATATTTTGCTATGAAATAAATCAAAAATATAAGTAGGTACTTTTACTAAAAATCTTTCAATAAATCTAGACTACACATTGTGAGGCTATATTTCTACAAAAATTAAGGCAGTTAGACCTTTTTTACTGATTCCGAATATGTATCTAACAAATTGGAAAATGTTCTTTGTGTATTTAAAATGTAGTTTCTCGATTAAACGCAGCATAAAGAATATAGGACTGAGGGTTTGTATATAAAACCTTACGTGTTAATTATTTTATTACATTTATGTATTGACGGAGAAACAAGGTAAGGTCTCTTTCTGAGGCTTTCTTGAATAATCCTTGTCATTTAAATAAATAACACACTCGTATATTTCATACAGAAAATCAATAAAATATACTTATCGTATTTATAATGAAAACATAAACACAATAAATTTAGCGACAACACATGGTCAAGACATGACATATCGCTAATTCATACCACCCAGACAAGTTTTCACTTTCTGCGGGTTACATAATCGATCATTTTATTTACATACACCAGTGCGATTCTAGTAACCCGTCACTTACTTCAAGTGGACTTATGCCATCCTATTCCCGAGTTGTGCACTGGTACACCTTTGCGACAAAGTAAATAACATTAAATTGACAACAAACTGATAGCTTGACGGTAATTTTATATACTTCTGGTTCGTGCTGGAAAGTGTACCAAATAAAAAAAACTATTTTATCATTTTATAACAATTTAAACAAAAAAACTCCGTTCGATCTCATCCATAGATTGCTTGGAAATTATTACTCACCGATATCTTCCCAGTCGCATTTACTCCGTGAAGTTGTAGTCTCAACGACGAAAGCGTAATATTGAGTAGGTATATTTAGTTTCTGTATAGCAATATCGAGTCACTTTCATTCAAGAGACTCCTACCTATACCAAATGCAGAGATTCAGAACCCAGCTCGTGAATAAATGGCATAAGTGCATGTGAAGTGAGTCACAACAGCTACTGGAATCGCTTGGCAGTTTCGGTAACCCGACATTCACCTTGAGACGAGTAAAACTTGTCTTTGTGGGAATAGTAAGCTTTCCAAAAACCGATAATGAGTTAGCGATGCAACTTCACACCATTTTTACATTTTATAGCGATTTTGAAAGATCTAGTGAGGGAAATAGGATGCCCTAGTGCTTCTGTTATTTCTTCCTAGATGTGGTACCGTAAAAAATCTAACTATCTTTAGATTTATCTTTCTAATCTAATCTACTCTAGATTCTAGAGTAGAGTAGATTAGCTTAGAAAATAATTAATTACACACCATAAAACAAGACAATTAAATAGGAACAACGTAAGTCCATGTGATACAATTGTCTCTACCAGACAACCTTTGGATGGGATAAACTGTACGGATAATACCTGGGGTGTAATGGTGCACCTACTCGTAGTACCGACTACACATACTTAAAATAATGACATAAAAATAAAAATTAATATAAAGTAAATCTAAGTAATTACTATCATCGTAATATTTGCACAAATAGTAGTAACATACTTATACAAAGGTTGTCTCGAAGATGTCGCTTTTTTAATTATAAGGCCGACCATAATGCATTTAATATTCGTTATATTGCGTCTTGCTGCTAATTTATTTTAAATGGTATGTTATTTGGTGTAGAAATGTTCATTCATTATTTTATTAATATTCATTCGTTCACTTCGGGTAAACACTTTTATCGGTGAGATCTTATGGCGATCTAATTGTATTTCCTGTGTCTAACTAAATTGCCCATATCCTAATGGCCTGGGAATGTGTAGGTGCAATTTTCACAGGAATCGAATCTTGTACCTCACGCTCTCGTGGCTCGCATCACGAGCAAATTGCCTCACGACCTTCGGTTAAGGAATTGAAAGGGAATTTGTTAGGAATGCCGGGAATCGGGAAGTCTGGGAGAGATTAATATCTTCAGAAACCACTGTATAAATATACTAGTTGAACTACCCTGACTTCGCACGGGTATTATGTTTGGAAATCTACAAACTACAAGTTTTTATTTCAATCTTTAGCATGCCGGAAAGCGTCGCTAACTGATAACCCATCAGTTAGCGTCGCTGTCCTTTGTAGAAGAAAAGTCATATTCTTATTATCAAAGATCAATAAAATTATGTATTTTACGTAATAATCTTAACGGCCTGAACATTAATATAATCTCATTATAGATGCATAATGAAACATGTGTTCACAAGCCATCTGTTACTTTCGCTATAACATTTGAATAGAAAGTGTGCTCTTTAAGTTTTATACACCTTGGACACAACTTCACTGCCATCAGATTATTTGTACCCGTACAGTCAGCTGTCATTTCGAAGCGTAGCGCTTGTTCTTGGCTTATCACACTGGCGAGCTGTGAGCGTTTCTAGCAAGGCTATTTGTCAACGTGTTCGCCGCGTTGTTACAATACGTAAATTAATAAACATTACAATAGTTTTCCGTGGCGCAGTGGCCGAATAGGTTGCGGGTTAGATTCCTGCCGCGGAACAAATGTTTGCACGATCTTCAGATAATTTGGTTATGGTTTGGATCGTTCTCTATATATTATAAGAGAGTATTTACTGAAAAATGTATGTAAGTAGGTATTCTATCAGTTATCTGGTTCCTATAGTACAAGCTTGGCTTAGTTTGGGGCTAGATGGCGTTGTTTTAATATTCCAGCATTATTTTTTATTATTTTCTACAATATGACTGGCCGAATTGTGGCGGGACGTGCGCGCTAATCTTGCGAACGCGGCGTGCACGTACACAAATCGCCTCGCTGAAAACACGCTCGCAACTCGCCATTGTGATAAACCAGCTCAGTTAAGCAACCTTTTACGTGGTCACTGCTTGAATTGGTGACCGCTAGTGGCATTTTTTATGTTGGTACCGGGTAAAAAGTCATACATAACATAACGTAGAATTAGGGCGGTCTAAATAGTTCTACACAGGAATTGACCACTAGCTCTATTAACTCTCTGTCACTATCATCATATCAGACATAGGACCTCTGCTGAACACTTCTCCTCCATAGATTTTTTTTATTGGTGATAGTCAAGCGCTTGACCACTACCTCACCTGATGGTATGTGATGGTGAGATAGATTTCCAAAGCGACCGATCTTGTGCGGTCTGCACAAGATTCGTACGAACCTTTATCAGGTCCTCTTTCCATCTAGTGAGGGGTCGTCCTTCGCTGCGCTTTGCAGTGCGTGCTCTTTAATCTGGAGACTTTCTGCTACAACGAACTTACTCTCATTTGAGAATACATTGGACTTAGGATCAAGTGCTTTTGCTGATTTTCAGCAGCAGTCTAAAATGTTATGATTTCTTTCTGAGCTAAAAACATCTCTGGATATTCGTAAGGTTTTCTAGAGTTGATGTAATTCAGAGGAGTTAACAATGCACTAGATCTAAGATGTATCAATCAATCAATCAATCAATTTTTGAACATAGAGATAGATGTGTAATCCTAGAAGATTCTGGCATACTTTCGGCTAAAATACAAAGTAAATACATAAATATAATCACCAATTACTCTATAGAGCCCATTTTGGGCAGATATAGTTTTACTGCACCCATTAAACGCTATAAAAGGGTTTTAGAAAATTCAATTTGCATCGGAGATGGTCGAAAGTACTTACTTTCTACAATTAAAACTTACGATTGAAAATCAAAACGTTTTATTTGTGCGGTCACGGCTTTCGTTGAAATTGAGAATAGTTTGAAAAAAAAATTTGTAAATATTTTATTTAAAATACACTAAGAGTAGGTACACATATTTTGCCAATCTTAAAAGTAAGTACGTCTTAAATACATTTCTGATAATTAAGTGCATCAACTTAAAAGAAGTAGAGTAGAGACTAATACCTATGCTAATAGGTTAATAACAATTAATTTTTAGATCGGAAAAGGTAAATGTAATAAGCCGGAAAAGAATATCGAAAAATCTCAAATTAGAAAACAATTCCAGGAACCAATATCACGTAACATCTAGTTGATTTAAACACAGTCACAGGTTACTGCAACATATTTGAAACCCATAGTTTAACTAATGGGCTAACATACGAAAACTAAGGTCAATTGTAATGTGGCCTTAAACGTGCGAGATTCGTTCAATGGGTTTTTAATATGAGGTGGGTCCTGATCGAAGGTTAAACTGGTGAAATGAAGAGTCCAAACGGCAAAGGTCTGCACTTAACGTTCGAACATAAATCTAGAAAATATCAACCCCAAAAAAAACAGAAACATGATTTTAGAGAATAACACATTCCCATTCGTTATTTATATGTAGTTGACCCTGATATGATTACAAAGAACTTGATCGACGTGCTGTTTCAAGAAAATCCTGAGATTATCGCCTGAAAACTGCAGAAAACAAGCACATAATGTGACAATTTAAAAATATAATCAATCAGCGTTGGTTTACTTAAATGTTCGGAAAGTTTTAATTGGTTATTGGCCGTTACCAATAAAACTATGTCTCTTACATCACACACACACACACACAAGCAACAAGACCTCGCAACAGGAGTTCCATGTAATCCTCCAAAGACAGAATGACAAACGCTGTACCAATGAGTGTGACTAACACCAACAAACATAGTCGTGATGTATCTACAGATAATTATAGTGGTGACACAGAATAAATAGAAATGATTCAGTAGGACAACACGCACGACGGATATGTTGCTTCGGCTATTAGTGACCGTGTAGTTTATGTGGTTGAAGACGTGGATCGTATGCCATTTGGTGCACTTTATTATTTAGCTACACACTTGCATAGCGGTACAAGTTTCAGTTCTACCCGGAGATTGGCATTAAAGTAGAAGATAATAATGGCTTCCTGTCTCATCTCGAAAATACCCGTAACAAGATGATGACTTTATAATAAACTAGCATCCGCCAGCAGCTTCCTAGCAAGTAGTAGTTCCTAGTAGTAGTAGTTTGCAAAAAGTAGCCTATGTTTGAATCCAGGTCATAATCTATTATCTCACCAAATTTCATCGAAATCGGTTCAGCCATTACAACGTGATTGAGTAACAAATAAGTAAACAAACATCCAAACTTTCACATTTATAATATTAGTCTGATAAAAGCCTGATCACACAATAAATTTAGCTCGTTAGGAAGAAAAAGAATGAAAAGATATTACAAAGAAAAAAATTATTCAAAATGTTAAAGAATGAACAACAACACATAATACATATGTAATTGTATAAATGAGTCATCAATATGTTAAGTAGATCTTATCTCATTCTGTTATTATACTTTTTTCCTTTTTTAATTCAACCTAACATTTCTATTAATGGAACAGCTATTCGTAATATTATCGTTGTTATTGCGTTATCTAGATCTAAGGCCAGATGGCAGCCTATCGGTCTCAATCATTTATTCTATAATTAAAACATTGCATTTATGCGTATGCGCAACCTAAATAGTCACTCCTCCGTGTCTGAGGTCGGACAATGACTCCGTGACAATCTGCTCTATTCTATCCATAGACCAGTTATTATTAGCATGTCATAATTATATCTTTGGTTTGCTTAATCACCTTGGTTGGCCCGGCCCTTCTTCATTAAAAGTTGATTACTATCAAATACGATTTCATTAATTTTTGCAAACCATTACATTAGTTTAATAACTTTATTCCCTTAATTGCGTTTAATGAAGCACACTTGTACTACCATTAATATCATACCAGCCCTATCGATATAATTATAATATCTTCTTAGTTTTAATTTTATAAGTAAGTATTAAGACTAATAAGTGTTGGAAATATTTTTCTAAATTATTTCTTTTCTATCTTTCCAGAGCTGGCAAGAGAAGGCGGAACCCGCTAGCCCTGTACTCAGAAGACGAATCGCATGACCTCAGTGACCTTGGAATTGGCACTTCCAGCACTAAATCCAGTCTCAGTGAGGATTGTGATACACATAGCCTAGCCGTAAGTCATCACATCCTATCAAAAATATCTCACCGTAATGTGTGCAGGATGTTATGATTACATTTATATATTTCAGAGCGATGGCATGGACCTGGATAAAAACCATTCAGACGTCGAAAACATGTCTAATTGTGACATGAACCGCAAACTGGGCTCGAGTGCCAACGAATACGACACCTGCACGACCACGACCATCAGCTCGCCAGAGCCTGAAGAATACACCTACGAAGGCGCCATCGAGGGATATAAGTCCAGAATAATTTCTCAAACTAACAGCAGCATGGTCAAAACACTCGTCAATAACAATAAAGATAAATCACCAGAAAAGTCAGACGTAAACAGAATCAGAACGTCAGTCAGTAACAAAATAGAAGAAAAAGTATCATCCTTCCAGCAAGAGAGAGCAAACGACACCAAAAATAATAACCTGAAAAAAGATTTGCCTAAAGTCAATATACACAAACGAAGAGAACAATTTGAAAGAGAAAATTCTCAGGAATCGCAAACAAAGCCAAAATTGCCAGATATCGCTAACAAAAAGTCGATAAAGGAAAGACTGTCTAGTTTAGAAAAATTCACAGAAGATATCCAAGTGCAAAAATCCACAAGCGATCTTACAAAGTTGCCTACTGAAGTCAAACCTTTGAAGGAACGCCTTTCATCTCTCGAGAAAGTCAAAACTGCATCGGCAGAGCCGGAAAAAGTGAAAAGGCTTTCCAATGGCGATATCAGCAACTCAAAATCGTTGAAAGAACGTCTCTCGAGTTTAAAGTCTCAAATTTCTGAAGAGGAAGTCAAGAATAATAAAACTGAAGTCAAAGAGGTATCTATGAGTCTCAAAGAAAGACTATCAAGCCTTGATGCTGCGAAAAATAAAGATATCCCTAAGATATCAGTTGAAGAGGAGATTGCTCGATGTGAAAAGATGGAAACTAATATCAATGATAAAATTAACGATAGTTCATTGAAATCAAGCCTTTTAGGTATTGAGGATCAAATGCAGAGTTTCTGTCGTTCCCTTGATAGTCTTGATATAAACGGACAATCTTCTGCCAGCTCTTTTGAAAGGGTACAAAGTCTTGAAGATTTTGAATGTGACATGCAAAATAACACAGTTCCAAGTGATATCGAGACTGAAGATAGTGGAATACACACAGCCAGAGATTCAGCTCCCGCTGATGATATCGCTGACTTGACTCAAGTAGCATCTCCCATTGGAGAGCCTATGCATTCAGAATATGAATCTTCAAATGAAGATGGAAACATAATGGAACACAAGATAGAAGAGTCTATGTTAATGGTAAAGACTCCAGAACCTCTAATGCAGACGATTGTGCAAGATATCATTGTAGAGGAAGAAGAAGAACAATACAGCAAGGCCGATGATGATAGCGCGAGCCATTATGCTCAAGCAGTCTCTCAGCCTGAAGAAATGAGCCTGACGGAAGAAGTCACAGAAATACAAATGGACAAAGAAGACGAAGATACGTTAAAAAGTTTGGATAATCAAGATACTAGTGTAAGTCTTAATGAACCTGTTTCAACTGCATCAGAGGGTGATACAGTAGTTTTTGAGGGCAAAATGACTATACACTTAAACTTGAATGAAATCTGCAACAAACTGAACGCTGGTGCTGGGAATACTAATGAAATAACTAAAGTTTCCACTAACACGAAGAGCATGCCAATGGTAACTGTCTCTAATATAACCACCATTACTAACATTTCACCTAAAAATTCCATTAAACCGCTAAAAACATTAGAAAATAACTCGCTTAATAATGTCGCTGACGTGACGTGTACATCCGAATGTTCAATTGTTACATGTGTAGATAATACGCCTAAGCTTATAACTTGTAATACGACACCTAATGACGTCGCTCCAACCCGTAAGATTACTGCACCCAACAATGACGTGGTAAGTATGACTCAAGATTCTAATCCGTTTTGGCAGAAACGAACTAAACGTTCTATAGAACCAAACAGAAGGAAGACTATTCTGTTTATAAATAACAAAGTAACAACGAAAACAACTAATTCCAATACAAACGATAAGGCCTAATATAATCGATTTATAAGGTCCAAACGTTTCTCATATATTGCTGTATGGCGCAAGTTAGATGAGAGATCGTTTCGGACTACATTTTTTAGAATTTTTATGATCTATTGATCTCACCCACCATTCTATCCATTGCACTAATTTTGTCTTGAATCACATGTCCAGTCTTTAGTGTGTCTAGTGAAGTTAATACTAATCTTGTGCGTAACATCGATGTCCCACGTAGTATTTTAAAGATAACCAAATTCCTAGCACTTAGCTATTACATTATTATTAAACTCTTACAGGGTTTATGTATACCCCACATTATGTATAAATAGATCGTTTTTATAATCAATTTAATGTAGATCTTAGGCCCTTTCATCTAGTGTCCAAGTAGTATATTTATTCAATCGTGATATCTGTAAATTCATTTATTGAAAATATATGTTACACTGTTATTTGTATGGGTTTTATTTATGTATATGTAAAATCCTATTTCATTTTTAACCATACCAGCAACCTTAAACGTAGATATCCTTGATACAAACGAATTCATTCAAAGTTATGGAAATAAAATTCATGGCCGTAATAGGAAGAAAATCAAGACACTGTTATCTTTGTGAGCCGTATCTAAGACAAACATCTTATCTGTTCTGAACACGGTTAGTATGTAATGTCATTGCTCCGAGGATAGGCCTCTTTATATTTAAAATTCAAATTGTTTTAATTAGGTACAGTTTTATCTGGATCGGTGATGGGTTTTCAAGGTAAGACGTCAAAGTCTATGTAGTGGCATGCATAATCTCTTCATTTTGCAGCATGTTGTGTTCATAATGCTTGTTTGCATCTGTTTCACTTATTACTCTTATTTTAACTTTTATTTGTATATTGTCAATTTGTGTCGAATACGTTTTGTTGACTAAATTGTTGTTTATTTTCAGTTTTTAAATTTTGTAAAAATTAATTCTGTTTCTAATGTACATTGGGTATAGTTTTTGAATTGCAAATTATCTAAGCTATCAAGTGCTCTCAATTTATCTTCAGTGTAATTACATTGGTTATCTAGGCACCGCATGCAATTCAAATAATTATGCGACTAAGATATAATTCTGTTTGTGGAGTTAATTTGGTTAGCTTAGTATTCTAATTTGCGCCTTAGCAGATGTGCAATATATTTTCTCCAAAAGCTCGAATTAACATTGATTCAATTCTTCAGGTTATTGATGCTCTAGAACTAGCCTTCCAAGAGCTGGACTCTGAAGACAATATAGCCAACAGCAATATGGATGATCTAGAGAAAGAAACTAAACAAACAGAGGATCTAATCGACGATGACCCTGAATTTAATAAGAAAATCTTCGTGACGCCGTTGTATGAGAATATCGATCTGTTTTATCAGAACTCTGTGGATGCTGCTGACGCATTCCCGCTGGATATGCCGACGAATGTTCTAGAACCGCCCAAAGAGAAACCTCCGCCGCCGCCTACAGAAGATAATGTGGAGGATGAGTTACTAGGAAATGTGAGTATCTTGCTTTATTTAATTTATTATCATTTTGTCTGGTAAAAATAAATAAAGCACAAATATGAGAGTAACTCTAACGTCGAAGCTTACAGATGATCAAAGCTTAATATGGTTTAATCAGAGTTTTAGTAAAGAAAAATGTACATTTTTATAGTGCGCAATAGTACATTACAAAAACAAATGGAAAATTCTAAAGATTGTTACAGTCAGTAGATAGAGTAGGCATAATGATTGAGCACTCCCAATATCTGTTTGGAGTTTCACAATTTTTCTTTCATTTGCATTCGATAAAATGATAAGTCTCTGACGGACTGTTTTAATCTGAGATGGTTGAAGCGTTCAAGGTCTAAAGAACGTTCGTTTACTATTTATAATTATGATCTCGCAGATCTAATGTATATCACATAAGCAGGCACTGAGATCATTTGAACGATGACGCTTTTATCAGTTCCTATAATCTGGACTTGAGGGATTTTCTTGTCATCTTGTTGTCTTGTCTTGACTAGTTACGCTATACAATTTCTATTAGCTCTTATATTCTTTGTGTCTATACATTCATTGGCATTTTACAAAAATATTATTCATTTATTGGCTTTGTCGACCCACTGCTGGTGGGCATAGGCCTCTCTTTCTTTATGCCACTAATCCAGATTCTTTGCCAGCCAGAACGAACTTGTCTAATTTATAGATACATACTCATTTACCTACAAATTGAAATATATTACGGGCACTATTTCCAGGGAAACTTCAAGCACACCAGCTCAGCACGGCGTATCAAGAAGGAGATTCGCAACAAGCGCACCAGCTTCCTGGGAATCGAGGGTCAGGTGGACGACAGCTACCTAGATGTAGACCTCAACCTGGCTCAGAGACCGGATATCACGTCTTTTCTACAGGTAGATTACAAGTATTTATACGATTTAATTCGTTTTCTAAAACACATTTGCATCGTTTACTAGAAAATAACAATTGTAAATTTGACTTTATTAATTCACTTTTATGAGCAGACTTACCTCTTTCGGAGTAAAAGTAATTTTCTGGGATACTTGTATGCGGAATCGATTACTTAAAAATGTTCCATAGTACAAGCTCTGCTTAGTTTGGGGCTAGATAGCGCTGTGTGAAATGTCCAGCAATATTTATTTATTTATTTATCTGGTTCCATTTTAGTTATTTATTATGATTGCAGTAAGGTAAGACTGACGTCGAAAAAATCGGCATAGAAAATATTGGCAAAGAAACCTGTAGTGCAGTGAATAGCAGTAAATCGTAAAACGTGGTACAATCCTGTTGACGTATTTTTCTTTTAAACTTTTAAGGAAGAAACAAAGATAGAGAAGTTACTCTACAAGAAGACTCTTTCCCACGACATGGACGCCAAGTTGAGGGAAAGCCGAGACTCTGGCGTGGATGTGGATAGGGGACCGTCGGCCGAGGCCTGGTACAAAGGCCAGTCCTCGCCCGATGTCTCTAACCCTCACAGCAGACAGAATAGTGAGGTAGGTATCAAGGCGAAATGTGGTGCATGATTGTATCTTGTATTATGTCTCTTTTGCATTGTTTTGTGCTAAAACTGCAGTAAATTTTTTCTTTGAGCAAAAAAGAAAAATGTATGTTCTGATGAATCTGATTCAGTACTTACGAAATTACAGAACACTCGGATACAATTCTTGTTACTAAGATCATCGTCAGTCATCAGCCCAAATAATGCCACCATCTAAAGATGGTTGAAAACATTTGTAAGAAAAATATACACTTAATTGCAAGACTAAAATACAAAATACGCAGTTTAATCATCTAGAGACCGTTGAAAACGATCTGTAGATAGCTTAATTGCTCCAGATCACTATCAGGCCGAAGTGTCCCCAAAACACTAGCTGCATTGCCCCGCTGAATGTGCCCCATCTAAAGAAACGGTAAAGGAAAACATCGTGAGGAACCCGCAGCTTTGTTAGCTCTGCTATGAGAGTATGCTATAGGTGCTAAGCAAACTTATTAAATAAAAATTATGTCTCAGGTACTGCAGCGATAGCTTCCTCTACCCAGCTAGTGTTGTGCCGTATCAATCAAAGTTGTAAAGGCATCAATATCACTGTTCTTCTAAATCTTTTCTTTCTATCTCTGCTCTCTTTACACTTTACTTTGATGTCTGGCCTTCTCGTACTTTCGCTCTTGTTTGTCGTTGGAGAGATATTGAGGGCTTTAATATCCTCTTCGGAATTCGTCGATACTCCTCAACACTTAGACACCATTTTTCTGACTTCCAGCCCTACACCCAGATAACCTTGACCTCTGATGAAGAAGAGTCCAAGAAGGAGTTCTCCTCCCACCTCACCTCCAAGTTGAACGACCTAGAGGGAGACCAGGTCGAGACCCTGGACAAGAAGCTTCAGCAACAGCAGGTAAAGGAGTGAGGTTACTGCTTGCACGTATATTGTTAGGCTGAGGTAAATAAGACTCTTGCCAAGTGTCAGTGTCACGTTAAAAGACGTCATGTGGAGTGGTGAGCACCTAGTAACGTCTATTTATCTTACCTTTCCATCTATTCATTTGTGGCGGATACCTCCGAAGTTTTGTAGGATAGTAAAATTAACCTGCAACAAAGATTTAATAATAATTTTAAGAAGTCATATGCTCTTGACTTTATTTATCCCAATGGTGGACATCTAAAACGAACGAGATTTTTTTTGTATTATACTAAATTCCAAAACTGAACTCAAATTTAAACGAGACTCCAATATAATTTTCTTATTAATGCCGAAAAATTTGATTGAGTATACAAGCCTAGAAGATTACTTTGTTGTAATACATTTAGCGTTAAACGCATTATTTTGAGCTTCATTGTGGTACCATCTGTTTCAATGGTTTTGATAATTTAGTGTGAAATCCACTTTGAAGCTATTATTCTAATTATTTATTTCGTCTATTCATTTTATGTTCATGAAATGCTATAACGAGCGGAATTATAATCTGTTTATTTATTCTATTTTATTTATAAAAGGAGATTGGTGAACTTCTAAGAATGTGGAAATTATAAGAGTACATAGAATAAAAATCTATGAAATCTACTAATTTACAATGTTTTTTAATTTTCTTATTTGATTTAATGATGATTGTCAAGTCCTTGTCCATTACCCTCCCTGATGGTTAGTGATAATGTAGTCAATGATGAGCACGCTTGCCTAAAAAGAATCTGTTCACTCGAGACATCGCGCTAATCTTCTTTGTTCAAGTACCTAAAGAGGAAAATATATTAAAATGTGATTTCAAACCGAAGTAATCATGTTACACAATCTATTTAGTAAACACTACTATTTTATATAGATCTCGTAGAAATTAAACATATTTACATATATATGTAGATAAATTATGTTTCTCGAAATACATAACCTACTTTTATCAGTTAAGTCTAAGCTATTACTTAATTTGCAAGGGTTGTGGTCACTTCCTATATTATAATAAATGTACAAAAATATAGCTTTAAGTTAACTTATAATATTATTTAAACTGTGGGTAATGGCTAAAAAAGCACTGTTAATGCTTGGAATGCACCAGTTTGGATATAAAAGTGTTTCTAACGGACCATGTTTTGCGGCAACATTGCCCGGCCATATTGTGGTCTCACTTGAGGACATACGCAGGGATACCGTAAAATACTTAGGGTCTTACCACAAAAAAATTAAACACTGTTTAACACGTGTTTATAAAATTCCTTACTAGTTTTTGTCAGGATTTTTTTAAATAGTGTTTAGCGGGTGTTTAACTTTTTTGTGGTAAGACCCATATATTTTTGTCTCACTTTAGGACATTACGCAAGTAGACTATAAATAGAGACAACAAAAGATGTTGCAGAGCAATATTGCCGTACACATGACCCGTTCAAAAGCATATTATGTAGGTTTGTTATTAATAATATAATACCATTAGAATACAATTTTAATAAATTGTGGTATTTATTATTAAAATACGTGAAAAGCTGCTATAGTAACTAAATACACTGCTTTATAATGCTTTTATTGTATATCCTTTATTTTATATTTAAAAAAACGTAACGTAAATCTTTATCAAGTCACATAATATTTATTATGTGCCTAATTACACTAAAAAGTATCGTTTATTTATGTATGTATAGTCGATTTATTTATACCTAGTTTGTTGGTATGTAATTTGTACAATAATAAATATATTTGTATCAAATCATAGTTTGGCTTTTATTTTTTGCACAATAGTAAAGTAGATTTTTAGATTTTCACTTCACTTTTTATTACTTGCATGATTTTTTTATATAGTAAAGTACAGCACGAATTTTTGTAGAATGTAGTGTTTTCCTAAATCTGAAAATGTATATTGTTGCTCTTTGGTTATTCCATAAGTACCTACCTATATTATTGATTATTGGAACCATAATATTATTTATATTACAAAAGATCAAGTCTGGTTCCCCTTCTACAAACATGCAAGTTTTTTATTTTATTTTGATATAGAAAACTTCAATTTATTTGTAATGAATGTGAATAACACTAACATCTAATCTAATATTATGGTCCCGCCCACTCATCCGCCATTTTGTGTAAATAACATTAACAAGATGGCCGCTGTGCCGTATTTCAGTGTCACACTAACGAGGATTGGCCTGACGGGCACTGCGATGACTCGCATACAAAGGTGAACCATGTTTTTATAATTATACTTAACAGTCATACCAATCCTTTAGTCAAACTAAACTAGACTAATGCCCATTTTCAAGGCTCAAGGTCGCTCAGTGGGCTATGGAGAAGAGGCTATGCTTGGAGTTTCTCTACGAGATCGAATCAGAAATAAGGAGATCCGTAGAGAAACCAAGGTCACAGACATAGCCAAGAGGATAAGAAAGCTCAAGTGGCAGTGGGCGGGGCACATAGCTCGAAGAACTGACGGCTATTGGGGCAGAAACGTTCTAGAGGGGAGACCACGCGCTGGAAAGCGCAGAGTAGGATGGCCCCCACTGGATGGAAAGACGACTTGATAAAGGTTGCTGGAAGCCGTTGCGTGCAGGTGGCACAAGATCGGTTTCTCTGTAAATCTATGAGGGAAGCCTATGTTCACCAGTGGACGTCCTTTTTCCCTGAATGATGAAAGCCGTTGTTCTAGAACTGTTCTCAAGCGTCGATCGAGAATCTTGCTTATGCGACTAAGTCAAACAAACATACGGTCCACTTGATGGTAAGTGGTTACCATAGCCTATGAACACCAAAAGTAACGTTCAACCCACGCGTTGAAAAGTCTTATCATCCTCATATCAGCCATAGGACGTCCATTGCTGAACATAGGCCTCCCCTATAATTTCAAGAGCGACCGGTTTTGTGTGGACCGCGCCCAACGGCAGCCAACCTTTATCAGGTCGACTTTCCTTCTAGTGGGGGCGGCCCCCCACGCTGCACTTTTCAATGCGTGGTCTCCACTCTAGAACCTTTCTGCCCCAACGGCCGTCAGTTCTTCGAGATGTGTAAAATCCTGTGAAAAGTCATTTTGACAGCTTCAGTTCTGTTCTGGCATATGGGTTTATTAAAACGGCATAATAGTGACATTTTAGCGGTTTCGTTTGACAAAAGAATTGGCTTCTATCGGTAGAACAATGACATTGTAATTGAGCATTATTTGTATATTCTGCTAGGGGTCTAGGTATATTGATTCTAATCATTAATTTCCACGTGTCATTATTTTACCGAAATTGTTTTATAATTTACAAGGTTGATAGCATTTTTGTAATAAACACCAGTAGCCTGAGTCCTATACCCTGAGATTACACTAATGATAAATATTTACCACATTTGTGATAAGAAACCAAAAACTGCTATCAACTAAAATCATTTCGTTCATTTAATCGTGACTAATCAATAATCTTAATGACTTGCTTTATAACTTTTGCTAACCTAAACTTTTAAGTAATATGAGGTATATTATATTTTGATAAAAATCAGCTAGATAAATATTATCTAAATCACTCAATGCAATTCAGGAGGTCCTCCGCTTCGAACGGGAGCTGCTCCAACTGGAACAGGAAGAGCTTAGACGCCAGCGGGAGAACCTCCTCCGAGACCAGCACAGGATCATCCAGAAGTCAGTCCAGGATATATCTGCTGTGAGTCCTGAGAAGCCGCCTCTGAACCGCCCGAAAAACAGCAGTTATAGGCATTCGATGCCCAATCTGGCGCTCAGCGAAACCTACTCCGTTCCTAAGGTAAAATACCTCAACAAGTAAACAATTTTGAACGAATAATAATATATACTACGTCTTTTGTTATATACGACATTAAATCAAAACACAGGTAGAGCTAATGCCTAGTATTGTTGTAAAATAGGTTTTTTAAATTCAGTCTCATGGAAAACTCTAAATTTTCAAACAACCCTAATATCAAGTCCTAAAATATCAATGAAACAGCCGGTATAAAATAAGTAAACAAATCATTTTTTAAAATATTCGTTTATCATGTAGGTAGTAGTAGTAGGTACCGGTTAAACTGACTAAGCGGCGTCGTCGCAAGGGCGCCTCTAATTTACGTTAAATATTGCTTATTGGAAATGGATCGATTACTGGATAAATATTCAAGCTACCGGTATTAAACCCACATCTAAAACCAGTTAATACAATTCTGGATGTGTGTTTTAAATTGATGTCGTACAGAACAAAACAGGTTGTATATGGAAGAGCTGAGAGAGCTGAAGGGATCTGTTGGACTCTCCACAAATTAACAACCAACGGCATACCTACTTACTAAAATCCCACCGATATTCCTTCATTCACCTCATTGCATTCACCCATTCGCATCATCAAACCGCCCATCTTGAGATGAGGGGGTCGATGCTGCACTACCTCATGTTAGGGTCAAGTGTAGGTCATTGTAAGATGTAATTATAATAAATGCAAGCTCCCTCGGTCAACCCATAATCGTTGTCGAATATTTAATTAAGGCGGCTGTCTCCTCGCTACAGGATAAGTTCTTTGTTTTCCTACACCGTTAATTCAGTTCAGTTTAATTCAATTCAATAAAAATAGTTTACAACTTTACAGCACAGGACCAATACGTTATAATTAGGTACTACAAAACAAATATAAAAAATGAAACATACAGTTATCCCCACATATATAAAAACAAATAGAACATGGAAAAAGTTATACACACAGGAAAATACAGTAATAAAAAAAGTGAGCCGTCACGGGACGCCTGGCAGATGTGAAACATCGACATTATTTTGTAAAAGTAATATGCAGAAAAGAACATTGTGATAGGAACTAAATATGTCATAATGATAAAGTAAAATATTACGATTTTTTTTTCAGATAACGATGATTATTTATTGAATAAACATTTATTTTCATTAAATACAAAAATTTACGAATTTATTTCAAATCGTGACTATTTAATTCGTTTAATCAGTGACTTCGGTAATAGTTATATTCGATGTTGCCTCTGAGGACGGCATTACTGTGCCGTGGCGACGCGTCGCCACGGCATGCGTCGCCATGCCAGAAACCGGTTTTACGTGCGGCTATAGATGTTTCACATCAAAATAAAAATTAACAATTAAAATACAATTAAGCAATGAACAAAATATACTTAACACTAAATTACTCAATATACCTATATAAAACTTCACACAATACATATAACACAAATAAACATGAAATTGAGGTGGGTATGTATCTCAGTAATACACACGTGCTTCACAAAAGCTGAGACACATCCTGTTAATGGAATGTAGTGTATTGTTAAGCAATTGCTCGCTTCGCTTGCCAATAAAACTATTTTTCCCAGCGCCTGGAACAAATATTTGCAGATGATGCAAAGGTCCCGCAGCCATTTGCGTCTCAGTCAGCTATTCGCCTACCGCGTCAAAGAGGAAGTACCATTCTTCGGTAACGGTCATTTGCCACTCCATCAACATTCATTTCAACTGAACTTAGGTCTCCGCCATATATTTATAGAGCGACCGATCTTGTGCGGCCTGCACCCATCGGCTCCCAGCAACCATTATTAGGTCATCTTTCCATCTAGTAAGAGCCGTCGTATGCTGCGCTTTCCAGTGCGTGGTCTCCACTCTAGAGCATTTCTGACCCAACGGCCGTCAGTTCTTCAAGCTATGTTTCCTGGCCACTGCCACTTCATCTAAGCCTTCAAGCAACATAATCTCTCTTTCAGGTGCCCGAGCTGCCACTATACGATGAGAACATGAAGCGCAAACCCTTCGTCTCCGAGGAGCACATCCAGCGGCACTTCGGAGTGGAAGAGAGTCGCAGAGTTCTGTACGAGGACAGAAAGGAGAGGAGAGTTCAGCCCGCGCTCCCGCCTAAACCCAAGTCGAGAGACTCTATTGAGAGGGAGATTACTATGAGGTGAATATTCTTCAATAATTATTATAAAATTTAAAAACCTCCGACCCCCTTGTTTTGCTTTGGAGTTAATACTTGCATAGCCAAGAACCACCTCAGTTAAATTAGCTTTCTATTAAATTGAGTCTGAATCGGTCCATCCGTTTGGGAGCTACGATGCCACAGACAGACAGACACACTTACAGTCAAGCTTATAAAACCCCTCTTTATGGGACGGAGGTTAAAAATAAAAATGATTGCAATGATGTGTTTTGCCTGGCTTTTCTTAAGTTGGTGGTGTAGAGGCAGACGGTAATTCATTCAGGTTTTAAAACAATTCAAATGATCCTTGTGATTATAATGAATGAAACTGTTCATTGATTTGACGTCAATTGACTCGTAAAATTTAAGTCAAAGTGCGTACGTGTGTCTGTCTGTATGCGCGTGTGACGACTGTCAGTTTTCACCTATATAATAATAATATAGGTTTCAATGACAATCATATTCATATAAAATAATTCATATAAAAAGTTTCCGCACGCTGCTTCGCACAAGTGACTGGTCAATAAAAAGTAGATATTATCCAGATCATAGACGCCTTTATACCAAATTTCAATGAAATTGGTTCAGCCGATACGATTTGATTAAATAACATACAAACAATCAATCATTATTATAAATACGGGATTTATCACGTACCGTCTTATCGGTATTTCGACCGTGCAAGGCGAGACGTTATTCGGAGCGGATCACACTCACCCTGATGAAGGTTCACGAATTGAACGGAAACAGTGTCGGTCGAAACACCTATAAGACGGTACGTGATAAATCCCGTATGTATAATAATGATTGAAATAAATCACGAAAGTTTTCTATACAAACAAACATCCAAACTTTCGCATTTATAATATTTAGTGTGATTGTAGAAGAGACTATGGGATAGAATAAATATTCTTCAAATCAAATCAAATCAAATCATTTATTTGCATCAAATAAGGGTTTAAACAAAGTTCTTAAAATTATTATAGATCCAACTTATTTCTACCACAGAGGCATGCAAATTATTAAAACATAAATAAAATTATTACAAATCACAAAATAAGAACTAATAAAACTAACACAAACAACCAAAATAAAATAAATGTCAAACAAAATCAATTGATCAAATTCAGATGTCAGGCAATATTAATTATACATTACGTCAATATTAATATTCATTTATCTAGTAAATACTCCTGAATGCTGTAGTAGGCTTTCTCAATTAAAAAATTTTTTAATTTATTTTTAAACATATGTACATTATCCGTTTCTAAAATTGATTTTGGTAACTTATTAAATAACCTAGGTGCCATACCCATTACGCTTTTGTCAAAAAGAGCGGTTTTATGCGGAGGCATTTGTACTTTATTATCAAATCAAATCAAAATCAAAATCATTTATTGCCAGAATATAGGTTATACAGAAAGATGTAAAATTGAATATAAAATAGTTTCACTATACTCTACCCCACTCAGGGGCGTGCAATAAGCTTGTAAAGCTTTCATATTTGTATTGTTATAAATATATTGTTAGTAACGTTACACTATTTATGTCAAGCATTTATTGATCTATTATAATTATTCAAATTAATCATGTCATTATTTATTAAAGTATTCCTCTAATGTATAAAAGGTCTTATCTAAAAGCCATAATTTTAATTTGTGCCTAAATTTAAAAAGTGGCAGCTCTTGAATGTTCTTTGGTAAATTATTAAATATTTTTACAGCCATTACATATACATTCTTTTTATAAATATCAAGTTTACAATGTGGTAGATAAAGTCTATTATGATGCCTTGTATGCCTTTGCATTTTGTCAGAGTGTTTTAGAAATCGTTCTGGATTTTCTTTAACTAAGTTACATATACCATTTATATACATACAGGCAATAGGCATGATTTTATGTTCCTTAAAAATAGGACGACAGCTTTCAGTAAACCAGGCTCCACATAATGCGCGAACACATTTTTTTTGTGCTATAAAAGCTTTATTAATGTCTGTCGAGTTTCCCCAAAGAATAAGACCATAAGAGAGAATGGAGGAAACATAGCCATGATAGGCACTTAGCGCAGCTTGTTTTGATACATTTAATCGTAGTTTTCTGAGTGCAAATACAAACCGATCCAATTTATTACATACAGAGTCAATGTGAGCCTTCCAGTTGCAGTTCTTGTCAACTATTAATCCTAAGAATTTTGTTGTACTTACTTCTTCTATTATTTCATTTTTAAAATTAATATTTAATGTCAAGTGCTTTGAATTATAATAATATGTTTGAAATTGTATTAATTGAGTTTTTTTAAGATTTATTTTAAGATTATTGTTGTTTAGCCAATTGTCAATTTTATTCATTGTTATAGTAATTTGATTTTTTAAATCATGGTTGTTTTGTGCTTTAATTGCAATTGTAGTATCATCAGCATATAAAGTGCACTCATGTTTAGTTATGTTAGGAAGGTCATTAATGTACGTTAGAAAAATAAATGGACCTAATATACTTCCTTGGGGTACCCCACAATTACTCAATATAAGCTTTGAAGTATAATTTTTTTTTACATTGCTTGAAATTTTAGTGATTTCTGTGCATTGACTGCGATTTTCTAAATAACTTTTTAGCCAAGCAAAGGCGAGGCCACGTATTCCGTACTTGTATAACTTGTTTAATGCTATTTCATGATTGACAAAATCAAACGCTTTTGTCAAGTCAAGAAATAAGGCCGCCATTTTAGATTTCTCATTAAGACCTCTGGTGATTATCTCAATTAAGTTGAAGCAAGCGAGAGATGTCGAACAGTTTTTGCGGAACCCATATTGCTCGTTCTTCAGCAATTTGTTCACTGACACAAAACTACTAAGTCGTTTCAACATTGCTTTCTCGAAAATTTTTGAGATTACGGGTATGAGAGTGATGGGTCTATAATTGTTCATATAATTTTTTTCCCCTTTCTTAAAGAGTGGTTTTACTATAGACGTTTTCAGACGATTAGGAAATACTCCTTGTTCAAAAGAGAGATTTACCAAATAACTTAAGTGCTCTGCAAATAACGGAGCACACTTTTGCAAAATTTTTGTATTTATTCCATCATAACCTACAGCGTTTGTTTTATTTAAAGATTTGATAATTTTATGTATTTCATTGTCGTCAACGGGTAACATGAACATAGATTTATTATTGTTAGGAATTGATGAATAAATATCATTGGAATTAGACGTCACATTTTCAGATTTAGTCATATTAATAAAAAAAATCATTAAATAAATTGCATATAATATTGGGATCGTTTGTTATTTCATTATTAAATTTAATTGTATCTATTTCTGTCAACTTAGGGTTATTATTAATTGTGTCACTTATTATATTCCAAGTTGCTTTACACTTGTTTTGATTATTTTCTATATATTTTTTGATATGAATTTTTTGTGAAAATTGAATGCATTTTCTAAGAATATTGTTGTAATTATTGTATAATTTCGAATTGTGTTTTTTATTATGTTTACACTGTTTGTATTTTAAATAGTATATTCTCTTCCGTATACACGATTTTTTTTTTCCTCTAGACAGCCATATAAAGTTTTTGTTATTACATTTAACTTTTACGCGAATATATGGGAAACACAAATCATAAAACAGCATAACTAGGCCATGAAATGCGTCGAATGCCTCATTTAAATCATTTTTTTCATAAACTTCACTGAAAGACAGCGATGCCATAGATTGAGAAAATTTTAAAATATTTTCTTGGGAATAGTCTCTTTTCGTTTCCAACCATGTCATAGGCGAGACCTTTTTAGTCAATTTAACTGAAATTGTTTGCGCTGTTTCATGATCCGATAGCGCTAGGTAATATAGCTTAGATTCAACATTTTTTAAATTGCTTACAATGTGATCAATACATGATAATTGTCTAGTGGGGGTGTTGATATGTAGAGTATAGTTGTAATTTTTTAGAATGGATTTAAGTTCTTGAGAAACACTATTGCTTTTTAGGATGTCTATATTCCAGTCTCCGCAAAGCATTATTTTCTTTTTCTTAAATTTTCTTGACAGGGTAAGTAGCAACTCCGCTAGCTTGCTTAGAAAAAAATGTGCATTTGGCCCTGGTACTCTGTAAATGCAGATGATTATTAGGTTACACGATGAGATATCAACACCACAGCATTCGAATGTATTATTACATGCATAGTTATTTGTTAATGTGAGGGTTTGGTATTCTAGTTCGTTTTTTAGTAATATGCAAGATCCACCTCTGCTTTTAGTCTTTCTTGAAAAATGTGATGCCAGTTGAAAGTTTGGTATTTTTAGTAATGATTCATTACCTAACTTAATAAAAGTTTCAGTAAGACATATTGCATCAACCTCCAGTTGTTCCTTTTGAGAGAGTTCCTGAAGGGCTATAAATAACAGATCCGCTTTTTTAATTTCCGCTTAATTAATTTGACGTCTGTTGCCCAATGTTACGAATTCACTTTAATAGTGCATCTAGCCATAGGTAATTGTTAGCTTGATACCTGATGCGTAAATACGATTTACGCTTCTAGGGGCGTAAGTAAATTTGAAAAAAAATGAGGATCATTGCATTCATATTAATTAAATTTAAATAGAACTTTTATGACAAATCCTTATTTCTTTTTAAAAATAAAAGAGGTTCAGGAGGTTCCTCCCTCGCTTTCGTTCGCTCGTACGCTATTTACACCCCTTGTATAATAATGTACTATTATTTCCTATTGTACTTTATATCAATTACTGATTTGAATCCTATAATATTTCAGAAGTAGCCGCGTACCTTCAGCCGTAGAATACGTAAACGTAGACAGAACCACCGTCCAACTGCGACCGAAACCCACCACCAACGGAAATGTTAACGTTAACAAAGGGATTGCCAATGGAAACAACGGAATTCCCAACGGAAACAACGGCCACGTCAACGGAAGTAATGGAAGCAACGGACACTATCATCCGATGTCTAGACAATCGTTACAGGTATGTTAATTTTAGTGATTGGAAAGAATAGTGGGAAGCCTTTGCCCAGCGGTGGGAACCTGAGGGCCAAAATAATAATACTAACCACCCACAAGAACGTTGCGCATTGACGACCTCCGTGGTGCAGTGGACACATAGCCGCCTGAGACGCAGGAGGAAGCGGGTTCTATTCCCGCCGCGGAACAAATGTAAAATAAAAAATAAAATATTTATTGACATAATTAAGTATGACATAGTCAAATTTGAATCCATAGGCTCCCGAACTAGTTAAAAAACTGTATTTCAGGTGCCAGTGGCTTCTCCCATCATGTGTATATTTTAAATTATATCTAGCAAAGATAGGATAGTTAAGTTTAAGCATTCATTAAAAAGAATAAATGTTTGCATGATCTGCAGATATTTGTTCCGGGTCTACATATTTTTCTATATATTGTAAGTATGTATTTACAAAAAAAGGAAATAAGTATTCTATCAGTTATCTGGTTCCCAAAGTACAAGCTAGATAGCGCTGTGTGAAATTTCCAGCATTATTAATTAGCAGCTCCATCCAAGCAGCAGCATCCAAGCCAATGTCTATCTATATACCAACTTATACAGCCGTTACGATGTGATTGATTAATAATCAAACATCCAAACCTTCGCATTTATAATATTAGTGTGATTTATTTATTACTACGTTAGCTAACTTTCGCCTAACTCATCCCCGACTTATACCTCACCTAATGTTAAGTGATTATTTGACCATGGTAACCAAGAAAAACAGAAACATGTTCAAAATCAAAATCTTTTTGTTCATTAAAATCACAAGGATAACTTTAAAACTTCAATTTTACTGTCTGTTCTTCGCGACTAAGCCAGGAAAAGGCAAGAAGATAAACAACGAATAGGCTCAGAATCGTAGGTTTTTTAATTATTGTGAAATTTAAATAACCATTTAAAAACTAAGTTGAACTGCTTACCATCTGATTGAACGGAAACAAGACAATGAAGTGAATCTATCTTTAAATCCGTTTGGCCTTGACATACTGCCTGCGTAATTGGACTTTGAATTGTTAATGACTTACTTTATTATTACATATACATTTTAATCACATCATCTTGCAATTCTCAGTATACCTTTACAACGGGTTTTCATAGTCGGAAACGTTATTTACCTAGCTTGTGTTGGAATTTCAATTGTATTTGGCAGCGGCTTGGAAATTTTATCAGACTACATGTCTATAATATAGTAGCCAAAAATTGCAACATCAAACCCAAGTCAATTAATGAGGCAAAACGAATCATTTTGAAATGGCTTGCATTCAAAATACGACTAAACTGTAGCAATACTAAATTTTTTTGTTAATCATATTTTTTATATCGTTATTATTTTCTTATTTATACCTAATTTTATATTCTTTATACTTATTTTTTCTTATATATACTTTTTTATTTATTTACTAACTAATTCTAATATTTTTCACCTACTTATTTAATAATCTAATTGATTCTGTCAGACGACCAACTTATAGGCTTTATGTTCCGACTTTCCGAGCTTTGATTCTCTCGATACAGGCCACGCCTAGTGACGAAACGGATAGATAATACCATAAATATATGTAAACGTTGTCTGCAAAATGAATGTATCTATTACTTGTATGTAGTACGCAGCTATTTCTCTATGCCTAGCCACTTAACCAAGCTTTTAAGCATGTAAACCGTATAAATTGTCTCGATACTGTGTGCTTTGTAGTTATAATAAAATAATTTTCATATTGAATTAATGAATGAAATGAAATGATCTTTATTGCACACCAAACAAAAATACAGTAACAAAAGAAGTAAATAAAAAATAACGGTACAATGGGCGGTCTTATCGCCAAAAGCAATCTTTTCCAGACAACCTTTTTTAATTTTTAATATATTTTCAGGCTCTAAGTGCGGCTCCCACGCCGAAGCTGATTTCAAACACGGAGTGGATGCAAGCCAAGATGCGGAACAAGCCTACCAACTACAACCAGCATTGGCTGATACAGGTAAGCTGATCGTCAGTTCGTGCACACTCTACCCTTCGCATGTTTTTAACTGGATCTACATCTTCGTTTGACTACAATCTCACCTTTACTCAAGAGTTCAAGTATCGAATAAATCCATTCAAATAATAACAATATGAAACATAAATAATGACGGAATATATTTATGAAACCTTAAAAAAATGTATTATTATATACACAAAATGTTTTTGTACCCTACATGTAGGTAGCTCTGCCGTACGCGCCCTGTTGACCGGGCGGGATTATTGACCGGGCGGAACTTCTGTAGGCAACAGCTCGGAGCAAAAATGTATATTTAAAACATGACCAAGTTACGCTTGCTCCTTCAAACTAATCTGCTTTTTATCTTTCGTACTCTTTCTACTTTCGTACTAGAGTTTGAGAGTTCTACAGTAACTCATAAGTTTTTAAAATAATACGAATAATGACGTACCAGATGGGGATTGCTATCATAGGAAAGGATATAAATTTTCCTCTGTAGTTGGTACTGGCGCTTTGTGCTGTAACTAACATACCATTAATTTCGCACAGGAAGAGAAATGACTAAGAGAGTTGCAAAAAAATGTAAGTAATCTCCGGAACTACTGAATCGATTATGAAAATTCTTTCACTGATAGAAAACTACACTATCCCCGAGTGCTATATTTCATTTTGATAACCATAGTGCGAAACCAGAGCGGGTTAGCTAATTAACTATAAAGGAAAAATCTACCAAGTGTACTTTTTTCAAACTAAATAGATCTTCGTTTGACCACAATCTCCCTGATGGTAAGCGGACCACATCATGTGGTCTAAGATGAAGCACGAAGATCTAGAAGAAACCTGTTTAATCGTACCTTAAAGAGGCCCGGATTGACGCAGGAGGTAGTGGGTTCGATTCTCGCCGCGGAACAAATGTTTGCATGATCTACAGATATTTGTTCCGGGTCTGGATGTGTTTCTATATATTATAAGTATGTATTTACAAAAAAAAATGTGTGAGCCGTCACGGGACGCCTGGCAGATGTGAAACATCGAAATTGTTTTGTGTATAAAAAAAGAAAAAAAATTAAATAAAAAATAAAATAAAATTAAAAAAGAGAATCGCACAGTCGATTGCGCATCGCGACGCGTCGCCACACCGTACACACTACTGCATATAGACTGTATATATATACCGTCGCCACGGCATGCGTCGCCACGCCAGAAATCGGTTTTACGTGCGGCTATAGATGTTTCACATCAAAAAGTATTTAAGTATTCTATCAGTTATCTGGTTCCCGTAGTACAAGCTCTGCTTAGTTTGGGGTTAGATAGCGCTGTGTGAAATGTCCAGCAATATTTATTTATTATTTATTCTTCGGGAAAAATAGACGACGGTAAAGTGTACGCTGTATAAATTATCTAAATTAAAATATATTAACTATTAGCTAGCTTATAAATTAACTATCCTATTCAAGTTAGATTAGATAATTTCTTTATTGCTCACCATTAAAAATAAAACAAACAAAACAGAATACACAATTAAATCAAAGTTACAATGGGCGGTTTTATCGCTAAAAGCGATATCTTCCAGCCAACTGTTTGTTAAAGTTTTCCGTCCATACAAGTGAGTGATCTGGTTGCAGGAAGCGGAACAGCGTCGGATTGAGGAACAGAGGAGCAGGCTGCGCCACTCCTACCACCAGGATATGCAGCACACGGCCCTCGCCATGCACTCACTAAGCGGCAGGTCATTTTACTATTATTACTTTTAAACATATCTTATAAAATATTATCTGAGCAATAGGAAGCAATTTGAAACAAAAAATATTATTAGTGGAGAGGAAGTGGTCAACATCGGTCGTGGGTTTCCACAAGGCTCTATATTAGGGGCATTTTTTTCTCATTTCTTATTCTCATCTGGAAATCATCGTACTCATACTCATTTATTGAAACCGTATGGACACAATAGAACACTTTGTTTCGTCAATAATATTTCAATGAGTACATCGGTTTGATCTACCCAGTAGCTAATTGCACCGTAAGTAAATCAATGAGTGACTACGTACTCGCTCATATTTCTCATATTCATTCATAATCTGTTCTACTCTTCATAGATGATCGTCAACTTGTTTTTGATTGGTCTCTTTCTGGTTTTTTCTTAATAGATCCTTCCATAAGCTTGTCCTTTATCTATTTATTTTATTGAAATTATTTATACGTATGTACTTTATATGTATTTTACTATGCCTCTTTTTTCATGTTCCTTCGGTCTTTAGTCGCGCGGTCACCGTTACAGTCTAAGACCAGCGCTGGTCTGCGCTTAGCGCCTAAGCGTGCTCCAACACTAAGCTAAGATAGATCCTTCTTGAGACACCACACAGCACAGAACCTTTTGGCGCCCACCTACTTACGTAGCTCTTGTTAGGTCCCTAACAATGTAATTGTTATCTTTCCTGTGTTTTTTATAGGTACCTACCATTTTCACACTCAGTGTTGTTTTTAATCTCTTTTTTCAATATTTATTTTATTTTATTACCTTCTGTTTTCTGTGCTGTGCTGTTGTCACACTAATATTATAAATGCGAAAGTTTGGATGTTTGTTTATTTATTTGTTACTCAATCACGTCGTAACGGCTGAACCGATTTCGCTAAAATGTAGTATTTACGTAGATTATAACCTGAATTAACACATACTAGTTTTTATTCAATCTCAGGTCCTATGGGATAAAAATGGGATATCAAGTCAAGTTGCAACAGCGAGTTTAGCTTTATTTCTAGGTTACCTACACATTTAGTAATGAAACGCGTGCGAAGACGCGGGCAAGACTCCGGCAGGAATGAACGCGCTATACTCCCGCGATTTTAGATTAATCCGAATAATTGCGGTAAAGGCGGTAAAGCTAACTAGTAGTAACTATAAGAAAAATCTAAATTGGTTTGGGTAAAGTTTTAAAAACATTAAAAATTTAGATTTGACTGCAGTTATCTTGAATTTAGTTTTATCTAGTCTCAAAATACGTTTTTGGTTGATGTAATGCGTCTACGTAACATCGGTCAATAAAATGTTTTGTGTAACAGTCAACAGCACCTGGTACAGGAGGTGAAGATGCCGCTGAGCAGCGCACAGCGCGAGGATAAGATGCTCACGGTCAGCGGGAAACGGAAGTGCTCACATTGCGGGGAGGAACTTGGTAAGCATTATACTACGTGTTTTGTTATGTACCTACAACATTCATTTAAACACGCATCCGGAATCGTATTAACTGATTTTTCATACCACCTGCTCGACAATGTCATATTATATGTGATGTAAACCTCACCCAAAGCAGGTGATTAAATCCCTACGGCTGAGCCGGGAGTAAAATTGTACTGAATTTCATTGAATTTGGAACCTTATCTGTATTGAAATTTGAACCAAAGAAACCCATACAATAAGAACTTATTCGTAAATCGAACTAACCTCTGCACAGAATGCACCCACCTAGATTTGGTTTTTATTGTCTCGCAGAAACTGTAAAAAGTAGAGTATTCTCCTCGTGAATAAAGCTGTCTGCATCTTAGGCGTGCTTATATCCCTCTCTGCACTCAGAAGTCTAGTAATCCTTTTTGACTGCGTTTCACGGTCACGTTGCGTCTGTCTTGCGTTATGGCGTAATTTTCTGAGGCAACTCTACGAATAAACTTCAGGGTTTCCGAGCTCAAAAACGTTGTATACGAGCCATCACTTGTCTTGAGCAAACCGATTCGCGTAGGGAATATTTAGTGACTGTAAAATTGCTTACTGTGAAGGCAGTCTTCACTATATATAAATGAGCCTTATTTGTGAGAAGCCATCTCAATTTGTTCGACGAGTGGCCGTCAGGATCTCGATGCAGGTCAACTCTGCCATCGCTCGTGCAAAACACATCTTATGCGCATGAGTGTGATCTGTATGCCACCAATAATTCACAACAAGATTGATATTATAATAGTTTTAACAAACTTAAACATGAGCTTAATAATATGCTATTAAGAGAAGCGTACTATTCTAGTGACGACTTCTTAAAGGATAAAATGTGTGACTAATTTATCTTTCTTATTTTTAACTGTGTAATTATTTTTTTATTATTATTATTGACTAATTACTTGTTCAATGTGACATTTTAAATTAATATTATTATGTTTGTATACCGCAACTGGTTGGTTAATAAAGTTTAAGGAGCATTCGAGTATCGCACGTTGTTCCTGTAACCTATCGCCATATCATCCATCCCGCATTTATTATATTTTTAACGTCCCGGTCTATGTCGCCCTTGCCCCTAGACTGGTAGGGATACAACATTCAAAGCAATATTGGTAAAACTGGAGGGATCACCAAAAGTCACAGAACAAAAGCTAGGTTTTTGTTCTGCTGATCCTTAATCCAGCACTCTAGTTTGTTCATTTTCACCGACAAAAACAATTTACAAAGTTATTAGTAAATATTAGTTTAACAAACTGAATAAATGATTGAATTTGATCTCGTTCGGCAGGTCGCGGCGCCGCCATGATAATCGAGTCGCTGTCGCTGTGCTACCACGTGTGGTGCTTCACGTGCTGCGTGTGCGGCGCGCGACTGGGCGCGGGGCGCGGCGTGGACGTGCGCGTGCGCCGCGGCCGCTTGCACTGCCGCACCTGCAAGCACGGCGACGACGGCACCAAGTACTCCGCCGTCTGAACCCTCAGCACACCACGCTTACGGTGTCAACTCATCTATGTGGCGTCAATTCCCTATGTGGGACTATAGACTATATGGTACCGTGAGAGGTGCAGTTTCGATTCTTGCTGGACTAAAGAATATGATACTTGTCGGACGTTATAATGTTCTTTTTGTGACATATTTCTGAGCCACCAGCGGCTAAGAAGGCGCTAAGAAGCAGCTAAGAAATTAGTGGCTTTAAGTAGAGCGTAAAATGACTATTGTGATCGGTTTGTTTAAATCTTGAAGAAAGGACTTATATTACTTATTACTAGTGATAAATATACGTTAACTTGTGGACTTGTAATCTCTGAGATTTTCGCGTAAAATGCCTAAATAAATCTCATTTATTTTAATAATAGCCAAATAAAAATATGTAAATAACTGTACTGCCTAATATTGATAAATGTATTGTATTATCTCTAGATTGTATTTCCTATACTTACTAAAGAACTACACTTTGAGTTTTTAATTTGATCTTTTTGTAATATAAAAAAATTTTATGATTCGGAAATAACCCAGGCATAATGCATAGCTGAAAATATGCGCGGCATTATGCCTAGCTGGAAATAACCGTGGCATTATTCCTAGCTAGAAATAAGCGAGGCATTCCTAGCTTTTCTAAAGATTTATGGTTTTGATGCTTTCAAAATCCTAAGTTTATTTTTCAAAACGTCTCAGCGACTCAGCTCAGTTCTGAGTGAGCTTTTGCACGCTTTGTTTCATTTACGTTTTCACACAATCTCTAATAATCCTTTTCAAGACTCACACCGAGAAACGTCAAAAAGAGTACATGTCAGAAAAGAAGAATTTGTAAATATTTGTCAAAAGGCTCTGCCCGTGATCAATAAAGTGTGTTTATTCAAATCCAATAACGAAGGAAATCTTCTCATTGCGGCGTTTTAAGACGGTGCAGTTTGTATTAATTTTAATATTGGATTAAAATGAATGCTTATTGCTCTTAATTACGGTAGGTGTTGACTAATTTAATAAATTCACCTGCTGTGCACGGAACTTTCAGATCGACAAATTGAATCTCGAGAAATTTTAACGATTTTCTCGAATTTAAACTACAATTTGTCGATCAACAAGTTTCATACTTTTACTGCTGTATAGTATCGCGGTAAGATTTCGGCTTGAATCTTGTGCGGTAAGTCTCGGGGTCTCGGGCTAAGTCTCGGGGTGAGTACGGAGCAGTTATTAAGTAATCGGTGATTTTGCACGAATAAGTATATTTGGGCTGCGTTGTGCCATTTCATTCTCTGTTATATCAAAGTACATACAGTTTTCTTAAGTTTTTTACTATAATGGGGAATTGTAATATTTGTAAATAGTTATTAATTTATATTCGTGTTACTTAGCTTTAATAGGTGTATTCTAGAATATAAACATTTAATCCAAAATTGTGTATGATTATTAGTGGTCTAAATTGTAAATGTTATCTTCACATCACGCTAACGTCATATATTTTTATATCGAGAGATTTATTTTGTTTAATAATAATTAGTTTACGTGATTTGATTTTAATAGTTGTAATTTTGTTAATTTTCAACAATATGTACATTATCTATGTTTATAAGCCCCCAAATGTGTACCTAACAATAAATATTTTCATTTATACACTTGTTTCATTTGATCACTTGAGGTTGAGAATAGTTGTTTATTTATTTTTCTGGTAGCTGTTGCCCGCGACTTCTTACGCGTTACACTACTAAATATGTTTTTAAAATCTTGGAATTTTCCGTATGTGTTCAGATAACTCTATAAAAACAAAAATACTAATTGAAATAAGCAACGCGACATCTCTTGTCAATGTACTAAACTGCAACGTTTGGCATTGAGCAGGTCAAAAAACTGTATAAGTTTTCCTGTAGATGGAGCTAACGGCGCTTTAGTCGTAATCTGAAGCAGCTCACTAATTTCAACCCTGATGTGAGACGGCCTGATGGCACAAATGTATAGTGCGTTCTCGTATCAAGGGAAGGTTGCGGGTTCAAGTCCCGTCTAGGCTTGAAATTTTTGAGATGGTTTCTAAAATCTTGAAATATATAGGTAACCTAGAAATAAAGCTAAATTCGCTGTTGCAACTTGACGTGTCACCCCATTTTTTTATCCCATGGGACCTGATTTATGGGATTAAAAGTAGCCTATGTGTTAATCCAGGTCTTTATCTTCTTACATACTAAAATTTCATTAAAATCGGTTCAGAAATGTAATATGTATTTTTGTGCAATAAAATATTAAATAAATAAATAGATTATCAAAGCGACCGTTTTCGTGCGGTTATGAAAAAGTGGAGGGCTCAGCTTCTCAGCCTTACCTATGTCTATGTATGGGTTGCCCCCTACTAATATATAATAATATAGTATCCTACTTTATTAGGGAATCAAATACTATATTTTGCGTGAAGCGGAACGCAGCCTTAACCTTTTTTAAAGCCCGTTCCGCTCTACACACCCCGCGCATAAGAAATTGCTGAGAAACTAAAAATATTTTTTAACAATTTGTACTCAGAAATCAGTAAAATGAACACAATTTTGGACAATGTACTTTCTGACAAAAAAAATCTACTAAATTGAAAAGTGGCAAGAAGTTTTTCTCTCGAATTCACTTTCCTAATACATATTTTTAAAATTGTATAATTTTTTCTTTCAATTTCTGCAACATCAGCATTCACAGAGCGCATAAATTTCTGTCATGTTATGATAACAGGGCCAGTTTGAATTTAATTAAAGCAGAATTAATGGTGTTTTTCAACTTAAATTTGGACTGCCATCAAGCATATGAATGGTTTAAAAAAAAATTAATTATTAAGGCGCAAAGCAGCAAAACTTATTCATTTAAAAAATAAATATATTAACCACATACTATTTTATTTTTCCTTTTTTTACCATCATCATATTGTTATTATATTTTTAGAGGTAACAGCTTCGAAAATATTCGATATTCGATAGAGAAAAACTTGGTAACCCTAGTCTGGTCCGAATCGAGGGGGGGGGGGCGCCAAATTCATGTTTGAAAAAAAATTATTTCACAAAGAGCTTAGCTAGCATCCAGCGCACGTCATACTATCGATTATTCATTTGATTTGAGGCCCCAAATCCCCCTCTGGCTACAGCCAATATCAGTGTCAATATGTAGTCCAGTCAAATAGCCCCAAAATTACATAAAATGTATCCAAAAAATCTAAAACTTGGGCTGTATGTGATCTGATTATCGGAAGGTATCAGCTTAGGTAGGTACATCTTATTATAAATCAAAAAATTAACAGATAATAATCTGAGCATAAATATCGTAAACAGATCCAGGAAGGCAGGTTAATACGAGACTAAAGGTTACGGCCGCGATTCCTGTTAATTCCTGTCGTATATCCTTTCAGAACACGTGCACGGTAATGAGCTGCTTCCTGTGACTTATCGGTACCATCTATAAACACTAAGAGTTAAGTCGGGTTATGCTCGTCTTAATAATACTTAGATAAAATAATGCTGGACATTTCACACAGCGCTTTCTAGCCCCAAACTAAGTTAAGCTTTTATTATGGGAACCAGATAACTGATACAATACTTAGGTTAAGATTTTTTTTATAAATACATACCTACTAATAATATGTAGATAAAACACCCAGACCCGGAACAAATATCTGTAGATCATACAAATATTTGTTACACAGTGGGAATCCAACCCGCAACCTCAGTGTCTCAGCCGGCTGTTCGCCCACGACGTCAACTTATTTTAGCGATAAGACCGCCACTTGCATTTCCGCGTGTTTAGTTATGTTTTATTGTTTGTTAATTTGAGTGCGATGTGCAATGAAGCGTTTTCTATCTATCTACCTAGAGCAAAACATTTTTGATCGAGCGAAGCGAGATCTCTAAATCAACTTGGGCAAATCAGCGATCATCGTAAAATTTTATATACATATAGGTAGGTAGTGTTGGCACAATCCTGGTGTGACTAAATGAGCTAAAAATATTGGGGTACAAGAGGGGTAAAAAAATCAAAGTAAGACTACTAGGTAAAATGGGACGTCTAACGAAACTAATAATTAGTAAATTTCGACGTTTTTATTTTTAGGTTAATCCTTGTAGTTTTTGAGTTATTAGCCATAATAAAAAAGGAACTTTGACGAAATTCACACCAGTGACTCCACAGTTCCGAAATTTGGTATTCGTGTACCTTTAATGACACAAATATAGGGAAAAGTCTGAAATCCAGAATAATGCAATTTCTATCCCTAAAAAGAATAACCAATTTACATAAACTCTCGTTACTGGTAATTTGAATGAAACTGTAGATCAAGTAGGTATTTGATTGTGCATTTCGTGGCACTATTTTATTAGTCAATTAGATAAAAGCCTTGGTTGAGCAGTGTTTCGGTTGGTGTCTTGGTATTTGGATGTGTGACCGCTAATAAAATGATCAAGTGAGCCCTTAAGGGGCCGTCCATTAATTACGTGCGGTGTTCAGGGGGGGGGTCTAGCCGAATCTCGCCCAATCCCACGTGGGGGAGAGAGAGGGGAGGAGGTCTCAGCTAATATCACGTAATTTTTTAAAAGTTTTGTAACTTTAAAGTTAGATTACGAAAGAAGCAATCTTGAAATAAAAAAACCAATTGTTTTTTTTTAATAAGTCCAACACATTTACCCTATGAATACAAATTTGAAAAATCTCACGTGAGATAAAGGGAGGGGGAAACAAATCTCGCAACATCTCAACTGGGGCGGGGGGGGGGGGGGGGGGGGGGGGGGGGGGGTCGAAAAGTCTTCAAAAACGTCTCACGTAATTAATGAACGCCCAATAACTTGTTGTAAGTAATTATAACAAGATAAGATTTTGGTCCTGGTAAAAAGTGACGTCAAGCTGCGTGACGTCGACAATTAGAGTTGGGCACTAGCTCATACAATTGTTCTAGTCTAGAGCATTATTCTTTGACGAGGAAGAAATTGGTATTCAGTGCCTTAATTATGCTAAATACCTATTCGAAATCGGTAATCAGAACTTAGCTCATCAGAATAAGTTAAAATAGGGATAAAAATTATGGGGTTACCACAAAAAAAAAAAATAACAATGTCCGCGTGGTTAAAAAAATCTTGTACCGTAAGGAATTTTTAAATACGCGTGAAACATTTGTTTAATTTGTTTGTTGTAAGAAGGTTGATGTGTCTACCCAATGCCATCGAAACAAATTCCATGCTATCGAAGTAATTGGGTTGCTTGGTAAATGTAATGTTGGATATGTTATTGGAAGAACTTGATGAACAGACAAACTTTTTGAACGAATTTCTTTGTGTTTACGAATTTTAACCACGTTGAGGATCACGTGTTTGCAACTCTTCAAAACGAGATAAACAAAAGATGAGCGCGGAATACTCGCGCGGATGAGTTAGATATTTTCTGGTTTAACAATGGTTTTACCATGATTTTAAAAACTTAATTAATCACTTAAATCTGGCTTATGTGAAAATAACACTATCCAATTTGCAGAGCGCTAAATTAGTGCGCTAACTAGTGATCTAGATGAGCAGAACTGCAGAGCCCTGTCAGAGCCTTCACAATACAAAGGCCAATGGGCACATTATATGGAAGCTCCACCCACGGCGGACATAACCCAAATAGACCGGGGTCGTATGTCTGTGGTTAATTGGAATAATTAAAAATTAATTTTATGAAATTGGTATAAATACGTAAAAAGAGAACAATTTATGATTTACTGTGTTTTTAAATCGGTAACATCGAAATAAAAAACTATTTTATGAATCCAACATAGAAATAAAACGGGCTTTGCATGCCCATTTTGTAATTGCAAGTATTTGTATGCAACCATGCAAGTAATTGGTTCTACAAAACATTATTAATAAGAAAAATATTAATAACTTTCAATATTTTTTATCAAGCGATTAATTTTTTGACGAAGATATTAAATAAAATAAATACCAGTAGTTCTGAAAACAGTAGACCTCGCTAGCACAAGCATTTACTCGACGATTAATATACCTACCACTATAATGTTTTTTTTTTTTTTACTAGCCTACATTGTCCCACTGCTGGGCAAAGGCCTCTATATATATATAGGTCACTATAATGTTACTACCTTTAAAATAAAAAAAAAACCCACGAAATCGGATCTCATAAAGCGGAGATATCCAGTAGCCCTCTTTTTGGAGGGAGTACCCCTCCAATCAAAAATCTCTAGCTCACCTGGCGCTCTGCAAATTGGAAAATCTAATGCGCGCTTTACGACTAACGTGCAAAAAAACACGTCCAATCAGTAACACCATAATAATTTGTCCAACTGCCGAAAGATGTATGTATGCTTGTATGTACCCAGATAGAAGGCTACTTGTGCTTCTAGTTGTCACACGTGGACTTCAACCTACATTGCGAATCATGAGAGCTGACTCTGACGACTCCATTGATACCCATTCATCGATTACCAATCGGTAACGGGAACTGAGTTTCAATACAAGCCATGATTGGGCCTTTGCGAGTATTGTAAATCATTGGACCACACATCCGGTGAATTAGATACGTAGATATTTACCGTGTGAATTTCATGTGACTGATAATCTCATTGTTAGAGATTCTGGGAAAAATCAGTAGGTATTACAAATGTAGGTTTTTATTCGACGCTAAATAAGTTTGCGGATGTGATGTAATTTGCAAGCACCTTCAAAATTTACCAGCGTATTCTATCGCAGTGCCCTCAGATTGACATTGTTTGCACAATTGTAATGGATTGGATACCTACTTACGAATGAGTGGATCGGTCTGAGACAATGTGATAGTGGTGTACCTATTCATCATCACCATGATCTCAGTACGTCACCTGCTGAACATAGGCCCCATAGATTTTCAGAACAACTCATCTTGTGCGGCCTGCACCCAACGGCTCCCAGCAACCTTTACCAGGTTGTCTTTATTATGGGGGGCCGTCCTACTCTGTGCTTTCCACCTGTATCTATTAACCCTCTGGCTCACAGCAAAATGGCGATATATCTAAAATTTGTCATTTTAATCTTAAACCTTAGGTTGGGTCTGATGGGTGGCAGAGCGGAATAACAGAAAAAGAAAAAAAAATAGACAACAATCTTTATCTAGGCGTATATCGATCAGAACTTAGAAGTAGCTTTAAGATATAACATTTTTTTAATTTATCGCTCTATTTGAATTGAAAAGCCTTATTTGTACATATTTAACTTATTTTTAATTTTAGTATTAACGTATTTTAGTTTTTGCTTGAGGAATTATCTTTTAAACAATTGAAATTCTTCTCACGCAGCATCCTCAAGACAATGAAAGGTCATGCTAATTGACTATAATATTTGTAGGTATATAAGGATAATATTTTGATTAACCGTAGTCGTAAAATGAGATCACCACAAAACGATTTGTAAACAGAAAAAACCGTGGCATTGTCTCTTGAAGAAACGACAGGTTCTCCTCACCCCTCTGGGCACCTAATCGCTTCTGACCGCTCGGCTAAGGTGCGTTTACATCAACGAAACAACAACTCAACGCACTAATCTGAAATATTAAATGGTGCCACGGTCCGGTACCCGTAGGAAGGACGCACACCCGTGCAAGTACATGCCTAGTTTCCGTCAAGCACAAGACTCTTAATCTTGTCGGTCGATTCAAACATCAGTGGAAATGATCTGTCCAGTGTGTGGTCAGCCTTACGGCTAAGAGGTGCGCGCGATTCATCGCCGCAATTGGTGCACAATAGGAGCTCAGTCGTCCGCCGCCCGCATGCCATCGCGTCCGCGTCTCCTCTCCCCGCGCTGGCTGCGCGCGCGCCGCGCCCGCGCTGACAATGCCACCCGAAAATGTAACGCTGGGCCCTCCACCGGCAGCATGCTGCGTACGCGCGGGCCCCCAATCAGCGCACCGGCGCCTGCGCCCCCCGATGCCGAGTCCCTCGAGCGCGGCTTTCCCTCCATGGGACATCTGGAATACGTTCTCGCGGGCTCCTCGCCACCCGCCGAGAGTGCCCCCAACATGTACGACAGCTTCGAGGAACCCCCGCTCGACCTGACCGCTCACATCTGTGGAGACTCGCTGCGGCAGAGCGCACACGAGCAGATGCGAGCGGTTGGCGGCCGACTAAGACTACTGGACGAGTTAGAATCTGGAGTTATTACCACGGAGACCGCCGCCAGCTCACTGTCTACCGCCTCGGAGGCTGAAAGGAATGTTTGTCTTTTCTGGGCGGCGTTTCTTAAACTGCCGGAACTGCTGCCGGCGTTGGTGGAGCTCGGGGCGGACCCGCTGTGCTTCGACGCACTCGGCCTGTCCCCGTTACACGCGGCCGCGTTCAGCGGCTCCGTGGAATGTGCAGCTTTTCTACTCGCGCACGGAGCCGACCCCAACTACATGCCTCGCTGCTTCGCACCGCTCCATGCCGCCGCGTTTGGAAACTCCGTTCAAGTCGCCAACCTGCTCATCGCTAGAGGAGCATCTGTCCACGCGGCCGTCAAGTACGTGAACTGTGAAGGGGGATTGCTGCATTGTGCGGTCAGAGCCAACTCTGTGGAATGTCTCAAGCTGTTCATCTCACACGGGGTGGACGTGAATCTCATCGAGCCGGGCGGCACCAATGCGATCCACCTTGCGGCGGATCTGGGCATGATTCAATGTCTTGTTCTACTTTTGGAGACGCCAGACGCGGACCCTAATGTAAGGACGAGGGTCGGGGATAGAGAGTCTACGGCGCTTCATCTTGCCGCGGATGGTGGATTTGTCGATTGCGTTGATCTGTTGATAGGTAAAGGAGCAGTTGCGAGTTTGAAAAATCATCGCGGTTTTACGGCTTTACACCTAGCCGCCCGGTCTTCCAGTCTAGAGTGCGTGGAGTCGCTTCTAAGGAAAGGAAACGCTGAGCCGAACGCTCTGGACTTTGACCTTCGGACGCCGCTGCACGCTGCCATCGGCAAGTCCGACTCGGCGTGCGACATCATCGAAACCCTCATCAGTTGGGGCGCTAACGTCAATCAGAAAGACGAGTACGGCTTCACTCCGCTGCACCTCGCTGCACTGGACGGACTTTCCTCGTGCGTCGAAACACTAATCTACCACGGTGCTGACGTCACCACGCGGTCTAAAAAAGGAAACTCCGCTCTTAATGTAATCGCAAGAAAAACGCCCGCCTCGCTCGCAATGATAACGAGAAAATTGGACTGCGCTATTACACTGCATCATTCGCAAACGAGCAATCGAGAAGTCGAACTAGAACTTGACTTTCGTAGCATCCTGCAGCATTGCTACCCGCGTGAGATCAGCTACTTGAACACATTCGTGGATGAGGGACAGAAGGAAGTGTTGCAACATCCGCTTTGTTCCGCATTTCTTTACATAAAGTGGGAGAAAATACGTAAATACTACGTAGCGAGATTGTTTCTAAGTTTTATATTCATCATGTGTCTAACGTTGTATGTTCTCACGGCTCTCGCCCATAACTGCTACAATGGCAGCAAGGATATGGAGGAAACTATTCAAGAGCAGGAGCTTTGTCAAAAACAATCAATACTTGGCGACTTGCTGCGAAAAAACCCGTTCGTGATAGAAATGCAGTGGTGGGTTTTAGCCGGGATCACAATCTTTGAGATATTTCGAAAAGTTTACGGAATCGCTGGATACTCGACCGTAAAGCAATATCTCATGCAATCTGAGAATATTATAGAGTGGTTTGTGATCATCAGCGTGTTTCTGATATCGTACATTTACACAAATATCACGTACACTTGGCAGAATCACGTGGGCGCGTTCGCTGTTCTTGCTGGTTGGACCAACTTAATGATGATGATAGGCCAGTTACCAGTCTTCGGGACATATGTTGCGATGTACCAGAAAGTCCAAAAGGAATTCGCTAAACTGCTAATGGCATACTCGTGTATTCTAATCGGCTTTACGATAAGTTTCTGCGTCATTTTTCCGGATTCATCGTCATTCGCGAATCCGTTCATGGGTTTTATAACAGTGCTGACAATGATGATTGGCGAATTGAACCTGGATCTTTTGTTAAACGAACCGGATGGCAACGACCCCCCTGTGCTTCTAGAGTTTTCCGCCCAAGTCACCTACGTGTTGTTCCTGATGTTTGTGACTGTAGTGCTTATGAATTTGCTAGTGGGTATTGCAGTTCACGATATTCAGGGATTGAGGAAAACGGCAGGACTTTCCAAGCTCGTGCGACAGACTAAACTGATTTCATACATGGAAATGGCTTTGTTCAACGGATATCTGCCTAAATGTCTGCTGAAAATACTACATTCCTCAGCGTTAGTTTCGCCACAAGCGTACCGAGTTGTGTTGAGCGTGAAACCGCTAAATCCTAGCGAGAAAAGATTGCCGCGGGATATAATGATGGCCGCTTACGACATCGCTAAAATGAGGAAGCAATACGGACACACGATTTCTTCGAGCGGTTCAACGACTGGGGCCTATTCCTGCTTCAAAAAGTACGAGAATAATAATGATTCGGGTTACAGAGAGTACGGGTACACGTCAGGGTTGGGATCCCTCCAAGTGAGACTGGATGAGACCTCAGAGAATGTGAAGCAGTTGACGCAAGAGGTGAGGGAGTTGAAGAAGTTGATAAGCGCTCAACAGCTCGTGATCCAACAGGCGCTGGCCGGCGCGATGGATGGTTGATGATATAATGGCCGACAGCCAGTTAGTTTCAATGCCAACGGGACTAAAGCCGGTGCGCACTGTGAGACAAGTCGCGAGAAAACTGTCTTAGGTACAAGGCAAGACGGACAGGACTAAACGACGCGTCGTGAAGTTATATAGAAGCAGTGCTAAAGTAAGATTGTTGGTGTCCAATCCTAGTGTCAGAGTTTAAAGACTTTTCCACTGTTGTAGCTGTCATCGTGCCCTCAAACACGGAAGTGATCAGTTGTTAATGCCACTAGGAGTCACCTATCTTTAAGTTGGTTGATTAAGTTAAACTTTGCTAAACCTGTTATAAACGGTCATACTGTGCGTGTAACTTAGTTATTCATATGTCTAGTTTAGTTAGTTATAGTTGAAGTGTTAAAGTGATCTATGTATGTATAGTTAATTCGCGTCTCTCAGTCTCAGACTCCAGAAAAGAGCTATCGCACCTTTTATCAATGTTCATATTGGAGCGTCCGTACTTAGGCATAATTTTTGTATTTGGTAAAGTGTAAACGTAAAACTCACATAAATATTATACAAAAATATTCGAGTAAAAAGTCGCGATACTTTCAAGAATCAAGTCCTAGTGCGGAGGATCTTAAGTCAACAAACTACGAGCAGGACTCGTACGTACAAAACGTATGTATGTATGTGTGTGTGCCCGTTCAGACCCTATTGTCGATTTGCACACTTAATTTAAAACAGTGATATTTTTAACCGTCAACGGCCGAGCCGGATGGTTATGATTTTGCGTAGTTTTAATTTTAAGGCTAATATTTTAGAACTAAAGTCAACATTTTATCGAGATTCAAGAATATTTTTTGACAGAAATGTAAGTTCGAGTCTAGATTCACGCTTGAGTATAGTTTTTAAATATGAGCATTAACAATAGGTTTAAGATGGTGGTTTTAAGTTAATTAAATAGGTATTTAATTTAATAACTAAAGACAGCGTTAAAGTTTATGGCTGTTATAAACTTTTCAAAGGTTATCTAGTGGATTTTTTTTTATGGCACAGTTTGCTCTTGTACTGTCACAAAATAGCTTATTATATCTACACATTATTTTAAAACCCTATACCTACACATAATCAATAGAGTGGATTTAGGTACCATTGAATTTGTCGAGACACTTTTAATATTTTTCTCCGATTTTGCCGCGTTTTTCTGTACATGTCCTTTTTGTAAGTTATTTGTCTGTATTTTCTTTGTGTGCAAATAATGTTTGAAATGATACATCAAATTTATTTTCTGATCAGTTATGTCCTGTTGCAAGATGTTTGTCTGTACCGTTTGTGTACAATAATTATAATTTGAACTTGTTATTTGTAGATCGGTCATAAACTTTGGCGCGACTTTGTATTAAGAGGAACGTGAGACGGTACTGTGATTGTTATGTAAAATTACTATTGTTAAGTATAGCTTTTAAGATCCTTGTGATATGAATAATCATAACAATAAAATGTTTCTTAAACGCACTGATGACGTATTTTATTTCATAATTGTTTCCTCATTGTAATATAGTCAGGTACCTCTGCTAGCTTTATATGGTTCTATATTTTAATAAGTACCTGATACTGCATCATTTACATATGTAAAAGTAGAGGATATAAGCTAAGTATTAAGTGAGGTGAAAACAGGGAAACATTAAAAATTGCTAGATGGAAAATAATTCCGAAGTCACGTTCAAAGCTTACAATTTAGGTAACCGTAATATTCTCGTCCTATACAATTTAATGAGATCGTGAAACTTTTTGCATAGTTATTGATAATTAAAAGAAATTGGTTTCGCTCTCGCGCCTCGAATGAGTCTGCGCGCGCAGTGGCAGCTTAGTTGCTTAAGGTACTATCACAAGTACGTACCTTCATCATAAGTATCACTGAGAAATAATATAATACCATGATACAAGTACGTAATTTATTGAATATTTTCATGATCTACAGACATTTGTTCTGGGTCTGGATGTTTTTCTATACATATATTATGGCAGAAAATGCTATCTATCTACAATGAAATTCGCCTATGCACAGATTATTTTTATTTTGTGCAATAAATAATTTGTCATTTATTCATTTTTCATATTATAACTATGTATTTACAAAAAAAAATTATAAATGTATATACGTACAAGCTCTGCATAGTTTGGGGCTAGATAGCACTGTGTGAAATGTTCAGCAATATTTCCAAAAGGCCGTAACTTTAAGCTAAATACCGTCAAATGACATCCAAAGTGTGCCTGGAAGAGATCGGTTTAAACGATAAGGTCGCACACTGTGTTATCTTCTTTTATGTGATCATTTTTAATCACATACATAAAGAGGTTTTTCTTATAATCACATCATTTATTTACCTACAAATAAAGTTTTCATACAATAACACTAAAAATCAACATTATTAAACATATATATATATATATTATTTATTTATTTATCTACTTTGACACATGCATTTGACACACAATTATATAACATTTATTTAATAATATAATTTATACAAAAATCTAACAACCGACTTCAAAGTTACCTGGAATATTCACACTGAAAAATACAGCCGAATTGAGAATCTCATCCTTTTTTTAAGTCGGTTAACCTAACCAAACTCTCATCAAACTACCCTTCAAGTACATCCCTTCCAATAAAAAAATAATCATCGAAATAGGTTGGCGAGATATTTGGTTTCGTCCATTTGTCGCGCACATACTTAATGCAAATTTAAGACTTATATGGTTTTCTCATGGATGCCATTGCCAGAACTGGATCAAATAACTGGACTTTTTTGAAGTCGGTTGAAAATACTTCTAAATAACAAATTAAATATTGTCTCTTTTTGCAAAAGAAGCGGGTTTATAAATTGAATGTGAGTTTAATATGATGCGCTATTTCATGGCGAAAGGAGATGGGTTATAGAGTAAGCTATTTGTTTATATGAAGTAGAATGAATGTGGCTGTAGTTCTAACTGCGCCATCTTGGCCAGCAATCTGTGTAACCTGCAACAAAATGCATTCATTAAGTATTGGTTATAATAATATTTTCTGATATAAAAATATTTCGTGCCAACACCGTGACACGAGATATGTGTATATTATATGTGTTTGTGGTCGCACTCCTCCGAAACGGGTCGACCGAGTTTAACAAATTTTTTTTGTATATTTGGTAGGTATGAGAATAGATCGTAAAGTATTTTTCATCCTTCTACCCCCAATTGTTTAATCGCGATTTTAGTATTTTTGTATGAACAATATCCATACAATTTAGCCGTCGATCATTGTCGTGAAGTCATTCACATTCGCGTCACTTTGACAGGAGTGTTTTTAATAGATTTTAGTTTCAAGCGTGCGAAGCCGCGGGCAGAAGCGAGTAATAATAATAAATCTTTATTTCAAGCAACAAAAGAATAGTACAATGTTAAAACTGAATTCTACGACCCATATAAATACAGGGTGTCCCAAAAACTAGTGTCAAGCGAAAGTCCAGAGATAGAACACCCTTTGGGGTACCCGAAGCACCCCCATGTGTGTTCCGCGATTTTTTATATTTTTAAAGTTATGAATTTTTTTCCGAATATTTGAAAATTTTTGACTTGATCAACTTAGAAAATACTTTAAAAAAAGGTAGAAAACTTTCTTGAGATTTTTTTTTGCTACTGAATTTTTATGAGTTATTCTTTTATGCATAAAATAATCAGCTACGTGACTTTGATCAAAACTATGAAAATGTTGGTGTAAAGTCAAAAAATTACATTCGGTGAATTATGACTTAAATTTTCAACTTTAAATTAAAAATCTTTTTTACAACATGCCTTTGTACGTTGCTTTCGTGGATTATACAAAGGCATTTGATAGTATTCACCACACAGCCATATTTGATGCCCTTAAAAACCAGCACATAGACCCTACTTACATAAACCTTATTCGAAATATTTATACGCATAGTACAGCCTCAATTAAGTTAAATTCAATCGGGCCATCCTTTAAAATCAAATCAAAATCAAAATAACTTTATTTTGGAACAAAAACATGGCACAACAATACTGGAACACGATACTATTGGCAGAAGTTATAAACTGTGTCGTGAACACTAACGCCCCCCTCCAGAGTTTATTTCCAATTATCATTATTACTATTATTTTTAAATTATACAAGATAAGCATGTGTTATTATGTGCGCGTATGTGTATATGAGTTAGTGTGTCTGTGTGAGTTTGTGTGTATGTATGAGAGGGTGTGTGCGTATGTGTTTGTATGTGTGTGTGTGTGAACTTGTGTGTGCTTGTGTGTGTATGACCTACAGTCTATACAGCAACTTTTAAAAGGTCTTCAGTTTCTTCATACGACAGTGTTATGAGCCACTGAAGACATTTTTGTTGACATTTATAGCGGGGTAAAGGAAATATATTGATTTGTTTGTTGACTCTGTTATATAGTGTGGGGCTAAGGAAATAAAAATGACGACTGGCAAATGCCGTACGCCGTTTTTCAGTTTTGCAAACTAGATCCGATCTGCGCTTAGAGTCAGTTATATTAGGATCATAAACAAGCTGTGAGTGTTTGCGCGAGGTTGTTTGTAATATAAAAAGTTGTCGGACAGTGGGAACTTGGCAGAGTGAGTAAAGTTCGGACGTGGGAAACCAGATGGACTTTTATGCAAGGACCTTAAGGACAGCTCTCTGAGCCCTCTCGAGTCTAAGTATCAAGGTTTTAACACAGCCACCCCAGGATACAATGCAATATGACAAAATGGATTGAGCTAATGCGTAATAAATAGATTTCAGTAAATTGAAATCCAGAACAGACCTTAAATTTTTAAAAACGAATATGAGTCTTCTGACTCGCGAAACTGTGGATTCAATTTGTTGCTTCCAGGAAAGGGTACTATCTACCATGACCCCAAGATATTTGAGAGCTGTAGTACGTTCAATAGATAAGCAGTTGCAATAGGCTGAAGGAGGAGAAACTCCGGAGCAAACGTGTGCACGGATACTAAATGAAGGGGGAGGTTGGGAAGCTATGTTTGTGGAGAAGGGAATAAATTTACTTTTTGAAATGTTAAGTGTGAGGAGATTTATCCGTAGCCAGTACATAATCAACGTGAGAACATTTTCAGCGTTCTTACGAGCGTCTTGCCAAGTCTGTCCGTAAAAAAGAACGGCAGTGTCATCAGCGTATGTAATAATTTTGGAGTTCGGGAATGACAAATTACAAAATATATACAATATATAATGAAAAATAGTCAAGGGAGTAAAACAGGGAGACCCATTTTCCCCAAAACTTTTCACCAGTACCCTTGAGGAGGTGTTTAGGAAGCTGGCGGCTGGCTGGGAAGAGAAGGGAGTTGACGTCGGTGGAGTGAAGCTCACAAACCTCCGTTTTGCGGACGACATCGTCCTCTTTTCTTCATCAGCCACAGAACTACAAACGATGCTTCAAGAACTTAGCATAGCAAGCTTTGAGATTGGACTTGGAATGAACAGGGCAAAACCCAAGCTCATGACCAACAGCGTTAAGACCAAAATAACGGTGGATGCAGAAGACCTAGCATACGTTCAAGAGTATATCTACCTAGGCCAAATAGTCTCCTTCGAGGACAGGCAGGTTAAGGAAATCGCTCGGCGAACCGAAAATGCCTGAAGGAGCTCAATAGCTATGCCCAATGGCCATGGCAGATATGATGAAAGGAGATCTTCCTTTAGCGCTCATGAGAAAGCTAATGGACGTATGCATCCTCCCCGTTTTGACATATAGTGCGCAGAACTGGTCACTGACTAACATTTTAAAGTCCAAGCTCAAAGTTTGTCAGCGTGCGATGGAACGCAGCATCTTGGGTGTCAAGCGAACGGACAGAGTCCGGAACACTGAACTGCGCTCAAAGACCAAAATTGTTGACGTAGCCACCAAAGCCGCTCAGCTGAAGTGGAACTGGGCTGGGCATGTCTGTCGCATGCCAAGTGAGCTGTGGGCAAGGATAGCCACCGAGTGGCGTCCTGACCCAGCGAGGCGATGCGGCAGACCGAAACGTAGATGGCGGGACGAGCTGGATAAATTCCTAACGGATTGGCTACAATCAGCTCAGGACCGCGAAGTCTGGAAAGAATGGGGGGAGGCCTTTGCCCAGCAGTGGGACACGAATGGCTGATAATAATAATAAAAATAATAAATTAAAAATCATAACAAGTGATTTCATGGTTCTTAAATAAGTCTTAAGAACTCTCCAGACTCTCAGCTTTCATAATCATTAAAAAAAAAGTAGTATTTAATTGGCTACTTTGGCTAAAATCGGCCTTCAAAGACGGCGAGGTGGAAAATTCTTAAAATTAGCTACCTGATTAGAAAATAGATTTTGGCCATTTTATCATTCCTAAGCTTAATTCGTTTGTTAACTAACCAAAAATGACTGTAGGGAAGCTTTTTAGAGCTTTTTTTTTTCAATGTTTAGTTTAAGTTTTATTAATTTTGCGCGATGTGTTGAATGATGTGTGATACGTAAAATACCGTCTGTTTTAAAATGCAAAATCGATCTTTGCATTTATAAAATATAAATTACAGAAGAAATAGTTGAATCACCTAAAAACAGGTGCAAATGATCTATAGATAGCTCAACTCAAATGTTATTGTATTTTATTAGAATATTGCGGCGAAAAATATGTAAACATACATTTCGCATTAACACAATTAAGTCAAGTAATGTTTACCTCCGTTGTTGTCTCGCGTCGACGCTAGCGTTCCCGCCGACGCCGACGCCGGCTCCGGGTGCTCCGCCGGGGGCCGCGGCGCCACCTCCCGCCGGCTCGGGCTTCACTTCTCGACACGCGGCTAGGCGCTCCGACACGTGACGTGGCATCTGATTATGACAATATTATTACTATAAACATTTCTTACTAGTTGGCCAATTAAACGAATTAATCAATTAATTAAACACACACACACTTACAGGCACATAATACACTTACACTTAACATAATTAATGTACTTTGACTGGGACCTACTTTAATATATCTATTTCTGTATTTTAAATATATTTTCTTGTGTACAATAAAGCAAGCAAGTCAAGAACATATGAAAATAAATAACAATTAAGTTAGATTTAACTGACGCGCCCTTGCTTCGCGCGGGTATATTATAGTTACTGTTTAGCTGCGACTAACGCGTTTTATTGCGATATAGACTGAGCAAAAGTTGTCCAGAAACGTTTTGAACGGATATTTGTGACTATGTAATTGTGACTGTATAATAATGCTCTCTCTATGATAGACTGACACCTCAACAATTTATTTAGTTTCGATTTTGATGTTTTTTTTTGGGTGCACAATTGTGTCGTTGAGGTGTCTACAACATCACTACAGTATCATTTCCCAAATAAATTATATCAGTCTCTTTTAGTTGAGATCGGTTCAAGTTAAGTAGTAGAACGTAGCGCACAGACAAAGAGACAAACTTTCACATTATTAATTTGATTGAATAACTTACATTGAAATGCGGAGAGTAGAGTATCGGCGTCCACAGCGGTAGAAGTTTGTTGAGTACTGTCGAATTGCATTCTAGTAGAGATTCCAATAGACTCAGGAAATGGAGATTCACAGTCTCAGCGAGCTGCGGAAATAATCTATCAATTATTTTCAATTCTATTCATTTATTCAATTTTCAGATGTCAAAGAGATTTTCGGGATTTCACATAAAATTATATAGTACATGTTTTATTATCTACGACATTAAATGTAAACACGGGTAGGGCTAATGGCTAGTATTGTTGTTAAATAGTTTTATTTCATAGAACATAGAAAATTTTAATTTTTCAAACATCCTTAATATTAAGTTCTAAAATACGATTCCGGATGTTTATTTTAAATTAATATCGTACATAACAAAACAAGTTATATGATTAATCTCACCTATTAGTATTTAGTATTTATAACAAGGATATAATGTTTTTGTTTCATCCTAACTTACGGTGCGCAGGCATGGGCTCTGACTGAAGCCCACAAATCAAAGCTCAACATTTATCGGCTCTTCATCAAGGAGTGCTCTGCGCCTTGCCTGACTCTGTGTTTCCTGATAATTATAACCGAGGTGTCTTCAAGTCGCGAGTGAATAGACTTCTTCTAGGCCAGCATGTACTATCGTAGACTGCATCATCGCGCGCCATCCGGTGAGATAGTGTTTAAACAAGCCTATAATGTATAAAAAAAAGTTACCACTTTAGAATGCGTAGTGAGATGCAGCACGGTGGGCACCAGCTTGCACCAGAAGTCCAGCAACACGGATATGGCGGCGGCGTGCGCGTCGCTGTGCGGGCCCGTAGCGCCGCACAGCGCCTCCAGGTACAGCGTCCACAGCTGGCACAGCACGAAGGCGCCGAGCAGCGCGCCCAGCCGCCCGGCCGCCGCGCCGCCGCCCGCCCTGCCGCCGCCGGCGCTGGCCCCGCCTTCCACGTACGTAGACATTATCGTCTACAGAATAACAATATCAATATTTTTTTACATAAACAAATTATACTTGTTTACCCTTCACAAGCATCGCAAACTACTGATTTGGTGTAGACAAGCCGTCCCATAGCTGGCGTCGCGCCGTGCGGGACGGTTCCTAACCGCACCGCGTTTGGCGTGCGCAGATGTGTTACCTGTATGTGATCAGTGATGTGGCAGGTGGCGTCTTGCGGCACGCAGGCGCGTAGCGGGGCGCCGGCGCGGCAGTTGCACAGCGCGCCCACCGCCAGCCACGACACCAGCCGCACGCGCGACACGCACTCCGACACGTCGCGGTTACTACAGACAACCCTTTGTTTATTAAATATACCAAATTAGAAGGGACTATGATGGAATGTGGGCAAAGGACGCGCATCGAACGAGAGCCAGACAGTCAGCTCGATTAATGGACGACATCGTTAGCGTGGTTCGTCACCAATAAAAAAAATATTGACCTAAGAATACTTTATAACAGACTACCTAAGAAGTCTGACATCTGAACTAGGTCTGAGCAGGTAACCTGTGTTACAGAAGTCAATGGCCTCTCCTATAATTAAGGTCATTTAGTTTAAGTATTATAATATTTGTAACACCACCTGCTGGGCAATGTCAAAGTATATCTCATGTAAACCTCACCGAAAGTAAGTGATTAAATCCCTACGGGTGAGCCGGGTGTAAAGTTGTACTGAATTATTTTATTATGCCCTAGCGGGCATAATGTGATTTGAATTTGGAACCTTATTTGTATTAAAATTTGAACCAGATACCCACACAGTAAGAACTTGCTCGTTAATCAAACTAGCCTTTCTGTACAGAACGCAAAATGATGTATAATGTCTTAGGTTTTCTTAGGTATTTTTAGGTCTTCTTGTGTCTTTGTATCTTCTTAAGTTTTCTTATGTCCTTTTATTTGTTCTTATGTCTTACGATCTTATAAAGAGAATGCCACGAAACGCAGTTACAAAGACAAAATTTGGAGCAGAAAGTGTGAAAAGTAGTGTTCTCTTTGTGGACAAAACTGTCTGCGTCTTAGGCGTGCTTATATCTCTCTTTGCACTCAAGATTCTAGTAACTCGCTCCGCTCGTAAGTTAACTCTAGAATCCTTCGTTACGTTCGGGATTCAATATAGCCCCTGTGACGCAAGACACTACTTTCTCCCTTCGTTTAATAATCTATTATTAACTGCATAGTGCTATGACTATTCTATTAGTGAGTGTGTGTGTATGTTTCTGTGTAGATGTATGAGGGTGTGTGTGAGCGAGAGTACGAGATTGCGAGGGGTGTGTGTATGAGTAAGTGTGTGTGATAGATGACGATATTGCAGGAGTAGAGAGCGGCGTTAAAGCGAGAAACGCAGTAGTGGGAGCTAATATAATAATAACTAAGCGGCAGCACCCGTTTCGTATTGCAGGCTACAGATAAAAAGGCATGGCTAATTCCAAAGAGCATTATGAGTATTTGCAAGTGAGAGTACCTGACTATAATTATTATTTGACTCATGATTATTTTGTTTTTTAACTAAGCACACTTGTACTAACCCATTTGACATGTTTAAGTTTTTATTTTTACTAACAAATATGGATCTTTGACATCTGAACTAAATAAATGAATGAATGAATAATCGAAAATCTTCTTACCCAGGCAAGTTGGTGCTCATCCAAGGCATGAGATGCCTCCCAGGTTGGCCTCGATCAGGCCGCATGCAGCCTCCGTGTTCTAAGGCCAGTTCCATTGCTACGTACTGGGCGATGCCGCCTTTCACGATGGCTCCTAGAGTGTCTTCATTCAAGCAGATGAGGTTGCGGTTTACTATGGATTTGGAGACGGAACCCTGGAATGAACAGAACATAACTTATCACATTTAATAGTCACACATTTCATTTTCATCTTATTTATTATTTTCATTTAGACATATAGATTTTGCCAAGATAGGTACTTTTTTTTTTAATTGTATAGAACTTCGTTTGACCACAATCTCCCTGATGGTAAGTGATGATGTGGTCTAAGATGAAGCACGAATAACTAGAAGAAACCTATTTACTCTTACCTTAAAGAGGCCCGGATTGTATTCTTTAGGAAAAACAGACACGACAAAATGTTCCATACCTTAGCCGTACGCATCATGAACGTAGAACCAACACGATGTGTAAGAATGCGTGGTATATCAACTAAGTACGGATGGTACTGAGCCGTGCGCCTGCTTGTTCTTTGGTGGAAAGGAGATGGCGGGATCAGATCGTATAGTTCCTGGGCACATTCCCCAAAATGTATTCTGTAAAAGATCGATAGGCTTGCAACTTTACGGCGGTGTTCGAGACTTTGGGTCTTAGTCTCCGCCATATGTTGCTCACCTATAAGCCTAAAAGCCCTACATTCTATCGAGTCTAAGGTAGCGAGTTGGTATTTGGCCGAATCATCCCAAAGGTGGCAGCAGTACTCCATGGCCAGACCGGACTTGAGCTTTGTAAAGACTAAGAAGCTGTCCTGGTGTAAAGTATCTCCTGACCTTGTTGAGGATGCCCAGCTTCATAGCAGCTGTTTTAGCCTTAGACTCGATGTATGAGCTAAAGTTGAGAGTAGGCGTGAGTGAGACCCCTAGGAGCTCGAGGTGACCTTTTACAGATAACGGTACATTTTGGAAAATTGGAACTTGGGTAAACTGGCTCTTTTTCGCCGAGAAGAGACATGCTTGCATTTTTGAAGCATTGCATTTGACGAGATTGGCATCGCCCCAGTCAGAGACGGCCTTGAGTGTCAAATTCAAAAGCTGCAACATCTCGTCTCTCTGCTTCTGAATTTCAGCTGCTGGCTCGAGCATTAGTTTATACTTGTCTAATTGTTAGAGAAGAAGTTGCAATACGTTCACAGTTTTAAAATACCTTTAATTTATATGAAAACTCGCTATGCTCGATGATTATCAAATTTTGATTTTACATAGTCAATACCATTTGAGTACCGGTCGGGCCACTGATCAGCATTAACATGGTATATGACCTTGATCTTGTTGAGTAGATGCGGGTCCTGCAGCAGCTCTATCATGTCGGGCAGATGCGGGCGCATGCAGTCCAGCGCCCCCGCGCTCACCTCGCGCGCCTCGGGGCCGCTCGGGCCCGCCAGCAGCAGGTCACCTGTGTTCAGCTGCGGAGGGAGCAACAGGTTGCACCCGTGACCTGGAAATAATAACTCATTGGACCAAACATCTGGAAGAGCGGTCCAAAGGAGCGAAGAAGATACCGTAACAATATAATATTTAAAACTATCATGGTTTAAAGTTCACTATTTTCAAAAATAATAAAATCATAAATCATGGTAAATATCCCGTTTTAAGTGAAAATAAAATATACGATATTCTGAGAGGGTCATGCTGTTTAATTAAGCGCTACTCCCGGCTTTAAGCCTTTCAACACAACAACCCTTGGACCGTCCGCTCTTGCGCCTCCATCATCGACCGGCCGACTAAGGCAAGTCAAGAGTCAGAGGTCTCTGTCGACCTCAAGGAGTTATTATCAATAATATATTAACTTACTAAGCACCATAATATTAATATTCTAGTGCAGTCCATAAGAGCAATAACATTTGAATTCATTTATTTTTTACCGTATACAGAACACAAAAACAGATCAAATATCAATGTAATAAAATTATGTAATAATGGTAGTGCATCCTCGTATCAAGAGGAAGGTTGCGGATTCAAGTCCCGTCTAGACTTGAACATTTTTGAGATGGTTTCAAAAATCTTGGAATTTTCCGTAAGTGCTCGATTAACACTATAAAAATACTATGTAATAAAATTATAAATAAAATAGTTCAAACAGACAGATATCGAGACTAATTATTCATACTAATATTATAAATGCGAAAGTAACTCTGTTTGTTTGTTACGTTTTCACGACTAAACGGCTGGACCGATTCCGATGAAATTTGGTATACAGATAGACTATGACCAGAATTCGGATATAAGCTACTTTTGCCCGACTACACAAAAGGATTTAGAATGATTTTTTGAGTAATCACGCGTGCGAAGCCGCGAGCTGTCAACTAAAAATAATAAAATTGCATCAAAAATTACACCATTACACATCAACATTCAAAACAGAACAGAACAAAACGATGTCAAGTAAGTTAATGAATCCATGTCAATGACAAAATCGTAAATAATGTTTCCATGTCGAAAACAAAACATTAATTATTGAAAATACAATATACACGGGATGTTATTGCGGCTGGAAATATACCTTAGCAAAAATTTAATTTAAAGAAAATTATGTAGAGATCGAATAAATAACAAATAGCGGCTGTAAAGGAGCCTTGTCATTACGATAAATAATAATATCAAACATCACACTAATATTGTAATTGCGAAAGTTTGGATATTTGTTTGTTTGTTACTCAATCACGTCGTAACGGCTGAACCGATTTCGATTAAATTTAGTATGTACGTAGATTATAACCTGGATTAACATGGGATTATTTATGGATTATTTATTTATTTATGATTATTAATGGGTTGTCAAGTTGCCACAGCGAGTTTAGCTTCATTTCTAGGTTGCTTACACATTTAGTAGTGTAACGCGTACGAAGTCGCGGGTAATAGCTAGTCTTACATTTGTATTATACCTTGTAATATAAACTGTATGAGTATAAAGAGATTGTCGTCCGGCACCGTGGTCTTGGTCCGCAGCGCGTGGACTAACTCGTACACCAACACGCGGCAAACCAACAGCTGAGGGAAATAAACACCAACTTTGATACCACGTCTAAGTTCTGTCTCTTTTAAATGCTATGAAAAATCATCTGATAATAATCCAAGCGTTGTGTATATATTTAACTTTATAAAATATTTGAATATAAACAGATTTTTAAAGCTTCCTCTATGAAGAATTATAAATATTTCATTCAGGACAGCTGGTATTTTTCAATGTAAAAATACGAATTTATAAAAATAGTTTATCAATGCTATTTTCATTGATAAACTATTTTTATATTTTTCATAAGGAAAATTACCCCCTTTCAGGTTCACATATCCTAAAGCACTTCGTATGAACATTACATATGGCACACGACCTTTTTAAAAGATCCAATATACTTGTAGCGACATCCATCGTCACATGGAATAACTACTTCATCATCAAGCTAACCTACAGACAAGCATCAATATGTCAGAGATGGCGACATCTAACGGCAAATGGAAGAACATATCCTAGATCGCGCAAACGAAATAATCTGACGACTGAAACAACTAGAATAGAATAGAATAGAAAAACGCTTTATTGTATACCACACTTAAATTAACAAATCATATTTAAAACACTTAAATCTAGACACGCGATAGTACAATTGGCGGTCTTATCGCTAAAAGAGATCTCTTCCAGACAACCTTTGGATGGACTGGATTTTACAAGAACGTTAAAGAAGAAAGAAAGTACTAGAAGTAGAGAGAAATATGAATACAGAGAAGTATTAGTTATATTAGAACCTTCCGAGCAAAGGTCGCTCGGTAGGGAGATTGCGGACAGCTATCAGCCATCTTTCGGCAAATACTATTACATACTTTAATTTACCTTATCACGGTCGCGAGAGAAGGCGCGCACGCACGCCACACTGAGTTCCGATATCACGGACAGTTTCAGCACGAAGTTTTGAATGCCGTAGCTGATTATCTTCGAGATTGGTTCCAGTATACTCTGAAATTAAACAAAAGGGTTGCAGTTTGCGATTATCTATTATTATTATTTCAGCCCTTCGTGTCCCACTGCTGGGCACAAGCTTTCCAGTTGCTCCTTTCCTGTGCTAAAATTCGTAAAATTTAATGATATTGATTTATTCGATTGTTCAAAGCGTATAGAGGTAGGATTATGAAAGCATTACGTGTCGAATCTTAAGGCGTGGTGGTGGATGGGAGCTTCTGGTGCGGTGGAGGGAAGGATTTGCCTACTTTTTTTTTATTAACTTGTTTTTATACCAATGAAATTGATGCGTTTATTTTTCAATTCAACCTTGGGTCAATTGAAACGTGTTTTTGGTACATTTCCACTATTATAGAAGTCTTTTTTTCTTTTTCCTTTACTCAGTCAAAATTTATCGAATTTATGGTTTTTATTTACTCACAGAATTACATATATACAATTTACTTGATATGATACACACAACCAAGAGCGGATCCAGGTTTGGTGCTGGGGGGGGGGGGGGGGGGGGGTCACATAGTCGTAGTCAACGTCATGTGTTATGTTTAACAATTTAAATTAGTGGTTCACCTAGGTCCTGGACCCAGCCCAGGGGGAGGTCATGACCCCCATGACCCCCACTCTGGATCCGCCCTTGCACACAACACACATTTGTAATAATGTTTTTGTTTCCGACATCTTTCTTTACAATGTTCAAACGTAGAAACCTGTTATTAGCCTTGCGTTTTAGTTCTATAAGTTGTCCAAATAAATTGTATCGCCGTTGGTTTCTTTAAATAAATAAAATAAAAATTACAATAAATAAAATGGACCAGTTTACTCGGAATTTGACAAGCTCATTTCTCCATCTCGTCCTCGGCCTGCCGCGAAGTGTTTGCGCTGTGTCTGGGCTCCATTCGGTGGTCAGCTTGACCGACCGGTCGCCGGACATACGGCAGATATGACCATCCCAGTCAGTAAATAAAATTATATAATTAAAATAAATACGGGATAAATATTATATACATATATATATATCTCAATCGTTAGACTATTGCGTCAGGCACGACATGAAATCCTGAATGAGTACTGTATTTGATTTTAGCCAAGGCCTGTATTTGATTTGGTCTATATGATAATGTTGAAAATGTCTCGAACTACTGCAAGAGTTACCTTGTGCTGGTTAGCGTTGGGTATCTTCAAGGCGGCGGTGGCAGCCCGCAGCAGCGGCGCCACGTCGTCCAACTGTGGCAGATGCAGTGCGATGTTCCGTAGTAGCGTCTCTAGCTGCTGCAAGAGTTACCTTGTGCTGGTTAGCGTTGGGTATCCTCAAGGCGGCGGTGGCAGCCCGCAGCAGCGGCGCCACGTCGTCCAGCTGCGGCAGATGCAGTACGATGTTTCGCAGTAGCGTCTCTAGCTGCTGCAAGAGTTACTTTGTGCTGGTTAGCGTTGAGTATCCTCAAGGCGGCGGTGGCAGCCCGCAGCAGCGGCGCCACGTCGTCCAGCTGCGGCAGATGCAGTGCGATGTTTCGCAGTAGCGTCTCTAGCTGCTGCAAGAGTTACCTTGTGCTGGTTAGCGTTGGGTATCTTCAAGGCGGCGGTGGCAGCCCGCAGCAGCGGCGCCACGTCGTCCAGCTGCGGCAGATGCAGTGCGATGTTTCGCAGTAGCGTCTCTAGCTGCTGCAAGAGGGCGCCGCACGCGGACGCGGGGCCAAGCACTTCGGGCGCGAGGCATTCCAGGTACATTGCTATGTTGCCGGCTATTACTGTTATTTGCTGTAACATAATTAAAACCTACTAAAAGAACAATCTAAGTAATCATTTTCTATTATATATAATTTATTTCATATTGTTTGTGCATAATCATTAATATTGTCCTTATGCCTACTAGGTACCGTATATGTTTAAATGTTGTTAACCGGCCTCCCGCGCTACAGGCAAGTCCTACCGCCAGTAAATAATGTTTAAATAATTTTTCGCCACATAAAATATTTTGTATTATGTATAATTTTACTATCAGTCAAGAAGTAATGTTGTTTGATTTCCAAAGACTTCTAAAAAAAAACAACAATGCATTCACTATTTAAAAGAAAGGCAAAAATCTTGAAAAATTTACTTTATGTTATGCACAAATCGACGCCTAAATTCTTTAACAACTTTTATGCAAATACGATACGTTTTTGGATCAGAAACTATCAAGATAGATCTCTCGCACAAAGCTGAGAAAATCAAGCTAGTTTTTTAAATGTGTAACGCAAATAGTTTTCTTCAGTGTAAGTATAGGGATAAAAGTGCTATGCAATTGATGTTAATATCAACTGGGCCTGTCAGTCTCTTCTAGTAAAGTTATACAGAATAATAATATAAAACCTGTTTTGTTATGTACGACATTAATTTAAAACACACCCGGAATCAAATCAACTGATTTTAGAGGTGGGTTTAATATTGGTAGTTTGAATATTTATCCAGTAATCGATACATCTCCCTTAAACATTTTTTTACGTTATGCCGCTTTGTCAGTACAACAGGTACCCTACTTACATGATGAATAAATATGATTTGTTTACCTATTTATAGTCTTTTTCATTGGTATTTTAGGACTTGATATTAAGGTTTAAACACTGTTTAAACACTTAAAATGTTCTATGCTAATGAATTTGTATAAAATCAATTTTTCAACAATAACAGCCATTATCCCTACACATATTTTCATTTAATGTCGTACATAACAAAAGACGTTGTATTTAAGTTCAAACAAATCAACATTGTGAAATAAGGAAATAATAAACACCCAAACAAATCATAGAATATGTAAATATTTATCTAGAAACAGTAAAGTATTAATACATCAAGTGGTAAAGTCTTCTTGCTGTTGAGGTGTTCGACCACTAACTGCAGCGGCCCGCACGGATACAACTCGTTGAAGTCGACGAACGCCTGCGCGATGCTCTTGAAAAACATCTGACGTTGTTTCTCTGTAAATTGCATAAAAAAAGTTGCCAAAATAGTATTTCAAGAAAAAGCTGCATTTCTGTAATAAAAAAACTGTATTAAGAAGTTTACATGACTAAAACAAAGTCAAGAAAGGAAAATATCACCGAAAATGAGATGAGAAATTAAAACAAAAATTTAGTAATTTAAACTCAAAAATGATACCTACTTACTTTGATTTTAGCGCCAAAATGATCCAAAGATGATAAACTCAAACTAAAGTAATCAAAAACAAAGATAATAAAATCAGAAATGCTAATAAATTGAACCAACTGAAAAGAGATAACGCATGAATACCTGGTAAAGTCGACATTAAATTAAATAATTAAAATTGTCAATGGATTAATAAATTACAACATCAGCAATCTCTCCAGGGAGAGTTTTTCAGTATCCCTAAAGTGTGACCAACGCCATCAGCGCACTGCACTTCCTCCAATACAACTAGGACACAAATCGTTCGATAAAATGGTACGTGATAGATCCCGTATTTATTATAATGATTGAAATAAATCACGAAAGTTATCGGCCGTTGCTATCGCTCTCGTATCGGCATTACAAGTCATTTGCCGGTACTAACACCGGACGCAGCTAAAACCATCTTTTACAGAAGCCTATGACGATGAATGGTAGTTACCGGGCTGATGGTGCAGGAATATCTGCAGGAAGACATTGTGAGGCGCCAACTGATGCAGTACGCAGCGCAGGAACTGATGTGCCACGAACACGGCGCTGCCAGGCAGCCGGGTGTTCGTGTCAGCCTGCCACGAGTAGTTGCCGAGCTGGACCACTCTGGAAATAAACAACAAACACATTATATATTGAGAAAATGAGCCCATTTACTGTATAGCATACTGTATTTACGTAGTTCTCTTTTGATTTTATGTTTTTCGTCTATACTATTTCATTCTTAAGATCAGACGATTTTAGTCTGACTAAATGCAAGTCCATCATCTTCACAAAGAAAACGAATTCCATAAATTTTATTCATTCTCTGTGCAGAACCCCGCTGGCAAAAGTATTTATGATAACAGATCTAGGAATTCTGATGGACTCTAAACTACATTTTGATGTTCATATACATAAAGCAGTAAAGCATATAAGATATATGGATTCGTAATACGAACTAGTGTTCCGCACAATGATTCGATCTCAATTAGAGTACGCTACGCCTGTGTGGAACCCGTTCTATGCTAAATACCATGACCAGATAGAATCCGTTCAAAGTAAATTCTTGGGTTCAATGAACTATCGCTGTTATCGTTCGAAATCCTCCTACGACATATTTATAAATAGATTTTCTTTACCAACACTTAAGGCGAGAAGACTGCTCCTTAATCAACTGCTGTAATATAATATCTGCCATGATAAATTTGACTGTAACCAACTTGTTAACCAAATATACATTCGTATTCCAACCGAGAGACCGCAAGCGTTATCTATTCGCACTACTTGTAAAACGAACGCGGATGAGCGAGTGCCACTCAATACAATTCCAAAGTTATTTAAGGATAATTTCTTGGAAATTGAATTTTTTGCAAACTCTCCCGCCTTGTTTAAGAAAGCCATCAATCAGACAATCCTGTCTGATTGTCTAATTTCAATTAAAATTAAATAGCGACTAAGTTACTCATTGCTAAATATGAACCCGTATTGCGTAGGTAGGTAGGTAGGTACCTAGGCACTTGCTTGCATGCATAATATAGGTTCATTTATATACTTATATTTTTTTATATATATTTAATATTGTATACAGTCATGCCCACCATTTGTCTAATGTAATATGTGGACAACGGTGCTGGTTATGTCTGTAAATGTCTGTAATAAGACATCTTGTAATAATTATTAAGTCTAATAATATTTTAGGCATAATTGTTTGTTGTCTCAAATATTAAAAAAACAAAATAATAAATAAAAAATCTTTCTTTTTTCGTTTCTTCTCTGTTTAAAATGTATTAGTATTGTGTGCTAATGTAGTAAATAAATGATGGTGTGTTTATCATGTCAACCATTGCTGTCGGTACAAAACGGCAACGCGCAGTGTCACATATTATAGAGTAGCTTAGGAAGTTAGAGACATTTTTATATTTTGCATTTCAAATAATTGCTAACCGTATTTTACAAATAACCTTATTGTTATGTCTTTGGAGGATATTACTGAAGCCAAATAAAATGCGTATAACGGTTAAATATAATTAAATTAATACCTACCTCGTCTCGTCTCGTACAAACGTAATAAACACAGTGATTTGATATAAGGTATGTATTACTAGTTCCTAGCGTTGTTAATCTTATCTAACCCAGAGATCTCATTTTGGAAAGTAAACGTGAAAAAAAATAGTTTATCTACTGTTATACCTGTTACCAGCAGAGCGCTTTGCGTCCTTCGACGATCTTCAATAGGCTCTTACACGTCTTCAGGGTTATATTCCCCAGCGATCTGTTCAACTTTTCTCTTACTTGGTAACATTGTGCAGCAGTGCTGGTAACAAAGGCGCCGCGGCGGCCGGCTCTCTGTGCACGAATGTAGCGAGCACGATCACGCACAGCCCCAGCTCCTCGTCACTGTACTGTTCTACCGCGGTGCCGCATTCACCACCTGGAATAATATGTTATTTGTAATTATAGTTTCTAATAATCACATATTGTTATATTCCCTACTCCCACTACGGACCCGCGCCGGCGCCAGAGCTGCTGCTCTCACTTCCTGCCACACTTACATCTGTAGCAGAGCGTGGTGTCAGGTCGTCGCGCGGTGGTGGCGTGCGCGGCGCGACGTGCGGCACGCGACTGCACCTCCCACCACGGACCCACGCCGGCGCCAGAGCTGCTGCTCTCACTTCCTGCCACACTTACATCTGTAGCAGAGCGTGGTGTCGGGTCGTGGCGCGGTGGTGGCGTGCGCGGCGCGACGTGCGGCACGCGAGTGCACCTCCCATCACGGACCCGCGCCGGCGCCAGAGCTGCTGCTCTCACTTCCTGCAACACTTACATCTGTAGCAGAGCGTGGTGTCGGGTCGTGGCGTGCGCGGCGCGACGTGCGGCACGCGAGTGCACCTCCCACCACGGACCTGCGCCGGCGCCAGAGCTGCTGCTCTCACTTCCTGCCACACTTACATCTGTAGCAGAGCATGGTGTCGGGTCGTGGCGCGGTGGTGGCGTGCGCGGCGCGACGTGCGGCACGCGAGTGCACCTCCCACCACGGACCCGCGCCGGCGCCAGAGCTGCTGCTCTCACTTCCTGCCACACTTACATCTGTAGCAGAGCATGGTGTCGGGTCGTGGCGCGGTGGTGGCGTGCGCGGCGCGACGTGCGGCACGTGAGTGCACCTCCCACCACGGACCCGCGCCGGCGCCAAAGCTGCTGCTCTCACTTCCTGCCACACTTACATCTGTAGCAGAGCGTGGTGTCGGGTCGAGGCGCGGTGGTGGCGTGCGCGGCGCGACGTGCGGCACGTGAGTGCACCTCCTACCACGGACCCGCGCCGGCGCCAGAGCTGCTGCTCTCACTTCCTGCCACACTTACATCTGTAGCAGAGCGTGGTGTCGGGTCGTGGCGCGGTGGTGGCGTGCGCGGCACGACGGGCGGCACGCGAGTGCACCTCCCACCACGGACCCGCGCCGGCGCCAGAGCTGCTGCTCTCACTTCCTGCAACACTTACATCTGTAGCAGAGCGTGGTGTCGGGTCGTGGCGCGGTGGTGCCGTGCGCGGCGCGACGTGCGGCACGCGAGTGCACCTCCCATCACGGACCCGCGCCAGAGCTGCTGCTCTCACTTCCTGCAACACTTACATCTGTAGCAGAGCGTGGTGTCGGGTCGTGGCGTGCGCGGCGCGACGTGCGGCACGCGAGTGCACCTCCCACCACGGACCCCCGCCGGCGCCAGAGCTGCTGCTCTCACTTCCTGCAACACTTACATCTGTAGCAGAGCGTGGTGTCGGGTCGTGGCGCGGTGGTGGCGTGCGCGGCGCGACGTGCGGCACGCGAGTGCACCTCCCACCACGGACCCGCGCCGGCGCCAGAGCTGCTGCTCTCACTTCCTGCAACACTTACATCTGTAGCAGAGCGTGGTGTCGGGTCGTGGCGCGATGGTGGCGTGCGCGGCGCGACGTGCGGCACGCGAGTGCACCTCCCACCACGGACCCGCGCCGGCGCCAGAGCTGCTGCTCTCACTTCCTGGCACACTTACATCTGTAGCAGAGCGTGCTGTCGGGTCGTGGCGCGGTGGTGGCGTGCGCGGCGCGACGTGCGGCACGCGAGTGCACCTCCCACCACGGACCCGCGCCGGCGCCAGAGCTGCTGCTCTCACTTCCTGCCACACTTACATCTGTAGCAGAGCGTGGTGTCGGGTCGTGGCGCGGTGGTGGCGTGCGCGGCGCGACGTGCGGCACGCGAGTGCACCTCCCACCACGGACCCGCGCCGGCGCCAGAGCTGCTGCTCTCACTTCCTGCAACACTTACATCTGTAGCAGAGCGTGGTGTCGGGTCGTGGCGCGGTGGTGGCGTGCGCGGCGCGACGTCCGGCGCGCGAGTGCGCCTCCCACCACGGACCCGCACCCGCGCCAGAGCTGCTGCTCTCACATCCTGCAACATCACATATCCCTCATATACATCTACTCGTACTATACTAGACGCCAACGCTCCCGAAAGACGGGTTCATAAAACGTCGGACAAGCGACGCTGATACTGCTATTTCGCTCACTCTAGCAGCCCTTACGGGAGCCGTTAGTGATGCGCCGAGTAACTATCGATAACATTAATAGTAATTAGTGTTACTACTGTGTAATTACTGTTAAGTAATTGTATTGAAAAGGAAACCAACATATTTATTGGTTGGCCCCGTCTGCCACGAGTCTTGGCGTATACTATAGTACATCTTAATGAAAAGGCTCGCCCGGAGAAGTACCACCATACCTATTTCTGCCACCAAGCAGCATTGCTGTGTTCCAGTTTGAAGGGTATGGGTGCCGGTGGAATTACAGGCACTTGTGGCTTGGCACCTGTATGTCTCAAGTTGGTGTATGCAGCGCATCATAGAGCACTTTTCTAAGGTGTGTGAACTACAAGCCAATGATTTGTTACAGAGGATGGTTACCACTAAACATTAGTAGGTCATTTATTTATTCCATTTTAAATATAATGCTTGATTTATAATGACCCTGAAGGTAACAGCAGTAACGCAGATATTCGAGGAAATATAACAGGGCAGTGTATATTTTGAACACAAATATAGATAAAGAGCACATACCTATGTTGAAAGGAGCGGAGGGTGCGGGGGGTGAGCCCAGCTGAGCGGCTTGACGGGCTAGACGACGCGGAGACGCACCGCGCTGTCTGCACATAAATAAATTAAATGAACCTTTACTTCTACTACTATTTCTAGCATGAATTTCACTACTCCTGCCTCTGCAAATGGTAAAAAGTGAAAAAGAGTCCCCTTCTTGTCGTAGGCCGAAGTGTGTCTATGGTACTGGCTGCATTGCGCTGAATTGCAATGTTTATGCGTTGCCCCAGATAAGCGACAGCTCTCGAATCACACTGCGACCAGACGCACAAAATAATTTTAAAATCGCGATAGGCCCCGGTACCCTATGGACCCAGGGTCTCGACCCCAAATTGCTCAAATACGTAAGTTCTATCGAAATTTCCATATTTGGGATGAGATATCGCTTGAGATCTTCGGCTGAACTTGCCGCCGCATCGCCTTAACTGCTGTACCAGACAGATGAGATGGCGCAAGGGTATCGACGCAAGTGTTGTTCCACAAAGGCCTACCCTTCTTCCAAGGAACAAGTGTTGGCCGCTTACCATGATTACGCATCAGAGCGTTCGGTTCGAACAGCTGAAATGTTGACGCTGCCATAAGCCCGGCGTATGATATCATTGATGACATGTGGAGCAGGGTGCTGGCAGAGTGGTGGCCCCAAAATGGAATCAGGATCGGCCGTCAGCCGGAAAGATGGGTCAACGATATAATAAGAATTGCAGGTCGTATGTGGGTTAGAACAGCGCAGGACAGAGACCTATGCCCAGCAGTGCGATGAGAAGGGCTGACGACGATGATGAAGATGATATCATTAAGGCTAGCATGAAGGGAATTCCTACCGATGCCCGATATCGTTGGTGACAAAACTGTGGTATAAATTTATAGATTATATTAGTTGTAAAATAAACGTACTTGTTGGTATCAGAAGCTTTCTTATTTAATTCCTGGGGTCTGCTTGAAGAAGTAGGCGTTACCTCCTGCTCTGATCGACTCGAATCTGTCTTGTCCATTGAATCATCTGTAAGGAAACATCGCTTGTTATTCTAGTTTAGACCCTATCATCATCGTATCAGCCACAGAACGTCCACTGCTGAACATAGGCCTCCCCCATAGATTTCCAGAGCGACCGATCTTGTGCAGCCTGCACCCAATGGCTCCCAGCAACTATGCACACGTATTTAAACGCGTACACGACGCACGTTTTCAGCACCATAGAGGCCCAAAAATAAGATTGCAGTTAGGGCTAATACGTTTAGGGCTTCTTCCACGGAGGAAGGTGATGTTTTATTGACGAACTACGCATGCGAAGCCGCGGGCGGAATTTAGTATTTCACAATAGGAAGTTGAAGGTTACCTGGTAAACTTAACGCTTCTCTCACTCTGTCTAGGAACACAGGATACTGCTCCTTGTTCGGTTTCGGTCCAATGGGAAGCAGCCTGCAAATAGTACATATAGTCTGGCTTTAATAAGTTATGTGCCATGTTTAGTTGTGTATATATTTTTTTTCGTAATTCTTGTAAAGTTTTAGATTTTAAATATTAATGTAAGCGCATGTTTCTATTTTATGCTGCTCACACGTACTAAAGGCATCACAAAGTACCAGCGCTACAGTAGCTGTACGCCACTGAGTGACGAACGGCAACGACGACGTTCTTATCTTGTATTTTGTAATAAGTATAACTGTTGTAATATTAAAATTTAAATTGGTACAAAATTAATATTTTGATATTTGTATTTTATTCAATGATAAGATGAAAATTACATACAAACATATTAATTAAATAAGGGATATGGCTCATCATTATGTCGAACAAATTTTTTGCTTAACGCTGGTTTTAAGCAAAAAACCTGTAAGTTACGACAGTCAGTTTTTTGACAGCAATGAAAAAACTGTTAATAATGTGAATCTGGATTCAGTTTAGAGTATACGAGCACAGCATAGTTCAATGTTGATTAGTCACCTTAAATGTTGTGTGATAGTTTACCTCTCAGGCGGTGGTATGTGGAAGGGCTGGTGGGGAGCGGGCGCGGCCGGCGCGTGCGCATGCCACGCCACCTCCATGCGCGACAGCGGCGACTCCGGCGACGCGTACGCACACACGCCCTTCACTGAACACAAGACACTAACCTTGTTACCACAAAAAAGTTAACAACTGTTTAAAAAAAATCTTGCTAATTTATGTATAGGATTTTTGAAACACGCGTTAGTAAATGTGAAATATATCTTGATTATGTAGGGAATCCAGATTCAACTTATTGAAACCAAAAATGTGCTGGTACTTTCCTCGTTTATTGATAGAATTACACAAGCACTGAGAAAAACCAACTACCCGCTTATACAAGTTATTTATTTTCACACCACCTGCTCGACAATGTCAAATTAAATGTCATGTAAACCTCCCCGACAGCAGGTGATTAAATCCTTACGGCTAAGCCGGGAGTAAAACTGTACTGAATTTCATTATGCCCTTGCGGCCATAATGTTATTTGAATTCGGAACCCCATCTGTTTTAAAATTTGAACCAAAGAGACCCACACTTATTCGTAAATCAAACTAACTTCTGCACATAATGCACAAACCTAGAGCGTTTTATTGTCTCGCAGAAAGTGTAAAAAGTAGAGTATTCTCCTCGTGGATAAAACTGTCTGCATCTTAGGCGTGCTTATATCCTTCTCTGCACTCAGGATTCTAGTAACTCCCTTGCTCTGCTCGTGACTTAACTCTAGAACTCTTCGTTACGTTCGGGATTTCTTATAGCGCCCGTGACGCAAGACACTGCTTTATCCCCTCGTTTAATAATCTACTATTATCTACCCTTATTCTACAGACATCACACAATGTTTAATTATTTGTGAGGTAAGACCCTATCTCTTTAACATATGCTAAATAAGTTTTAGTTCCTGCAGACCTGCCTGACTTAGCTGAGAGAGCAACTCCATCTAAAAATCCCGTCCTAGTTCACATAAACACATAAAGATACTGTTGTAATATTAGAATTTAAATTGATACAAAATAAATATTTTGGTAATTGTATTTTATTCAATGATAAGATGAAAATTACATACAGACATACTAACTAAATAAGGGGTATGGCTCATCATTATGTTAAACTAGTCTGTACCTAGGGAATGCTGCAATTTGCCTCTTAGCGCTGTATAAGTAATCTTCGATCCCAACAAAAACATTCTGTAAAAACGTGTTTTGATTAAAATTACTTGGCCATAAAAACTGAGATCAAATAAAGAGTCAAGACTAAGTGAATAAAATAAAACGAGTGACATTTTGTAAGAATAGTACGGAAACGGTAACGCCGCGCGCCTCCTCGATATTATTTTTATAACAGATTGGCAACGTCGCATGAAAAAGAGTAGCCTAGAAAGCTAGAGACTTTTTTAACATTGAGAAATAAAATATGTAATTTGGAAATAATATACTCTATAACCGGTTATCTGTATTAGATAATAAAATAAATAAACAAGTCACCTGGACTCTTGATGTGGTGATGTGTGGGTGAGCGCGGATGAGGCCACGTCGCGAATTGACCGTCCCCATTTGACGACGGCGCCGTGTCGGGAGACGTACTGCTACCCACTGGAATGTAAATACAATCTTTAAATACCTCAGTGTCTTAAGACGAAAGTCTTTGATCAGGGGGCCAATTCACGTAATACAATTTTGAAAACAATGAACGTTGTCATCAATGATCATTGTTATCATTATCCACAGCCTGACTTCACTCATTGTTGGGTATAGGCCTGCCCAAGTTCGTGTCATCCACCACGATCCTGCGCTAGTCTCAGCCACTGACTCAAATGAGATTGAATTATGAATTGAGTATATTTTGACATTCTGCTCCATTAATATTATAATATTAGGATGATATAAATAAAGTGTATTCACTAATCTCGACTAGATCGATACTCGAACTTTATTATTTTATGTTACGGTAGTGTTCCCAGTGATGACGTATGGTACAGAAACGTACTCTTTCATTATGGATCTCATAAGAAGGCTTAAGCTCAGATGATGCTATGGAGAGGGCTATGCTTGATGTTTATCTACGAGATCTAATCAGAAATGAGGAGATTCGTAGATGAAGCAAAATCAACGATACAAAGAATTAGCAACCTGAAGTAGCTGAGCAGGGCACGTAGCTCGAAGAACTGACGGCCGTTGGGGCAAAAAGGTTTTCAAGTGGAGACCACTCACTGGAAAGCACAACGTAGGACGGCCCTCCAATAGATGAAAAGACGCCCCGATGAAGGTTGCTGGGATCGCACAAAGTCGGTTGCTCTGGTAACCTATGGGGGAGGCCTATGTTCAACAGTGGACGTCCTGTGGCTGATATGATGAACTAAAATATTAAAGACTACGGTGGCTCGATCACGTTGAGCAAATGGGGGACGATAGGGCTGACACGAATACAAGAAGTTTATAACTCACCAATGATCCGTTTCTGCTTGCCGAGTATCTTGGCTCGGGGCGAGGTGGGGCCGTGCAACTGATCCGGCCATATCTCCACGGACTGCCCGCTCATTGGAGTTGATTTCCTACAAGTATCATACAAAATCATCGTATCTAAATAACTAATTATTGTACATACCTTCATTCTATTACTGAAAACATTTATTCAATGAATAAAAAGGATAAATCATCATCATTCAAAATTCAAAATGTAATTGTGTATGCCTAATGTTAATATTAATGCACCTATATACCTACCTATTTGATAACAATAAACATTATCAGAATTGATTTAATAAAATGTAGTTGTTTCCAAAAACAAAATATGATTGTGTGGTGAAGATTAATTAAATACTAAACTTAATACTAAAAAAGATAGCAATTCAGTCACAAGATAATAATCATAGTTCCTCTAGCGAGTACATACATTTTTCTATTAGAAAAGGTTTAAGTTTATTTGGAGTTATATTAAGATCACTTTGAAACTTCAATTTCACTGCCTAAGCCAGGAAAGAAAGGCAAGAAACAAGGCAGGTTGTTCTTTTGAATGATCCTCTTAAAATACATAACAATAAAGAAAATAAATTACGTCTAAATTGTAACATTTTTGAACGTCATATCAGCCATAGGACGTCCACTGCTGAACATAGGCCTCCCCATACATTTTCAGAGCGACCGATCTCGTGCCGTCTGCACCTTACGACTCCCAGCAACCTTTATCACGCAGTCGTTCCATCATTTTAATAAAAATCCGTACGAAACCGGAGCGCGTCAGCTAGTATAATTATAAAAATACAAAAGTAACAGCTGAGCCATCTAAACACCGTTGCTATTTTTGTATCCAAGTAACATATGTGTTAGTATAATTTATTAATTCCTTGTGCATAAGTATGTTTTAAGAGTCCCCCGAGACGGCCAAATTTACTTGGCAAGCACGAGCATTTTTTATGCTTGACAAGCAAGAAACCAAGAAAGTTTGCCTTTGAGTCGTAAATCTGAATCATCTCACAAATTTCGACCCTGACGTGGCAAGAGCTTGTGGCACAATTGGCAGTGCATCCTCGTATCAAGACGAAAGTTGCGGGTTCAAGCCCCGTCCAAATGCAAATATGTGTGAATGCTTGAACGTTGCATCAAGCCACACCAAACAAGCTTGCCATGCACATAAATGCTTGTCAAGCAATTTTGACCATTAACGGGGAGCTTAAGAGATACATACAAATTAGAAGAATCGCTGCCGATAGAGACCGAGGAACTAGTGGACAGCTGTTGTCCAGAACGTGATCCAATGGTGGGCTGAAAACATACGAAATAAAATAAAAAGGATAACCTTATTTTTATTACCACAAAAAACTTAAACAACTATTTAACGGGTGTTTGAATTTTTGTCTAGTACAGCGAGTGATAACAGGCACATACACAAGTCGGTCTATCGCCAGCCGCGAGTCCCGCGTTTGGCGAGTTGTTAACAGGTTGTGAATTTACTTGTCATAATTTACATTAAAATATTTACGTGACAATTAATAAAGTTCTTATCAAAATAGTTGTGTATTTGGTTTTAGTATATAGCCCTAGCGCTACACTCGAGCGTAATCAACTCAATTATAATCAAGATCGGCCTGAGCTGGCCTTCGGTAGCAATAACCCACTACTGTAATTAAGAGTTGTAGAGTTCTTGGTTAAAGGGCTCGCCAGGGAAGGCACTACCACCTTAGCTTTTTCTGCCGCTAATCAGCATTGCTGTATGTCGGTATGAAGGGTATGGTTGCCGGTGAAATTACAGGCACGCAGGGCAGTGCATCGTAGGGCACGTTTCTAAGGTGCGTGAACTACGAGGAAATGCTTTGTTATAGGCGATGGTTAACATCACGTGGACCAAATGCTTGTTCTAAACCCAGGTCGTAAAAAAAGCTAAAAAGTGTGGTTGGTTAATCCATTACTATTGCCGACTTCCGTGGCGCAGTGGGTGAATCTGAATCTGAGGCGCAGGAGATTGTAGATTCAATTCCCACCGCGGAACAAATGTTTGCATGATCTACACATATTTGTTCCTGGTCTGGTTGTTTCTCTATATATTATAAATAGGTATTAAAAAAAGTACATAAGTATCCTATAAGTTATCTGGTTCCCATAGTACAAGCTCTGCTTAGTTTGGGGCTAGACAGCGCTGTGTGAAATTTCCAAGAATATTTATTATTATTATTAGCAAATAAATTACCATTTTAGTAAGAGGTGGGTGTGCGGTAGACGCGGCTGGAGTTTCAATCTTAGGTGGATCTTCATAGTGCGATGGTTCGTCAAATGAGCCCTGGAACACGCAACAATCTCAATAAGTTAATGTGCCAAAATTTAAAAAATCCCCGTCATTTAACGACCCTTAAAAAGTAAAAAAAAATACATTTTACAGCTGCCTTCAGCTTCACTTTAGGAAAATAGTTTTATTGTTGTATCGTTTCTTTGCTGGCGGAGCTAGTTTTTATGTGCAATTTGACGTTTCGGGAGCGATTGCTGTAGTGTTTCTGTCACTAATTTTAGGTATTTATCCCCCCCCCCCCCTTCATCATGCATAGCTAAGAACTACCCCAGTTAAACTAGCTTTATATTAAAAATGACACTTTTTGTTGGACTTTAGGTCCGCATTCTATTAACTGATCTCTGCTTATAATCGAAACAATCTTTCTGAATTAATTAGGGTTTAAGCAGGGCGTCCCGGAACTACTGGTTTAAGCCAGAACGTAATACTCATTAAATTCACAAAAGACGTAACACATTTTGTTGTTCTCGTAAGTGTCGAGAATCGAACGCCAAGACTGTTGGCAGCCGGGGCTACCCAATAAACATTATTTGTTTCTATTTCAATACAATTACTTTTTTAAATTTATTTAGACCTTAAAATTTTAAAACCATTTCAAAAATGTTTAAGCCTAAACCTTCCTCTTGATACGAGAAATAGAAGAGAAGAGAGATACGAGATTACGTATCAAGAGGAAAGTTGCGGGTTCAAGTCCCGTCTAGGCTTGAAAACTTTTGAGATGGCTTTAAAAATCTTGGAATTTTCCGTATGTGTTCGGATAACACTATAAAAATAAAAATACTAATGTATAACCTTAATAGTATACCCTAAAAACTTTGCAAGGTTTACCTCGGTATGCACATTCGTCAATACTATACGTAAATACACATTACACAAGGCAGTACTAACTCACACAAACAAGACAACACAGTACTCAAACCGTTTGTGACACCTGCTATGCATTTTTTTTTTTTTTATAAAGCCTTCTTTATTTCCTTATCTTTTTTTTTCTTATGTTGTGAATATTATGTTTGATTAGGAATCCCTCTTTGGGTATAGGCCTCCTCCTGTTTACTCCATATCTCTCTATCTTTGGCAGTTATCATCCACTGATTCCCAGCGATTTCAGTGATGAACTCAGCCTGCTATGCATATTATAAAAAAAACTACAGCCGTTCAGAGAATGCGTTCCTGACACGTCGCGATTGAACTGACGACGTAACTTTGTAATGGCGTTGCAGTTACGATAAAAATATTATTGCTGGTTGTTTACCGTTTTAACAATTGATGAGCATTAAAACAACATCATTATATCAATAATCAATTAATGTTATAATTTTGTGCCAAACTGAGTGTCAAATAACTTGGTAAACAATATTTTTCTAAATCTAAACTGCGCTATTACAAGGTTATGTCAGCGCTTTATATTTGTAGTGCTGTGCTAACAATAACAGGCAATAATAGTATCGTAATCTGTTCTTATACAGTTATACTTTATAAAATAATACGTTTTGTTTTTCTTTTTAAGAATTTGAAAATAATGGACTATAAGATAACTTGTATTAAATATAAAAATAAAACTACGACCAAACCGAACGCGCGAAAGAAAGTAGCATTTTTATATTTAGGTTGAAAATGGTAACCCCAAATGGCGTTATGGGCCGCCATTTTGTGACGCTAAAACAGTCGTCTGTTGTTGTTTCGTGCGCATAGACCACGTTCTTCAAGTGTTTTCGATCTGTTTTTATTTGATTACCCGGCTTTCGTTTAATGGACTGTTTCTGCTTTTCAAACTGAGATCGGCGCTAAATCGGACTTCGATTGTGTTTTTGTGACTTTTGGTGCATAATAATGCCTAAACGTGGACAGACATTGAAAAGTGGAGCCCGTGAGTTAATCATCAAGCTGCAAGATTACTTTGAGCGGGAGCGGCAAAATGGCGGTTCCCTGGTACCTGTCGAACAAGTACAAGAACGCGTCTCTCAGGCGCTTGGAGTTAGCAAACGAACGATAACAAATATTAACACAGAAAAGTTCGGCTCTACTGGCATGGAAGATAATATTTTACGTACTCCGAAGAAGAAACGTAGAACTAAACCCGTGACAGATATTGACACCTTTGACGCCGATGCAATCAGAAATCATATGTATGGTTACTATTCCAGAAATGAATATCTCAACAGGAAGAAGCTTTTGGCATCGTTAAGAGAAGCTGGACTGTTTAGCGGGGGTAAAACTGCTTTAACCAAAATCTTAAAAGATATTGGTTTTTCGTATAAAAAAACAGACAAAAGAAAAATTTTATTAGAACGATACGACATAATTTCAAAACGGATAAGTTTTTTGAGAGAAGCAAAAAAAATTGATAACTGGGATAATGTCGTGTTCATTGACGAGACATGGCTAAACGCCAATCACACGGTTTCCCGTTCTTGGACGGATGATACACAAGCGTCGACGTCGAAAGTACCAATGGGTAAGGGGGCCCGTCTGATAGTATGCCACGCAGGTTCTGCAAAATACGGCTTTGTGGAGAACGCGTTACTGGCATTTCAATCAAAAACCACAAATGACTACCACGAGGAAATGAATGCCACTACATTTAAAGAGTGGTTCCAGAACGTGCTTTTGCCCAGCCTACCAGAGCCTTCTATAATATTCATGGATAATGCCTCTTATCACTCGGTTCAAATACAGAAACCACCTACCCAGGCTAATAAAAAAGAAGAAATGGTGGCTTGGTTACAAGCAAAAGGCATTGACGCAAATATGCAGATGCTAAAAGCAGAGCTAATTAAATTAGTTAAAGAAAATAAAGCGGCAAATGTGCGATACGAAATCGATGAACTGGCTCTGGAGTACGGTCATCGCGTTCTAAGAATTCCACCGTATCATTGCCAATATAACGCGATTGAGCTAATCTGGGCTCAAATAAAAGGTTACGCCGCCCGCCACAATACTTCCCCGCCATTCAGCACGAAAAAGATGATGACCCTATTAAAAGAAGCCTGCGGGAAAGTCACAAGAGATGATTGGGCAAAGGTTGTTGAGAAGACTAAAAATCTGATTGTGGAACATTTTGACCGAGATATCAGGATTGATTCTGTTATTGATAATAATATAATTATACATGAGACGAAGATGATGATGAAGACACCACCTCCTCAAGCGAATTGGAGTCTGATTAATATTCTGTACGCACATTCAATTCAATGTACTTTATTGCATAGAAATACAGATTGTAACTTTGTAACAAAGAATAAATAAAACAATTTTATTATATTAATATTACCCTTTTTTGGTTTCCACTTAAATAACTAAAATATAAATTTTAAATGATTCCGCTAATTTAAAACGAAAATAATCTTAAAAATAACGCGGCGGTTCATTTTGGAGGAACGGTAACGAACTCAGTGTTATGTTGTGCCCATCACTAGTCGTGACTAACTGATAGGTGTCAGGAACGCATTCTCTGAACGGCCGAAGTATAGCACCTAATATAATACTAAATACACTAGTGGTTTGACCCGAACTGAGATCTCGTGAGAGATTGAAACAAAAAAATATTATATTTGTAATCTTTGACTATCAAAATAGTGCCACGAAATATATAACCAAATAACTTGACCTACAGATTCATTGGAATTAGAGGTAACGGGAGTTCATGTAATTTGGTTACTATTTTTGGGGTACAAATTGCAGTTATTCTGGATTTCAGACTTTTGTCTATATTTGTGTCACTTAAGCTACACGTATAGCAAATTACAGCACGGTGGGGTCACTGGTGTACCCTGTGAATTTTGTCACAGTTCAGTTTTTATTATGGCTAATAACTCAAAAACTATACGGACTTTACTAAAAATAAACACGGAGTCTAAATGTACTAATGAAGACCTTTCATTTTGTCCCATTTTTTTACCCCTCTTGAACCCCAATATCTCAACAACCCCCCAACATTTTTAGCTCATTTAGTCACACCAAAATTGTGCCATCATTACCTACCTATATAAATAATATATAAATATAAATGAAATTATATATGAAATTTCACGATGATCGGATCAACGCTTCGAAAGTTATCTTCGGACAAACAAACATACATACTCGATACAACGCCGATTTGCCCAAGTTGATTTAGAGATTTCGCTTCGCTCGATCAATTATAAAGTTGTATGAATTAACATCGGTTCATCACCCGTCGACCATCTCAATCGCGCAAGTGTTTAGTGTTTAGCGTGAGGTTGATGTGCGACAGCGCAGCCTTCATGTCTTTTAGATTACTTATAAGCAAGAGCGAGGGAGATAGCAACATGATCGTCGCTTGTAACCGTCTGCCGGGAGCGTTGGCGTATAGCATAGTTGTACGACAACCTGTAGAGTGCAGTATAACTTACAGGCGCTGTACTTCCATGAACGGTCGTGTCGGATTTGTCACTCGTCTCCGGGATCGCAATCAGCTCACTCTCAGACGACTCTTGCTCTAAACTCCACTGCTGCTGATACCTGCACAAACATTACAATGAGGGGTTTTCACGGCCATGTTTTTATAACTCAGCTAACAGATGGCGTTGCTCTGTCATAACTGATTAACAAAGGAAAGTGAATTGTCAATATCAATTGCCGTGTCAACATTATTTTCCAAGGATCTTGAAATAAAAAACAAACATTTGTGTTATTTATCTGACGAAATGAGATTGTTTTACACAAATTTTGATATTGTGTCTTTGAGATTTTGTAAACCATATTTTTTGGCGGTGCATCTCTAGACAGCGCCATCTATTACGCTAGTTGGAACTAGTTTTCTTTTTAAATCTAAAATGAAAAGCCTTTATCACAATGCGACCACCGCCGCCGTGGCGCAGTGGCCGAATAGCCGGATGAGATGTTACGGGTTACTTTACTAATAATATTCATATTAATTCATTCAGTGATGTGATGACATATGGTACAGAAAAATAGTATTTAACTTTGGGCATTCTTACGCTCAAGGTCGCTCAGCGTGCTATGGAGAGAGCTATGCTTGGTGTTTCTCTACGAGATCGAATCAGAAATTAGGAGATTCGTAGACTAACCAAATTCACCGACATAGCACGAAGGATTAGCAAGCTGAAGTGGCAAGGGCAGGGCACATAGCGCGAAGAACTGATGACCGTTGGGGCAGAAAGGTTCTCAAGTGGAAACCAGGCACTGGAAAGCGCAGCGTATAACGGCCTCTCACTAGAACGACCTGTTAAAGGTTGCTGGAAGGCGTCGGGTTCAGGCCCCACAAGATCGATCACCCTGGAAATCTATGGGGAGACCTATGATCAGCAGTGGACGCCACAGGACGCCTTTAACAGGTCGTTCTAGTGAAAGGATATTCACTTTTTGCAACACGTACATCGTTTATTGAACAGGCGTTCATTAACTGTACAATTCAAATGTATCTACATATACCCTGTTAACTTACGGTTTATTTTAGCATAATATAATTGTCTAATACTTATTCCTAATTATGTAAACAAAACGATAAAAAATCCGTCAAGCCATTTAGCCTTCGATGCCGATGCGCCAAATGAACAGACATGCATCTACCCACACCCTAGAAACACCTCTGCGCAGTTGGGTAAAAACATTAGCCGAGTACCGATCCAACAGAAAACTTATTAGACAAATTGGAACGGCGAGTAATGATAATAATTAGGAAAACTGTTCATTTGTAATATACTGGCTGACCTAGTTTGAAGTGTATGAAGAATAAGACAATATAACTATTAACATTCATAAACAATGGCGAAAATAATGCCAATACAGACAAACAACTTGCTGTACAGTGATAAAAATAAACTTTTCAAATGTTTGATATTATTTTACAAAATAATTCATATTTTTGTCGGATTGGATTTTGGATTTATCAAGTTTAGATACATGGGAATTAAAATAATCCCAAAAGTTTTAACAATATTCCTATGCATTTTTATCAGTGGTTTTACTATTATTTATGATATTTATTTATACGGTCTACAAAACTGGTATCTTTTTATGTGGAATTCTGTCTATAGTGGTCAATATTTTGCGTACGTCATAATATTGTTAAGTATCAAAGATGAACCAACATTTTGTAATTTAATTCAGGATTTGCGAACTATTGACTTAGGATTAAAAGTTCATCATGCATCTTATAAATTGGAAGTAAAGTTATTTTTTACAATTTTCATATTCTTCGCGTACAGAATTTCGATGTATGCCGTTTATTGTAATCAGTTATCAATATGCTGGAAATCCTTTGGCAGAACAGTTTTGTTAATTCTGATGGTATTGGCGGCAGATATAGTTCGTATTACGTACGCATTTATGTTCTACGCGATCAATTGCCGTTTACAGAAACTAGAATCTCTTTTGAAGGAGAAAAACTCTGATATTTTATCGATTCAGTATCTATACAAATCAATTGTTGATATCGCTGAGCAACACAAACATTCTTTTGATCCGGTGGTATGTAAATTACTTCGAGATGTTTTTGGGGGGTAGGTAACCTGCTACTTTGAATTAGCTAACAAATCTCTTTTTAAATTTCAGCTTATAGCGGCATTGCTGTGCAATATACCTCAAGTAATGGGAACAATGTATGTGTCAGTACAAGAAGTACAGATATACAGAACTGGGGTATGTATAAATTAATAAATCTTTATTTCTTTTTGCATTTATTCTATACGTACCTACAGTAAAATTGTTTCAGTTACTTTCGTTGGACTTGAGCTCGGAATACTTATCTGTCCTTGATATGTTGACTCTAACAATAATGCCTGCAATTTGTGCTGGAATGCTTTCATCAGAAGCGAATAACATAAACGTGATTCTCCATGACTTACTTCTTCAAACACGAGGTATGATATTAATTACTGGTAGCATGGTGGAAAACCCTAAGTGTAACTGAAAAAGGCGAGTATCTCAATAACCTATTGTATAACCTGCCAATCGACACATTTTAACAAAAATATTATCGGCTTCAGAAAACAGAAAATCGGAAAAAAACTCAGAAACAGTACTCTGAAATTAAAAGTGGTAAACGAACCCTCCACTTCATTTTTAAAGAGCTTTCCAACAATACCACTCACTGGGAGGCAAATTTTGTTTTCATCTCTTTCCTTCAATAGAAAATACCTTCAAAATTATTTTACCCCAATGAAACTTAAGGTGGTTAAATTTCTAATCAAACGTTCAGTGGCAATTCACTCGATAACTGAACAACAGAAATGTCTATGCTTATCGAATTACTTACGTCTTACTATTGTAGGAAAATCAATAGAATTGCACACTTTTACATCAAAACACACCAAAAGTACATGTATTCTTTCAGATGAGAGGCAATTAGGTGATCTCGACCGCTTCATCGGGTACGTGCGCACACGCGCGTGTCGGTTCCGCGTGTGCGCAGTGATCCCGCTGGACGCCGACCTGCTCGGGATGGTGCTCGGCTTCTGCGTCACCTACCTCATCGTCATCATACAGTTCACTAACAAATAGAACCTTCATTCATTATACTTCACTAACAACCCGCCCCGGCTCCGCACGGATTCTATTGATGGTATCTCATAAGGTTTAAAACTTTATTTCGGCAACAGAAAGTACAAGATGTTAATTTACTTATTATACGGCCCATATTATTATAAATTATACCTGAGTGATTAGCATACATATTACCTAGTCAGGTCATAAATTCTGTCACATGTTTAATATAAAATAATTGAAACAAGTTTATTCATTTTGTAACCATTTATATACCAAAATGAACTTAACAAAACATAGATTCTTATGACACTAAAGTTTATTCAAAATGACCTCCGTGATTTTGAATACAGGCCTTCAATCTGCGCGGCCAGTCGTCTATCGCAGCACGAACGAGGTCCATGTCAATATCGGCGGCTGCCTTAATCAAGGATGTCGTGAGTGACTCCAAATTGGGATGAGGCTTTGAGCACGCCTTTTCCTCCAAGTGTTGCCATATCTTGTAATCTAACAGATTCAAATCTGGACTGGAGGAGGGCCAGTCTTCGTGCCGGATGAAGTCGATTTCACGCGCCGCCAGCCAGTCTTGTGTGCTCTTCGCTCTATGAGCTGGCGCCGAATCTTGTTGGAATACCCAGTGCCTGTTATTGAACATGGTATGAGAAACAGGTTCCACAAGGTTCGTCAGGACTGTATTTTGATACACAACTGCATTCGTTTTTACACTTTTCTCACAAAAATGCACCTCTGTTAAGCCCCAATAAGAAACTCCCAACCATACCATGAGCGAGGATGGAAAATGACCTCGTTGGACACGCGGAATACGGTTGCTCGCTTCTTCACTACTGTGTGCGTACACCTTATCATTTTGTTTGTTGTAGCTCTCTTCTACGGTAAAAATTTTTTCATCCGAAAAAAGAATTTCCCGATATTTTTTTCCCGCGTACCGCTTCAATAAAGCGCGGCATCTCTTCAGTCTCAGGTCCATTAGACGAGCATTCAAACGATGTCCTGTTTTTCTTCGATATGCCCGAAGCCTTAAGTCTTCATTTAACACCCTTTTCACCATGGTTCTGCTTAACCCCATCTGAAGGGCCAACAGTTTCTGCTTACGTTTGGGATTTCTTTGAATTCGCGCCTTCACAGCTTTTATCACTGCTGGAGTCCTAACAGACCGAGGGCGACCACTTCTTGACCTGTCATCTACACTAGAGTCTTCATTGTATCGTTTGATGGTGCGATAAACGAATCTTTTGGTTATATTCAAATTTTTCAGTATGTCAAAAATTTGAATTGGCGCGTAACCGCAACGATGCTACGCAATAACTGCAACACGGTCTTCTTTAAGCGTCTACTCCATATTTAAAAATGAGTAAAATTCTAAAATGTATACATTTTTATTTGCATGAACAATTCGAAATTCGAATTCTATAAACTTTTTTGTGGCCAGCATTCTAAAAGAAAAGTTTTTACTGTGTGACAATACTTATGACCTGACTAGGTATAATACGTTCAACTATTTGCTGACACATAAACTCAAGTAAAGTATGCACTAGTGTATTGTATTCAATATACAAAGTATATTGTTTTCGGCTAAACCCTACAACACACTTTTCGGCTAAAAGTTTACCTTTGTAAAGGTCGAAAGATCTGCAGTCGGAACACGCAAAAATCAAGTTTTCAAATCATTGTGGCGCGATTCCAACTATTCGACCCTTAACTGTAGCTGTTCCTCTTCACATATTCCACCATGTCCTCCACTTTCGTGGAAAAGTAAGATGCGACAAGTGAGCAGGGGCGCCGGCATGGCCGGGGCGTTAGCCAGCGTCAGCAATGTAAGTGCCCGAAAATATATTTTTAACGACACGATTACAAACAATCTACTTTTCTCAGCTTTCTTGGACTGTAATATGCAATGATTAAACATATAAACCTTCCGAAAAAAGTTATCTACATGATAGTGAAAACCAGTATCAACATCCGTTGAGAAGTTTAGAAGAACTATGTGCATAAACACGAATAGCGACTTTGTTTTACACTAAATTAGCTGACCCGCCCGCGGCTTCGCACGGGTGGTTCTTCAATAAAACATTACCCTCATTTTTCGCAGTTGGCTAAAAAGTAGCCTATGTCCTTTCCCAGGATATAATCTATCTTCTTGCAGAATTTCATTACGATCCGTTCAGCCATTTAGTCGTGTAAAGGTAACAAACAAACAAGCAGAGTTGTGTATGTATTATGTATATAAACCTTCCTCTTGAATCACTCTA